>OY829914.1:291216409-292439505 GCA_963691935.1 Nephrotoma guestfalica | reverse complement strand
GAACGTAACAAAAACGTCAAACACAATCTTTTAAAATATAAAATGTATTACAAGTTTAAAGAGTACAGGTTACCCCCTTCTATTTATGTATAAATTATGTTGTATAGAAAGTGTAAATTGTTTGCCTTTAAAAATTAGTAACGAAATTCCTATTTGAATTAAAACATAAATTCCTGAGGATTTTAGGCAACATTTCTAACCCATAATTAGCGTTAGTCATTTATCCTACACAAGTGAGTTCGTGAGAATATGAAAAGTCATAAATTTTGTTGTTACCCCTTAAATATAAATTAATTTCTTACCTTTCTTATTAATTATATCCTTGGAAAATTGTTCCACTTAAAGAGGAAAATAATAAACCAAACCCGTAAACCCACAATGAAAATCAATTTTCTATTCATTCGTTTCATAATAAAGTCATAATCATAAATCTTTCAGCCTTCCAAAAAATAAAAAATTGTTCAGTCATAATGGGAAAAGCTGTACACCCGTTATAATACAGGAAAAATTATGAAATACTTTTAACCATTATTCTGAAGGGAAATAACTGTAATAAACTTGACACACACACACATACATATACACAAAAATGGTAACATATTTCGGGTGGCACTTAATATTATGTTACGTTACGTAGGAAAATACAATTATTTTCGCGTTATTTATAATATTTTTATGGGTCTCTGTGTTTTGTTGATGACAATCGAAATTATATTTTGTTATAAATTTTTTATTAATTTTGCCAGGATATTTTTGTGTACATAGGATTAGTTGTGTGGAGGTGAAACGATATGACACATGGTAAAACTGAAACGTAAACTTTTGTAATGCTTTCAAAACCTGATTTATATTAACGTATTTTTGTTATTAATTACTAGATAAATGATTAAGCTTTTCTTTTAACACTTGAAGAAATGTTTATTGAATAACGATACGCGATTCCTGAGGACTGCCCCTACCTCGTTCTTTCCTTTCGAGACCTGCCGCTTAACATATTGGTACTGCGTTAGTAGAGTGCAGTTGCAAATAAAAGAAAATTACTACCACTACGCGGTTGTCGAATTAGAGAATTCGAATGAATCACGAAACTACTTTGATCCGTGATATAACTAGTTTAGTAAATTAACTGTAGGTATAGAGTTGCGCAACTACAATGAAGAAACTGGTAGCAACGGGCAAAAATGTCAGAAAAAAATTAAAATAGATAAAAACAATTAAAATAGATAAAATGGTTAAAACATTTAAAATGTTTAAAATGTTTAAATTGTTTAAAATGTTTAAAGTGTTTAAAATGTTTAAAATGTTTAAAATGTTTGAAATGTTTAAAATGTTTAAAATTTTTAAAATGTTTAAAATGTTTAAATTGTTTAAATTTTCAAAAAGTTTAAAATGTTTAAAATGTTTAAAATGTTTAAAATGTTTAAAATGTTTAAAATGTTTAAAATGTTTAAAATGTTTAAAATGTTTAAAATGTTTAAAATGTTTAAAATGTTTAAAATGTTTAAAATGTTTAAAATGTTTAAAATGTTTAAAATGTTTAAAATGTTTAAAATGTTTAAAATGTTTAAAATGTTTAAAACGTTTAAAATGTTTAAAATGTTTAAAATGTTTAAAATGTTTAAAATGTTTAAAATGTTTAAAATGTTTAGAATGTTTAAAATGTTTAAAATGTTTAAAATGTTTAAAATGTTTAAAATGTTTAAAATGTTTAAAATGTTTAAAATATTTAAAAAATTTAAAATGTTTAAAATGTTTAAAATGTTTAAAATGTTTAAAATGTTTAAGATGTTTAAAATGTTTAAAATGTTTAAAATGTTTAAAATGTTTAAATTGTTTAAATTTTCAAAAAGTTTAAAATGTTTAAAATGTTTAAAATGTTTAAAATGTTTAAAATGTTTAAAATGTTTAAAATGTTTAAAATGTTTAAAATGTTTAAAATGTTTAAAATGTTTAAAATGTTTAAAATGTTTAAAATGTTTAAAATGTTTAAAATGTTTAAAATGTTTAAAATGTTTAAAATGTTTAAAATGTTTAAAATGTTTAGAATGTTTAAAATGTTTAAAATGTTTAAAATGTTTAAAATGTTTAAAATGTTTAAAATGTTTAAAATGTTTAAAATATTTAAAAAATTTAAAATGTTTAAAATGTTTAAAATGTTTAAAATGTTTAAAATGTTTAAAATGTTTAAAATGTTTAAAATGTTTAAAATGTTTAAAATGTTTAAAATGTTTAAAATGTTTAAAAAGTTTAAAATGTTTAAAATGTTTAAAATGTTTAAAATGTTTAAAATGTTTAAAATGTTTAAAATGTTTAAAATGTTTAAAATGTTTAAAATGTTTAAAATGTTTAAAATGTTTAAAATGTTTAAAATGTTTAAAATGTTTAAAAAGTGTAAAATGTCTAAAATGTTTAAAATGTTTTAACTGTTTAAAATGTTTAAAATGTATAAAATCTTTAAAATGTATAAAATATTTAAAATGTTTAAGACGTTTAAGATGTTTAAGATGTTTAAAATTTTTAAAATGTTTAAAATGTTTAAGATGTTTAAAATGTTTAAAATGTTTAAAATGTTTAAAATGTTTAAAATGTTTAAAATGTTTAAAATGTTTAAAATGTTTAAAATGTTTAAAATGTTTAAAATGTTTAAAATGTTTAAAATGTTTAAAATGTTTAAAATGTTTAAAATGTTTAAAATGTTTAAAATGTTTAAGATATTTAAAATGTTTAAAATGTTTAAAATGTTTAAAATGTTTAAAATGTTTAAAATGTTTAAAATGTTTAAAATGTTTAAAAGTGTAAAATGTTTAAAATGTTTTAACTTTTTAAAATGTTTAAAATGTTTAAAATATTTAAAATGTTTAAAATGTTTAAAATGTCTAAAATGTTTAAAATGTTTAAAATGTTTAAAATGTTTAAAATGTTTAAAATGTTTAAAATGTTTAAAATGTTTAAAATGTTTAAAATGTTTAAAATGTTTAAAATGTTTAAAATGTTTAAAATGTTTAAAATGTTTAAATGTTTAAAATGTTTAAAATGTTTAAAATGTTTAAAATGTTTAAAATGTTTAAAATGTTTAAAATGTTTAAAATGTTTAAAATGTTTAAAAAGTTTAAAATGTTTAAAATGTTTAAAATGTTTTAACTGTTTAAAATGTTTAAAATGTTTAAAATGTTTAAAATGTTTAAAATGTTTAAAATGTTTAAAATGTTTAAAATGTTTAAAATGTTTAAAAAGTTTAAAATGTTTAAAAAGTGTAAAATGTTTAAAATGTTTAAAATGTTTAAAATGTTTAAAATGTTTAAAATGTTTAAAATGTTTAAAATGTTTAAAATGTTAAAAATGTTTAAAATGTTTAAAAAGTTTAAAATGTTTAAAATGTTTAAAATGTTTAAAATGTTTAAAATGTTTAAAATGTTTAAAATGTTTAAAATGTTTAAAATGTTTAAAATGTTTAAAATGTTTAAAATGTTTAAAAAGTGTAAAATGTTTAAAATGTTTTAACTGTTTAAAATGTTTAAAATGTTTAAAATGTTTAAAATGTTCAAAAAGTTTAAAATGTTTAAAATGTTTAAAATGTTTAAAATGTTTAAAATGTTTAAAATGTTTAAAATGTTTAAAATGTTTAAAATGTTTAAAATGTTTAAAATGTTTAAAATGTTTAAAATGTTTAAAATGTTTAAAAAGTGTAAAATGTTTAAAATGTTTTAACTGTTTAAAATGTTTAAAATGTTTAAAATGTTTAAAATGTTTAAAATGTTTAAAATGTTTAAAATGTTTAAAATGTTTAAAATGTTTAAAATGTTTAAAAAGTGTAAAATGTTTAAAATGTTTTAACTGTTTAAAATGTTTAAAATGTTTAAAATGTTTAAAATGTTTAAAATGTTTAAAATGTTTAAAATGTTTAAAATGTTTAAAATGTTTAAAAAATGTTTAGAAACCCAAAGTGATATAAATAATTAAAATTAAACAATTTATTCGAACGGAATAACAATAATTCAAGTTATACCAATGGTACAAGTACCATTGGTATAACTTGAATTATTGTAACAATTACTCAAATAAGTCAATTACTCAATTACTGGACAGAAAAATGGAGAATAACCTTAAACGCATCGAAATCAACACATACAATGTTTACAAACTGCTGTTATATAAACAAATCATAAACCCCATCTGGACGTATGGTATTCAGCTTTGGGGCTGCGTAAATAAAACTACAGTTAAGATCATACAAACATTTCAAAACAAAGTACTACGTAGCATTGTGAATGCTCCATGGTACATTAGAAATGGCAAGCTCCATCGAAACTAAAACATGGAATACGTCACGAGGTGATGCGGAACCTATTGAATCGCACCAATGTACCGAAGCGTCTAAAAATCACAAAAGCTTTAGAATTAGTATTTTCCTGAGTCGCTGAAATCAAAAGACTGGCAGAGCTGGGATGACAGATAGGTCTCATACCATAATGACATATATACTTCCAATTAGCAATTAATAATGTGATAATCAGTGATAATCACTGAGATTAGTGGTGGTATATTAAACAGAAATAAAGATCCCAAAAGTCGGACAAATTTTAAAGTTTACCGGAAATGACAAGTTTTTATAAAAAATATTTCAGTAAAATTCGATATCTCGACGGACCAGGCGGATTAGAAATTAAACTCCATACTAGGTTTTTGTATGAATTGGGAGATCCATGCGAAATGTGGTGGATATCTGTGTGCCAGAAGTGGTAGCTTCCGCAAGAGCTTTTTCAAGTTATGCAATGAAGATTAAATTTTTAACAAGGGTCGACTTTGTTGGTCTCCATTTTTCGTTTTAGAAATTAAGTATAGTGTATTCCAGATGTATCTACGTTTCTCGTTAAAGCAAGTCGGATTTTGGCCACAACAATTACACTCCTCCATTTTTTTGTTTTGCTTAACGATAGTTTTTGGATTAATTGTACTTTTCTATTTTTGTATTAAAATTTTTGGCAACAAACCAAATGAATGAATTGTAATTTAACAATTTTGTGTGGTTTTATAATTTACTGTCTTCGTTTGAATTTTTGCACAAAGTGAAATTAATGATTTAAGCATAATTAAACTGTACATAAAGAAACACTGATATAAGCTTTTTCATCCATTTTATGAAATTGTTTTTGACAATAAATTATTCGTCTGTATTTATTCAGCTTATCAAACGCTATGCGTTTAGTACTCATGCATTTGCATGTGCAATGTAATTCTAACATTTGCATATGCAATGTGACATAATATCGGTATATTTCCTCATGCAGAACTATGAAAGCTCGTACGTGTAATATCTCGACAAAAATGAACCATTTATTTCTATCAATAAAACCAGGTACACACAGATATAAATACATTAGGTACATGACAAAGACGTTAGAAAAATATGATGACTACAAAAAAAATGTTTTTTCAAGCTTTCCATACATCCATAATATTATTTCATCTCATTGAAAAGAATGTTGTATATTATGGATATTATATGATTGTGTTATGGATATATAAGCCAGATGATAAAAAAAGTTGAAATGTTAAAAGACAATTGGAATATGTATAATTCATGCATATTTCTACAAACGTATCTGTGTGTACCATTCACATCACATGTGTGTTTTATGGATTACCTAGAGAAATACATATTATAAATTATGCTTTTCAAAAATGGATTTTCTAATGGTTTTCATTCGGATTTTATTATTACTCGTACATATTTTTTATTTGAGGTTTTAAATATATGTAGGTCTGTATGTATAGATTCTCTCTCTCTCTATCTATATATGCTTCAGGCCTATCACAGATGTGCGATCGAAAAACACACAGAGGTCAGAACGAAAAGGTGAAATAGTCACTGGGATCCCTTAGCCATATAGATAAATTATGTTTTATTAAAACATAGATTTTCATATTGATGACAGGTTTATGGGAAAATTCTTTTATTTGGTTTCCTTACAAACACATGCTTTTATTTATATATTTTCTTTATTTCGGAAAACACATAAAAAGCACACTAAAAAGCTAAAATAAATATTTAGATTGGAAAAAATAATGTTCACAGCTTTTATTATGTATGTCAGTATTAAATTTCATGCATATGTGGATATATAGAAAATATTGCATTTGAACATGAAAAGTACAATACAGATTGGATTTGTGTAACCTCGAAACCAATGTGATGTTAGGTTTTATTGGTTTGTTAGTATTAACTGTTCAAACAAAATGGTGCAATCATCTCTCATAAATCGGTAGAGGTAAACTTTTTTGTAAATCAGTGTGAGTCACCGTATGCCGTGAAAACCACCCACAATGCTAACGTAGGCAATAGTTTTCGAGATTTTGCAGTGCCTAATTATATCTTGCCTCTATGTAAGATTATTTGTATAAATTTAAGTATTTGAGAGATATTTAAGATAACGAAGTAGATATGTAGTTTGATTTTCCGTATAACAAATTGATTACTTAAAAACAAAAATAGATACATGTTTGAACAGAATTAACTGTTCAAACAAAATGGGGCAATCATCTTTCATAAATCGGTAGAGGTAAACTTTTTTGTAAATTGTGTGAGTCACAGTATGCCGTGAAAACCACCCACAATGCTAACGTAGGCAATAGTTTTCGAGATTTTGCAGTGCCTAATTATATCTTGCGACTATGTAAGATTATTTGTATAAATTTAAGTATTTGAGAGTTATTTAAGATAACAAAGTAGATATGTAGTTTGATTTTCCGTATAACAAATTGATTACTTAAAAACAAAAATAGATACATGTCTGGAGCTATTATGTCAAAATTATTTGAAAAAACGCTCGAATGAAACCACGGATTTCGTGATAGATACACTACAATAGATAAAGCTGAAAAAGGTGGTCTGTACTCAGCAATTTTCCTTAACAAAGCCCAGGCTTTTGGTAAATAATGGCACGAGGGTATATTGCTAAAAAATGAAAGTTTTAACACTACCATTAATCTGCGTCCCACTTTTTAGGTGAATGTCAAAACTGGGTGTCTTAAGACCAGTATTTTAAACTTTGTTCACAAGCAATTATTCACTTATTCAGAATACACGAATTCGAAAATTTTCCGAAAAAATATCAGCAAGCTGCAACTCATGACCATAGTAATTCAATTTCTACGTTGTTTGGCGGAAAGTGATCATATTTGATATTGACATACTACACTAATCTATCTAATCTATTTAATCTATCTAATCTATCTAATCGATCTAATCGATCTAATCGATCTAATCGATCTAATCGATCTAATCGATCTAATCTATCTAATCTATCTAATCTATCTAATCTATCTAATCTATCTAATCTATATAATCTATATAATCTATCTAATCTATCTAATCTATCTAATCTATCTAATCTATCTAATCTATCTAATCTATCTAATCTATCTAATCTATCTAATCTATCTAATCTATCTAATCTATCTAATCTATCTAATCTATCTAATCTATCTAATCTATCTAATCTATCTAATCTATCTAATCTATCTAATCTATCTAATCTATCTAATCTATCTAATCTATCTAATCTATCTAATCTATCTAATCTATCTAATCTATCTAATCTATCTAATCTATCTAATCTATCTAATCTATCTAATCTATCTAATCTATCTAATCTATCTAATCTATCTAATCTATCTAATCTATCTAATCTATCTAATCTATCTAATCTATCTAATCTATCTAATCTATCTAATCTATCTAATCTATCTAATCTATCTAATCTATCTAATCTATCTAATCTATCTAATCTATCTAATCTATCTAATCTATCTAATCTATCTAATCTATCTAATCTATCTAATCTATCTAATCTATCTAATCTATCTAATCTATCTAATCTATCTAATCAGGTATTATGTCACATGCCACTTTAATTCATCAAACACACCCCTCTTCGGAGCCATCTAGGAAGTTGAACTTAATGTTCACGAATTTCCACCTAATAAGAGTAGTTGATAAATAAATCTTAACAATGAAGGAAAATTATACTATTCTTACCGAGATCAAAGGCGTCCTGAACTCGAGACTCTATCACACATTTTAATTGATCAGGCTGCAACGAAAATCTCTGAAGAAGGTCTAACCAATTTGAAAAATAACAGCTACATATAGATAGAACATAGAAGTAACGAGACACAAGCACGAACCAAGCTGGTTCCTCAAATGCAATCTACAGAAACATGGGCATAAGAAAAGATGGTCCTCTTGTATCAACAAACGAAACTAGCTCAACAAGAATCCATTGGCCGAGAGAATCAACAGAGATATGAAAACACGTTCATGGTTTAAAAAATATTTAAATAAAGCAGGCGGGTTCATCCATCATTTTGTTTTTCTATCAAAATAAGTTTGCAAAGAGGACTAAAATGCAGATAACAGTAACAAGACCTTTCAATAAATTGCTAAAATATCACTTAATGGCAGCTGTCATCGTCAGAGGTCACGAAGACGGATATATAATGTTCACCATTTGGAGGAAGTTGACATCTTGTACCAACCAGCAATCATTGACCGCCAGTCAATTCTGGTGTGGTGCTAGACTAGAAGTAGTCACTAAAGAAAACATCCCTTGCAGACCTAGAGCAAAAGGTTGGTTCACAGCGAAACTTCGCCACCATGCTGGTCAAGAAGACTTCAAAACACTCGAAAAAATTTCGAGAGGCCCTTTAGAAGAGCCAAGGAAAGCTGCTAAGGACTGGAAATGCTACAAAGTAGTCCCCAAAACATACAAATTCGAATTAAGATATGCTAAACCAAATGCCTGGAGGCTATACTAAAGTAAAATATGGAAGTCCTCTGAGACATCTAGGCTGTGCAAAGTACTATCTCTAAGATCCACCACTCCAAGTTTTCTCCAACGACCAGATGATTCTTTGACCGTAATTACTGCAGAATCCTTGGAGATACTACTGGATACTCAGTTTCTAGGTAGCTCCAGCCAAAAAAGGCTAGAGACAACAGAGTCATAGGCATTGTAATCCAGGTGTCAAGCAGGATAAAAATCCTAACGGTTATAAACAGCTACTAAACGTCAGTAGGACCCGATGGTATTATACCGAATGTCCAACAAACGACTGATTTAACCATAAAATGGCTGAAAGTTGTCTTCAAAGGCAGGTTAGAACTCTGTCAAATGCCTAGTTAATGGAATGAAGTAAATGTAGTATTTATACTTAAGGCGGGAAAAAGCTTTCGTTCAAGTCCGAAAAATCTTAGACCTATAAGTCTAGTTTTTTCCCTACTAAAATTTTTAGACAGACAGAGAAAATCTCATATTATCAGTTCAATTGAGCCAAACAGGCTATCGAAATATCAACATGTATATTGAAGGGGAAAATCTTTGGAAACTGTTCTCTATACTCCCTTATTGCTCTTTTCGAGGAATCCCTTGAACTTAAGTATTATGTCACTAACATTTCAGGATACAGAGGGGGAGTATAACAATATCAGGCCAGAGGCGATTGCTCCCCTCTTTGTGCTTGGACGAGTCACTTAGGACCTGGGTAGATGAAATGCTTAAAGCAGGATCGTGACGGCCAGCCTGAGTAAGTCCCCCAAGGGCAGATTTGTGAATAGAAGCACATCTCATGCGGATGATATTGTGATTGGTGTAAATATACTTGCACCGTAAGAGAACGCATGCAAAGTGCGCTTGGCATTCTCTTCAATTGAGCTAATAATTTCGGTTTAAATGTGAATCCACACAAAAGTTAAATGGTATATTTTCCATGAAAACTTAGAAAACCAAGCTCGAAACCTACTTATTAGAAAGAGTAAAGAAAGTTATAATAGCGTTTTACTCTTTTCAAAATGACATTGAAGAAAGATGGGGTTTGGGGCCCCACATTGTACATTGGCTCTATATTTATATTATTATGCCCACTTTATTATATGGCGTTACTGTTTGGTGACCAGTTTTAAATATTCTCACGAACCTAAAATCTTTAGCGAAACGCTGCTTTGTGTATTAGTGGGGTTCAGGCGCACATCCACTAGTGCACTGGAGATTATCTTTCATCTCACCCATCTAGATATCTTTGGTAAAAAAATGGCAGCGAGCTCAACTATAAGGCTCAACTCCATCTCCATGTGAAACTGTAATAATACAGGACACTTATCTATTTTTGGAAACAGGAACATGCCAAATGCGACCGACTATACCTTCCCGTCATCATCTTTTGTTCAGAGGTTTAGGACTATTGATATTCTCACTAGAGTGGACTGGCTGAGAGGAGCATTTCTGAATACTGAAGATGTTGAGTGATTTCTGCACTGATGGTTCAAAGATGAATGGTTCGGTTCTTTTAAGCTGAACTAATTGCTATAAT
The DNA here is from genome assembly GCA_963691935.1 of Nephrotoma guestfalica. Lineage (NCBI taxonomy): Eukaryota > Metazoa > Arthropoda > Insecta > Diptera > Tipulidae > Nephrotoma > Nephrotoma guestfalica. The sequence goes on along the minus strand of OY829914.1, from coordinate 292,429,137 downwards.
ATAAATTAAAGTTATCAGTATTTAGCTCAATTTTAAAAACTAACTTTATTATTTCTTTAGCTTTCGGCAATTTTTAATTGCTATAATGGAAGCTGTTGACTGGTTGAGGTATAACGCAATATCTACAAGGGATATTCACATTTTTACGGACAGTCAGACCTCAATTAAGAACCTCAAGTCATATTTATTTACGTCGCAAGCAGCCCAGGATTGGCTCTTATCTATTAACGAGATGGTATGAGTTCAACATCTACCTGATGTGAGTGCTAGGGCATTTCAATAATAATATGCCAGTATGGTGGTGGGTTCTATAAGAGTGAAAGAGAGTCCCCTCACATGATTACTATCGTAGTTGCGAAGATGAAGAGGAGGAAGGAACTGTTCTAGGTGGGTTTCCATTTGCTTTCCCGTTTAACGCTTAGCAAACTGAAATTTCTGGGAGCTAGACTCCTAAATGACTTAATGGTCCTCAGTAAAATAGACTCCAAGATATCATACGCTTCGTTGAGAGCTCAATATGGTTTGATGAAAACGGTGATGAGAGAAATAATGTGTCACCATAACCAAATTATGAAAACTTCATGGACAAAAACATTTGACAAATATAACATAAAATTAGAGTGACTCGATGATTACCTTGCAAAATCTGGAACACAAATTCTGTGCGATGCTGAATATTGATATTCTTCTGGGCCAAGTTTGGCGATTTCACAACTAGGGCGACAAAATTCAGAAACTCATCACGAATATGGTGATTTGATAGGTGATCACACTTTGCAAAACCTCGACTAGTATTCCATGAGAATCGAAAAAACTCCTTAACCAGCAATAATATGCTCCTGGGCCATGTTTTACCATTCCATTTAGGTATGGGCATTTCAACTTCTTAAACAGTAATAATATGCTTCTGGGCCATGTTTCACGTAAATCGAATAAAAATGTTGCAATACAATGATGAGGAAATTGTCAATATATCCTAAGCCTGCTAGTTACATTGTATGTGACCGCAACTGAATAATGCAGTATGTTGAAGAGAAATGCGTACGGGAATGGTAAATGAATTCCATGCCTAGAAAGTACGTTAACATGTATGTGACAATAAAAAGGTCATTTCAAATTTTTATCTCCGTCATATATTCACATAAAACCTAACAAGATATCTTAATTTTATTGTACCTCCATATTTATTTTATTTTATGCTCACATATGTATGTAAGTACTATATAAACCCGATGTTCTTCAGGTAATATAACCACTCCTCATACTCAAAATTTTATCTGGTAGATATTCAATTTTATCCTGCCGTACAAATGATAATATTTGTGTTATGTTGTCTATTTTTAATGTTACCAAAACAATAAGATATCTACATTTTATGTGTGTTTTCTTATTCTTGTTTTTTTTATGTTATTTTCCCATCATCAACCAAATAACAAGAAAATCATCATTTTCCATTCAACAACAAAAAAAATCATTATATATAAAAAATACCATTTTCCTCTCAATACTGGTAAACATAAAAATTTAAAACAACAAATAAAATAACATTTTCCAAGTCACGTTTATGATGTTGAATGTTTTTGTTGTATGGAGAAGAAAACCATTTTTTTACGTTCGCTGGAAATTTTTGGTGACTTAAGACGGAAAATAATGTAAATATTTAATGGTGTTCCAATGCAGAAGTTAGAACATCTATAACGTGAAAGTATAAAATGTTGATATTTAAATTTCGTTTTTCCTTGTTGGGTTGTTTAGGGATGGTTGAACGCTATCAATGTACGACGACATCGAGAGTTGTAGTCGAAAAGGGGTTTCTTGTATATAAACAACGTCGACGAACACAAAAAAAATCAAAAATTCAGAATAATGTGTCGCTTAACAAAATTTATTTGGTAAATATCAAGTGATGTCCAATATGTACGGTCGTATTTGGAAAATAGGAAAAAATCGATTGATAAATAAATAAACAGGCGAAATGAAAATTGTTGAAATACATTTTAACCGCAATAAGGCGGAATATATTAACACATATTAGTATGTAGCGCCGCATCTTAAATTTATTGCTAGTATAAAGATTAAGTTTTTCAACTGCAAGTAGTTATCAAAATGTATACGGATAATTCAAGTACCATAATAAAACTCTATTAACTTAACTAGACACCATAAAATTAAGCCATATAAAAAGTTAAAGACTTTTCACCAATCGTTTATTTGTACAAAGCTGCACTATGCTTGCAGTACATATAAAACTATGTATATGTTTCTATACATTACTCTGTACATATTCTAAACTTTTTAAGCAAAAACTGGAACAAAACTAAAATTTAACATTTTTATTGTTAACTTTTAGACAAATAAATTATTTCCGTTATCAAAACGAGGAGCAAAAATAAAAATGCACAGGCATTTCCAAAACAGGAAATGGAACAAAATCGAAATATATCACAGTAAAAGCTTTTTATTATATTCCTGTATACGGTACCTCTTGCTCATCTTGAACAACGTATGTACAGAAACCATATATAATCTTAAGTAAATTGAATTTTATTGGCAAACGAGGAGCGAACTGCCATATAATAATGTCGATAATAATAGTCAGGTACAGTTTTTTTTTCTATCCTGTGTGCTATATATGCAGGAAAATTATTTGTCATAACATTTTATAACCGGAATTTTCCGTTCTACCTTTATATCGAGATAGATAGAAAATGGCCCCCACATCCAGCAACAACAACAACAACAAAAAACTAACTTTTCATTATGTAATAACGAATAATAATATATTTTTGTGGAAAACAATAGGAAAAATCTATTCTCGGATATGCCTGTGTATGAATAGAAATTTTCATTCCTGTGTAAATCAATGTGAATGAGAAGAAAATGGAAATATATTCGTAGGTATTTATACACATACATACATACAGTGTTGTTACATAAGCATATCCGCATCTACATTATACGTATACATAAAAATGTTTCAGGCACGTTTTTATTCCAAACACAAATCAACTTGACTTTAAAATGTGTAATAAACCATTTAAATATAGGTCACATATGCAAAGTATAAATTCAATAAATTACAATTTTTAAAATGAGAATAAAACGAAAAAATGTTTTTTCCAAAAATTTATATTTTTCATCATACTTCCGTTTTTTCGGCATACATTTGTTACAATTCAAATCCAACCGTATCCAGCTTTATATTTCAGTTTATTTATATGCCCACAAGTTATATACGCCTTGCAAGGGTATATATCTCTATAATACAGGTACATATCCACACATGTACATAAATTACATACATAACTACTTGCTGACATCGGAACAGCGTGCAACTGATGTTTATTTAATTTGGGCTGTTTTTTTTTTGTCAAATGTAATAGTGACTTTAGTCTCAAATCGAGACAATCGTACTGGAGAGAATTTAAAACAGTTTTTGCATCACTAGAGGATTATAGAACGAAGCTGTTAGTTGCATGTTCGAATTACTTGTTGCAGTAGTTAAACGGACGCCAACAATCAACACATCACCTAGTGCTTTTTGTTCAATTCGAACGCCTTCTGTGCCGCCTCCAAGAGTACGGGTACTACGAAAAACTTCTGTTGACAATCTTGATTGTAATCAAGGCGTGACAAGGCTTAATCGTTTTAGTCCTATAAGTTTTGTGTTATCGTCTGTTATCTCCTTAGTGTCCTGGTAGTTTTGTCTCCAGACTTAATATGTTATAGTTTTTGGTTGATCTTAATTAAAAACTATATTTATTTATTTTTTATTATTTATAAAATCTTGTAAATGTATGTAAAACGAATGAATACAATACAAATCATATTTTATATTATTGCTACCACAGTACTTACTCCGCCACTAGGCTGGTGTTACCTATCTTAAAGAAATCTTATATCTTAAAGAAATGACGACTCTTTCACCAGTTCTAGTAGTAACTTCAGTTGATGATGAGTATAAATGATGATTTTATTGTATATCACACTTACTGTATTCTAAAGATGTTGAACGTGACGGTATATGTACCGGTATATGTTCCTGTATTGTACGGAATGCTCGTATTTAGGATCAATTAATACTGCCATGTTACAGCTGCTTAATTATGTATCAATGAACTTTGTATAAAAAAATTAACGTCAGCCGATAAAATTGTTTCGTCAATTCCCTGTCTCGTATTTTATTTGTAAGCAAACCAAATATAGATCAATGAACTCAACTGCGATTTTTACTGAAGTACAATCGATACAATTAAGTTCTGAATAAAACGTCGTTCAAATGGCCTCCACGACTTCTTCTGCAGGAACGAATTCGATGAACCCAATTTTCGAGCACTTTTTCCACTAAATCAAGTCGTATGTCATGAATAGCACGTTCAATATTGACTTGTAAAGCTTGAAGAGAGTTTGGTTTATTGCTAAAGACCAATGACTTCAAATAACCCCACAAGAAATAGTCCAATGGCGTTAAACCACAACTTCTTGGTGGCCATTCAATATCACAATTTCTTGTGGCACGTAGCCCCGTCTTGTTGGAACCAAATGTTGTCAAGATCAACTTCTTCCAATTTCGGCCATAAAAAGTTGGTTATCATCGATCTATACCGATCTCCATTGACAGTAACGGTGTTACCAGCTTCATTTGGAAAAAAATACGGATCGATGATTCCACCAGACCAAAAACCACACCAAACTGTGAACCATTTAGGTGAATGTAATGGTTTTTCATGAATAATTTGTGGATTTTCTTCGCACCAGAATCAACAGTTTTGTTTATTTGCCGCACCACTCGGATGAAAGTGAGCCTCAGCGGAGAAGATGATTTTGTTGCATTTAGAGAACGATTATTTTGATAATAAATCAAATGGTATATGTCACCATGATGAAATTCTAAACATTACTGAATACAATGATACAAAAATGACAGATCATGACATATTACAAATGGCCAAAACGTCACTTAAAATCATATAATTCCTATTGGAAAACCCAATATATCACTATACTTTCCGTTTGGAAAGGGCGTTTGACTGTTACCCGAAGGCTATCATTTCAACGTAGTGGAATTTTCTTATACAGACTACGATTTATTTTCTAAATTATTTATATCAATGAAATCCACTAAAGCAACTCAACTTTTGTTCTGAGTTATACTTTGTATTCTTACAAGAATTCATTTTGTTTACTTTTTCGTGTTTCATTTGTAGTTCATCTTTTAAAAAAAACTTACCGTTTCTGCAAAATAAAAAATATACCCTTGATTTAACAGTGTATTTACTAACATGTTCAGTATTAAAAAATTCTGTATACGGTTCCAATTGGAAAACATGGCGGAAACATAATTCTTATTGGATTTAAATAGATTTCAACAGCCGCCATATTGAATTGTTTAAGTGTTGGTGATTTGCACTGTTAATATTTTATAAATGCAAATTAGTAAAAATTTTATTAAAAGTTATTATTATATTAAATAAATTCATAATTTATACATAATAAAATATATATAAAAAGGATAATAAATACTAAGAAATATTTAAATTACTTAAAAAAAACTTAACAAATAACTAAGCATCAACAAAAAGAAATATCAGATATGTTTATTGAACACTTTAATCCAAAATATTGAGTATTTTATCAATCTGGGCCAATAACAAGCCACTTCCAGAGATTAGGGCAAGATACCACTACATAGGTTGAATTGGCTTATCGATAGAGAACATTTTTCGATATAAGGTTCTTCCTAGCGGAAAAAATGGAACCTTGTCAATAGCAATTTTCCACCGTAAAATTTGAATATTTTATCAATCTGGGCCAATAACGAGCCACTTCCAGAGATTAGGGCAAAATACCACTATATAGATTGAATTGGCCTATATATAGAGTACATTTTCCGGTATAAGGTTTTTCCTAGCGGAGAAAATGTAACCTTGTTAATAGCAATTTTCCACCGTAAATTTTGAGTATTTTATCACTCTGGGCCAATAACAAGCCACTTCCAGGGATTAGGGCAGGATACCACTACATAGGTTAAATTGGCCTACCTCTAAAGAACAAGTTTACATTTTTTTTCTCTAGGGCAACCTTATATCGGAAAATGTTCTCTATCGACAGGCGAATTCAACCTATGTAGTGGTATCTTGCCCTAATCTCTGGAAGTGGCTTGTTATTGGCCCATATTGATAAATACTCAAAATTTACGGTGGAAAATTGCTATTAACAAGGTTACATTTTCTCCGCTAGGAAAAACCTTATACCGGAAAATGTTCTTTAGAGATAGGTCAATTCTACCTATATAGTGGTATCTTGCCTTAATCTCTGGAAGTGGCTTGTTATTGACCCAGATTTATAAAAACACAGTATTTTGATCGAACAATTTTAATGGACAATTCTTATATTTTTTCTGTTAAAGCTTTTATTTTATTTATTTGTTAACTAATTCACACTTGATTTTAATTTGTTTTTTGCTTATCTGTTTCAATAAACATTGTATTTCATTTATGTTTTGTATTTTTGAATAAATTTTATTTTAAAAATTTTAATTTTTAAACATACTTCATTCGGAGAATAATTTTACAGTGTAATAAATCACACTTAATTTGTTCTAATAAGAATTTAATATTGACTGGTACTAACACATATATAATTTGGATTTTTTGTTAGAAACTTCACATCGGTAAAAATCAACATTTTTTTTTCAAAAACTGTCATTTCCGCTTCAATTTTGGAAACTGATCTTGGCCAAAACTGTTTCAAAATTAATTGTAAAAACTAAACACCGCCTATAGCGGCTGTCACTTTCGGTGGGCCGATTTCGGCCGAAATCACTTATATCTCCCAATTTATAAGAAAAGCTATATATAAAGTTTCATCCCGATCAGTTAATCGGTCTGGGCTGTGTACTACTACGCACACAGATTTTTAAAAACTATTTATTTTTACTTCAGCAAAGTATTTTACAAAGCAGAAATCTTGACGTTGAAAATTTTTACTACGTAAAAGATAGTAAAAGCGGCCAGCATGAAATTGTTAACATTTTATCATTTTACATGAACGGTGATGGTTTATTAAATTTTGGCACCATGGCAAAAATAAATATATCTCAACAACTAATTGTCAATACATTCACTAACATCGATAAAATTAAAAATTCTTTGACGGATTTAAATCTTCCACAATATGAATGCTGCCAATTTGTATTGATCAATCAATTTTGTTTTCTCTTAATTTCCACCAAAAGGATTAATGTTCTAATTAGAAGGACTTAAATTATCAAATGACTTGAGAGCTGCTACATCCACATAAACAAAATACATTTACAGTATTCAATTTAGACGAACTTAAAGTTTAATTGGCAATTATATAGAAAATAACGAAATGTTATAGATTTGTCTGCTTGAGGGATTATCCCCATATAGACGAACACGCGTAACTATTTATGAAATTGAACACCATACCAAAAACGGTTTTTTCGTAAAGTATATAAAATTGTATAACTTTATCTTAATAACTATTTCTTATGTACATAGCAACATATTATGAAATAAAGAATTTTTGCATTAAGCTATTAACACACGATGGATGGTAATACGAAAAAAGGGGAGAATAAGCAGCCATACACACAAAAAATATATGTTAAATAAGTTCCTAGAAAAACTATTTTTCAGTAAATTAAGTCTAAATTATTAAAATTATTAGTTTTAATTTAAATTTATATTAAAATATTAAAAAGAATTTTTCCGTTTATGTTTCCATAAGGCAAAAAAATCTATTTTTCATCTTCATCATCGTCGTCTTATTACCAAGTTTTACATTATTTAAAATGTATATAGAACATAAACTAATAAGTTTTCTTTTATTTTAAAAATATGAAATAATTTATAATTATGTTAAATTTTAATATTTTGTGGAGAAACGCGGAATATATGGTTTTATACTAAATATTATGTATAGATTAAGCTCGGGGCTACAACGGTTCTTCCCATACAAATAAGTAACATTTAGGTTGGAGGAGTATGTTTTCAAGTTTCAATGGAATGTGTATGAGGGTACAGCATATACATGTTTGCCAAATTATTAAAAGAACAATAAAAAGCTCTACCAAAAGTTGTAATAAAATATTAAAATACCACGCTATAAAAATAAACAAACAAATTATAATTTTTTTTATGTTTATTTTTTCATCGTGAAAAATGATGAGTTTTATGTTTCATAACTATAAACATAATGTTGTATTTCATTACAGTATAAATGTTGAGTTAATATTTAAATTAGCTCTCTAAACGTTAATATATGTTATATTTAAATGTAATGTGCTCGTGCGGTGGTGTATTGGTAGCTTGGTAGGGGGGATAAGGATCTTGTCATACGAATTAATATTACATTATTTTTTAATAAATCATACACAATTTTTATTATGGATATCAAAAATAGTGAAGAAGCTCAACATAAAATATTACTTGAGCAGAAATTATGATAAAACACTTAGTATTTATTATAAAAACATTTATTATGTTTATTTATAAACCGTTGCAGATACCGTAAAGAAGGTTATATATTTTTATATTTATAAAAAAGTTTAACTTTTAACCGCACAACATAACAGAGAAGCACAATATTTTGTTAGTCGGAAAACCGCACACAAAATTCACAACACCGTATATTTATTTCCCTTTGACCTATCCTCAAAATAAATATCAGTATGTTCTGTATACACTATATCCAACTACTGCAATCATAACTACATAGTTGTATAATTTGGTTGTTTGAAATACGAAACTGTTTCGTAACTACTTACTATTATTATGTCCAATATAAGCAGAGGACGTTATTCGAGTTTTGCATACATAATTTAAGCTTTGTAAAAAAATTCAACCTGAAAATAAAAATAAAAATCAACAAACTGCAAAAAAACATTAAAAGCTTATATCAAGTAAACAAAAAATTAAAAGCTTGTTTCTAATACAAAATTTATATTAAACAGGAACTTTATTCGTAATGGAAAAATGTTCTTGTACTTTACAATTTATGAGTTAAAAAAGTTTTGAAACAATTTTTGGGCAGAAAAATTATGGTTTAATTTATGGTGCATACACATCTGTAATCTGTTGAATCAATGATCATAATTTATACAGTATATGTACAATTGTTTGTGGCGAATTTTCTCACTTTTTGTCACAAAGAGAAATTTAATGCCTTCTTAATCGTCCTGCTACCTTTACCCATTTTCTCTACCAATGTTCGATTACTCGAACAGCAATTTTTACAGTTTCTGATTATTCTTCTCTCGAAAATCAAAAAACTTTAGAGCGGCGCACGAAAACGATTCAAAAATTTATGCCACACTCAACGCACACGATCCAGCAATTATTGGTTTTTTGACAAACATAAAAGAAATTTGCGCCGCATGATGCTCTAGTATTTACACCAAAAAAAATGTGCCGAATGCGTTCGGCACAAATTTTTGTAAATGTGGATCCTTAATATATTTTGCTGTTATGTTAAAATGTGGAATGTTCGCATGAACATTTTCTTCAAGCTCTCGATCCTCTCTCCTCCCTAAAAAAAAAGTGGAAGTGCAGAAATCAAAAACAGTAATGATGCAATTTTATTGGCCAAGGCCTAAGCTATCCAAAACAATTTCACCCGATTTAACCTTGAACGTTTAGAGAGGGTTACCCCTCTCCACCCTCCGTTATGTGATTCCAATGTACGATGTAAGTTTTATAAACAATAATATAAATGTTGCTGTTTTTATTTTATTGCAATTAATTCATTCATTATAAGGCGTTTTATAATAGGACATTGGAATTGTAGAATGTGCTGGTACATTTGAAATATCAATAGGGCGTAACAAAACTGATGGTTAATGATTATGATGTTTATGTCAATGAAGTGATCGCGAAAACTATGTATTCTGTTCAAAGTACATCAACTACATCAAATGTATCAAACCAGACATACATTCGAACACGTCTAAAAGACGTAGAATCGAAGCACCGATAAAACCGTGATTTATAAACCATTGAATTCATTTCACCTGATTTATTTGGGGTCTTCTTTGACAAATCGTTATGCTCAGCAACAAAATTCTAATTTCAAAAATGATCAATTTCATATGAAACGATTTATTGGTATATTAGTGTTGTCTGGTTTCCACACTGTACCAGCATTTTTCGATTATTGGACGTTAAATCCAGGTTTAGGTGTTGCATTTGTAAAATTGTGTATGAGTAGAAACCGTTTCTTAGAAATAAAAAAGTACCTTCACTTCAGCAACAACCGCACCTAGGAGAAAAATAACAAACTCATTAAGGTAATATAATACCACTCATGTCTCTTACAATATTTGTTGCGTCCATTATATAATTTAGTAAATAAGAAGTTCATACAATTTGATATTTGGACCAAGCAATTGTTGATGGTTGAACAGATAGTACCATATTTTGTGTAATATTCAAGCAAAATGTAAACCTATTCGTTTCTGTTATAAATGATGGGACCATCATCTGATGCAGGTTCATCCGATAAGTATGATGAACAACTTGGATTAGGATCAGATGTGGTACTTCGTTTATTGGAAAATGTTGAGCATCCAACACGTCATGTTGTATATTTCGATAATTTTTTCACCTCTTATCATCTAATGTGTATTTTTAGTGAAAATAATATATATGCAAGGGAACCATCCATAGCAATAGAACATGTGGTGTTAAAATAAAAACTGGCAACCAATTAAAAAGAGGAGATCATGACTTCCAATCCGATTGAAATAACAACATTATGTTCTGCAGAGGGCAGGCCAATAGAGAGAGGTCACAGTAGCTACCAAATAAAAAAACGAAAATAAACATAATGAAGGACAGGTTGTTGAAGCAGGGCGGTTTGTTAGCTATTAGCAACCGCTCCTATTGCAGAAATACAATAGAGGCATGGCCGGAGTCTATCTTATTGGAGAGTTATTAGATCAAAAAATGTGGTATAGGCCACTATGGATTGCTGTTCATAATTCATATATTGTAAATGCTTGGAAACTAAGTTATTTTGTTCGTCGTTATAAGAAGCACCAAGTGATACCACAAAAGGAATTTAGAGTCGACATAGCAAGTCATCTTGTGGTGACACCAAGTAATGAAGGTGTTTTATCTAAGGATGACATTGTCTCTATGGAAGATGATTTTCTACCTGCTAATCCACCTAATAACCATCCTCAAAATCTTCCACGGTTGAAAGGCGATCATTTCATTACTAAAATACCACTAAACAAGAAAAAAAGATGCCAGTGTAGTCAATGCCGCAAGCCATCGTCGTTTATATGTAAGAGTTGCAATATTCCGTTGCATACCCATTTTTATGGGTTAAAGTTAAGGTAATCAAGTAGCGTAGCGACCACAGTTATTGACACCCATCAGGAAAATTTAATTTTGAATTGCTCTGAGGTTTAGTGGTTCAAAAAACATTAAAGTTGATGTTTGATGTAAATCTGTAATTTAGTTTATGAAAATGTCATATAAAAAAATGTTTCTTAAAACTAGATACGCTGCAACTATAATTGTCATTCTAATCATACAACTATTAGCACATTGACGGAATTATTGGTCCCCAAAAAAACCTAGTATTGTTGACACCTGAATATAATAATCTGCACAATATGAAAGTCTAATTATTGGCATTATAGAGATTGGAAAATTGAACTGAGCTAGTTAATTTTCTCAGAACACAACTAATTTTTTAATTAATTTATTTTATTAATTCATTATCACAAAGAATAAGGAACAGGAATAATTATCTAGCTATGATGAATTATCAACTTTTGGCAAGTATTGGAAGGTATGTGAATTTCCACTTCCACCTGTAGGCCTGGATTTTCCGTGAGCTTGTACAATTGGGCTTTGTGGTGAATAAATTTCTGTTGCAATTAGAACAGCGGATGTTACATTTGCGTGTGCTGAACTGGATTTTCTCTAGTATCTGTTGTGTTTTGATGTGGCGAACAAATTTCTAGAGACAATAGAGCACCATATGTTATCGTGTGTACTTTTGATATTACTCCGTTTCGTCGTTTGGCCACGACTTCTTTCGGATTTACAGTTTTAAGTTTCTGTTTATTTTCCTTGGAGGTTTTGTTTATCCTTTTGCGTATTTTTGTTTTCCTTTGTTCAGTTTCCTTCAGTATATTTGTTCCAATGCGCTGCGCTTTCTTCTCTTCTTTGACCAACTCAATTTTTCTGCGTTCTTCCCTTCGTTTTTATTCGTCCTTAATCCACAATGTGTTGGTAAATACGAAACTTGTCTTGCCTTTCTGAGACTTACATCCCTTTCTTAGTGGTGTCTCAGGGCAGTTCAGTATATCTTTTATGGCCGTATACGATTGGTTAAAAGCTGGTAGTTGAAATGTACTAGGTGTGTAAAATGTGGCATCTTGACTAATTTGTGACGTACATCAGGAGTAATCGGCGATTCCTTTTCTTCTAAAGGGGCCAACCAATTATGGCATTTATTGCCATTTCAGATTAAGCACCCGGAATTTGCAAAATGTGGGTGGTACAAATGGAGGCACCTGTAAGATCCTCTGCAGGAACAGTGTCTGGTATATGTAGGTGGTCATCGATGATTCTCGTATTTTTTTAATTTACTTGTTCACAGTAAATAAACTCGTTAATACTTCCAATGTCTATGCACGTAACGTAACCAGATATAAATATTATTAAAATCTGTTGATGTTTGAATTCTTCCGATCTGTCCGTAATTTGAGTGGCATGCATATAGATGCTATGATAGATATAACGCAATTAGAGTAATTCCCAATTGAATGCATAGCTGGCTTACTTTCTAAGTTAAATGGGCGCTGTGCCCATCGACGAAATAAATGATTGGAAATTGAGTATTTCTTTTAAGAAGATCCAGATAAAACACTTTTGAGAAATACTCAAAATCCGTTTGTTTCGTCATCCACCCATTCTCACTAATTACAAACGTTCAGGTATCGGGAACCGTGCTTCTTATTTCATCACTCATTCGTCTGTATGGATAGATGATCATAGATGGAGTCATCATACCGGAAGTAGAGAACGAAAACATTAAGGTTAAATTTGATTTAACTATACCTCTGTCAACTTCGTAAATGTTCTTTGAACCTCTCGCTGCTAAAAGGGCACAGCATAAAATTCATTCCGTCTCCATTGAAAATTCTACTTGAAGCATACAAAATTGAAAACTGAACATTTTCCAGCAGATAATTTTCAATGGGGTCAAACCATCCAAATAAATCAGCGGCCACTACATTAGCACTGGTAGATGAAACCGGATCAGAGGCTCTAAATAATAAAGACGGGTGCCGCGTTAAGAATAATTTAAACCAGCCTTTTCTTGGTACACCTTCTTTACCAAGTGGATGATCTCTATTATTTCCTTCTACAAACAATTTGACAGTGTGCACCACATCTTCCTTTAGCTTTGTGAAATCCCTTGCATTGTGAACCCTTGATCCAGTCTACAATAGCTAGCTCTTCTGATTCAGTTAAAACCGTTGACGGTCCTGAGCAGGTTTTTCTAAGTTTTGAGCCTAAACGAAACTGGATAGTTGATCTTGAAATTTCATATATTTTTGCAGGTGATTTATTTGAAACTTTGCCGTCTTTAACTTCATCGACAGCTTTTTTGCAGTTACCTCTCATCGGATGTATTTTTGGTCGGGCATTTTTAAAATTACTGAAAAATAAAGACTGTATTGTATTATTGACACTAGAAAAACTTATACAATTATTGGCAGGTGTCAATTATTGGCACCCGCGATTATTTATTATAAAACCACTAATTTAATGCTAAATCTTTCAAACAATTTTAGGATCAGGCCAATACATATAATTTAAATATTAAAAACAGTGGCTAACACTTTTAATAAATTTTCTTACAATCCATTGATAAATAACTTAAATATAGATTGTTGGATGCAGTTCGCACTGGATTCAAAACCCCTTAAAATATTTGCTACAACATATAAGCTAAAACATGTTTTCGGACTTTACAGTTTATAAATCACTGGGCGAATGCAGAAAAGGTAATTTATGTATAGCTTGAATGCAACGGTTCTGTAAAATTTATAATTTTGTCAAGCTCGATTGGGATGAGTTGTCGTAAACTACGAGGACGAATAAGTAATTCTAGAGTAAATGAAAACCAAGTACATGCGTCGAACTATTTGCCTAAGTATAAAATGAGAGGACGCGTAAACCAATTATTAGAGAAAATTTTTAACAGACACGAGTCTAAAGTCTTTCCTAAATATCTAAAAGTTTGGTATAGTGTCCATTAAAAAAAATCTCATTAAAAAAAATCAAACAAAATATCAAGAACATAAACTGTAGTCCGTCATTCGGATTCCTTACCTTAGACTACAGTTACTAGTAGTGCCATTAATAAAAACGAATGGTTTCCTATTCAACAGAGAACTTAGCAATCATTCAAGGGATTTTCCTCTAAATCCATATAGCAATTCAATTTATCTAATAATATTCCATGGTCAACGGCACTAAGTTCTTATTTTAGATCCAGAAACATACCACATACATCGAATTGATCATTCTTGAAACTATTAATCATGTCAATCCTTTCAACTAAAGCAGCAATTGTCCCTGAACATTTTCGAAAACCATATTGAAATTTATATAGTAAATTATGAATTTCTAAACACATTTTGTCTATAATAGATAAGCTATTTTTATCACCACTTTTGGAAACTGGAATAACCTTAATCAATTCGCTAGACTTAGTAAATATAAGTTTGAATATTGTACTAAATTTTAAAAAAAAATTGGAACTATTAATCTGACTACCCAAATCTTTCCCAACACTCACAAAGTGGTTGTTGAATTCAAATGCAATTCTGTAAATAACAAGGTTACGATTATTGCTGTTAGGTCTATCCAGCAAAATATTTATATTAAGTCACAAGTCACGTTGGTTAACAACATTGCTAATGACCTTCTCAAAATATCCTTTTTTAGAAAATATTTACCACGTCTAATTTCCTTATCGATTTCAATAAGCCTTCGTTTATCATCGCTAGTTTTTGAGTTTACTGTTGGACTATTCAGTAGGCGCTTGTATTTATTTAAAATTAACTCTATTTTGTTAATTAATAAATCGGATGTGAGCCGAAGGCAACACGAGTTTTTCAATATAGAAGCTGATAAGGCACAAAGCATTTAAAATTATTACAACAGGAAGTGGATAATTTAAAAGTTTCCTACACCGAAATCCGAATACAACCATAAGAGTACCAGAACCGTCACTGCAATGAGTTCCAAGGAAGTGTTACCAATCAATGTTGTAAAAGATAGTAAAAAGACAGTAAATGATGTTTTGATTCCAAAACTCTATATCTGAAGGGTTTGGACAATTTGAGCCTCTTAGGGTAATTACAACTGGGACGAATCAAATTTTTTGCTTTGTTCCAAATCCCGTTCGGTGCGCGGAACATATACGAAATTGCGCGTGGAACAGAGGAGGAGGCCAGAGGAGATTCGAAAGACATAACACTCGCATATGACTTTAACAGTAAGTGAGTTATGTGTTTGTTTAGTAATAACTATTATTGCATTGTATCCTTATGCCACAACAATTTTGCACCGCCTGTAACTACACTTCATTCAAACCTCTCAAAAATTATTGAGCAAAAAAGGATTTTCAATGGCAGAAAGAAAACTATTCTAAGAGTATATGATTTCAGATTAAACCAAACATTCAGTTTAAACAAAAATTAAATTGAAACAAACAAAAAAATTTTAACAAAAAAAATTAAACAAACAATAGAAATCAAATTTTCATTTAACATTTAAAAATTTCAAAAATAATTCTTCAGCTTTTTTTTGAAGTTATCGTTTGATAAATTAAAGTCAAATAGGGCATCGATTCTGTTGAATGATTTAGAGTAAACAACCTACTAATGCGGTTGTTTTCTCCTTAGTTTGTAAATAGTGTTATAGTGCTACAAACTACTACAAAAAAACTACAAACGCGTCCAAGAGAGCGGGTGCGGAGGCATTCCGTATGAGCCACATTTTCATGGAATGACAAATTTTGGTCATAATTCTTTTTGATGGTTGTATAACACCGCATATGTAGAAAATGGATTTAAAGCGTGCAGCCTTGACCCGTGACGTTATACTTCAACAGATTTTTTCAAATATCTGAGAAAATCGTCTCAGATCTGGGAGACCTACTCCGACTAAATGGAAGTTCTTTAAGCATTTCACAATTTACTGAAATTGTGAGACTGTCAAATGCAACACTGTTTAATGATATTTAAATAATTCCTTTTCATTTTTAATATTTAAAGTTTATTCGTTGCATTCAGCGATGAATTGTTCGAAACTCGAAACAGCTCAATTTCAGACAGATGAACTTTGCATAACACAACAACTTGATATTGCCCAAATAGATAGTTTTATACACATTGATGGTGATATAACACATCCAGTAAGTGATCCGATTGGTAACAATATCTGAAGCGAACACAACCATCTAAAGCGCATTATGCTCATTGTGCAAGCTCCTATAAATTCGGCTGAGAAAACTCTAGATTCGTGTAACTTTAAATAATCCCAGCTGGCTTAGTATTACTTCCGGCTGATAAATCAATAGTTTTAGTTTGGTTTCGGATGGTTTTTATGGTTTCGACTTGCATTATAAGGTTGCGAGTAAAAAACCAGATAGTGCACAATTTATATAATGCGGTTAGTTTGGTTCCGGCTATTTAGTTTAATTAAGTTTATCATCAAAATTAGTCAATTATTATCATCAATTACCGGCTAAACAAGCATTTTGTCTAACATAATTTATGTTGGCTATAATTGCTAATACTCACTATAAAATCACATATCATTTCACGTAAACTTTTTTGCATACACTAAAACAACGATGGAAACATTAAAACTTTTCTTTACACAACGCAGATAAATTTATTCATACAATCTATTTATTTATGTTTTCTATGCTGTTGTATATGAGATTGTATGTTTGAATTACTAATTTATTTATTTTTTTTTATATAAAACACATAAAAAATAACATTTGTGTATAAGTAAATACTAGAGACTATAACGTAGGAGTTTAGCATGTAACAACAATCCAAAGCACCAACTATAAAATGTAGTGCAAAAGATTAAGTGATATAAGTTTGTTTTATTTATAGACAAACAAATAAACAAAAACGAAAAAAAACATTAAAACAACAAAATACATATAATGATAATAATGGTCAGAAGAACTGTTTGGAATTCCAGAAATACCAAATAAAACAAAAAAGTTTAACTTAATTTAAAGTGTTTTATTGTGTAAAGTTTTAAATTTATAAGACTTTAAATGGAGATAGATTTTCGTTTCACCATATAGACTACTTACTGTGCTTAGTGTGCCTGTGTTCAGATTATACTCTCTGTGTAAAAAAGATAATTTATTTATTAGGCGACAGTACTCGTATTATGTTAATGGCTATTTGGCTGGATTATTTTTTTCTGTTCGTAAGTAATTGATGTTGTACGTTTTTTTTTTAAACAAAGTTTCTTTTTTAAGACTTTCTTTTTGCAAGTCAACAAGTGCTGTGGAAATTACATAAAGCTTGGTTTTTCACTATTCTGTTTAATTTATGTGAATATAAATTAAATTAGTCTATGTAGTGGTAGTATACATTTATACCTTGTGTCAAAATAATTTATATACCAAAAAAGTTTAATTAAACAAACTGTTAAAATAATCGCTGACATAAAAACTATTTTCTAACAAACTTTGTTTAATATTACAGAACAATGTTGAAATGCACAGTAGAACATCGCATGGATTTCTTTTATTTTCGTTTTTCTCGGTTTTCCACTTACAAGATTATTTCTTAGATAATATGCTAATCAAATCCCATGCGATGTCAAAATTATTTGGTTTGTGATGAATCCTTAATTAGACATAACCAAACTATACATATAATGCATTCAAGTAAGTTTCTTATACATAAAAGTTTTAAAGTATTAAGAAAATTATAAAGAACGAAATCAAAGCTTTAAAACTTGTTTTTTATGTTTTCTTCCTGTTTCGATAATAAGAAAATTTTACAAAACTTTTTTATATTTTTTATTCTGTCTGTTTATCAACAAAAAAATAAAAAATTAAATATAAACCATATTTATGTCTAAGTACTTTCAAACATTATGCAGAGTAAAAGAACTAATTTAGTTTTTAATTATGTAAAATATTTTGGTTAAAACAAATTTAGTTTATTTTATGTACAAACAATTTAACTTGTACAACTCCTCGGACGATACTTTTACCATTTACAATTATCCTGTTAAAATATTGTACCGCTATTTTAGTTGCTAATTATCCAGATCTAAACCACAAATTCACATCGCCGACAACGACGTCGCCAACAGACCAGATGGTCAACATCAACATCGCCCGCAGGAATTTCGGCCGACAAGTTCACTTAGCTGATATAGTCATATCGCATTCATCCTCATCGCCGGCAACCACATAGTCCACAGGAATTTACACCAGATTGTCGACAAGCTACTTTGCCGATACACCTATCTCGCCGACACCCACACCGCCAAAATAAACATCGCCGAAAGTCTCATATGACGTTGATACATCAGTTCAAGAATTAGCAAACTGTAGTTTCATCTTAGAATTACCTTAGATTATGTTATAAGAGCAATATAGTCATCAAGTTAGCTGTTCGGTTATTTTCGCAGCATGAAGGAAGAGGTCAATGGTTCAGTTAGAACCAGTAGTTAAGTAATTTAGAAAATACCCTTGCGCTTACACAACTATGACGAAACATAAACGTGGTTTTGTGAGCAAATAACAAAAATTACGAGGGCATGATGATTCGCGTCGGGCCAGTTCAGGACCATTTTCAAATTGGAACGTTGGGTAATTGGTAGGAATCGTTATTATTTTGTTGGAGTTCCACGTACTCGATCAACATCGGCGACAGGAATTTTGGCCGACACAACCACATCGCTGACAAGCGCAGCGATGTCAGAAGATTGCTGTCCCGAACCATATAGAATCACTTATAGTGCAGGTATGTTTTATATGTAAATATTGACTTCATTTGAGGTTTTGGGGGTCTGCAAGTCTAAAAAAGATACGATTTATTTGAAAGCTATGCTAAGTATACTTTTCGCCCTGAAGGTTGTCAACCCGTGGTTTAATTGCTTCAAAGCCGGATTACCTAAATCTATATCACATATGGTTTTCGGTATGTGTTACGTTCGATCGTCGGTCAAAATTCTTACAGTCCATATGTACATCTCCATGGTTGTCAGCGTTGTCCATGGTTGTCGGAGAAACGGTTTGTATGATTTAAAACATTTAATTTAAATATGATGATTTAAACTGATTTAAACCAAGTGATAAAATTATAACAATCACTGATTAAAATTAAAATGAACAAATTTAAAAAAATAAACCAAAAGGTGACTGTTATATAGGAAACTCTCTTTGCGGAGTGAAATTCGTTGAAACATCAAACGTAAATCAAACGTAAAATATTGGTCCGTGATATTGAGAGTAAGAGACGAACACAAAGCAAATACTGATGAAGAACTATAGTCGATTGAATTTGAAATATGGACGTTAAAATAGGGGATTTTGAAGTAAGGATTTTTCATAAATACGGAATTTTAAAAAACATCATTTTAAACCAAGGGTAACTATTGCACTGATGTGCGTACTGATTTTTTTCCTGTTTGCCTCCAAAATTAGCTCCCCAAAGTTGTTCAGTAGAGCCTAGGCCGGCCGCGGTAATGTCGTCATCATATGTATATTACATGTCCCAAGAATGAAGGATTTAATATTCCCCCGGCTCACCTGAGTGTGAAATTGTACACCCTATCACTGATCCTGTTATTATTTATCCACGGTTTACTATAGGTTTCAGTGGTTGCTTACTGCACACTTAGGCCAATTTTTAGGCCCATTGTGATACCACTCATTCACTCCACATCATTAACCCACCTACTTCACCTACTCACACAACTACAGTATACCACCTGCACATTGCAAGCTCCATGTCAACCTGTACATTGACATGGAAGGTGGGTCGGCGCATGACACGGAATTCTACACTCCATCAGAGGGTCTTAGTTATATTTATTAGCATCACCGATCGTAATCGATGATGAAAATTCGATTTGCATCACCTCCCGTTCCAAGTGCCGAAGCTTTAACCACTGCACCACTTGTCCGGTTTTCTATAAGAACGATAAGTCTTCTTCCGATTTTGCGTGTATGGAAAGACAGCTGCCAAATCGGCTTTGGTGTAAACAAAGACGCTTGACCTTCGACTAGCTGAGATTTTCTCGTTACTAACTGACGTGAGTCTAAGTCACAACTCAACATCCTCGGCAAACTGGGTTATTATCCTTGTCGTTCTTCTTCTTGCTTCGCTAATCTTTGGTTGGCGCAAGCTATCAGTTTTATATGCCCTTCATATCATTCCGCGTCCCTGCTAGTGTGAGGAAGTTACCTATTTTTGCGTGGGACCTACAAGAAAATGGAGTTTAGTGTCTTTAGAATATACACTAATCTACAATTTTTTATAGTGATGTTCCCTTCTCCATCCTTTATGACGATCGTAACTAGTACAAGAGCATGTTATGTTATTACGTCACTGAACAGCTTGGCTGATTATGCGTCACCTTAATCTTACTGTCGAAGCATTCGATAAAAGCCGATCCTTGTAACATAGCTTCGACGAACAAGTTACTCGAAATCATCAGTCCCCGGCAATAGTGTATCGGTATCTTCCAACTTCCAAGAACTAAGATTAGGTTCCTCTTAACGATTTGAGCTGTTCGTCTCTGATTGATTCAGCTTTTAGTGGGGGCTGGTGGTTTAAGTTTCACTTAAGTTCGGGAAGTTAGTATAGGGGAAGAGAGTTAGTTTGTGGTATTCATCGTAGCAAAAATATTTTTATTAGGTGCGTAACTGAATTTCCGGGTTTCACACATAGATGGTGCTAGTTACTAGATGGACGCATCTAGTTATTATTTATGTCAGAAGTTGTGTTTTGTTGATAGCGTGGGCAGTTGTTAACGATAACCAGTTGTACTACCAGCATCTATCAGCAGAACATGCACCTTCGAAAACTACCTATACGAAGATTGGTTTAAACGCTTCAGAAGTGGCGATTTTGACATTGAGGGCAAGAAGCGCTCCTGAAGATGAAAAACATTTGAAGAAACCGAGCTGCAAGCGTTATTGGATGAAGATGATACGCAAACTCAAGATTAACTTCCGGATACATTAAGTCGTGTTTCATGTATCCGGAAGTTAATCTTGAGTGAGCCAAGGTATTTTCAAACGTTTACATGCTAGGGGAAAAATTCAAAAGGAGGGAAATTGAGTGTGACAGCTGAGAGACAGATCAAAAATGTAAAAATTTAAAATTTTGCTTTCACAGCATGAAAGAAAGAGGTTCCTGCATCGAATTGATACGAGAGATGAGAAGTGGATTTTTTTAAGAACCCAAAACGCAAAAAGTCGTGGCTTTCACCTGGCAAAGCATCAACACCGAACGACACGGCCAAATGGATCGTGTACTATGAGCTACTGAAACAGGAAGAAACTATCAATGAGCAACGCTTCCGACAATAACTCATCAATCTGAACCATGTATTGCTCGAAACCGGCCATAATTGGATACAAGATACAAACGAGTGATATTGCAGCACGACAACACTCCATACCATCGCACTGCCATCGTCCACGACACCGTCAAAACGCTGAGATGGGATCTGCTACCGCACCCGCCTTATTCGCCAGACCTGATCTCCTCGGATTATCAATTGTTCAGATCGATGTCATCATATATCGATAAATATGAAGAATTCCATGAGAAATTAAGTAAGAAACAAGAAAAAGGTCAGTCGTGTTTTGGAAGTGCACGAGACACAGTCTCAAAGAGTAATGTGCCGCTAGAAAAACAATCGTTCACGCCTAACAAAGTTTTGTGAACTAATTTTAAAATAAAACATAGTAAAAAATTATACCTAAGGATAAATAAATAAATAATGAATAAATAATGAATTTAGTGAGTGCTATTCAATAATCAAACCCTCTATCATCGCTATACCACCTTCAAGATTAAAGTATGGGGTAAACCTATTTACAACTCCTGATCACGACTGGTATTTTTCAAATGAGCTCCCAGTCTAGCAAACCATTGCCTCAAGTCGCTTTGGAAAAGAGATTACATCACGTATGATGGTTTGCAATCGGCAGAGGCTAAGAGTATAAAACGATTTGCACATAGACGATGACTGGAACCGGATTTTGTAATAGAAAGTTGTAAGAAAATTTCTTCGACGCCGACTACTATCGTTAGAGATCTATAAAAGCGAGTACATGAACGGATTCTCTCATAGTTGCATGCACTCCTTAGAGATTTAGTTGACAATACGTTTAAGTTCGTTAAATTTTTGGTGGAATACTTCTTGATAACCATTGGTGGCTATTTACGCTTATATGTTTCACATCTTGAAAATTCGTTTAATCAGGTCCTTTATGTTTGAAATGAACCTTATAAATTAAATTTAATTAGATTCAGTTTTGTATTATAAGACCGTTTACGCTTCGCCGGCGGTTATGAGCAAATACTCAACACAAGATACTTACTCCAATATAGTTTCGTTATGATAGGAATAGTAAAAATATTTTACAAGATCATGGAAGAAAAATTTGTGCTTATTCTGGAGAAAATTCTAAAGAAAAACAACCGAAGAAGTTTTGTGTACATGAACAAGTTGCTTCAAAACATATTTTACCATGAAATATGTTTGAGACTCACCCGGTATACACAGAATATGTTCAACCATATAGTTTATAGTTTATTGGCAAACTATTTCGTTTGAGGCTGAGTACAAATACATACACAAAGTTAATGGAAATAATTTTTAATTTGATTTTAATGTTTTTAATAAAAAATTTAAACACATATTACATTAGATTAAAGCTTGTTTAGACAATAATGTTGTGCTTTATATAAGAAACACAGTAGATAGAGAGCTTTTTGTGTATAAGAAAATATAAATTTTTGTTAATCTAATGGGAATTTATTCAGCAAGAATCAGGTATGTGGCAAAACTAACATTTTACGTTCACGTAAACTATTTTCTACTGTACCCATAATCCAAATCATCAATTTCGATTACATCCTATTTACTCGTATATGTGCGAATATACATAACAATGACACAATGAAAAGCTCAAAGTTTCACCTACATACCGTCGTACCTTTCATATCTGTTTTTTATTATTCCCAAATTTCTTGATATCAGACAACCTTTTCATGTAACTATGAACACCTCTACGTATGAGTATATTTCCATACAAGCTCGTGAAAAAGGTAGGCGAAAAAAATTATTTAAATTATACATAAAATATTTTTTTGACGTTAAGCAAATATTGTTAAAAATATTTTTTTCGTACGATAGAGTGTAGGTTAGGTACAAGGTACATCAACAAATCCTTATAAGGAGTAATATGGATCATGGCAACAGAAAATATTTGATATAAGGAAAATAAGCACACACAAAAAATGGTAAAATGAATTGCTTATTATCACTTTGAGACCCATAATGTAGATAAACTCGTATAAAAGAAGGAAGAAATCTTTCATTTTGATTTTATTAAAGATTTAGATGGGTAAGTAAGAGTATACATAGTGCATGACATTTCAACATTTTTATTTTTTTCGAGAATTATCTGCCTTGTAAATAGGAAAATCGTGAACAAATTTTTTAAGTATGGAGAGATTAAATTTGTCTTTTTTATATATGTAAATGCGTGAGCAAGTACTTAGGTAGTTAAGTATTTAAAATGTTCCAAAGTTGCATTAAAAAAATACAGTTCTCAATGGAAATCGTGTGTAGAAAGGAAACTAATTTTTTTTATGTAGTATGAGTATTAATACCATAATAGAACAATTTTACTCTCACTTGGGTCTTGGTTAGCAGCTTTCATTTAGACTAGACAATTGGAGTAAAAATTTAACCTTCGGCCCGCTTAGCTTCGGAAGATGCGAGGTTCGAAGCCCACTAGAGGCAGCTGTACAATTTTGATCGTCTTGTGCAATACACATTTCAGGGTTAATCCATTTTCTATGAACAGGTTGACATGAAGTGAATTAAAAAATAAAAATAATAAAAGTTTATTTTACGGTTTTCTTCTACACATCAAGAACTACTAAAGTTTACTAATTTAAAATTAATTTAAGATGCGTAAAATATTCATTGCACCAGCATATTAAGATTTTGGCCATGCTGACTTAGGTCGAAGCTTGTCGGGAGATTCTAGCATATATCAGTACAAAATTGTTAAATTTTCCCATGTTTGAGTAAAGCTAAACTCTTTGGGTGCAACACAGGATTAAAATTACGTCACGACTTTTGGACGATGTTCTGAAATACCAACATACTGGCCGAAATTGGCCATCTTTAACCAAGTTAGGTCAAATTTTAATTTAAAATCTGAAGTATGGACTTGACTCAACAATTTAGAAGCAAACAGAACAAGACAGTGTTCAACGGAACTCAGTAATTTCTTACATTACAAAAATCATTGTGGTTCTGAAATTTGGCCATGCCTAATGAAACTAGGCTAGGATTCTTCATTGATTACTATCAATTTTTGGCTTATATGATGGTAAGAGTATTTTAACACAAACATTTAACGATGTCTTGAAATCTGATTATGCTGAATGGAACTCGGTTATTTTAGGCCTAGTCACGATCTATGTATGTATAATGCTGTATAAGATGGCGGATATTTGATGATGAACATTCTCATACTTCATTAAATTACCCAGTTAAGTAAGACACTTCTCTTGTCCTCATATTTCACCATTATCATTCAATTCTACCTTAGAAGATGACTGTGTGAGTGACAAGCCGAACCGCTCACTTCGCTGGGAACAACAACTGGCCGGTTGCTGCTGCGAATTTCCATGATTTTACGATGCAAACTTATTTGGCCTATTATCACCTCGTATTCAAATGCTCATCCACTAGCAGACAACAGAGTTTGACCAACCAAATAAATTGCATCCTGGATGTACCTAACCTAACAATGGGAAGACTAGCAACCCCATACTGAGGGATGGCATTTAAAATTTAAAAACTGAGGTAGAAAATGACGTGATTCTTAACTATAAAATCATTTTTGGAATTTCATTTAAGAATTTTAATCTACAACCATTTAGCTTGCCAAACCTTACACTACAAGTTAAATTGTCTACGGAGGGGTAACAACGTTTTAGGGTAATCCTAACATACGTAACTGGGATGTAGAATGATGTTTCAAATGACTGGAAATATGAAGTCTTTTATACACTCCAGCATACTTGGCACAGCGGAAGAGGAATATGCACATTGTACCAGCGATTGAACGCAACACTCATCCTTGTCAGTGTGACATGCGTCGGCTGGAGTATTATACAAAGTGCCAAAAACCGTGAAATCGTAAAATCAAAAAATTATAGTAAAAGTTGTAATCCATAAATTTTCACCAAATTGTTCTAGTAGTCTCAGTATGACCTAAGCTTTAGAAAGACAACCGGACTAGTGGAAGGTTACTGGTTACTAGTGGAAGTTTCTAATATATTGGCCAAAAACTGAAAATAAATAAATAAAAATAAAATAGATTTTTATTATGCAAACAACGTTCTATTCAATAACGTTAAGAAATGAGTTTTGTGTTAAATTAATAAAATGGTGAATATGAACTCCATGAGAAGAGAATCGTAACTCATTAGTAAAAGGTCGTTTTCTCCTTTAAATTTTTTGGTAATCAGAAAGTCAACAAGGTTGTTAACAATCATTCATATCTTATCAATAGAAGCCGACTGGCACATAATTATCATTTTCACTTCTGGGGAAATCCGTTGAGCCGTTGTTTCAATCAAGTCTTACAAATCCCCAAGGGGAGCTGGCGTGTATCCCAATGAAGTATTGGTGTGTGCCCTTCTTCAACGTGTAAAAAATATGTAGAATAGTTAGAACCTCGTCCTACTTGTTAGACTATATCAGGGTCATTTAGACATTTGTATAATACGTTCTAAATCATTGAATAAACGGAGCGAAATTTTCACACCGAATGTTGGGAATAGCCTTACATTATTTATAATCAAAATCAGGATAAAAATTGCATATTATACATCAGATACAACCCATTTTATTTGTATTGATGATTCTCCTTCGACGATAAAACCATTACTACATAGGAATGATAATTGTCTCATAGAAGGAATAATTTCAGGTTTTTCTAGATGCGAGTAGATAGGTTTCGAGAAGGTTTTCATGCTCACCTGAAGCATTTGCTCTTACTTATAAAATGGCCGGTTTAAAACTTATCAAACTAAAAACAACAATAAAATAAAAGCTAAAAAACCAAAACTTAGTAGTGCAATGATAAAGTTAAATCTAGCAAACGAAATTGTCCAATTAATCAAGTCATCACGTCTGATAGTTGATGATAAAAATAAAAACTTTTAAAAAAATTTGACCTGGATTTCCTTATGGGATCAAGTTGATAAAATTATATCTTTTATTGCCCGTCCTGCATCTTTATGGTATACTGAAAGATCGAAAAACAAAACGGAGGGATCTGGCCGCCCTTCGTTTTCCATAAGTTGGCTCACTTGAATGTATCAAGAGAAGGTATTGTAAAACGGAGATTCAAAATCTCGGACAACTAAGCAACATTTTTCTGCTTTTAGATTAAGGAAAATACAATAATTTATGATCGCCCGACCACTCTGGCACTATAAACCGCAGCGTTGTCTATTCCCATATCCATTTAAGCAGATGGATAAAGAAAATATTGTCTTTGAAGCAGGTTCTGTAACATAAGATGACAATAAACCTGAAGATGAGTTTTTTTCATTGTGCTCAAAAGAAGAAGTTATCGAAACTGCTGAAACATTGTCCCGGAGATTATTTCAAAATTTAGAAAAATATTGATGATTTGGGGCTCAGAAAATCCAACAATGATTGTTGAAAAACCCCGCCATCCTCAACGTGTCCTGATTGGTGCAGTTTTTGGGCTGGCGATGTGATTGGACCTTACTTAATCGAAAACGAGGCTGGTGCAACTGTTACGGTGAATGGTTTAACACCTTTAGATTTTATTCTTTGCCGCCACGTGAAAGATAAGGTCTATGTCAATGATCCATACAATCGATTCAAGACCTTTGGAATTCGTGAAGTTATCGGGGACATACAGCCGCAATTGTGCGAACTGGTCATGGACAATTTCATGCAAAGGATATGGTACTGCAAGCGTAGCCGTGGCAGCCATTTGGCTGATATCGTTTTCAAATGTTAATGGCATAACTTCCTTTTTACAATGAAATAAACATTCATTGATTTCTTTTAAAAATCACTCGTTTTTTTAATATCAAAATGAAACCTCTTATTGGAAAACCCTTTATAATTAAAATTCATTGCTCTGAAATTTAAAGAACACCAACAAGATCAACCCTTTTTAAAAAATGTATCTTTAAATTTATTTGAACCAATTAATTCTGTGTCATGTTTTGAAAATGATTTGTGTTGCATCGGTGCGCAGATGTCCACCACATTTTGCGATTATCTATCCAATTTGTGGAAAAAGCTTTAGTGTGAAATTTCATCCTAAATAATCAATCCGTCTGGACTATTGAGATGCCGAATTTTGGTGAAATTAAGTTTTTTTTATAAAAACTTATCATTTCTGGTAAAGTTTAAATAAATTATGTGAACTAATTTTGTATTAAATTTAATTTACAATATTTTTGATTTTAATCGTTTTTTTTCATAAAAGTTATATACTTCTAAAAAAACGAAAAGCTTCTAAAAGCTGCCGTTTCAGATGGACCAATTTCGAACAAACATCACTAAGATCTTCCAATTTGTAAAAAAGCTTAAATATGGAGTTTTACTCCGATTCATCAATCCGTCTGGGCTGCACAACGACCGAATTTTTGTTTAAACGCAGTTTTTCTTGTCAAAAATTGTCATTTCCGCTTAAGTTTTGATAAACTGAGCTTGATCGATATAGTTGCAATTTTAATAAGAATCTTTTATCCGGTAGACCGTTTTTGTCCAAACATCCCGGATTTTCCATTTTATGGAAAAGCTTAAGTATGAAGTTGCACTCCGATCAGTCAGTACAAAGGCGGAAATTTTATTGAGAAAACAGTTGTTTGTCGAAACTTGACGGTTCCACTTAAACTTTGAAAATCTGGAATGAGACCGATTGTTGCAAATTTAATTTAGAATCGTTTAATTCATAGTCATTTTCTCATAAATGCTTTACTTTTCAAAATATTAGCAATAAACTAGAAAGCTCTTTTGGAAGCTGTCACTTAAGCTGGACCTAATTCGGCGAAAATTCACTGGGATCTCACAATTTATGAAAAAAGCTTAAAAATGTTTCGTCCCGATCAATAAATCTTTCTAGGCTGTACAGGACCGAATTTTTGTTGTACAACGGTTTTTGCCAAAAAACGTCATTTACACTTACATTTTATAAAACTGATTTGGACTGACATTATTGCAAATTAAATTTAGAATCGTTTAATCCACATTCATTTATCTTATAAATTATATAGTTTTCAATTTACTTGCAAAAAACGAAAATGCTCCTGTGTAAGTTTACATTTCCAGTGTTCCAATTTCGACAAAACATCACTCAAACCTCCAAATTTATGAAAAAACATATGTATGAAGTTTCATCCCGATCAATTATTCCGCCAGGCTGTACTGGGCTAAGTTTTTGTTAATAGCTGTTTTTGGTCAAAATACGTCATTTTTGCTTAAATCTCAAAACACGGATCTGGACCGCTTTTGTTCAAATTGTATTTTCAATCGTTTAGTTCAATCCTTTAGTTCACTCTCGGTGCCGCCAGTTGGTAGACCGGAAGCTACCAGTTCCGGTCGACCAATTTCGGCTAAAAAAACACTACGGGATCTCCTAATTTACGAAAAACTTTTAGGTATGTATGATTTTCGTTGAAGGTACGCTAATCCATGGATTTTAAAAGATTTCGTTTCTTTTGTATGAAAAAATCGGCCAGATCACCAAAGAAATAAAAACACGGTTAGAGTAATTTACCAGTCCAGATGAACTGGAAAATATCCGTGTGTATTGGATTTAATTTGATCCCGTAAATGGGATTTAATCTACGTGTTGTATGACGATACAATTTAATTAACTTATTAAATAAATTAGATTTATCAGCAGTAAATTATTTTAGGTATTGTGTGGTTACATGAAAAAAATTTGGTAATTTCAAAAGAAACATAAATTGAAGTATAACTAACAATTTCGATAGCCTCATTGCAAAGCGTCATTTCTAAATGGCCCGTAAGATATCGCCCACGTAGGAAGTAAAAACCAAATGTTGCGCTTTAATCTAGTGGGAGCCCTAAAAGCGTCATTAACGATGACAACTGTTTCGAAAAATTAAACTCAAAGTTACTCTATTTGTGTTTTGCAAAGCACCTTACCTACCAACCCACGCACCTAAGGGTGTAAATATTTTTCATTTAAATTTTTATTTATCAATAAATAATAAATAAGTTAAAAGTGATAAAATAACTGAAAAGTTTATTTTTATTTATATCTAAGCTTTTTTGTTTTGTTGGAAAAACAAAAGCAAGAAATAAATGACACACGCAATTTCACTTTAAATAAACAACAGAAAAAAAAACTTTTTATGGGCTTTTGTGTGTTTATATATGTACATATATCCCTACGCAATATACTATGCTGGGTGGGAGGCCGGTCGTTGTTTAGTCAATGGGGGGATGATGTTCGGGGAGGCACTAAAAAATTTAATGACAATTTTTTTTTAGTATTTTTATAGGTTTCTAACAAGAGAAAAGTATAATTGAGAAATGTAATAAAAATTATATCGGGAATGATTTTTAATGTGCTTTTTTAAAGCTTTCCTCGGTTTCGTTTGATGCGGAATTATATTATGTCTGAATGAAAACGCTAATACTGACATAACATAAATTTATATTTATATAAAACTTTTATAATATTATATTGTTTTAACTGTAAATAAGGAGATTACATCAGACAAATTTTATAGGATTATATCTCATTATTTGGGATGATGATTAAAATAGGATCCACTTCAAACATGTTACGAGAATCATAAATTATTTCTAACACATATGATATATGATATACAACACAATATACTCCTTCAAGGTTCAAATCTTATAGACGAGTACTACATAAAATAATACCAGTAATAATTTAATTGTGTCACGTTTTTAATTATGATTAAATTTTGGTTCTTGTTGTTGTGTTTTGTTTGGATATTAATGTTTCGTGTAATTTATTTCTAACCATAATTTCATTTTATTTTTTTATTATTGTATAACATTTAAATTGAAACCATAAAAAATTCGTATTATTGTTAAGTTTATTATAGTCAATTGAATTATACATTGTTCACTATGATCTTAATAGTAAGATCTGTACTGTTATAAAAAAAGCTCACGTCTTTTACTTTGTTCAAAGTATTTTATAGCCATTTTGACATATTTGTCATGTTACAAGTTTATTTATGCGAGGACACTCATATACGACTGTTGCTTATTCTTAATGGCATCTTGAATTTTAATTTTATAGCATCCTCGTTCATTCATTAAATTCTGGTTTTTCCAAGCTTTAATTTTAATTACAGAATTTGTAAATAAATGGGGATGTGAATGAATGAATCTACCTTCAAGGTATATAAAAATGATTTTCTCCCATTTAGCACTTAGCGCTGTTATCTTGATGATTCTCAGTAAAAAAGTAAAAAGTTCTATATTAAGTTGAAATACACTGAAATTGTATATTTTATTATTTTTTATATTGCAACGTAGTACAAAATTTCGCGGAATTTTTCTTTTGATATCTCTTTTCTATGGCATATGGTTTGTAGTTACTGAATGCAATACACTAACAAAATCATTACATACAAGATATTATAATATTTCAAATTGTGAATTGAATACAGGCAACTGGAAAATCTATGACCAGGAAATTTAACTCTAAATAAACACAAACTACAAAAAAGCAAACAAACCCAACAAATTCCCAACTTTTATTAAAATGCAGTTTGCATTCACACACAAAATATAAAAAAACATCTTTTCATTATAAATACAATGTTTATAATAAATCAAATATGTATGCATTATATGTAAAAATAATGAATTAAAATGTTCAACCTTTATAGAAAAAAAATTAGTTTTATGAAAAAATATGAATTATTCATCTCTTATCTGTAGAGGTAGGTAGGAAGCTACTGTATACAGAATTTATGTTTAACCGATAGAATTTTCCTTTATGCAAAATTTTCTCTGTAATTACATAGCCATAATGAAGATTTTCACTTGGTTACTTGTAATAAAGTTTAATTTAGTGCACAACTAACCATAAAAACGCAAATAAATTTTTGTTTAAGAAACATTGTAATTTATAGAAAAGTTCTGAAAACCAAACTTGGTATAAATAAAAGTAATTGGCCAATCAGATACGTTAATGGAACACGTTACGTAAGGCTCTAAAATTTTTGCACATTGGTACTCAATATCGAAGACATATTAGGCAGCCTGGCATAAGAGTAAGACATAAAAAACACCAAAATACTGCAATTCTACAGCAAGTGATTCTTATTATAAGTCGCATATGGCCAATCAAATAATCACTCGTTTTCTATGTTTTATACTCTCTGGTATGTTACTCCTTTAACCATAATATCTTGGGCAATTCAATTTGCTCGTCAGTCCTGGCCATTTTTAGTCATCAATTCCTCTGTCTTGATTATTAACGTCGTTAGTAATTCCGATATTTTCCATGATGACTACAGCCGCCGTTTACAATTGTTTTCATTATTATCATATTCCCCTCCACATGGAATCCCATTTTAAAATTCAATTTTCAATCAGTATTAAAGGAATGCTTGATAACATCGTCTTACAACATAATTTCTCAATAAAAATATTACCTCGGGATGCACTGGAACCAGCGGCCTTTAAAACATTGAGTGGTGTATACCGTAACCACGCGACCACCATGTGTTATACTTATGTACAGTCTAATTCGTAATGCTACTGTCTTTTCCTATCTGACTAATCCCTATGTTTTACTCGTCATCTTGAACACTCTTCTATGTCGGATCTTGGTTGTTTTTTACACTTTCAGTTATTTTCCCTATTCCCCGGTCTTTGTACTTCGTCGCCTGGCTGTGAACATGATCGATGAAATTCTCCGCGATTTCAAATTTTTGTGCTTGTTTTCTCACTGTTCACCCTATCGGCTCCTCTATTACTACAAAGTCGGTTGTATTAAACCTACCCACCAACATATATGTTGAGTGAAAAAAATCGCTCTTGTCAGCATGGTATCGCAGCTTTAGCTCTTTCGTGATTTGGTCGTAATTTCTCTCGTTTAGTTAAGCTTCCAGCAAATCTGATCTATTTCTTATGGAAAAATTCTCCTGCTGTACTATCGTCTTCGAGTTTTACCAACGAAAGACTTTTATTTTATAAATTGCCAATGGCTTTATTCTTGAATCTTTCTACATAAGAAACTAACAAGAAGTGTTCAAATCTTAAGCTAATTTTGTAAGCTTTAACCAATGTTATTACTCAATATTAGTGTTCACTTATAATCGTAATCTACACATTTAATGATTTTACAGATTCATTAGTCCGAGTGGATCTGCTCTTCTCAGTCGTTTAAATAGCGGCTGTTTTAGTATATTCCGGGCCAATTCGTTTAAATGTCTCTGAAGTTTTGAGTAGTATTTTGAAATGAATTCCTTGATTGTTTCTTTAACGTTTTTAATACCAAGGTCGTCGTGTATGTTAGTATTTCGGATATACCATGGAGCATTGTATTTTTGCTAGTGTTCGTTGCAGGAGTTTTCTATTTGATGCACTGGTGGATCCCTATAACTGAATACCATATGCCCATATTGGCTTGATTAACGCTTTTTATAGTAAGACCATATTGTCTAATGATAACTTGCATTTTCTTCCTACTAGCCAATACATTTTGGGAAATGTTATTTTTATTTGGTTGCGCTTTGCTTCAATATGTTCTTTCCACGTTAGCCGTCTTTCCACGTATAATCCTAGGCATTTGACCTTGGTTTGTTGAGCAATATATACACCGTTTAATTGTACTGGTGAGCAGGAGCTTTGTTCTTTAGCCAATCCTCAATTTTGCTCAGATGACTTTACACTTCTCTTGAGGCTGCTTACGGGTTTTCGTGTGATACCAGGATGGCTGTATCATCAGCAAATGTGGATATTATTACATTATCGGTAACAAGTAAGTCTGCCTTGAACAACAAGTATAAGATAGGTCCCAGAAGGCTTCCTTGTGGGACTCCTGCGTTTATATCATTTAGGGAAGTTGTTGCACCCGTTTGTTGGACCATGTATTGCCTTTGGAGGAGATAGTTTTCCAGAACTGAGCGAATATTCTTCAGACGGAGGACTTTAAGTTTATAAATTAGTCAATCGTGCCAAACTTTGTCAAATGCTTGAGCTATATCCATGAAGACAGCGGAACAGTATTGCTTGGCCTCAAAAGTCTTTCTGATTGCATTTACAATTCTATGCACTTGCTCTATGGTACCATGTTGGTTCCGGAACCCAAATTGATGGTCTGGAATGATTTGCCTTTCTTTCTAATACTGGTTTCAGTTTTGTTATTAACATTTTTTCAAACAGCTTTGAGATTGTGGGAAGCATGCTTATTGGACGATAAGACGAGATTTGAGTTTCGTTATTACGAAAAATAAAGGCTTATATGTATCATTGTGATCAAAGTTATCTTCAACATTTGAGGAAAATGACTAGTTCGCATGATTGCATTAAAAATATAAGTTATTAGTTTTATGCGTTTGTCTGGTAATTCCCTTATCCGTTTTCCAGTAATAAGATCATATCCTATGGCTAATGCAAGTGTTGATTGTGTTCATAACTTTCTTCCATTCAAACTTTGTAGGTTTATCCATCTAGTGAGGCAGCACGAGATTATTAGTTCCTTCGTGTGGTGAAAACACCGACTTTAGATGTGCAGCGAGATCATTGGTTTTTTCATCATCACTTCTCGCCCAATTTCCAGTTGGTAGTCTATAATCGGTAGATTCGACTTTGCAGGTATTTTTAGATTTTTTGTTGCCTTGCGCAAAAAATAATCAGTCTTTTCTGTTGCTAAGATTTCACTTAAATAATTCTGGACACATTGGTTTTATTCTTCCTGCAGTGCAAATATCAGGGTTTTGATAGCTCGATTTAATTCGCATTTCAACAATGGTGATTTAGTTTTTTGCTATTGCCGTCGAATTTTCCATTTTTCCTGGAATTTTTTCAGAATTGTTGATGATTGGTGAAGCCTTTTCAGCTGATATTTAAGTGGACCAGTAAGTAGGATAAAAAAGATAGATAAAAGTAATTAAAAAATCCAGGGACTGTTCCTCTATAACTTCATAAAGTTGTTTGCCTTTAGGCCTTGTTAGTCTTGAACCCCATTGAGTATGCTTGGTGTTGTAATCACCCTTCGCGAGAAATTTATTACCCAGCTGACCAAAATAATCAATAAACCGCAATTTTATAGCGTGCTTTGGAGGGCAGTACACTGCTGCTATCACAAAATGTTCAGACCATTCCTGCAGACAGATGCTCGTTGATTGGATATGATCTTTCCCATATTTTATAAGTTCATAATTTTTTGGTCTTCTCTTAATCAATTCAGTAGTGCCATCGTGTGCTTTGCAATCCCATTAATTTTAAAGTAGTTCTTGTAGGTGAAGCGTGTTTCAGATATTAACATTATGTCAATATTGTGCTCAATGAAAAATGCTTGAACCTCCGCTCTATGCTGCGCGTTTCCATTCCATATTGCTGTTGTGAGGAGAGTCATTTTTGATTTTTAACAACTATCTGCATCAGCGTGTTCTTCCACTTCATCAAAATAATTTATCAAGGCCTTGTATGCCTCAATATTTGACGACTGAATTTTGGTTTCTTTTATATTTCCTCGTTTAACCCCGGAAATATAAAAATTACTCTTCGTTAAAGTTTCGATGGTTCTTGCTCAATCTCTATTTAATTCTTCCCTCAAATAGATTGGTGGCGGTTTCTCAGTTGTTGATGTGTTATTTTTTGGTACAGCATCTTCAACAGCTTTATCGGCGTTTATTAAACTAGAAAACCGGTTGCCATGAGCCAATTCAACCGTGGCTAGCATAGTGAATTTATTCACGCTCGTATTGGCCGCTGATCTAGGGCTCCTCTTTCGTTTGGGTTGAACAGTGATATACCTGTCTAAACCCGTTTGCACTAAATACCGACCTCCATCACTATTTATTTTATTATCATTTTTTGTCGATGTGCTTTGCGAGTTTATATTATCGTTATTTGACGACTTTGCACTTTTGTCTTTTTCAATTAATTCATTAGGTTCATTAACGTTTAGTTTTAATTTCGTTTGGATCAAATTTGCTTGCACCGCAATTTTTTGCACGTTCACATTTTGATTTTTTTTGAGTATGTTGCACATTGTGCGTGGTGATTGTTAATCTGCTTGACGGTATTGCCCCCTGCAGATTTGGCATAGTTACTTAAGGTGGTGAATGGGACATAGGCGTGAAACACATTAAATATTATATGTACTACTAACAAGTATAACACAGTTTGAGTAACGAAAGATTGAGGCTTAAAATCTTCATGGGCTCATATAAGTTTATTCAGTTACCCTCTGTGTGCGTTCATAATATTACTGGTCTAATTTGAAATCTAGATTATCTAGTTTAGCGTCTATTTTCTCATTCTAAACCAGCAGCGTATTCATCAAATTGCATAAAAATGCATCAAATTGCATAAAAATGCAAACCTTTTTTTCAATCACCGATCTGATTCCATCACTTTTTAACTGCTTTTCGGTAGGTTGAACATTTTGATCTTTTAATTTCCAATAAACGTCATTCCTTGATTCTGAAGCTCTAGTAGCTCTTTCCTATTTACTCAGTAACATTTCCTTTAATTTGTGTGGCTTGTATAGAAGTTTATGTTAACTATGATCATTTCTGCTGAAATTGGCTAAATACCACTTCTGACACCAAATATTACGAATTCCGGGATCATTCAATGGATTGCGTTTATACTATTATAAATATTACATTAACAACCAAAATTTTATTAATTATTTTGTACGTTAAGCAACAATTTAAGTGGCAATTTCGCGCATAAAATAGAAAATACCCTACGTCGTTTGGCATTCAAAACCGCCAGACAAATGTATTCTTTTTTCGTATATGTATTGTGTATACATAAATAGCAAAGTCAGGGGAGGGCAAATAGGCGCTTTGGTCCTTAAAATGTGGCGATATGTTCAAAGGCCCTTTTGGTGCAGGTCGCGTATTCACAAATATTTCTCTTAGAGGGTAAGAACAGTGAATTTTTTAATTTTCAATTTTCACAATTTCAATATTTTGCAAACAATTTTTTCTTTATTCGTTTCGAGATTTTATGTTTCGGTTTTTCAACACGATCCCGAGAAGTTCATACACAAGCTACTTACATAAATTTGGATCAATTAGGCAAATTGAAAGTAATATTGTCGATTAAGATTTTCCATAAATTCAGAGAAAAGCCCAGTGGGTCAAGGCCACGGGGCCGTTTTTACTTTTGAGTATAAAATAAAGCTGATCTTGCTTAAGAACCCAAAATATTCAAAACCACGGTTCATTTACCCAGGGTCTTGGGTTGATGATACTAATTCACCACTTCGGGGTTCTGAACTGAGGCTAACCCTAAGGATACCAAGCCCCACTAACCAGTGGCGCTTAAGATATGAGGGACCTAATGATATACCAATGTATTAAGTAGTTTATTT
Organism: Nephrotoma guestfalica; assembly: GCA_963691935.1. Classification (NCBI taxonomy): domain Eukaryota; kingdom Metazoa; phylum Arthropoda; class Insecta; order Diptera; family Tipulidae; genus Nephrotoma; species Nephrotoma guestfalica. The sequence goes on along the minus strand of OY829914.1, from coordinate 292,392,186 downwards.
AGTCAGTGCCGCAGATGAAGCCAATAATACATATGTTAAATGTTTTTTTCTATAATCTTTGCAATCTGTTCTGGGGCCAAGATCTTCCCAACTCTGTCGCTGCTAGCCAATCTAAGGACGTACGACTATAGGTTCAATTTTATCACCATTTGCACATTGCATAGCTCCAGAGCCGATAGTGGTATGGAAGATGTGTCGGCCCATGAGTTTTGCACTCTCACAGGGAGTCATAGTTGTTTTCCATTTCATCACAGATTGTAATCTGATGAAAATTCCCTTTTTTATTCTGCCCCTTTGTGCCGTTTGGTCGGTGTGTTAAAAGTTAGTTTTCGGTAATTGCTATAGTTTTAACACCAAATATTTCACAAAATTAATTGCTAAACAGCATACTGCCTTCATACCATCAATACTTTTACAATTCGATACTGGCAAGTGTGAATGATGTGATCCCTGGTGTAATGTGAATATTCCTTTCCCGGTCCGAGAAGATACCGGGTTTATAAAGGGCCGCACATTCCAAGGCAACTTGGAACACCATATCCCAATTGAGATTTTAAGATTGCTCCAACAGTTTTTCTTTGTTAGTAAATTGGTATATTCAGTTAAGCTCGTACAATTTTCCACGTCGTATTTTCATATAAAATTAATCCTCTCTGGAAGAGATATGCAAGTCATCCAAATAGTATTTATACGTCCATAATATAAACACCACTGGTTGTTAAAGTTTATAATCAATTTGTGGACGATTATTGGACTCCACGCCTGGACATAAATCAGTAGTGATTAGCATGCGTTATGGAAATGTTTAACGATAACCGGTGAGTTATCGCTCCTACTTAAAAAAATATAAAAATAAAAGTCTGGGCTTCGACCAAACCACTTTTCTCCTTAATTTCAAATTATTACATGAACTGCGTGGAACGATGGTAAGACCGCTAGATTGATCAAGTATAGAAATTCTAATAAGTTTGGTTATCATACTCAAAACACCGGTGAGGGCACCCACTGTCCACTTAAGGGTAAGAATAGCATGGAAATTTGAATATCGTTACATGACGGGGGTCAGAAAAATCGCGGTTGTGCATATCTCGAATTTTTTTAATTGGAAACGTTATTTGTATTTATAATTTTCTAGTCGTAGTTTAATAAAATTAAATTAGGTGAAGTCAGGAATATTTTTTGGATCAGTATTTTCTTTTTATAAAGGACACATTTAGGTGAAAAGACCGAATCGAAGGAGAAGCTCCAGGAAATATCTTGTATCGTGGGGTGTTGCATCCTATGGTCAGTGGTTGACCATTACATCGATAATTGCGTGAAGCATGTACACCTTTCAAATTATCAACCACCGTGGGTGCAAATCTATAGGAATTTGAGGATGACAGTTAAATGGATGGATCATCATCTAATTATTGAACTGCGGATTCCACTGTTAGATCAAGACTAGTATCAGGTATTCAAAACATACCCGGCCCCAACCACTCACGACGATCGAATGACTGAACTGCAGATAGTGGCAAATCTTTGTACGGAGAGGCTAACCCTTAAGAGTTTTAATCGGACACTGGAAAGCAGTTATTGCCATCTAGTATTACATTGATCGATCTATGTAGTTTAGTGTAAGCAATGCGTATCGCAATGTGGTTCATGATACGACAGGCAAATTTCCAGCCGTGGTGTTATTTGGCAGAGAGCCAAATGTGACCGTGTGATATTATGTTTGGGCTACCGTAAAATGAATCAATCACGCAGCATGAATACGTAGCCAATCTACGACGGAAAATGAACAGGATTTTTGATGAAAACGACAGAATAGTGAGAAGAATTCAGAGGAAAATTAGGTTTGGCTATACAACCCAAAGAGAAGAAAAGGAATATCACCGGAATTACAACAAAGGGAAGGAACCTTATAAAATCAACAAAAGAATTAACGATGTTGTATAACGTATTGGAAGTTTTTACGAATCGTTTGCGACTTGTTTCAATTGCATATGTATTAGTATTTTTACCTGTATAAGACGAAAAAAAAAAATTTAAACTTGAAAAAAATCGTACAAAATTAAACAAAATAAACATACCCATCGTAATAATCGAATATTTGAAATGTCAAATGGTTGAATTAATCATTTAATATAATAATTATTATGACCAAACACACTATAAGTAAAATGGTACCAGATAAATAAAAAAAATTAACGAAATAGGAATAGAAAAAAGAACTTTCAAAATTTAGAAAAAATACGCCACATGTCTATGCGGATCGTCAGGTTGTCCCATTTTGACCCGTTCATTTTATCATACTTAAGACGAAAAAGTCTGAAAATGGAAATTCTGTGGAGCGAATCCTGGAGATTTTGGCACATAGCCACATACATAGTGCAATAGATTAAAGCCGTTCAATTTCGCGAAAATACGCAACATGTCTATGCGGATCGTCAGGGTGTCCCATTGTGGCCTAAATGTTATTGAATTGAGGATTTGACCATTTAATTGAAGTCAGATTACTTTTTTAGATTAACGATTGATAAGTTTAATTGCTTTATGTCTATAATCGTCCATCAGAGCAGGTAGTTCGGTTAAATATGGATCGTTTTCGCACCACGTATACTATAAATGATAATACGCAACCAGTAAAACGTCGAACAGTGCGTACCGAACAAGCGATGGACGCTGTATAGCGTAGAATTGAGGAAAACCCAAATCAATCAATTCGACGTCGTTCTCGGCAACTGGATATGGGTCCATCCATTTTACGGAAGATTTTATCTAAGAATCTTGGTTTACGTGCTTACAAAATTCAACTTGTGTAGAAATTAAAGCCATCCGACCATCGCACACGCCGCCAATTCGACCAATGGACTAAAGCACAAATTGATATTGATGTTGATTTTCCAAACAAAATTTTATGATGAAGCTCACCTTTGGTTGAATGGGTACGTTAATAAACAGAATTGTTGGATTTGGGGTGAAGATAATCCACAAGCCTTTGACAAAAATACATTTCATCCAAAGAAAATCACGGTTTGGTACGCTTTATAGGCCGAAATAGGCAGGCAGCATTTTTTTCAAAATTGGGCATCTTCGATCTATTGCACTATACAGATGGCTATGTGCCATAATATCCAGGATATCCTCTACAAAATCATTTAATCTGAAATAGTTAATGAGATACATCACCACTATCGACGTCTCGCAACCGTTGCTTGGGTTTGCACAACTTTAGCAACCGCTGAACCTGGATAGGATTCAATAAACTTATCAATCATTAATCTAAAAAAGGAATCTGACTTCAATTAAATGGTCAAATCCCTATAAGGGGTTCAGCGCCTGTGAAATAAAAATAAAATAACCGACTTAAATCTAGCATAATATGTAGGTCTCGGACTATTCTATTATAATTCAATAATATTTAGGCCACAATGGGACACCCTGACGATCCACATAGACATGTGGCGTATTTTCGCGAAATTGAACGGCTTTAATCTATTGCACTATGTATGTGGCTATGTGGCAAAATCTCCAGGATTCGCTCCACAGAATTTCCATTTTCAGACTTTTTCGTCTTACGTATGATAAAATGAACGGGCCAAAATGGGACACCTTGACGATCCGCATAGACATATGGCGTAATTGGCTATACAGCTTTAATCGATTGCGATTCGCATGGTACTACGAATATGTCTTTGAAAATTTTCGTTTTAATTATAATTGTTTGACAGTATTTTTGATGGGTTGTAGTACTGTGGGTTTGAGAGTTTAATGTTCATATTTAATAATGACGTCACTTAAAATATTTGAATGTCATTGTGTTTATTTAATTTTTTAAAATCATATTTAAGGGTCTTTTGAAATTAAATAAAATTTAAAATCAAAATCTTGTAGTTTCGTCTTAAACAGGGTTAACTAACTAATACATATAATCCATCCGATTCGAGAAATTTTTACTAAAAACTTTACTAAACAGTTCGTAAAGAAATTAGTAAAATTTTCTCGGACATGCATTCAAGCTGTAACTCAGCTCATTAAAGTTACGAATTTTATTGTTAACACCTATAACTTCTTGAACTAAAACTTTTAAAATCCAACTTGCACTTAGTATCCGGTACCGGTTCAGGTATTCTTCCAATACTGAGTGGAAGTTGGATTTTAGAAGTTAGTTTTAGTTCAATAATAACAGATGTTAAAAATGAAATTTGTAACTTTAATTGCTGAGTGTTTTATTTGCAAAATCCATTACGTATTCGTAAAGTATAGCAGTGGCTGGTCTATTGTTAGCTTGGTGCGATATAAATTGTCTGTACCGTGTGACTCATAATATACATAACAATTAATGTTAATTTTATTAATTTCAAAATAAATAATGTATAAAATATTTTGCTTTATTTAAATTCACAATAATGAGATTTTTATTTTTAATATTTCGTTTATATTTTTTGCATACATAATTACAAGCATATAATTATGTACACATGTGATAAAAACAACCTTCGCTGTATGTACATACGCGTAGTTGACTTTCGAAAATCATGTACGGTAATTGGAATAAAAAAATTATATTTTGGTTTCATAATTTTTGCACTAAATAATAAAATTTCTTAAATCACGAATAGATGTACCAGACACTTGCAACATGCCACTGCACTAAAAAATGAAAATTTCCTACATATTATTTGTGATTTTGACAAGTACCAGAATACAATAAACAATAAATTATGTTTTTCCATTTCCTCATCCATAATGCTACGATCATTTCCACTGGTTGTAACACCATAAATATTTGTACATACCGTTGTTGTCTCTTCAATTGTGTACACATTTTTAGTGCGGTTATAGTTTTGCTGTTGTGCAATGAAAAATTCTTGTAAAGATTACAAACTAACTATAATATCTTAAATATTATACAAGGGATGATGAAAACAAAGATGATGATGGTGGAAATGGAAAATTTATTTTTAACGAAAAAAAAACACATATCATTAATCAAAGTGAAGTTGAACACGATTTGTGTTTGGTTGATGAATTTTTTAGTGAATTTTTTGATAACGAACACTATGTAAGAAAAAATGAGGGAGTGATAAGAATAAAACTAACAAAACAAATAACATAATGCTTCTGTATACTGCATCTTGCTCAGCATTCACCCACATTTATCAATTCACATTTATTTAGAATTGAACAAGGTTTTACCGGCACTCTCTTATATTTTGCAAACCATATAATCTTTAACCAACCATTACAAAACAGTACATCAAGAAAAGTGTGATTTGTTATGTTCACGAGTTTTTGTTGTGGAATGTGTGCCGCAATGCTTATAATGTATACATCTCACATAGATTTACGTTAAGATGAAACTAAAGCAAAAATAAATGTACATGACATTATTGATTACAGCCATGTAACGATAAAATTTATGTAATCAATCACAAAGTGAATATAAAGTACACGAAGCATTTTTTGCTTCGCTGCTATTTTTTGAGATGCAATATAACTAATGTAGGAACATTTTTGAGTTAAAGGTACAAAACAAAACGGTGAGCATGTACTCGTATATTTTAGGTACATTAAAGCTAAGTGATGTTTATTTTAATGACACTATTCACCTGAGGTAAACGATATTTATTCAATTCTTAGAAAAACAGTCGTATGAGGGACTAGTGTAAATTATGAACTCGTGTATTTTATACCCCATTTCTGGTAGATGCGAATTTTGTGGATATCACGTGCCAGAAATTTTTATTATTTACAAATATTATCAAAACCAAGGTAATTCTATGGATCGGCACTGTACTTTAAAAATATATATTTGTTATGACGAGGAATACCCATGTACATTTGTACTCGTTATACGCAGGGAATTATTTAATAGCAATTAATAGTTAAATTTAATATCAGTCAACCGTTATATATTTAAATTTACCTCTCGAATTATTTATAAAAACTTAATTAAGTATTATAATCTCATTTATTTATTTTTAATGTGATTTAACTTTTTTTTTAAGAATGAAGCTTTTATGGCAGTGGGATTCACTATAGTGATATAAATTAAAATTAAACTCATCATCAAGACGCGTCCTTAATAATGTGTTCACAAAACTAATTAGAAATAGAATTTGTCATAGTTTCAGACAATGGATTCGGAGAAAAGTAGTTTGTATCGCGTAACCCCACCCACTTCCCATTATTCGTTTACTATGTTCATAAATAAATATTCATTTATTGATTGATTGATTGATTGACATAACAATTTTAGTAGAGGAAAAGCTCATACGGAAGCATTATAAATGTACAGGGTGGGCCATAAGTCACTGAACATTGTATTTCTGATTTGATTTTTTGATTTTCTATTGAAAATGAATAATTTTTATTACAAAAGATAGTTTTAATTATGAAGAGTTTTAAAAATAATGTAATTTTAAAAATAATATCTGTTAGATGCCTACCATCAGCCTCTTAGCAAGCTGCTACTCTTTGCTGTACCTGATACATAACTAAAGCCAACACTGGTTGATCAATCGCAATAATTTCATTTATTATGTTGTCTTTTAGTAGTTGCAGTCTTTGAGGTTTATTTGCGTATACACTAAATACTTGCGTATCTTTCAAATATTCTCACATATCCTTGCAGTAGGAGACGTAGCTACGTCTTGCTGAAACCACCACAAAGTATTATTAATTTCAGGAAACAAAAAATTGTTTAACATAATCCGCGTTACATCACCATTTACAGTCAATGCATTGACATCGTTTTGGAAGAAGTACGGGCCGTAGATCTTGTCTGCTGATATTCCGCACCAAACCGTGACTCTAAGTGGATGCAACGGACAAATTTTCATTTGTATCTTGTATGGAAACAGCAATACATTTTTTTTTCATTATTCTACGCAGTGAAGTTCTGGACATTAATATCGAACTCGTTCGATATTATCTTGGTTACGTGCTTCAAGCAGGTCTTCTACTCCGAGATAAGTCACTAGCAGATCCCGATGACTGAAAACGAGCGACCAGATTGCGTACTTGATTTAGTGATGGTGCATTTCTGGTGTTAAAAAAATTTCGAAATTTTCTTTGGGTTTGACCGGACAAGTGGTGCAGTGGTTAAAGCTTCGGCACTTGGACCGGGAGGTGCTGGGTTCAAATCCCATCAGAGGCTAGATGCAAATCGAATTTTCATCATCGATTACGATCGGTGATGCTAATAAATTCTACTAAGACCCTCTGATGGAGTGCAGAATTCCGTGCCACGCGCCGACCCACCTTCCATGTCAATCTACAGGTTGACATGGAGCTTGCAATGTGCAGGTGGTATGCTGTAGTTGTGTGAGTAGGTGAAGTAGGTGGGTTAATGATGTAGAGTGAATGAGTGGTATCACAATGGGCCTAAAAATTGGCCTAAGTGTGAAGTAAGCAACCACTGAAACCTAACCTGACCTTGGGTTTGAATTATTGAATTTTGACTAGCAAAATAAAACTCAACAATTTTTGCTCGTTCCTCAATCGTATACATGGCTACTGAATCACCCAAACGTTGTTTCTAATACTGAAAAATAAAAAGAAAAAACTACAAAATAAAAAAATTATATCAAAAATTCAATGCTCAGAGACTTATGGCCCACCCTGTACAACACCAACAACAAAAAATACTTCCATTAAGCATAAAAACCTCAGATTTTTTCAAAAAACAAATCCACTCCATGCTAATATCATATTGAGCTCAAGCTAATTTGTTACGGAGGATACTGCAAGAAGTGAATACTTACAGACTACGTACATTACGAAGACAAAAATATTATTACAAAAATTATAACATAATAAAAAAGTACTATGCATATTACATATGTATTGTCATTCAAGCACGATACGCTAAATGACACGTTTTAAAAGATCTAAGAGACACCGATCTCTTAATATCTAATGAAATGGAAATCCAATGTATTTAGAGACCTACACAGGTTTATAGGGGGAAGTAAATGTAAATTTGAAGAATTGGACCTACTGAACAATAACTTGTTAAATAAATAGAGGTTGCTTAGTCCTGAGAAGCTTAAAAACAACGACCCCATATATAATGTGGAAGAAGGTGCGAGAAGAGATGTATGACAAATGTATGACAGGGTTGAATTTGTTGTTTATCCAACTAAATCTAATATAATCTAATCCGCGGCATGTCACTGCGACCTTCGACCTTCTAATAATATAAAAAGTGCCGGGTCTTTGGATGTGTAAGAGCCATTAACACTTAATTCTAGAGATGAAACCAAAAATTTGAGTGTACTGGCATTTCAAGGATGCTCTGTACAACTTTTAGTGATATGATTTCTATTTACACTATAAACAAAAAAAAAATTTACTGCAGGTCACAGTGATATGCCGTGGGACTAATAACAAATTCAACCCTGCCAAAATTATTTTATGTAATTCTACACATTTGTTGAATTGCGTATCTCTATTTTTGTTTTTTGTTAATTTGTGTAGCTACACTTTGATAAATGTTGAAAACTTCACACCGGTTTGGTACTGCCGCAACCGTCAAAGTGAACTTAAAGCAGTAACTTCACATTTTACCAATTAAAATAATTTGACGACTTTTTTTTACAGGTTTTCGCTATACTTCACTATTATTCCGAAAATGTCATTTTCAAAAGATTCTCGCTGTGCGTGTGTGAGAGTGTCGAAAACAAACACGTGAGACTGTCGGATTCTTACCAATGAAATCCTCATTCTCTAATAAAAGTAAAGTAATATGTTACTTTAGCCTACTCTGGCTCCTTATTCAGACTGATCGCTGAGTAGTGCCACTATTTTCTGATGGAACTTGGATAATTTCGCAGATAAAAATGATCCATTAATACTGTAAAAAAGAAATAAAAGCAGAAATGTATCGTTCATTCAGTTTACTACCAACTCCGTCAAAATTCTTTGAAAAAATTTCTTTGAAATTTAGAGAAGATCATGGAATTATAGAACAAGTGCATAGGATTAGAAATCAGAATCTCATTTGGGCAAAAGAAGTACTGCTCAGCAGCACTTTTAAACATTGCTCAAACTTTTGTTAAAAACTACCAATAAACTATCATGCGATTGTTAAATATTACCTGCTTTACATTATAAGTAAATGAACTTTAGACTGTAAAGTCTTGTTGTATAAAATTGAACCCATCTGGGCTTGTCGAATACAATTATGGGGCTTAGCATAAAAATGTATAACACAGCTAGCAACGTATACTATCAAAAATAATACGTGGGATGATAAACACACCTAGCTAGGTACATATGTAACACAAACACACAGTGTGATCTCAAATAACTATAAATATAACTATAACCAAAGGGTGTTTCATTTCGAGGTATAGAACTTTAAGTTGATACACTTTTTTCAGGGACAGTCGATTTGATAGCTGACAGTTGATTGTTGATTAGTTTGGTTTGCATTTCATAATGAATAGACTCACGCTAGAGCAACGTTAGCAAACTGTTCAAATTTACTTTGAAATTATAGTTTAGCTCGTGAAAGCATCGCGCGCTATGTCCATTTTATGGTCGACATAATCTTCCATCAGAGCAGTGAATTCGATTAAATATGGATCGAGTTTGCACCCCGTTTACTCTAAATGATAATACGCGTCCAGTAAGACCCGATATGGCGCCCAGCGAGCAGGCGGTAACAAGTGTAGCGCGTTTTGGTTGAATGGTTATGTCAACATGCAGAATTGTGGTATTTGGAGTGTGAAGATAATCAAATGGGTTCAAAAATGATGCTGATGAAACATGATTATTATTTTGTGTGCCTTAATTGGGTGTTATTGACATCAGAAACATGTAGTTCCAACAAGATGAGGCCACATGCCATACGGCATGAACTGGCCAAAGCGTTCTCCTGATTTAACACCGCTGGACTATTTTCGTTGGGGGTATGTGAAGTCACTTGACTACGCTGAAAGGCCAGATAGTATTGAACTTTTGGAAGCCAACAGTCGACGTGTTATTGTAGAAATACGACTAGAAATGTTGCGAAGAGTGATCGAAAATTGGACACCCAGATTACGCCATGTACACGCCCACAGCCGAGGCCACGTGTACGAAATCGTATTAAAACTTTAATGGCATAAAATTATCTAACAAATAAAATCTCATTCATGGCCATTAAAATTATTTTTCTGTGTTTTGTTGAATTTGAATAAAACACAGAAAAATAGTTCGATTATACTCTCGAAGTTATAACTATAAGTTCAGAGAGTCACTTAAAGCGACCGCGAAGTGACTGGAAAAAGTTCATTGTTATACCCAACTGTCGTTATATCCCGATTGAATACAATTTTTGGTTTTGACAATTTACATATGTACATATGCGAAGCAATTTAGAAAAGTCGGAATATTTTTGAATCCAGTAATTGTTTTAAATTATGACATTAAGTGACCTTTCAGCCTTTCGATATTTTACATCATCCGATACCGATTTTATCTTCGATTGTTTTGAAATTTTGGACCGTTCAATCAAATTTTCGAACATTTAAAAAGACACAATAATTTGCCTTGAGAAATTATGTTCGCTACATTAAACTTTGTTGGTACAAGTGACCAACTATATATGGTAGATTGATACTTGGCAGGTGGCGATTTAATACTATCCACAGTTATTTCTGAATATGAACAGTATACTAATTGGGCTAACAATAGTGAAGCACAAGCCTCAGGTCAAGGACATCGTTCTGGTTGGTGGTTTAAATCAGCTCAGAGGCGTCGCAAAAGGCATGCAATTCTTCTGATTTGCACTGGGAATTAAAACTAAAAAAATACATCTTGCAATTTCAGTTCCATTGCAGCTATCGACTCACGAAATTTTAACCACGTTGGACAGATTCGTTGATAAATTACATCATTCAAAGACAATTCAGATATCGGCCACCGATATCAATGTATTATATAACTGAAATACATTAAATCAAACGAACATGTTAAACATCGTAGCCGTCAATGTTTTTGGTTGATAGAAAATAACAGATCTTATTTCCTTGGCACCAGACACACAGTTGTCAACAGCTGAACAATCAAATTTTATACTTGTTAGTGATTTGATTGCACAATAACTAAGTCGGATTTTTTAAAAAAAGTCAATGCCTTGTAATTTAATTGGAAATATAGTGGTGTAAGCTCTCATCCGAGGTAAGCACACTACTCCTGATTACACACTGATAACTAGAAAATATTAGTGATACTAAATCACCTATTTCAACATGCTCCAACCTATAGTGGCGGAAGTATTCTTAACGTCGAATAATCATCTATACTAGTTATGGTGGTGGGAGCTCAGACCACTATATGTTGAATTAAATGACGAGACTTTGACTTTTTGTAAATATCTAATTTAATTATTGTGTATTTTGTGTATTGTGTATAATATCGCATATATCGCATTTAATATTTTTTTATAATACTCGTATTATTTACAAGATTTTTCTTCCAAGGATAATCTGTTTGGTCGCTTAATTTCTTCAATTAACCAGAAATTCTCGATTTGATTACGAAGCAGATCTAAACTATCATCTTAGAAGCAATTGATGTTGTTATAGAAACATGATGAACTAGAGTTGAAATTGGTTGTTGTTTCTTGTAACACCGGGAATTTTTGCAGTAATTTAAGTTTTTTTCAGTAACTAAGATTTCAGTAAATCTTGTAAGACCAAAATAATTCTGTGTCTGCTAATTCAGTATTGTTTGAGTGATAGGACAAATTGCCACTAATTTTCGGAATGACAAAACAATTTAGTTGTAATTCAAAATGCAACAGTTATTTTAGTTGCAAGTGTAATTTGAGTTATCGAGTGATGCCGGTCACTGGTATTGAAACATATTCCCGCGACAAGTTCAGCTTTCGACACAAAGATTCTGTCAGCAGATTAGGCACTGAACCAGTATCGAGTAATTTACGACACGTTTATGTTTCGTATTTTCTGGCTTACCATGAGTGTTTAGTTTGGCACTTGATGATGTCGATATTGGTTCCGATGGTTCTGGTTGATTAGAATGATAATCATTTGAATAATAATAATGTTGCAGAGTGTGATGCTTACGGTGCCAAATTCGGCAGTAACCGTATCTACGAAACTCAAATTGATACTATACTCAAACCATGAAACACTTTGTATTATTTCGCGATGTGATTCACTGTCTATGCTTTCGAATTGTATCAACAAATTTCTGCTAAGATGATGCAGAATTTCCTTGGACCTTCTTAATGTTTTCATTTTCTTCGACTTATATTTTGAAAGTTTTCAAATAATTATTTCCATGCAGACGAGTAATTATCCGATGCTGGTGGCGACGTAAACTTGAATGTAAATAATGAAATTTTAACACCAGCAGCAGGTCGACTCTAGCTTTAATAAAGAAAAACGGAATTATGAGAAATATTTACATAGCTTTCTGGTCAAAAATGTCATTTTCTAGCCTACTAAGAAATCACGTTTGGTCTAAATTTTTATAATTTAGGAACTATTTTTCCATACCGAAATTGGATAGGAAAATATTCTCAATTTAATTTTGTGTTTCAAAAAACGTACACTAACTGTTTACCATCAGGGTTATGTAATTACGCGTAAAAAATAATTGTTTACATTTTTAACGTAAATAATGTAAAAAATGATTAATAAGAATAGATCCTAAGCTTCGAATTTTACCTTTAATGCGGTCAGAGCAAAATATGCTTTTGAATTGTATCAACAGATGTATGCAAAGACGTTGAAGAATTTTGTTGAACCTTCTTAATATTGTATATTTCTTTACATGTTTTCGTTTAATTCGACTTTCGTTTTCAATTTTATCAAATAATTAGTTTCATGCAGACGAGTACTTATCCGATGTTGGTGGCAACGTAAACTTGAATGTAAATAATGAAATTTTAACACCAGCAGGTCGATTCTGGCTTTCTTACAGGAAAAAGGAATTATGAAAAATATTTACATAGCTTTTTGGTCAAAAAGTTGGAAAATATAATTTAGAAAATTTAGGAAATATTTTTTTCGTTTCGAAATTGGCTAAGAATAATATTCCCAATTTAATTTTGTTTTTGAAAAAATGTACAACTGTTTACCATCAGTGTTGTGCGATTACGCGTAAGAAATAATTGTTTACATTTTTTACGTAAAAATCTAAAAAATGATTAACTAAAGTAAAAAATTGTAATAAATGTAAAACAAATTGAATTAATTAGCAACATCTGCATGCAAATAATTAAATTAGTAAAATAATTTAAAATACATTATTTTTAGTAGATAATACAACCATTACATGCAACTACATCTATTAAAATTATTAAAATTAATATATTGTATGTTAATTTGTGGACCTGACAACTAATTAATGGCGCTGCTATAATAATTTATACCCCTAATATGCATCTCACTTACTCGACACCGGGTGAAGAGACGTCGTCATAATTCAATTTTGGTAATTCAATTTTGGTTCGAGATATAGTCCGTTGGACTCGGAAATTATTCGCTGGCCGGACTAGTGGGTTACATAAAGTGATAGAGGAAGACGACGTATTTGAAATAATTTTTTGAGAATTTTTGTATGTTGAGTATTCGAGATATAGTCCTTTGAACTCGGAAATTATTCGCTGGCCGGACTAGTGAGTTACATAAGGTGAAAGAGGAAGACTTGACTTATTTGAAATAATTTTTTGAGAATTTTTGTATCTTTAGTATTCGAGATATCGTCCGTTGGACTCAGCGCTTATTGGCTGGCCGGACTAGTGGTTTACATAAGGTGATAGAGGAAGACGACATATTTAAAATAATTTTTTGAGAATGTTTTTGTGTTTAGTATTCGAGATATGGTCCGTTGGACTCAGAGATTATTCGCTGGCCGGACTAGTGGGTTGCATAAAGTGATAGAGGAACGTTTAACGTATTTGAAATAATTTTTTGAGAATTTTTGTATGTTGAGTATTCGAGACATAGTCCATTGAACTCGGAAATTATTCGCTGGCCGAACTAGTGGGTTACATAAGGTGATAGAGGCACGTTTATGAAATGTATGTATGTTTTTATAATAAACAGAATTTTTTTGGTGTATTCTGGTTATTTGGAGGTGATAGTAGAACTAAGTTTATCAAGTAATATTCTTTCGGCTATAAAATATTTTTTCGGCTGGGATAGCAAAAACAATATTTGCATTTTCATCTTTCGGTTGGGATAGCAAAGACACTATCTGCATTACCTTTCGGCTGGAAACTTTAGGTTAGCTTTAACAGTATCTAATTAGTTACGTTTTTTACATTTAGTATGCCATGTTACGTCAAAAATGTCGCGTAATCAATACAATTATTTACTTGTAAATAATAGCGTAATTAATGTAACATAATTAATCTGCACAACATATTTTACCATAGAATGCCGAATTCTTGCGACAAAAATACTATGAAAATATTACTGCCGAACTGATATTTCTATTATTATGAATAGACCCCCAATATGATGTTTTAAGAAAGTGAGTGTACTTTCTTTATTATTAGCACACGACTTTTTTTTGTTTTTACAAAATCCGATGCTGAAGGACCAAAAATTATGAGGAATTTTTCCTTTTACATGGACTGTATATTAAATGAAGACACTAATTTTGATGAGTATGGTTATAAAAAAAATTTTCAAAATACACATAGAATATGTTCAAGTGAGTATTGAGAGAAGTAAAACTAAAGGTTACCAACTACACAGAATGTACAATATATAATGTGAGAGTAGGAATCTTTCTATCATTCAAATCAAATTGACCATTAGATCAATAGTAAAAAATACTTAGCGTTGACTTCTAGATTGTAGATTCTAACTTTACTATATGCAGACTTACATTAAAAATATTTCTTGTCTCACCATCTTTCATAAAGGAAGGTGACTTATGGGTTGCTTATACACCAGAAGGTTTAAATTTAACAAATTGCCGTACATTTCTTAAAGCCATAAATATCGGTCTTTAAGCCCAGCTGATATATTTGGCACAACGGCGTATGGAGAAAAGGAAAACGTTTCTAACAGGAATATGAAAAACCCTGTGTGTTTTATATATACACGAGTAACTATTCAAAATCCGCATAAGATGTTTGGTAATCTCGAAAATAAATCTTAAAAAAAATATTTTTATTTCTATTTTATTAGACATTTTTTTGGAAAATAAAATTATTTTATGGCATCGTAACTCGTTCCTTTTTGGGAAAATTTTATTTCGAATATATGCAAAACGAATATACAAAATCGTTAAATTTCGATTATTATTGTGATTACATTTAGACGCGAAATGTTTGTGTTAAGGAAAACATAAGATTTATATGGATTATTGTGGTTTTCATGCCAAAAACATAGAAAAGCTTAGCCACCCGCTATATAACGTTATGTTATACGCAGTTAAAACGAAATTTGATTTTTCTCAATAATAAAATAAAACATTTTAATCATAATTTAATGGAAATTGAATTTCTTATACGACTGTTTATACACAGCTACACACTGCTACATACTTTTGTATATGGCTTAAAGTTATAAAATATGACGGAAATCTTGATTGATTGGCTCATATTTTCACAAGGATTTCCTATTTCGTTTTTATTTTAGTTAACTGTATAATAAAGATTATTATTATTACTAACTTGACTATGTTCTAAATTGTTACACATTTACATATTTCAACATATACGTACAACAAATACAATACATTTTCGTACCATACACCATCATGATCATCCTAAAATTGAGAATTTTCCGTTACTACCCTCAAGTAGAGAAAAGTTTTAAAATAATTTGTTTTTATTTTGCATTACTAGGTTATGATGTGCATGTACGTCTATATACATATGTATTTATGTGTACAGCATTTATATGCACAACATACTTTGTGTGATGTTTATATTATTTTCAAGACATTTTCCGGAAAATGCTTATACAAAAGCACTACGTATGAAGGAAATTTTCATATTAGCAGAAAATCAAATATTTTTATTTAAAATTAAAAATAAAAATTTAATCTTATTTAAAGTTAATTTTTTTTTATTTTTATTAAATAATTCCACTTAAAAGTTTATGAAAATATAAACAAAATTACTTACATGTAAAGTATAATAAAAACTGTATTTGAGCTTTTTCGTATGATTTTGTGGAGCTCTATGTATTTAAAGAACTTTGTATACTTAAGTACCATACCATATAAAATAGTTATAAAAGATCATTGGAATAAGGTTTTTTATTTAGTTTTTGGTTATCGTTGCAATTTTATGTATGGTAATGGAATTTAGTTGCATTAATGGGTTTTGCAATAATTGGAACATAATCGAAAGCAGTTGGTTAAAATTATAAGCATTTTCGAGTGCATTGATTTTTTAACTAAATTTTCAATAATAATTAGTATTACACCACCCTTAGTTGAGTTTGTTATAAAACTTTAATTAGAAATCGAAAAATCTTGGTTTATGAAAATAAGTAAATTTACCTTGACTTGAGAGTTCTTATAGTTTTGTAATGAGCCTCATACAGGCAAATAAACTCCAGTTTTTTGTTTCATACAACACTGGTAATTTTTGTAACGTGAAGTCTATGTCGACAGAAGACTTAGCTCGCTTGAGCGGGATGACACAGGGCGAGGTGAATACACCACAACAAAGCTACCAGTTTACAAAGACCAAGTTGTGTACAAAAGTGACGAATGAAATCACTAAAAATAAATAACCCCAAACACACGCAAAATGAAATAATCGCTTACCACTGGCACTTTCCGAGCAACGAAATATAAAGTGTGTGGTGAGTCACACACTTTATCACAGGAACCCACATGTTGTTCTACCATAGTCTCTGTGTTCACACAAACACCAAATAAATTCAAAAATAAATGTGAAAGCACAACGAAAACTTGTACACGCTCTGGCCGCGTTTCGTATACCTCGGATCTTACGCACAACTTGCATAAACTTGTTTGCACACAAGATAAATTTTTTCCGCGCCTTTACCGCCATTCGAATGATGGATCTTTTATCACTGTGAAATTTACACATCTACATTTTTACACAATTACATTTACTTAAACTTTATTTTTAACAAATTTACCAAAAAAATATAAATGTATTCTTGAAATTTACTTTTGACCGATCCGGTAACTTTATAATTTTTACCCAGAATCACCTCCTCACAGTTACTACCTTTTTTGGCATTCAGGTTTTCCTTCAATTTTTCATTTAATGGGCAATTTGATTCCATCGTACCTCTCGTGGTCGTTTTATCGGGACTCTTGGGTTGTGTTCCTGATTCCTTCTATTAATTCACTTCGCACTATTATTTTACCACTTTGCCATACCAGCTTCACTTATTTGCTCGTTTATCCGTGTGGTCATGGAAAAAAAGAATTTGAACGAAACAATGAAGCTTTTGTTAAAAATGTATATATTTTAATACGAATGATCCTTTTACATATTAACCCCACATAATTTTTCATTACGCATTAACTTGATTGTATTCGGTGAGATACGGGACGGAAAAATTGGATGAGAGGACTTGGAGAATGTTTGTAAAGAATTTTTTTAAACTCAGCAGAACAATCATAAGAAAAACCCTCCTGATGGATTTAACAATCTAACGTCCTTATGCGGAAGCTTTAGGTAGTTCATGCCACTCCACCCAACTGGAAAACGTCACATTCTACATGTGTAATTGATTTTTATGATTATATACAAATTAACCGTATAACAAAATGATACAACGCCACACCCGCTACATCATCGATGTCGATCCGCTCAAAAGTATTTATTTTATCGCCACTTCGCGCTTTTATTCATCATCTACAAAAAATGAGATCGACAAGTAAAACTGTTCGAAAGAACAGCTAGCTGAAACAAAGAATAATTTACGTGTCGAGATGTGTCTCTCTGTTGCGTATCGGCTAATGCACAGTCGTTCAGTTTACTTATCAAGTGTCTTGTATGTTGTGAATTACCTGAAATAGCCAGTCTCAATCGGCCGATAGATACTGATTGTTCTTAGTTTTTAATGCAGATGATAAAGTATCTAGAACATTTTCGCGCGGATTTCAGGATGTGAAAGGTTGTGCAAAGCATTAGAAATATTTCGTGCCTGTATAATTCAGTGATAGTTGAAATTAGCTTCGACTGATTCGATTGTCGTTTGTTCGTCGTTCGGTTTTCGTAGCGTATACGCGACGATATTGTCTTTACCATTCACATGTCAGAGATCTTTGGTAAATTGACTGATGTAATCCAAATGCATTGCTTGTCTTGGATTACATTCAGTTTTAGGCTGAATTGGTTTAGTCAGAGGCGTGTGGTCAGTGTAAATCGTGAAATCTCGACCTTCGCCGAAATATCTAGAATGTAAAGATAGATCACAAACATTTTCCGGCCGAATGCAAAATATTTTCGTTCGGCATTCGAAAGCTTTTTGAAAACAAATCCCAGGGGCTTGCAACATATTGCGTAAAACAGCACCGACAGCGGTTTTCGTGAACTTAGCGTCGTTCAATGGATGTGTCAGCAACGCGATTCTGTCCAATTCCGTTTTTAATTTTACAAATACGTATATACTCGTGGATTGAGCTAGTTTCGACATAAAAAGATGCTTGTTTTTACCATACTCATAAACTGATGGACACGTTTGATCGTGGCTGGAACTGAGAATTCCGTAATTTCATTAATTCGTTCGGGTGAACCAAAAACGTATTTGGAGATCTTAGGCCCGTTACATACTTGAGCTATGTTTTGTGATCGCAGCTTCTCGGGTTATTTTACTAAGCTGAAATAAGTCAAACCGAATTCCTGAAGCTCAGCTCAAGCTTCCCGTACGTCCTGATTAATTTAAATGCTGTATTCGCTCATTTTGGGAGCGATGTGAGCTAATTATTTATCTCAAAGACGAAAATAGTATATCTAAATATATTGCTTTAAAGATTGGGTTGATCCTGTGATTTATCTACAATGTTTCGCTTATTTGAGTTTTGGAAACCAAAATGGGAAGCTGTAAAATGAAAATATAGCTCACATCAGTCAAAAAACATAGCTCAAGCGTGCAACGTGCCATAATATTTACGCTAAACTCATCGAGTCGGTGAAACAGTTGCTTCAAATGGAATTTGTATTGTTCCTCATTTTTCGATGCTACGATGATATCCTCGATATACGTGAATAGAAAGTAAAGTTCTCGAACGACTTTCTGATATCGATTTTGAAGAATATTGAGCATCCATGCAAATGCATGGAGAAGTTTTAAATGCGTGACCGAATTAAGTCGCCCATAATATCCACACCGATTGACGACAAATCCCTAATTCCATCGTATGCTGAGATTCTATATACGCAGCTTTGTAGTGAATCGGATCTAGTTGTCGAGATATAGGTGAATGATCTCTTGTCACAATACGATGAACCACGGAATGTTTGTCTGGTAAATTATAATTTGGTTTGGCTGATTGAAAAGGAAACTTATTTAGCAGCCGACCATAATCGTTATCAGTAGGAACTGCATAGGGGTTGGTGTATCGTCCCAAACTGTAGAGTCATTGATTAACAGCTGAGTAGCTGAACCATCAGCCGTTTTTGTTTGATATCGACTGAAAGAGCGAATTTACAGAGAAATTCCGGGCCAACGATCGGACGATTCACATCAGCTAAAGTGAAAGCGTGAATGATTTCCGTTTAAGACTGGGATACTAAATAATGGGATTCTAAAATGATGTTTGGAAGCCGTTGCAGAATTTGGACAGCTAGAATAGAAATAAACCATTTCTTAACCAACAAATAGAGTATTGTGGATAAAAATAGGATTCTAAATTGATTTTTGGAAGAAGTTTAAGAATATGAGCAGCTGAGACGGAACTAAGCCATTTCTTTACCGTTGGATGAAAACAGGGATACAAAATTAATTTTCAAATATATTCAGAATATGTCATATATGACATAGAAACGGAATTCCAAATCGATTTCTGGAACTAGTTCTGGAATATGGGCAGCTGGAATGGCACTAAGCCATTTTCTACTTGAGCCTGATGAAATATGATGTGAATGAAAATGGGATTCTAAATGATTTTTGGAAACATTTCTGGAATATGGGCAGCTGGGATAGAAATAAACCATTTCTTAACTGATTATTGCGAAATTGAGTGTTGTGGATAAAATAGAAATTCTAAAATGATATTTGGTAGAAGTTCAGGAATGTGGGCAGCTGGAAAAGGACTAAGTATGCTATTGCTTAACTGCTGGATTAGAATGGAATTCTAAAATGATTTTTGAAAGCATTTCTAAAATATAACCTGCTGCGACGGAACTAAATTATTTTTTACCCAATCATTTTAAAATTTGGTGTTGTGGATGAAAATAGAATTAAACTTAGGGTATAAGTTAACATGTCCAGCTGGGATTCAAGTCAGTCATTTCCTATCTGATCATCATGAAATTTTGTGTTTTGAATAGAATGGGCTTCCGACACGAATTCTGGAAATTGTTCAGGAATATGAGCAGCTGGGATGGAACTACGCAATTTCTTATCCGGCCATGATGAAATTCGCATTGTGGATGAAAATTAGATTCCTAATAACTTTTGGAAGAACTTCAGGAATATTGCGGCAGCTGGGACGAAGCTAAGCCATTTCTTTACCGATTGTGAAAAAACAACTAAGGGGGAGGAGGAGTGGGCCTTATGTATTGAAATAGGATTCTAAAATGATTTTTGGAGGAAGTAATTTTATATAAAGTTCAGCAATTCGGTAAACCTCAAGTTTCTCGAGTTTATGTAATCCGAGTTCCAGGTAAACCTAACTACACTGTTCTACCTCAATCCATAACGCTGGGTAGCAAAACGGTTGACGCTATATTTAATCGTGAAAGACAACTGTTTCGTATAACATTGTTTACATTGAGAACATTTATGTGATTGTCCTTGATTCACCTTCTGAAGGTTAAGCATTCTACATTTCGAGTGATCCAATTCCGCTCATCTTATTTTCTAAACTTTCTTAAAATTATAGTTACATTCCCAATTTAATTTTTTTTATACGTAGAGCTCGAAATTTCCATGCAATTTTGAATAGGAATAAGAGCACTAATGTTAAAGTAAGCAAGTCTACTGTACAAAATAATATGAGTAAAATGAATAAAACTGACTGAAAATTGAACAAACAGAAACATTGTTTGTAGGTTCTAACTAATTCAACAATCTGGCTGTGCCAATCTCGATCGGCTTCGACAAAAATACCAGATGCTGACGAAATTTTTTATAAGTAATAAGAAAATTGTATTAAAATCATTATCACATCAGCATTGAATGGTTAAAAGCATTCGGTAAATCAATAACAATAAAATTAATCACAGGAAATTATCAAAGAGTCAAGTAACATCAGGCGAGTTTAACGGAGAAAATAAGTCTTCGCAGCTGATAGGAAGCGAATTTGTTTTGATGGCTCTCTCTATGGAAATCCATGGTGCTTTGCTGATGGACCTGATGTTCGCACAAATCATCACAGTCCTCGAGAAGTTACTGCTCTTTAATCTTTTGGCAGCATTTGGCAACAATTTTGAGTATTGCCGACCGCAAGACGATAAAAATCTTTTCGTTTGTAAAGAGAACTTTCACTACGAAAGCACCAGTAACCTAATTCGTTTTCAGCAAGATTTATCGAGCTATTTTGCCTTCTTCGCATTAGTGATAAAGTGTCAGCTTCAAGTTTGTAACGCGAATAACGCGATCGGTTCTTTTGTGTTTGTTTCTTGAAGTACTATGAATTAAAGGTCTCGAGAAATACAGTGTCGCCTACCTTGTTCCACAACTAGGTCACTCTGGGGAGAAATAACGACTTAAAATGTTGGGTTCTACAATGGAAAGGTTCTAAAGCAAGCCTATCTTATCTCGAACTGAAACGATAATTGGCCTTTTTAGCAAAAGCGAATAAATTAGAGCACCAACGAGCGACTAATAGAACACGTCTGCACTCTAAAGTGTCGAGATACAATGTAATGAACACATTGTTTATCATATGGACGACTATTCTGAATCCATCAAAAGAGCTCCCAAAAATGGATTAACCTTTCAAATATTGCATATTTGAGCATGTGCTTACTACGATAGATCGCTATAAATTTATAAAACCAGCATATTAAATGAAGAGGTCTCCTCAGATGAGTGCCTTTGGATAAAAGACAAGATTGGAATTTGCTAGGGTTAAATTCAACTCTGTTAGATCAACTCCATTCTAGAATTGATGGAATGTTTGAGAGAATAGGCGAACGTTCGCGTGTAAATTGGTAAACAGACGTTATTGGCTCTTTGGTTGATATACTTTATGGGAGCCGGCAGCGTTGGGATCCGTAGGTCATTGATGTAAATCAAAATAACGTCCCCGAACGATAATGAAACAAACTGAAATGTTGCACTCGATTAATAATTTTCTATCCATTCAATAATAGAGTCATGTAAATTCAGCGAACGATGTTTACTTATTAAGCATTCAGCCAAATTCTGCCAAACGCAAAGATCCAAAGACACAACGCTAAATTCTCCAAAATTTATATTCAAAATTCGGTTTCATCAGTGTGTTATGTAAGTCATGAATTGATGATCATGTGCTTGATAAGCTGTAAGGTAGAAGTTCATTACTTTGGACGAAACGGTTAATAAAGCAATCAAGCGGTAGTTTGTAGGAGATGATTTATTACCATTTTTGGAACCGGTTGAATATTCATCTGAATTTCAAATTGAACGAAAAACACGGCGAAATAAGGTCTGGTTTAATTGCTTTGTTTTGGTTAAGTTCCCTTAGAATCTTTTGGAAATCACTCATGTACGGAAGAATGTTTGGGCATATATGCATCAACTTTAGAGAGATTTGGATAGTTGTCGGAAGAGTAGAAGTTGCAGCAAAATATTTTGTTGAATGGCAGTTGTATAATTTGCATTGTTCTAACCCCAGCAGCGAGGGAGAATTCACAAATCGTATCTAAGGAGCATGACAACATTTCATGAAAGGTGTCGACAAATTTGGAAAGTTTATTTGCAATTAAATATCCATTAACAGAATTAGCCTTGCCTATAATTATCTAATATTTCTCTGATAAATAAAATGAGTCCTGGATGTTGATCCAGAGAGTCAATACCCAGTGCCAATTGCAATTAAAGTTATTTGGGGCACTCAAGCAGGATGTTGTTG
Organism: Nephrotoma guestfalica; assembly: GCA_963691935.1. Classification (NCBI taxonomy): domain Eukaryota; kingdom Metazoa; phylum Arthropoda; class Insecta; order Diptera; family Tipulidae; genus Nephrotoma; species Nephrotoma guestfalica. The sequence goes on along the minus strand of OY829914.1, from coordinate 292,369,002 downwards.
CGATAGTCCAAAGATATGCTTGCACATACGAGTATAAAATATTACCTAACAGTGAAACTTTTGATTTTAGAAGATCCAAAGGCTGCAATATAGAAATTATTCAATTTGTGATTAATTATTGTAATACTAAATTGTATAAATAACGCCTGACTTGCTTTAAATAAAAAGTGAAGAATCATGTTCGATTTAAAATTCTGAGAATTAATATAAAAAAGTTACAGAATTGTTGTATGCTAAAATATATATATCGTCTAGTTTAATGGTGGATGAGATTCTGGAAAGTTACGTAACGTCGGTTTAATATATAGTCCAAAGTGCTTAATTCAAGGTAATCATCGCACTAGACGCGAAAAGATGATTCACTCCGGAATAATATTCAGTTTTATGGTTATATTCTAACTATTGCAATTATTTTAAGTTTAACACATTGCATAGCCTGGCACGAGGTCATATATTTATATGTGACTCGTTGTTGCGCTGATTGCATCGTATAAGAAATCTCATTTGACATCGCACTTTAATGTAATTATACGCCATAGACCCATGTCATTAACTATAAAATGTTACAAGGTACAAACAAACATAAGAACTATATCTAGTGTATCACTTACGCGACAGTAAACGGTGAACATTGTTTTTAAGAATTAGAATGATCTGTTCAACATCTATAAAGATATAAAAAAAATGTTGAGATCCCAATTCCCAATGCTCAATCAATTTTTTTTTACAAACAACATTTAAAAGAAGGTTAAAGTCAATGTAAATCGTCTAGTCATTCTGAATTAGCGTATATTTGCATTATAAGGCATAGGTATGAAGTCTTATATAACACCATCGTCAAGATGTTGAACAATATATTTTTTTATGTACAAAACAATTTGTATAAAGAAAACAAAAAATAGATTATTGAACTATTATTAATTATTTGTTGTGGTTTGAAGATTTTTTCCGGGTATATAAGACCCACCAAAATTGGTGTACAGCATCAGTTGAAATTTTAAAGTTCTTTAATCGATACCTCAAAGTTTAACAAAACATCGAAATGAAATTGTTTATTTTATTAACAGTGGTCGCATTCGTTGCTGCCGATCTCGTGAGTATTTTTTTTTTTATATATAAAACACTGTTAAACTAAATTAATATTAAAAATGTTCGATAGGCCAGCTTTTCCGAGGAGAAACGCAAACAAATTATCGCAATCAAGGACCAGTGTTTACCGGAGACTGATGCCGCCCCAGATGTACTCGATAAATTGCTCGCGGGTGATTTTTCAAAAACAGACAAGAGCACAAAATGTTTTGCCAAATGTTTCTACGAAAAATCCGGTATCTTCGATAAGGACGATAATCTAGACTTGAAAGTATCACTTGAAAAATTAACCAAGGATTATGGCGCAGAAAAAGTAAATTATTTATCAAAATTTTAGTTTACAACATAACCTTAAATTGCTAATTTATAATTTCGTGTAGGCCGAGAAATGGGTGACCGCTTGCAAGGGTATTGACCATAAGGATCCATGTGAGAAAGCATACGAAATCTTCCAATGCGTCTACAAGCAGAAGCATCCAAAAGAATAAATTTTGGTTTAACATCCGTTTTAATGTGTCATATTGACTTAACTTTTTAATGTTTGATTCTACATAATGTGAAAATAAATAATGTGAAAAAAATTTAACAAAACTTTAATTAATTCGTAAAATTAGTTATGGTCGTAAAGGAATACTATGTTCCAAGTAGCATTTCTGTTTAGTTTATGGTTTAGTCTAATCGAACGAAATTCGATCAATATCCAAAGTATCAGCATGATATGGTTATCAACATTAAAAATTATCGCTTCTTGGAACCAATAGTAAGACATGTGTGCAGACACAATACTATGATAAAAAACTGTACTAATATTGTTGTTCGCATTAATAACAACCATATGCGAGATACATGTATTGATTGCAAACTAAATCGCATCGTCTTAATCCCCCACTTTAAGGTGTATCTAGATTTTTTTTTTATTTATCGTTTCTTATTTGTAAATTTTTGTATAAATACCAATGTGCATTCCCATATCACTATCAGTATCAAAAATCTTTGAAGTGTAAAAACACGCGATAACGTAAAATTTTCAACTAAATCCACTATAAAAATGAAATTCTTAATTGCGTTAACTGTTGCGTTATTAGCTGTCGGTGCATTTGTAAGTAAAAAATACGTCACAAAATTTACTTTATTCATTTATCGTTTAATTTAATGTAGGCGCTTACCGATGAACAAAAAGAAAAAGAAGATGGACATGCCAAAGTATGTATTAAGGAGACTGGCGTTGATCCAAACGTAGTCGCCGATTTGAAAAAGGGCGATTTTTCTAATCAGGACGAGCCCACACAATGCTTTGCTAAATGTATGTTCGAGAAAGCTGGCTTCCTTGATGCCGAAGGAAATTTCAATGTGGAACTTGCCAAAACAACATTGGTGAAGAATGATAACAAAGAACAGGTTGAAAAGGCCATCGACGAGTGCGTAGCTCTTACGGGAAAGAACCCATGTGAGTCCGCCTACAAAAAATACGAATGTTACTTCGTTAAAAAGAATGCCTCCGCTTAAACCAAATATTATAACTCGTTTTGTAAAAACCAATTAACCAATTAACCAAAAAATAAAATTTAGCTGAAACTATAAATTTAAATGGTTCATAATTTTTCCGCTGTGCTCTCAAAAACCCGTTCAATTGGTTTAGATTGGCGATAAAAGTTTGTTCACATATTCTGCTCCAAATATAGCACAGTGTTATCATATAATGTTATGAGTTTTTTGGAGTGCAAAATTCAAATCTCCAAATATGATTTTTCTGTATTGCACAAAAAATCTTATTAAATATATTTTCATCTTCAATTACATTCTCGTTATTTAAAAAAATAAAATAATCGGTTTGATAATAAAGCGCTTAACGAACTTAAAAACTTAGCATTTTGTTGAGAATTATTGCGGTTACCACAGTCACCTTGAATCTGTATCTAAACCGGTATATAAACAGTATCTAAACAAAAAATCGTGATAATGTCATTTGAATATTAATTAGCAATAGCACGCGCGATTTGAATTGCAGCAAGTGTTATAAAATACATTACATGTGAACTTGAAGAGTGAACTTGAAATTCATAAAAGTTTTTAATTCATTTAAAGTCAGCAGATTGTATGCAAGTTTAGTTCAAATGTCATGTTTACTAATTAAATTAATAACTTATTTTACTCGTCATATCTCTGTGTGAATATATCTATGTGAATAAGATACGTAATTTCTATATCAAAGTCAAGATCATTTTTTTTGTACAAATCGTGCAACAAATAACAATGCGTTCAAATACAACTATGTAGTAATAATTTGTAGTTTTGCGAAAATTACCTAGTAGAACAACAACAAAGTATTTAATTGCTCAAAATAATTAAACAACTTATTTTAGCTTTATTTATTATAACAACAATAATAAAGTATGAAAGGTCTTACGATTTTGTCTAAATGAATCATGGTTGTTGTATCGTCTTGTCTAAGCATAATGTAAGAGAGGCCGTGCCAAACCCAAAATGTCATTAAACTTGAAAATCATTGTTTGGAATGTATACTCGTGTTCAAGTAGTGGAGTACTTCAATGGTTCGCAATAAACTGGTTTTTCATTGGTGATTACAACAAATAAAAGCGTACGGTTTTAAGATTATTGTTATAAGGCTTGAAGAATTTTTTTTGGGTTTTTATTATACCTAAAGCACCAAAATTAGAACATAAGTTGAAAACAATTTTTTTTTGTTTTATTTTGATTTATCTTAGTTTTTGGGTGGATGAAGATCATGCTGGGAGCACTTGTGGTATGATCATGTTAAGTTTATGTGTAGCACTACACTATAAATATTTAAACTAACATATTTGCGAAAGGTTGCAAATAATTTCAAACGGAGTGCCAAACCTTGTATAGTTGAAATATGCATGCCATGATGCAGATCTTTACTTAGAACTCAATATTCGGTGTATGGCCCAGTATATTAAAACTATGAGTTCCGAAAACCAAACCAATTGGTATTGATTTGCAACAATGGTCCTTGCACTCTAAAAATGTACTCGTTTATGCACAGAGAGATCCTAGTTTATTTTTTTCAAGTATTATATGGGTTTCGGAAAGCTAACCAGTGACGATATCAAATCACAAGATACTGCTATAAAGTAATCATTTTACGTTGGAATAAACTAATTATAATTATTCATCGCGCTGAATAATAATTTTGCTTACATAAATTAAAGAAGAATGAGTAAATTTTAAGTGCCATTAATTAGAAACTAACACTTATATAATTGCAGATCTAGAAATAAATTATTAACGAGTTAAATACGAGTAGTTTAAGTTATATATACTCGTACATTATAAATTTTAATCTTCTGCGATTAATTAATTTCCCGCCGGCCTTGAATCATTTCGATGCAATTTGATGGAAGAAGTCATATAACTTGTGTATTGGCCTTTAACAAAGTGGACTTTGTTATCGGAACCCGGATGAGTTTCTTCAATCTCACCAAGTGTTCAGCGCGTTAGCGGAAAATTTTCATGTTCAGATAGATTGCTGTACCGTTAGCAGTTGAAGATAGCAGGCATGGTTCTAGTAGTTTTCTCTATGTAGACGCGATGCGAATTTGCCGCCGCAAAAATAAAAAATGTTGTAATTTTTAAATTGAAGAAAAATTGAAAAACACTGAATATTTGAACTTAATACATATATTTGTATTTTAATAAGAAAAATTAAACAAAAACAAAATAAATAATAATTAAAAGTGAATTTTGCTCCCTTTTAATTCTCCAAAATCCTTAACCTAATCCTCAATGTCGAATTAAACAGCAATTTCTTTTTCTATGGAAATCGTTGCTAGACCAACTAAACGATCTTGACACATCTATGATCTCAGATATGATTTTAATATTTTCAGCTTTGAAAAACTTCTTTCAGCACTAGCAACTGTGACTGGTAATGTTAGCAGTATGCGAAGTACTATGCGACAGTTTGGGGACTACTTCAACAAATTTAGACGTGTAAATATATTTTAACACACTTTTTGGATCGCTTTTCAAAGTATCAAGTCTTGCTATAGCTTTAATTTCATCCCAAAGTTCGACCCCATTGATGTCTGATTGGCCATCGGGTGTAAGCGCTAACCGCAAGTCCTTACAATGTTTCAATAATGCGTCATCTTTAAATCACTTGCTGCCGATATTGTAAAGAAACCCAAATAACTCGCTATATTCCGATAATCGGGTAAATCTTTCATTTGTTGCTTGTATTGCGATGTCCAATATCCGATTAAAAAACATACTCTGAAGTTTAGTATAAAAATTGTCTACTCTTTCTGCGAACGCCGACGGGTATTTCCTCACAAAATCCTTCAAAAATGTCAAGTTCAATTGCTAATTATGTTTTAGCTTTTTCAATCATTTCTGCAAATGCTGCATCAGAACGATAATTGCATAGAAAAGATTTGGTAGCGTTTAAATGCTCTAAACCCAGAGACAATACCAAGGAGCAAACAAATTTGAAGTTTGAAATAGTTCTGGCTATTAGCTTCAACGCGATTTTTACTTGTAGTGGAGTTGTTAAAGTGGTGTCTTCAGCTATTTCAAGTAAGGCATCGTAAACTCCACTAATTTTAAATCAAAGCGCCCGAACGGCATCTAACCAACTTTCCCAACGAGTGGCACTTATCGGCATTACAGTAATATTTCGTACGTGCTTTAATAATACACTCCAACGGTGCGTTGATGCTGAGAAAAACTTATAAATGCATTGAATTAAATCAAAGAATGCGATAGTCAGCTGCATTAGCTGCATCGTTCAATACCAAGTTGAGAGAGTGGGCACTACAAAGTACGAAAAAAGCTCGGGGGTTAGTTGACAAATTCTGGCTTGAACGGCATTATATTTTCCGCGCATGTTGTCTCCATTATCGTACCCTAGTCCTCCCATGTTCATTTCATTTCATTTATTCATTTACAATATTTATTTACAATACAATTTTGGAAGGACCTACACCTAAAATATTGAGCTTAAAAGCTCATTTAAAATATGATGCGTAGGTCATGAAAATCCAAATAGTTAAACCTTTTCTCTCTGGTCGTGGGGCGTGGGGATATATCTCACATAGGGATATAAATTCTATTATGATATTATCAACAATATTTTGTAAAATCCTCATCAGTAGGTGAACGCAAGTTGTGACTAATTTTCTGGGAAAATGTCATCAAGATTTACGCATAATTCCTTAACTTTTTCGATTTCAATTTTTGTCATATTTGCTCCAGTTGTACCATTTAATTCAAGATAACTTTCGAAGTGTTCAGAAAAACAACTGTCATCTGGTCCTTGTGGCAACAAATGCCGCAAAAATAATTAGAAAATGCCGCAAATTATAAAATGTGCGAAAAGTGCCGCCCTCGGCGTTCGCCGACGTCGCCTACGCTTAAAACCGGGCCTGGAAGTTAGGCATTCATTAGACCAGCGCTTCCAAAAATGTTGTGAATTTTATTTCACCAGCTGCCATCTAGTTAGTCGGTTCAAGCTTATCTTTTTAAAGTCAACTTCAGATCGTTGACAGATAAAACGCATAATGGCCTTGAATTTAATATTGCCTCTATTTCAGCTTGTATTGTGATCATCTCTTCGTATATTAGAGATTTTACCGCAGAATTTAGTAGACTTTATCGCAGATTCTCATATTCTACCAAAGAGTGGAGCACGTTGAAGTGCTAGTTTATCGATAATTTTAGAAGATAATCAGAAACGACAACGAAATTGCGCCAACGAAATTTGTGCCGTTGTCACTGTAGATCTCACTGCAAATTCCACGGCGAGCGGTAAGTTTCTCGAAAGCTCATAAAAATGTGTCAGTAGTCAGGTTTCCCAGCATTTCAATATGTATAGCCTTTGTGCTAAGGCAAATGAATATTCATACGTAGATTTTAATTGACTTAGGTCCATGTGCATCAACACCAACCTTTAAAAACGTCCTTGGTAGCTCAATTCGAACAGATGGTAAATCACTCATTAGCTGCGAAGTGTCGCTTTATTTTTAACACATATTGTACACATATGGTTCACCATTCTAACCAAATTACTGTAGCTCAAAATCCAGTATTTCTGTCGAATTGTACTAATTAAAAAGGACTGACCTGCATCATGGTGGTAAATATGTAAATCTTGTACTATGATGTAGTACACATAACAACTGGACAATATATAGGATGCTTCTGAACAAAATAGGACAACGAGAGTTTTAGTTAAACGCCTAATTATGGTAAGTATCCTTAGAAATTTGTGCCAACGTGAACCAAGTATTTTAACTACAAGCGATACGCTTTCTTTATATAACTACCGGCTGTTGTATTGAACTTATTTCCTTTGATAACCACCTTGGTCCATTCCACCACATTGAGAAGTTAGCTAGTTCATGTGGTGACATCCCCCTCGAACCTGTCTCCAACAAAAGTAAGCCAGCGTGACGGATGGGGCGCACGCCAGTACAAAACTATTTTTGAATCAGATCAAGCGTACACCCTATTGATGCGTTGATAGTATTATAAGAAGTAATACACCTGCAATACATTACTGCAGCGCACGCCTTCTTGGATGCGTCTGCGAAACCATGAAGCTCAATTGTTGTTTCTTGAATGGTTGACAATCAGCGTTGAATTTTGACCTTATGTAAATCTGGAAGCTCATTGCGAAATAACAGCCAATATTTCTCCAAACCACTTGGCAATTGATCATCCCAGCGCAACCTTTGGAGCCATGGGCTTTGAAATAGTATTTTAATTCGATCGAAAAATAAAAAGGGATGATTTCAAAAAATGTGGTTTCGTAACGTGACAAAGACTTGTCTGAAACTATTTCAAAAACTTGTTAGTTTTAAAACCAAGGTTTCGTATCGGTAATAACTTGTATTTAAAGCTCGCTAGAAAAGCAATATGTCGGAACAGATTGAGGCACAACTAGGCTAAATTTAAAAAAGCGGCTCCAGAACCCCCTATATTCACAAAAGTTTCATGTTAGTCAGCTATGCAATCTGTATAGCATAATGGACCTCTGTACTTTATTCAGTACAGCGAAGAAGGCTGTTATAAAAGAGTTCTTCATTATAAAGCCTTTAATCCCATGCATTAGAATGTGTATATTCCAACTTCTAGTTCTAACATCGCGAACCTTCTTCAACGTAGTGGGGCACAAATAGCGTGGAATGAAGCTATAAGGACCAACTTTCATGGTAAACTCGAACTTGCTAACGCAAGTTCGAAGCAACCAGGAAAGTGAGTTGGTCTTTATAGCTATACACATCACGCCATACAAGTGGGCAGTATATGAAAGCAACCAACGTACTTTCCACCTTGAAATTTTATTTAACAGCCTTTCATAAATTTTTAATAATCATTCATAAGTCTTGAATAAAATGAAAAGTAAAGGGTGGGTCATCTATTGGTTTGCTTTTAAATCATAGACTAAGGGAACACTTTTTTGAACGATTTACTTGAAATGTTAACAGCTTGTCAGTCTGATATTCCGCGTCACGAAACAGTTCGTTTTCGCTTGAGGAGCGTTTCGAGATATTGAAAATTTTATTTTCAAAGCAAGTGTTATGTAGCGGATACGAAAGAGCGTCAAGTAGAACCGCTTTAGTGAAATTGGTGAAGAAAAGCTCGTGAAAAACGCTTGTTATTGGATAACAGAAGTTACAAGGTCCAGATGACTCAGCAGTCGAAAGCAAATGACCATCCATTTCGATATCAGTTCTCTACGTTATCCACCAACTGTGACTGTTATAGGTGTGGATTTTGGAGTGGTGGCAAAATTACTGGAAACGCCGATAATGACGACCGTTACAGAACCACGCTGTCCAACTTTTTATTGCCTCAAATCGACGCTTTGAATGTGAAAAGCTTTTGGTTTTAATAAGATGGTGCCACATGTCATACAAACCGAACGACGCAGTCGATCTCTTCCGGGCCAAATTTGACAACCGAGTAAACAGCAGTTTTGGATATGTCAATTGGCCTGCGCGGAGTTTCCATAGTTTTAACGCAAAAATAGGCACCGAGATCATCAAAAAGTTTTAAAAAAATGGACTCACTGGTTGGCTTACTGTAAGGCCAGCAGAGAGAGCCACATGAACAAAAATGTATTCATTCTTAAATCGGAGACTCCAACCTACACAATGTATACACAATGTATACTGTATACTCATTTTATAGCGTTTTTAAAAATAAACTTTTAAATGACACACCCTTTACTTCATGATATCTACGCTGAGTGGCAACTTAACCACACAAGGCCTACTTTAAAGGTGAAGGGTTACCATGTTTTATGGGCAGCCGGTTAATTAGTTCTCGACAAATATTATTATTAAATTATAATCGTAATACAATTACACTTAGCAATAAATTTTAAATTTATCGATCTGTACAGAAGCGTTATTCACGTTATATAGCGATGTAACTCTATATAGAAATATAAGATGAAAAAGCAATTGTATTCACATGTCAAACTGTCATAAGGGTTTGAAAAATTATTTATGTATGTACAATTCTTCCAACTTTAGGATATTGTTATTAAAAAAATTTATAAATGTTGAAAAATATTTTCTGCGTTTTCGTCTGCATTTTGTGTGAAAAGTATACGTTTATAAATAAACTAGGGAACGATTCCCATAAGTATGCGGGGGAAGAATTAAATATCTGTGCAGACATTATACAAATATAATATTTCATTCGCTTATTTTCCATTCGAAATGGTAATGGCTTTTATTATTTTTCAGATTTAGACATTTTATTTAAGATTATCGTACTTTTGGAAATTTCAAATCGATTTTATTGGCGTACACATATAGTTTTATCTATTTGCTGGGGGGTGTTATAACACAGCTATCGAGCAACATAAAATTATTATTTGGCCCATAAAATAACTAATATTAAATGTTGAACTCTCATCAGAATCTCATTATAAAGTTGAATACCACGCCAGAGTATCAGATATCATATACATAACACGGGGTAGTGTAAAATTCGATTTTTGGATGAAAATCAAAATACAAAATTCGAAACAAATACCAAAATCGTTAGCAAGTGGAACAGTGCTCAGATCGTCGTGTATTTTTATTGTCAAACGAGTCATAATCATTAAAATTGAAAATGCGATAAAAAAAATTTTTACAAAACCAAATGGAACAAATTTTTTTTGGTATAATTCGATTTGTTTATGTATTTCCAATTTTCAAAATAATCGAAATTTTGTAAGAAGACATTTTTATGTATTTTAAATTTTTTAAATCGATTTAGAAAAACATTTATCTGTGTGTGTGTGTAAAATAAAAAATCTAAGTAGGTTAAGACATAATGGAATAGTTGGTGCATGTACATATGTATGCTGAAGATCATTAGACTGATGATGTTATGTTTACCTATTTGCACAAGTCAAAATACAAACCATTTGAGTTCAGTCGAAAAGAAAACTCGTTTACAGATAATTTCCTAATTTCACCATCCTCAAACTAATAAAAGTTAGATAGAGTTAAAAAGAAAAGCGACGTCAAAAAAGTTTTCTCATTTCACTATAGAAGAAATACTGTTGTTGTGATTTTCCAAATAGAACTGTTGGTGTTTGGCTTTGTTTGTTTTCTTATTATTATCATTCGTGATTATCTCATATATCACATACCAAAGTAAATGAATGTGTCATAGCTTTACATGTAGGCCATAATTTAGTTATTATTTTATAAGTTTATCTCGATTACGACTTTCTGTGGAAGTCTACTATGAGAAAGACTCTTTAAGATGAACCTGATGTCGTATATATATTTTAGATTCTTTGTTTATTGCCACATAAAGAGCTACATTTTCAAAAGTTGCTTTTACTGTTCTACATCTTGATAGTGCAAAAATATTTTGAATTTGATATAGCTGAACATTATTGTTGTAATGTCCGTAGCATAACGAAACGATAGTTTACAAAAACAGAATATTCCCATAAAACGTTTTTGAACGGTGTTTAGTAGCCGGCTATGGCTCACAATGAGTTGTGAAGGTTTCACTCTGCGAGTAAATATTGATAGCAAGGTGGATATTAGCTATAATGCATTTTTAAAGTTTGCGGACTGCAAAATTTGCAGCGCAATAATATTTACTTCGCAAAGATGCAAACACAAATTGTAAATTGGATAAGGGAGAGTTTAATATCCAAAATATGTACTAAAAATTTAATAGTTATGATTAGTTAATAACATATGTGGATTGACCATTACCTTACAATTTGAATTTTCATCAAAAATATTTCATTTTACCAGCTTGAAATATATTGAGTTGGCATAATACTGCTAATATTTAAATTCCTTCCATATCAGCAGCAGTTTATTATTCAGGGAACTGAGTTTGTTTTGTCCTCTAAAAATGCATTACAAAAATCCTGATTTTAGAAGGCATTAAATATAAGTTGTTGAACATTAAGTATGGCAAAATTAATTTGTTTTTACCATATATCGTTTGGAAAGTTTCTTGATTTGAAAAACTTGAAAAACCAGATACAGATAAAAGTAAATTATTCATAAATTAGTTGCCATTTTTGATTAATTATTCCGGTAACTACTCGAAGCCGCTATTCTGTCTGAAAAGTTTCCGACCTAACACAGATACAAGAAATTTTTTCTTCAAATTTAATTTTATTTGTCTCCTTGCAAGTCTACACACTTCTCCCAGCAACGCTCCCATCTCTTCAACCCAACAAAATAGTCTTCCTCTGCAAAATAGTTGTTTACGAAGGTGATGGCCTCCACATTCGACGAAAATCTATGACTTCCGAGCACAATTTTTAGCTCAGGAAACAAAAAAAAACGTTTGGGACTAGATCTGGTGAGTAAAGAGCGTGGTCAAGCAGTTCAAACCGTAATTCGTGAATTTTCGTCATGGCAATCGCACATGTAGACGCAAGAATTTTTTCGTGCAAATTTAGCCGCTTTTCCGCAATTTCTGCCTTCAGCTTATCAAGTAATGATGTGTAGTATGCTTCAGTAATCGTTTTCCCTTTTTCAAGATAATAAATTAAGGTAAATCCATTACTGTCCCAGAAAAAAACCGCCATCACTTACCCAAAAGACGGAAAAGCCTTTGCCTTTCTTAAAGCCGATTCCCCTATTATTTTGACTGTATTTTGGATTCTGGAGTGTAATGGTGTATCGAAATTTCATCAACAATAATTTACCGGCGCCAAAATTTTGATTTATTGCGCCTAAGCTGCGCCAACAGAGCGCTGGAAATATTCATACGAAAACATTTCTGGTTCAAAGTGAGCAAACGCGGCACCCATCGCCCTTACAGCCTTCTCATGCCTAAATTAATCAATATGTAATAAACACGTTCTTCGGACATATTCAAACCTCTTTTATCTCACCACACTTAATTCGACGGTTGTCTAGCACCATCTGATGAACTGGATCGATGTTATCGTCAGTGGTAGCAGTTTTTGGGCGTCCCGAACATTCATCATCAACCAGGCTACTACGGCCACGTTTAAATGCAACTGCTCAAAAGTTCACGGTGGTAAATGATAGTGCAAAGTTGCCGTATACGGTGTTCAACTCGTCTTTGATTTGCGAAGGCGTATTGTCTTTCAAAAATAAATATTTAATGACAGCTCGATACTTGATTTTTTCCGTTTTCACAAAAACACGCACATCGACTTACTTAAACGATTGTTAAACAACAACTGTGCTTCCAAAATGGCTGACATTTTGGTGAATTCCTTTCAACGCATGCCCAAACACACTCCTCTACTTCTGTTGACGAGTGCGGCCATCTTCACGTTGAACTCGGTCACTTTTAAGAGAACCCTCATATGTGCTCTGTTTTAAATTCACTTTAAGAGCGTTCTTTACTAAATTAAATTTGTTGTTGAACCTAACCTAAAAATTAAATACCAAAGTTTCTATTTATGCATGTTTTCTTTACCATTCGAACCCGCCGAAAAGAAAATCTCCGTATTGACACACCGAACAATCCCGCAAGGCGTAGATTTGCGACATTACGTCTTTATACAGTTGCAACGCGATACGTTCTAAAAGTTGTGATTGCAAGCTTGTCAAGTTACACCGGGATTATTTATTTGTTTGCGCCAGTAAAGAAGTTCTTAGAAATAAGGCTAGTTTTCAAAATTATACATCCGAACAATATATTGAGGGGAAATTTTGTAAAGTGCTTCGGAATTCTATCCAAATATACAGTGAAAATTGAAACTCAATTCTGCTAAAAGTAAACTATAAAAAGTGATTTATTGTTACTATTATCCGCATGTGATTTTGTCTAATTGGAATTATTTCGATTTATTTATGAAACATATCATCATATGTCTATGGAACTGTGGCCATTGATTGATAAGAGATATTGGATATTTGGATGTAGATTCGATTGCGAATCCAATTCGATTCGATATCAGAAGTATCAGAAGTAAGAAAATTTAACGGAATACCGGTAAGGCTATATTTTGGGCTACTCATCGCTCAATTTTTAAACGCATGTAGGTTATCATTAAACTTTACTTCAAGGATCTCTGAAATAGTTTAACTTAGAGACCGTAAATAGACCCATACCACAGCTGTTAAGACCAACTTATCATTACAGTCTTCGCCCGTAAATAACGCACATGGATTTTAAAAGATTAGTGCACTTACTAGGCGCATTGTGCGAAAACAACGCGCAGAGAATTTTATTCGAGTTTAAAATATTGAAAAGTTGAATTTAAAATATTGAGCCTAGGCGTTGTATTTCAATTGGCACTGAGATCGAATAAATTGATTGTTGGGACCCTAGATTCAAACGCATAGGCGTTATTTACCACTGAAATTGACGAACGTTTTTTGATCAGCGGCGAGGATCAAAATCAAAGCCGCGCCGTGGTAGCAATTCTCCATAAAGACCCTCTCAATAGACATCCTGAAATGTTTTGTGTGTGTCGATGCATAATGCTTCCTTCGTGTTAGTAACCGACCGATTTCCTCTCCTTGCTCCTGTTAAATCTTTTCGTTATATTTTATGGCTACCGACCAGGACATAAACGAGAAAAAAGTACGGCAATAAATTTCGTTAGCCGGCAGTATTGTGAAAGCAATTTAAAACGTCAGGAAAAAGACATAATCTATACTGCCTCTCGTACAAGCTTTGATTCCATTAACCACTGAACAGCACAATACAACTTATATTCCCATAGCTTGTCAACTGACTTTGTGCCCCATTTCTATCATACAGTTGACGAAGACTAAATTTAATACAGGCTGAAATAAAAGTACTGCAAGATTCACATGTAGGTTCGGGAATATTTATTGATGGCATCAAATGTAAATATTTGCCAATTCACCTGTTTTCCTTCCCTACTCGGTTGACTTAAAGATCTTTAAATGTTTTACAATTCACGCTTTGGAAGAATTTACTAAATCTTACTAAATTTTTATTGTTGAATGATCGTGAGGTAAATTGAATGATAATGATAAATTGATCAAAAATATTATAAAATTTATTTTATACATTCATGTAATTTAAAATGCAACAATTATAACTTAATTAATAAAAAAGCAATAAAATAATGATAAATAAAAAATACAAAATAATAAGATTTAACCTCGAGTATCTTAATATATAGTAAGTTAACATTCAGTGATATTAATTCGACAGAGTAGCCTTCTGTTTAACTAATAACAAATATTTATCACTAACAAACAAATGAGTTTCGATGAGAGGGATGGCCAAATGAATTAATAGACAAGTTTGACCACTTTCTCATACATGTGGCCTGATATAGGAGGGTGGTTTTGATTGATGCTCAAACCGTTTAGATTTGAACTATTTAATCGCTTACTAAACTGCTATAACCTATTTGCCCGTTCACAAACGAATCAGTTTTGTTGAGAGGGATGGCCAACTGAACTAATAGACAAGTTTGACCACTTTCTCATACATGTGGCCTGATAGAGGGGGGTGGTTTTGATTGATGCTCAAACCATTTACATTTGAACTATTTAATCGCTTACTAAACTGCTATAACCTATTTGCCCGTTCACAAACGAATGAGTTTTGTTGAGAGGGATGACCAACTGAACTAATAGACTAGTTTGACCACTTTCTCATATTTGTGGCCTGATATAGAGGGGTGGTTTTGATTGATGCTCAAACCATTTACATTTGAACTATTTAAACGTTTACTAAACTGCTATAATCTATTTGCTCGTTCACAAACGAATCAGTTTTGTTGAGAGGGATGGCCAACTGAACTAATAGACAAGTTTGACCACTTTCTCATACTTGTGGCCTGATAGAGGGGGGTGGTTTTGATTGATGCTCAAACCGTTTACATTTGAACTATTTAATCGCTTACTAAACTGATATAACCTATTTGCCCGTTCACAAGCGAATGAGTTTTGTTGAGAGGGATGACCAACTGAACTAATAGACAAGTTTGACCACTTTCTCATACTTGTGGCCTGATATAGGGGGGTGCTTTAATCGCTTACTAAACTGCTATAACCTATTTACTCGTTCACAAACGAATGAGTTTTGTTGAGAGGGATGGCCAACTGAACTAATAGACAAGTTTGACCACTTTCTCATACTTGTGGCCTGATATAGGAGGGTGGTTTTGATTGATGCTCAAACCGTTTAGATTTAAACTATTTAATCGCTTACTAAACTGCTATAACCTATTTGCCCGTTCACAAACGAATCAGTTTTGTTGAGAGGGATGGCCAACTGAACTAATAGACAAGTTTGACCACTTTCTCATACATGTGGCCTGATAGAGGGGGGTGGTTTTGATTGATGCTCAAACCATTTACATTTGAACTATTTAATCGCTTACTAAACTGCTATAACCTATTTGCCCGTTCACAAACGAATGAGTTTTGTTGAGAGGGATGACCAACTGAACTAATAGACTAGTTTGACCACTTTCTCATATTTGTGGCCTGATATAGAGGGGTGGTTTTGATTGATGCTCAAACCATTTACATTTGAACTATTTAAACGTTTACTAAACTGCTATAATCTATTTGCTCGTTCACAAACGAATCAGTTTTGTTGAGAGGGATGGCCAACTGAACTAATAGACAAGTTTGACCACTTTCTCATACTTGTGGCCTGATAGAGGGGGGTGGTTTTGATTGATGCTCAAACCGTTTACATTTGAACTATTTAATCGCTTACTAAACTGATATAACCTATTTGCCCGTTCACAAGCGAATGAGTTTTGTTGAGAGGGATGACCAACTGAACTAATAGACAAGTTTGACCACTTTCTCATACTTGTGGCCTGATATAGGGGGGTGCTTTAATCGCTTACTAAACTGCTATAACCTATTTACTCGTTCACAAACGAATGAGTTTTGTTGAGAGGGATGGCCAACTGAACTAATAGACAAGTTTGACCACTTTCTCATACTTGTGGCCTGATATAGGAGGGTGGTTTTGATTGATGCTCAAACCGTTTAGATTTAAACTATTTAATCGCTTACTAAATTACCATTACCATCCTTTTTTATTAATTGATCAATATCATCCAATTTACGACACATTCAATTTCCAATTAAATTAGTAAGGTTTAGTAAATACTTCCATCGCCTATATACACGAATGAAGTTTATACTAAAACATTACTAAATAAAAATGACGTCACTTAGTAAAATTTAGTAAAAAGTTCATTACCATTACAATTCTATATAGTGGAAGTCATATACAAAGTGGCTTTATAATTGAACCAATGAATTATGTGGAACTAACTATCCCCTATAATTATTGTCTTATTATAGCAGTAACAACAGAAGCAATATTAAGTGTGTCGATCATCTGATCATTTGTTATCTAACAAATGGTTATTCTTAGAGATACCTAGATATTGCATTGAGGGGAGGTTCCCAAGAGGTATAACAGTTCGACCGGTATACTGCCAAACCTCTTGGTAACTTCACCTCTATGTAAAAAATCTAGGCTTTACTTTTGTTGGGAATGATTTTTTCTCTCAAATATACGGATTTTAAAATTACAAAACCTAATTACCAAAACCAAATAAATATGAGATCAAATATATTGCTTACATTATACTTCAGCTAAGAAGGGAGCTCAATCTATTCGGTAGCATCGGTAAAGTCAGATTTTTGATTAAGTTGTATTTTTACTTTATTAGATAGATAGATTAGAGAATTTTCTCCAATTTTATTTCATTCGACACATGTCTCAAATAATTTACATAAACCGTTTTTCATGTTTTGGGTTAACGTTGGGTAATGACAATTTTTATTGGTGGCGGTTTGTAGTAATAATTATTATTACGGTAAAATCAATTTAAAATTTCATTACCAAGCCAAATAAAGCCATATTTCCCACAAAATTGGGTCATAACAAACTTGGCCCTGTCTAATTTCACAATGTGTGCAAAAATAGAGCAATGTGATGATTTAAAATAGAACACGCTACAATTAAATCATCACACAACTCGGATTCCTTGGTTATCTAGACTCTATAGATCGATCCTCCAATACAATCTATCAATTCGAGAAAGAAAAACGAGGAACGCATTACACTAGCATTTATTTAGGAATCTCGTTTTTCCTTTCACGAATAAATTTAACGTTTTACAAAACAACAAAACTATTTAGTAGCATTTAGGAACGAACTAAATCTACGTTTTACACGAAAAGTCAACTGAAATGCACGATAGATCTAACGGTTGCATTGCACAAGCTCCCCTTATAAATAAATATTAGCGTAAATATATGGAAAAAAAACCAAATTCTTTACAAAGCAACCAACCATTAAGACAGGCACTGTGAAATGGGTTAGACTTTAACAACAGCTACAGCTAACCCAGTTACATAGATTTGCCATTATCTGTCTGGTATCCTATGCAGAATTGGTTCCTGCAGCTCAGTTGGGTAGAGGGGAACGGCTTGGGCTTTAGAGTATCCAGATAACAGCCTAGTTTACCGCATTAAGAAAAAAAATAATTAAATAAAATGACAGGAAGATGTGAATTGGGGTATCAGGATCCCGAAATAGTGGGTTGCACGATCTACCCATCACGTGGGCTGAACCGACCGTGGTTGTAAATGTAAAATGTTTAGTCAAACATCTTACCCTAACCTAACCAACTTACAGTGGCGGATTGATAGAAGTATGCTATCTAGGTCCGTGAAAAATAAAAAAGCAGCTTAGCGTCAACAGACCGGCTTTTATTTATACTGGCTATTGGTAGCAACACACTACGTATCAATATATAGACTCAACGCCTTCCACTTCTATACTCACCAAAAACTCTCATTGCAACAAAAATAAATTCATTTTTGAAATCACTAAATTCTTTATTATTACCAAGAAAATTAAAATCAAAAAACGTGTTAAAGTGTTAAAGTTGTTTTTTGATACTCCGGAGTTTTTTTGTTTGTTTGGACTTTAACAAAAAACCATAAAAACCAATCTAGAGTTTAACAAAAAAGAAAGAAAACTTTAACACACCAAAAAAAATTATAAAAGATTAATCGATTTCACTACTTTGGTTGGTCTATCCAAAAACTCACCGCCCGACTTCCAAAAACTGCCTAACCTCAACCAGAATACGGTCTCGCTATTTTCTCATCAAACAGTTGGTTGAGTGGGGGGAGAAAATGTACTTACATTGAAAATTCGCTTTCAACCAATTCATAAATTTTTGATGATAATCGAAAATAAACATTAATTACCGCGTGTGTTAAATTTGTTACATTATCGGTAAATTGGACACAAAAACAAATACAACATTTCCAATTTCAGCATCGGTCATTGTCATTTACCTATGCAACACGTATAAAAAAAACTTTTAATATGTGCATAATCCGTAAATCAAATTACAGAATTCTGTTACAACTGTTTAAGTCGGATTGAGTATTTCCATAATTTGGTTTTCGACGTTATATCCTCTCCACAAATCACCTACGACCAATACCCCCTTTCGCTCCACTTCATACATTCAGAGAATGATATTGGATCACACAACAGCAACTCCAACAGATAGATGACTTAGGTTCCGTTATTCTATACAATGTGAATGTGACTCGCGGTTAAACCTAGCTTTCATAAACATAAAGCATCTGGTAAAGTTCTGAACACAAATTGCCTACCACGTAAAATATACGAGTAACATTTTGTGATAAGAAATGTAATATTTTTATGGTGCATTCCCATAAAACAAAATAAAAAAATTGTATTTCCAATCAAACTAGAGCCGTTCCTTGCTTTAGGGATGATTTCATCATTTTTTGTGACGTTTTTCAAAGGAAAAACAATAATAAAAGTTCAACAACGACAACAACAATGCCGCATTTTTATGTTTATCTTGGCAATATGAAGGTATAGCGGCACATCATTTTGACAAGGGATGTAAGTTCAAACTTTATTTTATTTTGCCTTTATTTACAAAAATTATTTTTTTTTGTCAAGGAAATAGGATATTGTTGTAGGAGTTGGAACGTTGAGTATAACAAAACACACATACATACACAAAAAAAAATTCCTTGTTTGTTCGAGATTCAATTTTAGATAATGATTTGTTATTTTTGCATATAAGTTTATCATTATAAATTGTAACGTAAAATATCGTTATAGACGTACAAGGTAATGCATAATATTCTATCTACGTATAATTTATGATTAAAATAGTAATGTATAGTTTGGGAATAATATATAATAAGATTTTACTACTCTATATGCATATTATGCCTCTAAGCTCTTCATATCGTATATTTGCCATATCCATGTTGTACACCACTTATATACCAAAGTGTATACGTATACGTATATAGTATGTCCCAAAATTCAAATTTTTAATTTTAAAAAAATTTCCATACGGATCAATGATTTGATTTTCATTTCAATTGTTTTTTTTTTCTCGTGATATCCATTTCCGAACAAAACCTCATTTCGGAGCTTTCTGCAAAAAAAGCTTGTTTTTATTTGTTTTATTTTATTTCGTTTGATTTAATTTTTATTTTTTATTGTTTTGCATTTGTTTTTGTATTATGAATCCTATTGATCTTCTAGGCTAGTAATTTTAGGTCCATTGGAAAAATCGGCCATAAATACACAAGTTTTTCGTTTCTATTTTTTGTTTAAATATAAAATTTCTAAAATCGACAATATTTACACTTCAAATGGTTTTCAATTTGATTAGGCTTCGTTTCTATGCCGACCGTTTTTGTTTTGCGTGTTAGTACGCTACACGGCTGACCGCAACACTAAAATAAAACATTTTACGAAAATGCGATAAGTGTTTTGTTGCTGTTGGGTTTTTAATTTGATTTGTTTGAGAAATAAAATTTGAATTGGAATTTTTCAATATTACAATTTTTGAAATGTTTTCAAACGTATACGAAAATGAAGAGTGGCACATGTTCATGGAATAACATTCACGTGTATTACATGAAAATAAATGTTTAGAAGCCATTAGATGAAGCTTTTGAGTTTTCCGTATATATAGTTTTTAAAATTAATTGTATCTTACTTTTCAACATCATTTCACTCGAAGGGGCCAGTGGAGGTCAAACAAATTAAAAAAGTATAACAAGGATTTCCCACAAAAAAGAATTTACCGCTGTTCGCCTCAACAGATGTATTTGTTGGCCTTCATACCTTATCAATTTTTTGAAGTCACCACTAGGGGCATTTTACTGCTGATATTATAAATCCAGCAGAAAATGCCTAAGCTTGTGAACAAATTTTGTTCTACTTTATCTCCGATTTAGGATCTTACTCTATTCGGGGCAGTTGCTTTTAATCCCTCCATTGCTGGTCTTCCAACATTCCTCTTCCCTTGCGGATTTCATTTCAATGACATTCTTGTTATATCATCAGTCCCTTTCCTTGGTGTGTGTCCCATCCATATCAACTTTCGTTCCCTAATTTCACGCTCAATTTCGATTTGCCTGGCCCGTCACAGAAGTTCTTCTTTTGCCATCGTCTTTGGCCAGACACATTTTAATAGACGCCTAAGACATTTATTCACAAACACCTGGAGTCTTCTAATGATCCTCTGCGAGTGTTTTTATGTTTCACATCCATTCGGCAGTACTGATTTCACAAATATGCATTAAACATTCGTAACTTTCGTTCGTGACCGGACGGACGAATTCCAGATCTTGTGTAACATATTGAACGTATTTCTTGTTTATTGATGCATTGGTTGATATACTGTTTCACCTGTTTCCACCACAGCACGCGAAGGTAAATGAACTTGTCAACATCCTCGATGGTTTCTAGGTTTATTGGTTCTTGTGCCAAATTAGCTAATTTCTGGGCTGCCTGCTACATGTCTGTTTATGTGTTAGTAGACAGATATCGCCCGAATAATCCAAGTCATTGAGTCGATGTATTGGACTCTACTGAATGCCATTTCGACACTTAGTATTCTATTGCCGGCATCTCTGTACATTTCCATAATGAAATAATTCTGATATGCTGGTTGAGCGTTGGTGATATCTGCTCAAGAATGATTATTTCTTACACGTGTACTGTTGAGAAGGGAGATTCCTATCGAATTCTGGCATTTTTTAAGGTCGCCTGTCCTCGGGATTGTTATAGTCTAGCCCTCTTTCCAATTTTGTGGAATTCTACCAGTATTCCAAGCAATTGGAGTTAGAGTTTCTGCCATTACAGATGCTTCGCCATTTAATAATTGTGTTGGAATATTATCCATGCCTGCTGCTTAGTTGTTCTTTAGCTTCTGAATAGCACTTTTAACTTCCCTTTCCTTTAATGGATGGGTGTTTATTGTTTCATTATAGTTGTTATTAGGGAGCTCATCATTTTGTTCGAAATCTGTTCCATTGTTCTCGAACAATTTATCATCTATTTAGCTATTGATTTTCTGTGGTTAAGACTTTCCTAGAAGGATTCTTTATTCGTAGTGGGACATACA
Source organism: Nephrotoma guestfalica (assembly GCA_963691935.1). Classification (NCBI taxonomy): domain Eukaryota; kingdom Metazoa; phylum Arthropoda; class Insecta; order Diptera; family Tipulidae; genus Nephrotoma; species Nephrotoma guestfalica. The sequence goes on along the minus strand of OY829914.1, from coordinate 292,347,014 downwards.
TTTGTGGGAATTTTCCGGTGACCCTTTTTCACATTGATGTAGTGTGCGCATGTTTCTATTTGATGATACTGTTTCTGCAGTCTAGAAAATATCTTCGATGCGTTTTCTTCTTGCTTCTTTCTTGCCATCTTTTCTATTTGTTTAGCAGTATCTTCATACTTGTTTCGATTTTTCGCTGCATTTTCAGAACAGAGCTGTAATTTTAGTTGGCGGCATTTCTCGTGATCGCTTTGTACGTCTGCCCCTCTCATTGCTCTAACATGATTTAAGGAGGATAGAAATTTCTTGTTAACTAGAAACAAACTCAAAAATTGTTTACACTTTTAAAGAGGCTACAACTGATAGTTTTATTTACCGTCCTCCGTTCCTACCATCCGCACTTCTTCCATTTATTGTGGTTTTTAAAAATAGATTGATAAATTTAAACGCGCAATACCGAGCTTTACTTTAACTGTAAAAACTTCTGTACATAAGCAATAAAACTTCTAGAAGGCGCGTAACAGAGAGAGGCCATGCGACTACAGCTTCGACATCAACGTCAAGTAATCGTGGCTTGGGTTAGTGCAAATTTAGACGACTTGAGGACAGCATAAAAGTAATTTAAAAAATGGAAGAAAATAAATTATCCCCTTCCCTCCTTCCAACAACATGATCATTCATCAATCTGAAATAAAATTGGTTATATAACCATAGAAATAAGGCATCCAAATCCCTCAATCCCCCTTATTTTTCTGGTAGCTAAGGTGATAATGGATCATCTGCATGCGCAATCTCAGAAAAATGTATCGTCTAGAATTCGCTCAACAAATTTTATTATAATTTGAACCAAACAAAGTTGTTTTAGTTTTTTGATGGAGGTTTTTAAAGTTTTGATCGCAAAATTAAAACAACAATGGCCCGATTCTATAAATTTTAAATTTCTATAGCTGCAACTTTATAGAAATTGCTTACAGAGAAACAGATAATGTTCTAAAAAATGCTTCACAATCTATAGACTTTTCGCCGCTGTAAATCAATACGTAATAAATTCGCCGCTATAACCAAACCATGGATTATTTTCTGTCAAATTCGATGCGGCACTCGATATTGACATAAACTCGCGTTATAAATAATATTTGCTATTTGTATACCATAAAAATATTTATTTTTTACAAACAACATATAAGTACAGTTGGGGACATTGGTTTGTACAATAATGTACAAGAACAATATTTTTTCTGTGTATATCGCAGACAATTTATTTGTTTCGACTGTACGTGTATGCATTGATATTTTCAACATTTAGGCGTATATAAGAAAAGTAATAACTCTTAAACAAATAAATTTTATCTAAAAGCTCAAAAGCTACAATTGGCATAAGCTTCAGCTTTTGTTGGTATAGGTAACATACATATGCGAGATAGGTTTCAGAAAATGATAATGGTTTCGAGTTATTCGTTATCGAAATCTTGTTACGTAACTTCACGTCATGAAATTTGGTGCTGCAAAGTTACAGAACAAAATTTCCGTTTACAGAGCCGTACATATTATGAACCATATCATGACCATTACATATCGAAAATTTTACAGTTACAGATCTTATAGTTTTTGGATTCGACCAAGTTTTGGCTCAGATTCTGTAAAAGATTGTTGAGCGACTGCTACAAGATAAATTTTCCTATGATTGTGCTTACAGATCCGTTATTATCTTAGCTACCAAAAACCATTTATACAGTTTTAGTCAAAAATTTAAAATGTCTGAAGCGAATTCCACGTTTAGATTTACGAATTTCTACTTTCAAAACGTCAATAAATCTAAGGAATATGGATCTAGTGATGCTCTAAGTAAGCCCAATATCCAATTTGTATCCTAACCGTATAAAAGTATGAACGATTGTTGAGTTAAATTTGCATTTTGGATTAATTTTGTTCGAAACTTTTCGTTTTCTTTTGTGAATCTTTTTCTGATATCAAACTTCAAGATCAGCAGAAATGATTTGATTGAATAAAAATGAAGAGAAATTGGGTTTCTAAATTTTATCACAAAAGGTAATATAAATATTCTTTGAATTTTGAAATAGGAAGTTATGAAAATTAAGCAGAACTCAGCCATTTCTTAATGAATTATAATGAAGTTTAGTTTGTAGTATTTTATAGGTATTCTAAAGAAAATTTCGGAAAATAATCTTCATTGAATTTCTGCGGCCATAAAAGTTATATTCTGGGCAAAACTCTCAAAAGCAACGGATGTTTTCTAATAGCTAAGATCAATAATTATTAGTTACGAATTGAACCAATTTGGTTCAGCTTGAACCGTTTCTAAAATACATGGTTTAAAATGTCGTTCAGACAGGTTTAAATAGTCGTTCATAACTCACTGTAATGATGTTGACATCTTTATATAATCGCCGCAGGTAAGTACATGCTTTATAGATGATCGTGTTTAAATAAAAAAATTGTGCAAGGTACTTGGGAGACCCGTGCTTCTGGAGCATTTATGCCCACTAACTAAAGCGACTTTCACAATCTTATTTTTGCAAGAATAATTTAGTGAAAACAATATTGAATGACCGTAGCAATTTATTTTTGATTTTTAATAAAAAATTGTTAACCTTAATGGGTGTCCCTAAATTCACGCAAGAAGTAGTTTTCATAGAAAACACAGGTTTTCAATTAAAAGTTGCAAAATTTGCCATAAATGTGGCTAAATTTTTTTTTTGATTTAGCGCTAAATTTCCTCCTTCAAGGCGTGGGTGATCGTGGACTTGTTGGCAGATATTTTGTACTTCAAAAAACCCAGCGAAAAATTTCAACTTAAACATTCGATTTTAAATCGCATTATCTTGGCAACTAATTCTGATCGACAAAACGAGAAAATTCACGACCAGCAAATGACTCATACACTAATTGAATTGTTTCTTAAACTGTCTACATCTATATCCTGCAATTTAGTCCCAGAAAGCGGGATTATGATATCGCGACAGCGAGCATCATTAACTGTTATTGCTCGATCAATCGCATTTTCGAAGAAGAATAGTCCGATGATGGAGTCCTCACATGACGGAGTCCGATGATGGAGTCATAACCCACATTAAACGTGACACGTTGTGGATACAATTGTTTCTCATTGATTAATCAAGGATTTTATGAACCTCAAATGCAACAATGCTGATAATTGACGAAGCAATCAAGATGAAACCCATCACTAAAAATAATTTTGTTCAAAAATCAGCATCCACTTGCTTTTGTTCCATAATCTCATTCAACGAACTCTCTTCGCTGTGCTTGGTCAGTCGGCTTCACTTCTTAAATCAATTTAACTTTGCAAGCTTGCAGATACAAATCGTTTGTGAGGATACGCTGAAAAGAGCAATACCCTGACAAATTGCTTCGATGTTTTGGGTTGAACGTCTCGTTGAAGGACTGCCAGAGTGCCTAAGATCACTTAAATGTATCTAGATTGCGGATACATTTAAGTAAAAAATCTTAGTTAGCAGGTTTAACAAATATTTAATGAATCAATCCGTTACTAATTCAGAATCGGTTGGAAATATAAAAAATGTCGTGATTAAATTAATAATTTTCAGATTATCAAAAAAAATGGAGGTGTGACTATATTGTGGCCAACATCCACCCGGCTTTTTTTCTCGCACGATTTTGCCGTACACAACATAAATTTTTTTGATGGATTATCGTATTTTCCGGCAACATAGTTTCATTTTACAAAAACATTTTAAAAACAATTCATCTCTGCTTTTGTTGTCGTATACAGCTTTTGATGGATAACAAGGTTCGAAGCTTCTGTATAAAATTCTGCTACTAGAAATATTTTTAAAGTTGCCCAAGGAGCACAATTCATTTCTGCTTACACTGCTGTTTTTGTTGCACTTTGAAATAATCTCCGGCAATATAAAAACTTTTGTATTTCAACTCCTCTGTTATTTCTTCGAACCTTGCTAACCATTTCATTCTAATTTTGCTGCTCTCACCGTAAAATTGGTCGATCCCATGTTGTTGTTATTAAACTTTGAGCTTTGACGAAATTAAATTATATAATGATTTATTAAACTCAACAATCGCAACTCGTCTTCTGTATTAGATGCGAAAAGGGTAGAAGGCGGGGTTTCCTTTAACTTTACGATAAAGTCAGTTTTCTTTGAAATAAATGATTTACCAAACAATTTTCGCCGGGTATGTTTGCTCTACGTAGTCATTTTATTCGAGGATTCTTCACAATGACCTTAAATGGATGTTTCAAGGGCACCTCAAGGTCACATACCTATTCTCAATTAGAGACACTTTTCAGACATACTCGTCGGTAAATTCGAATTATTTAACATTGTTTAACTACTTATAGTACGTATTATATTTTGAATTGAAGCATGCCAAGCACCTATGCTTGTTATCTATCCAGTTTCCTTATGATTTATCTTAGAAAAATTTCAACCGCTTTGGTTAAATTTTCATAACAGTTTACCATCGAACTTCTATCATGCATTATTTTTATGCATCTTTAGATTCACTAAAACAAAAATGAAATTAAAATACAAACTAAGATAAATTATTATTTTAAATAAACCAGAACCTCCATATAATCGATTAAAAGTTTGCACTTAACACAAAAAGAGAAGCAAGCTGAAAATAAATATCAATTGAACCAAGATAAGATTAAAATGAAATATCGTTCACACGGTTAACCCATTCATATGGATGATGGAAAAAAAATTATTTTATTTTCTATGTGACAATTTAAGCATATTTTCGCCTACCATGTCCCAAGCACCAAGTGCTTTAAGTTTAAAATCTGGGGTTCGTCCGGGCGCCAACGTAGCATCAAATTTTGAGCACACCGCTGCTATACCAATTTTAGTTTTAAGCAATGCTAATCGCATTCCAATACAATTGCGTGGCCCTTCACCAAATGGCAAATAACTTCCTGGCACTATATTTTGTTTGTTTTCCGGACTAAAACGTTCCGGATCATACTTTAATGGATTCTTAAAATACTTTTCATCTGTGTGAATTGCATGAATTAAAATGCTAATCGAATCACCTGGATTGAATGTATCGTTTGAATTTGGAACTTTGTAGGTTTTCTTAACTTCGCGCATAGCAGCGACACCAGGTGGATATAGACGTAGTGTTTCAGATACGATTTGATCTAAATATTTCATTTCAGTAAGTGATTCGTAGGACCATTGTCCATTATATTTCTTCAATACCACATCTATTTCAGATTGTAATTTTGTTTGTATTTCGGGATTTTTTGCAAGCTCAAATATGGTCATTGCGATTGCAGTTGATGTAGTCTCAAAACCACCGACGAAGAACAGAAATACTTGAGCCATTATCTCGTTGACCGATAAGTTTTTTAGATTACCTATAATGTGAATGTATAAGTTAGATATTAAATTCAAACGAAATACCGAAATTTACTTACTTTCAACTACTTTTGCATCCCATTTATCATCATCTGAGATTTTAGTATTATTTCGTAGCTGTACCAAGAGTTGCATAAAATCTTGTCGCACGACTTGCTCATTTTCACGCAAATGTAATGTCTCTTCTACAATTTTTCGTATAAAACTTTCTACTTGTTGGTCGGAAACTTTAATTCCCAAGATTCTCGTTAATGTTGGACAGAAAAATGCGAGAAAGCTTTTTAAAATAGCCGCTGTTGACGGTTTAATCATGCGCTCGCTCATTATACGAAACATCTCATTTTTATTGTTAATGCTATCGATTTCAACTCCAAACGCAACTGATGTGATTATATCGATAGTGTAGCTACGGAGCATGTCACGCACATCAAATATATCATTTCCGGCCGCTATTCTTGTTCCAATGTAATTTTGTAATCGTTCACTAATTTGCCAAATAATTGGAACCATTTGCTTCAATTTGCCGCTTGTAAATGCTGGTGAGACATTATGTCTAACAAATCGCCAACGTTCGCCACCAAGAGCCAATAAGTTCGCAGTTAGTGGATCAGTTTCTTCATTAACATAAACTCCACGATCACTGAAATATTCGAAATCTTTTATCATGACCAACCTCACAAGATCAAGGTCTTTTATAATAATTGACGGTCGCGTAAATATCCATACACCGGCATAACGACCTTTGATTTGTTTATACCACTGTACACCTAAATCAATAAAATTAGACTTCCCCATAGCAAGCTCTTTGGCATTTCCAAACATCCATTGTGGTTTTAAGAATTCGATATTTCGTCGTGCAAAATGTTGATTTACATGATGAAAGTACGCAATTACTACACTGACTATTACAACTATGACACTGACAATGGTAGTGTAAACATTTTCAAATGGCGAAAACATTTTGAGTTACTGAATTTACATAAACTTCCGCACTTCGATTACTTTACAAACTCAACACTAAGAAATTTCACAATATAATGAATATTTCGTATCTCAATTTTGAAAGCGCGATGTTCAAACAATTAAATTCAATGCCATTTTGCCGTATGTGAAGAGAGGTTTGATAGCGCTTCGTGGATCGCTTATCTTTGGTCTTTAAATTTTTATTTTTTGCTTTGTTATCGAACACAATTTTCTACTGGATTTTGAAATGTAAATTTTTGTACTGAACAAATAATATTTAACCATATTGAGTCATATGAGTAATTTTAATCTATTAGACGTGTAATCCGCTCTCACACTACTTGTATCATGAAACGTTTGCGATGATTCTTATAGAAGAGCATAGTCTCTATTTTGTAGATTGTGACGTCAAAATAATAGATTATATTGTATACTATTAAATGTATATTTGTAAACCCTTATAGCAATGAGTTTCAAATTAGATTAGAGTTTGAAGGTATCCCACGATTTTTTAGAAAAGCTAAAAAAATTCATCAGGCTGTACTAATCAATGAAAGACCCAAATGCTCTTGTGTGAAGTTAGTCCAGCCGAGAATTTGTCCAAATTGATTCCAAATAAATAGTTATTTGTATAAAGTTATCAAGCGGACCGGAATATCTTAGAATTTACTTTTATAAAAATAAAATTTGATATTTGAACTAAATTACATTTAAATTTGAAATTTGGCACGTTAGAAGCTTAAATTCCTCGAATTAGAACTATTTTATCGTTAAGCTGGTCACACTCATGGCTTACATGAAATTCATGCTTTTAACGTGCGAAATTTAAATATAATTTAACTTTAAATATGAGTTGATAAATATCTGGTGCGGGGCCAAATTTCACGAAGTTTCGACGGAACGATTTGTTTCTAATTTTCATATAGCCTTAGTCCAACAAATTGATACTTTAAGGTGCCAAAATTGAATGTAATGTAGTTCACTTACGAGTTGATCGGATATATCTGGCTCAGAGCCCAATTTCGCCAAGTTGCCACGGAACGACTTGTTTCTAAATTTCCTTAAAGTAAGTCATGAGTGTGATCTTCTCAAAACCACATAGCTTTAATTCGACTAATTTATACTTTTAACGTACCAACATTTTAGGAAATTTAGTTTAAATTGATCGAGTTGAATGGATATATCTGGCCCAGGGCCCAATTACACTAAGTTGCCGCGGAACAATTATTTTCTAATTTTTATAAGAATAATGAGTGTGATCATCTAATACCACATAGTCTAAATCAAACAAATTTATAATTTTAACGTGTCAAAGTTTAATGTAACTTTCGTTCAAATACGAATTGAATATTGGCTCAGAGCCAAATTTTGCAAATTGTCCTCAAAATGATTTTTTTTAATTTTCCTAAAAGTAAGGCATGAGTGTGAGCATGTCAGAACAATGTTAATGCTTATCCGCAAACATTAAGACCTTAGAACGTAGTATGAGTTCTCTAGTCCCACTTATGAATATAATATATATCGAACTGCGCATATAAGAACCTTGAGAGTTTCAGAGGTGAAATAAATAAGTTTGATCCTTTACTTCCAATTTCAATTTACTCAACTCGTTTGTTCAAATGATAATCTGAAATTATAAAAAATCTCGATGACTGATTAAAGGTCTCACTAAAATCTGTGTAAATCTGCAAATTACAAATTATCAGTTCACAAAACTTTGGTGTAGCTGACTGATAAAGCAGTTATAACTCTGTAACAAGAAACTTCATTTCTCTAGCCTGTCTTCTAACACGACCGTAATCATCGCCTATGGTCTTAGAGCCCGATATCGAGGGCGATGCTAATGTCACTGGGATTTAGATTTGTTTATTCGTCAATATCAGTGTTGAGCATTTTACATGTAAAAAACGTTATCTACATTTTTATGTAAATAACGTAAATTACATAAAAATTTGTGTAATTTACATAAAATATGAAAAAACGTGAAAACTTCCAAAAATGACCGAAAATATTGTATAAATGTAACAAATGTGTGTTTATAAGGCAACGCATCATAAATATCAATCAAACAGTTCATTTAGACGGTCAATCATAATTATTTTAGACTTTTAGTTATCTACAATCACAAGAGGAAATTCATTTAAATATATCTACACTGCCATCTGTGCGTGTCTTAAAGAAGCTCTAAAAGCGAGCTTGTTATCAAATTGTAGCATTTTACACGGTTTCTTCGTAAATGTCAAACAGTTGAGTAAATGTCATCAACATATCTTGCGATTCCAGATAAAAATCTAGGCAATGAACTCGGTATGTTAGAATTAAAATTATATTACACGATCACGTTTGTAAATTGAAATCATTTGTTGGCATTCGCAAGGATGCGGAAGAGCATATCGCATTTAACATCTCATCGATCGATTTTGTACCAATCCAACTTTTACCAAAAATTATGGAAATTTTTAAGAAACTAGCCTTCGTTCGGCTATACCGAGCACTATGCGCTTTATTAATCGCCGCTATGAACGGGGAAATCCATTCCAATAATTCGGAACCGACCGCAAAATTACACTCGTGGAAATGGAATGTAAAATTTTAAATTACTTACTCGGTGGTTAAAGTGGTTAAAAATTTAAATATTCAACGGAATTTTGTGTCATTCCTGAAACAATACGGTATGTCGATGTAGGAACGTAATTTGAGCCGAATCCCGGAGCAAACCAATGAACTCCCAAAAAAATTGTATTTCTGGTATTTTAAGTGAAGGCGGCTGTGGCCCGAATCCAACCTTTAAGGACGCACGACAAATGGATACGTAGGATGACGAGGGTGATATACAGTTGCCAGATGATGATGAGTACAATGAAGGTAAATTATTTGGCGAAGATAATGATGTCGATCAACATAAATCGACTGAAGAAAACTCCTCGAGAAGTAAAATATTTTAAAATTTTTGTATTTCTTATAGTCAGACATTTTTTAATAAATTTGAATTCAAGAACCAGAACTTATTTATTCTTTGGTGATTTTATTTATTACTTGGACAAATATCATTATTTAAACAGCTATCGCACAATGTAAATGTAAAGGTAGATATATGGTAAGCGCTTTTCTAGTGCTACCCTCGCCTGTTCAGATTCTCTTTGGTGGCCTTCTCATGTGTATCAACTACATTCCCAGTAATTTGATTCCATGCCACTTTCATACAAATGTATGCCATTTTCTGACCAACTTCAGGTAATTTTACGTGGATGGTAATTGTATTCGGGATATCACCATCGTATTCATATGATTAGCTGTAGTTTTATAAAATTAGAACGGTACTAGTAATTTCTCGAGTGTTCCAACATCAATTTCGAACGTTCGCAAAGGTTGCATGGTGAGTGGTTGCATCCTTTGTTTGACTCGGAAAGCATCAGCGCGATTAAAACAAGTTTTTTCATCGATATCATCGGAACATTTATCACAATACAAGCCGTCAACTGGCGCTTTTTGGTTAGCACTCATTTTTAGGTTCGTGTTTCTGGCATATTCGATATTATTTTTTCAGACAGTTTTATATTTAAGTGCATCACTAGGTTTGTATTATGGTCGAGGGTTCTGGAATTATATCAATTTCCTGCTTAACGAATGCCTTCATTCTTCAAACGACTGGCCTCTTTGAGTTGATTGCGATTTTTTCGTGGAAAAAAGTAAGGCGAGACAGTTGGATTTAATTCCTGCAAATATAAATATTAATAATTAATATTAAACTGAATACACATTTACACCTTTTTAGTTTTTTTAAGCTAAACATTTTACAAATTATTTTCCAAATGTTTACGAGTTCTGTGTATGTGCGAAACCAAACCAGTTTACAAATCCTCCGCATAAATCAAAGCTGCCCGAGAAACCAAATATGTGGTGGCCCAGATTTTTTTTGGGATCTGTAAAATAATAATCATAAATATCGTATTTTTTTAGCAATGACAAAAAAAACTTACTTTAGATGATATTTACGAACAGCCTGTATATTTTGTCCAGGATGAACGATCTTGTGTGAACAAACGCAACAAACTTATTTTTGTTCACCAGTAAATTATGGATCAAAATGTTATTCGTTTTGGATTATTTGGTTGCTCATCCAGAGTTTTAAATATATCATCTAGAATAAAAGAATAGAACAAACGAATCTGGAATGTATCAAATCTAAAATACAGATTAGATACTGGTAATATCACCAATGCTAATACGTACGGGTTTTATCCAAACGATGTTATGAAACACAAGAAAACTAATAACCTCAAATTATTTGAGATATTAAATTTAATTTTTTATTATCAACGTTACAGTCAATTTTTATAGTAATTAAATAATTATAAAATTATAATTAGTGAAAAAGTCGTTATTTACTTTACATAGTGTAAAAAATAAGATATGTAATTTACATGTAAATAACCGTGTAAACTATGTTGTGTAATTTACGCGCTCAACACTGGTTCATATCTTCTACCTGAGGAACCAATTGAACAAGCTTAGCAAACATATTGGTTATTCGAAGAGCATCTGATGATTTCTGCTCACTCAATCTCATACATGATTTAATTTAAAATTTTTCCAATAGCGCTTTGGATCGCTTTTCACTTTTTCATTAATATAAGCGACGCACTTATTGTACTTGAACTAAAAATACATTTGGTTACCTTCCTCAGGTTATCATTTCCGCATTTCTTTGTAAACCTTATCATTCCTGAGCTTCAGATTTGTTAGAGTATCATTATACCATAGCTGGTTATTTTGATGTTTGAAACCCATTGGAATTAGATGGATGCGAAACAAAATTTTATAGAAATTTTCAACATCGATTCCAATACTGCAGTTATAGGCTCGAAAGGCTTAAGGAGGCTCGAAATTTCTTAAGTTATAGCAGCCATGTTGTTAAAACAACATCAACATAGTACTTCAACATAGTACTTCATTCTAGAAACGTTCAGGGCATTACCTGATTTTTCGCCACAATCGTCCTGCCTAGTCGTCTATTCGACACTATTTAGTGGCAAAATTCGAATCAACCGACTTGATAAATAATTACCCGTACGATACCGAAACACAATGTCCGCTGAAAACATCGCTTCTGAAATTGGTCTTTTTGCAACTTCAACTTGGCGAATTTTGTGTCGGGACTAGCCACCGAGATCGCAAGTTTACGTATAAACCGCAAACAATTTTCTAAAAGTTCACATAACGAAAGCTATCCAGAAAATTCAGCCAGATTTATGCAACAAAGTCATCGAAAATCGAGCCTCCCGAATACGTGCCACCAAGTAAAGCCGCGGCGAACATCTGAACTACGCAATATTCCAAACATAATGCCTTAAAATATTATTACAAATAACAAAAAAATTGAGTGGATATCTCACACTGCAAAGACTCAGCAGCATTAATCCGATAAATGAATGCTTTTAGTGTGCCAAATTTAAATATAATTTTAGTTTAAATATGAACTATATGGAAAACTACTAGGAAATTAAAAAACGTAACAAAGAAAACTAACGTCCAGCTCGAAAGGTATAACTTCATGATTTTATTGTCTACTCAATTTCAGCTTCATCGTCGATGATAATCCACTCCGTTAAGCTCGCACGTGAGCCATTTTTATTTCGATCGCCCTCCACACGGCTGTTGCTTACCACTACTTTCCATCAGCTCTTCCAACAACTTTGAGAGATATGTTCCACAGATTTCCCAACTGGTGATATTCTTCTATATTCAAAAACCATGGTAATCCATCGTGATGATTGTGCAGCATACTCTTTTGATGTTTGCAACTTCTGCAAAAAAAATTGCTGCTGTCCATGGACCGGTGCAATATAATTGCCGCCGACGCTTGGCAGCCTCCCTATGAATCGCCAATCGCTAATCACCGTTTCATAGTACCATCCGAAACTCCACTCACCTTTGCTCGTATCCTCTCCAGATATATCTCAACGACATATCCAACGGACTCCCCTCCAATCCTAAGTGGACCACAACGCCAGTCTCAATTTGTTCTGGCCAGCATTGGCTCATGTTATGTTACACTATCTCGCCCAAATGTAGCTGCCACAATTGCTCGACATCATCATTCGAAAGTATCGCTGTACCTATAACGAGTATCTCATGTTTTTTAATGTCTTACTTACCGACATCGTCCGAGTTAAATTTTCTCCATCATCTCACCACCTCTGATATTATCACTTTCCTTAAGTTTTCTACACAAAACTGGTTTATTGTCGTGCTGCGTTGCATAAACAAACCTTTCCAAAATCATCGAATTTACCACATGATCCTTTGTCATACTAATTCACCATGAACACCGCCTCCCCAGGCTCTCGCTAACTAACAAATAATTCACTATGAGCCACCGAACCTGCATATGGTTGAGCATTCAAAAGCCCGAGTAGTTATTCTTTGTTCGAAAACTGTAGCAATATATCGGTTGAACTGATTCTCCTTATCTGTTATCTCCTCGCCACCACTCGATTTCACAGAGCACAATGATTCCTCCTAGAATAGCACCCATTCCGTGATCTTCGTCATCCGCTTCCACCTAATTACCTAGAACGATTACCGTCATTTGTGACTCATCGTCATTCGAATGCCTCGTCCTATATCGTCTACATCATCATTTCGTTTGGTGATTTCAATTTTCTTTAATTCCTTTCGTATTTTTCTGAGTCCTTATCGTATTTCATACGTTCACGACTACAATAATTATTTCTGTATCGTGCGGTAATTAAGTAAATATTAGCTAATGGAAGGATAACGAAATGAAAGAAGTGCAATACAGTGTGATTGATGTGTAACGGTGTCTGCTACATACATGGTTGCTAGTACCGATTGATAACTGAACCTCCTAATCGACGTACAGCTATTCATTTACTGTGTGCATCTACCCATAATGTTGCAACGTACGGTATTTCACGACCGGTGTGAAGTACTTAACGTTAATGGAAAGTGTAGCTACACATTTTAACGAAAAGTGTAGACTCAAAAAGTGTAGATACACAAATTATCTAAAAGTGTAGCTGCAAAAGAAAAAACTTTGGAATTCGAAATGCGTGGTTTAATTAAAATTATTAAAATATGCGAAAAATATTGAGAATCACAATACTACAATAATAAGTGTATATACCATTTTTATAAAAAAATGTTTTTAAAGTCTTACTAATTCAGAAAATCTACGAAACAACGTGTGCCGAGTGTGGAATTTAGTGTTCTCAACTTGGCATGGTGTCTAAAATGTGTACAAAATATTTGAAGACAAGTTGCATTTTGTGATTGGCGATATGGCGCTACATTTGGAAGGGGTCTTTGGCCAAATTCACTTAATTCTTTCATAATTCAAAAAATCATCGGAACAATGAGTGCGGACTGTGGAATTTATTGTTCTCAACTTAGCACAGTGTCTAAAATGTGTACAAAAAATTTCAAGAAAATTTGCATTTGGAAGCGTATTTTGCCAAATTCACTTATTTCTTTCACTCGGCACTCATTGTTCCGAAGATTTTTTGAATTAAAAAGACTTTAAAAATATTTTTTTATAAAAAAGGTATATAAACTTATTATTGTAGTATTGTGATTCTCTACATTTTTGGCATATTTTTAATAGTTTTAATTAAACCACGCATTTCGGATTCCAAACTTTTTTGCTCTGCTGCTACACTTTTTGATAATTTGTGTATCTACACTTTTTGAGCCTACACTTTTCGGTAAAATGTGTAGCTACACTTTTCATTAACGTGAAGTACTTCCCACCATTTATTTCACATAGGTCTGGAAGCATCTGAATTTCCGTGTTTCTAAATGCTCAACTGACCATCCTTGAGTCTTACGGAGAAATGAACTAAATCCAATACGGTAATCGAACTTGGGTTTCAAATGAGGTTTGTTTTTTATGGAGCCGCAATACCGGTAAAAACAATAGATGCGTGTTGATGTCAGGTGAAAAGTATATTTCGCCACCAGCTACTAAAAATTTGTTGGAGTCGAGGTGATTCTTTATAATTTTTCTTGACGCTAATGTGTTTTGACACAAGGATGTGTTATAGTTTGATTAACTGTTATTCAATTGTTTAAGATTTGGTAAACAATTTGATTGTAAATGGTTTACTTTAGCGGTGGTTTTATAAAATAACATACGAGCCGTTTATTTTGAAAGTGGCCTAGGCCACATTTTTTAAATTGAGATATTTAAGGGTTTGCGTTTTAACAAGTTTAAACATATTAATGCCAACTTTCGAGAAGATTTACTTGTTTTTGTCATCTCAGGATACTAATATTATTGATTGAATTTTTCTTAATGAAGAAATACCGTTAAATTGTAACTAATGTTATCAGTAATTTGATTTTTTGAAAAAGTGACTTATGCCTAGATCGAAATAATTTTTTGCTGAAGTGGTTTTATATCCTCTATCTGATTCTCATGGACCAAATATTCAACAAAAATGCTTCTTTATATTTCGGCTCGCCTCTTTAGTATTCAATGTTTAAAAGTAAATATGTAAAATGTCTTTGTATAAAACATAATTGATCATAAAAAATGTTGAATAACTGAATAATAATTATGTAAATTATGTATACGGAGCACATTGTATAATGCACATTTAAGGTTATTATAAAGGTTCATATGGAAAAGGAGGCGGAGCAGAATATGTAATGGGCTCATATATTATTAAAAATTGAATGAAAATTCCTTTCGTTTGATTAGAAAAATACGCAAATAACAGAGGAATCAAATCGTTTGTAATAAAATTGATAAGGATTTTTATTGTATACGCGCGGGAGTATATAATGTACGAGCATTTCTGTTCCGTTCATTCCCGATTCGATGTTTTTATATGTTACGGTGTTTTTTTATTCCCATGAGCCTTCAGTTTAAAATCAAATTTTATTTGTGCAATTTAATAATTTTCTATTTAAAAACATGAAATATCATTTCAATTGCTTCCAAAGTACATTAACCGATAAGGGATTCATATATATATACGAGGGTAAATTGACACTTCAAATATTTTCTGCTTATATATTATAATCAAGGTTTCTATATCATTGAGTAATAATAAAAGGAGCATCATACTCATATATCGGCATTTCGTATGTAATTGAGTCGTATGTGCCAAAATGCTATTAAGCTTAATATCCCACTTGAAAATGTTTTGTATAAATACCGAGTACGTTATTTTTGTACGTGTGTATTCCGCATTAATTAATTGGACTGAACCTCTTGTTAATGTTGATCAATACCAAAAACCATTTAAAGTGGTAAACCATTAAAAATAATAACACTTAAAACAATAAAAACTAATAACATTTTTCATCTCAATTTTTCTCGACGTCATCGTTCTTGGCGGCGTCATTTGGTGGAAAAGCTTTTTGTTATATAAGTACAAAACATTAAAAGTTGTAATTTTTAAGTTCCTCATTCTAATTTTATGAACTTTATATGTTTTAAGATTAGGTTTATCTCTTACACATACATATATCTGTTTATAACTAAACAACAACAAAGGTTTATGTTTTGTACTTATGTGTAACTGCTATAACTACACACTTATCTCTTGCGCTGTGGTGAATATGGTTGGGATGTACGCTATATAGTCGGTATTATACATAACACGAGATACGGAAGATTAGTATTTAATATAAATTTTAATTAAAATACATTTTTATGCCATTTAAAAGATTTTTAGAATGAACATAGATTTGAATCTTGCTCGTAGCTTAAAGCGATGAATGGCAGTAACATGTCATTAACGAGCTTAAAATCAAGAATATAATTACTGCAATAAAATTTTATGATTTGTTTTCATTATAACCGTGACTGTGTACTCGTACGTTAAAATTTGAATACTGCATATTGTTATGTATGGGAGAGTTAGAGGAATTATAAGAGATCGAACCAATCGAACAAAAAGTAATCGGTATATATAGCTCAAAAATGTCCATTAACTTTTATGTGAATCGGTTCAACAATTTATTGAGGAAAGTCAGGTTATTTTGGCACAATGTTAAATAATAAATTAAATAAATTACAATTATTTCATATAAAGAACAATTACCGCTGAGTGTATCTGGCTCTATGACTATGGCTTTTCGTAACAATAAATTTACTTTGCCATTTTTAATAAATTACAACAGAAAATGACAACAGATAACAAAAATTGGTACCTTACTTGTTGTACTAACGTCTTATGAAAGTACACATTATTGCTTTAGCGCAGCAAAAAACAACACAAGCAAAAATAAATTGGTCACTTGGCCATAGCTTAAACAGGTCCGGCAAAGTTATAAACATTTTAAGAGAAAACTTTGAACCAAAAAGCAGTAGGCATCGAAACGCCAAGCCAATTTAGCAGAACTCCATCCGTTACATTGATAACAGTCATCACATCAAACAACTAAACCAGAAACCAAATACAACGAGACGGGTCAGGAAGGAAAACAAAGTGTAGTCGGAACCATAACAGCCGGAACCAAACAAGTATGGCACAAGTAGCACGATGCATTTTGCACTATGCGCTTTTTCAGCCGGAACCTTATAATTCCAGTCAGAACTTGATATTGCCAGCCAGAACCATACTACAGCCAAACTAACTATGGCACAAGCAGGACGATGCATTGTGCATCATTGTGCACTCTATGGTGGTGCAGCCGAGATCTCTGAATTTAGGTAATACATTGTTCAATTTGTGCGGTGTAATTGAGTACGATAATTTAAATGAGCATTTCACTGCACATGCACTTAGACCCGGTGGCATATGGTTTCGGCCTGGCTTTGTGGGTTCTGGTTGGGTTGGCATTGTAGTGCATAACGTTTTGATCGTTCCGGAAACCTCATATGTTAGTTTGTCCGTAGTATGGGTCTGGCTGTCTTTATCAAGTTCTGGCTGGAATTATAAGGTTCCGGGTGAAAAAGCGCATAGTGCAAAATGCATCGTGCTACTTGTGCCGTAGTTAGTTTGGCTGAAGAGGGTAAGGTTCCGGCTGATCAATCGTACACAATGATGCACAATGCATCGTGCTAGTTGTGTCATAGTTTATTTGTCTGTTATATGGTTCTAGTTGGCTTTATCAGGTTCCGGCTGAAATTTTAATGTTACGGCTGAAAAAGCGGATAATGCACAATGCATCGTGCTACTTGTGCTATAGTTAGATCGGCTGTAGAAGGTATGGTTCCGGCTGACTTCATAAGGGTTTTCCCTAAAAATCGAACGTTTTGGATTTACAAGGTTCACAATGCGTACTCTCTTGTGCCACAGTTGATTTGGCTGTTACATTGTTCTGGCTGGCTTTATCAGGTTCTGGCTGAAAAAGCATGTAGTGCACAATGATGCTCAATGCATCGTGCTACTTGTGCCATACTTGTTTGGTTCCGGCTGGCGTGACGGACACAAAACAAAATCACATTTAGAGCTAATAAAGTCAAATTTGAATAAACCCTAAAACGAAACCATTTGTGTTTCAAAACCGTGAGCCACCAAGTACATCGAAATATAAAGAGGATTAACCCTAAAGTCCAAATTTTCAGCAACGCAGAACAGACCTCGCTCATCGGGTACAACCAAACTCAAGCGTTTACCAACAAAAGAAAATTTGACAAAGGATAAAAATGATAAAAATATTAAAGATAAACAAATAATCATTAGAAGATCATCGCGGAGATCAACAGCCATAAAACAACAAGCTTGACGTTTCATCAAAAATAAAATTCAAACTTTCTACGGAGACTACTTACGATCCCTTGGAAATTTTTCTTTGGAGACATTCGAAGAATTCACAACATCAAAATCTCTGCGGCTTCAAAAATGTCTTTAGAAAAGAATAAACTACATAATAGCCGCGTATTTTATTTAGGTATTTATTTAGCCAACAGTATTATTGAACATCCGGTATTTAGAAAAATCAATTCAATTTTATATAATTGAAATTTGTCTAATACAATTTTTTATAACCTTTTAAAATTCGTCTCTAAACAAATTAAAATTGATCACGGCAGAATCATCATTAAATACACGACTTAAATTAAAAATCGGGCCCGACATACAAAAGTTCGACCCGTGGAAATGCAAATCGATCAGCAAGTCTAGGTATCTGAGTGATCGTATAGAAGCACGTATTGAATACAAGGACAGGTAGTTGTGATCAATGAATTCGGCCCATTATAATGTCGCGCACGAAAACTGCGCAAGAGTCCTTTCTCCTTTCTACGGCCGGACAATTGTTTAATATTCAATATCAAACAATGAAAATCTTTGGAGAAACGGATTAAAAATCCTACCATTGAATTAGCCTTATTCTATTGCCGTCATACCCGTCACTATTCATACAATTTTCAAGATAATCCTACCATTGTGATTGGCTCTATAAGCTCGTATTAGAATGAGTCAAAAAATTTGACATGGATCTACTGGATCTACTAGAAACAAAGAGTTCCGGAAATTAAACTTAATAGTAACGACTCGTCACTATGTTTCGTAAGCACGACGAACTGAAGAAAAATTATGGAAAAAACACACAATACCTTGGATGTGTGGCTACAACCTGCATAGCTAGTCTGACCAGTTATACTCCGTAAATTTCTGCATCATATAACTCGCTGACATGGAGAATACAAGGTGTGGGTTCTCAATAGTTCAATACCGATGTAATCCAGACTAGTATTCTTATTTGTAATTCTTATTTATAGTTTAATCGAACTGCAAATCAAACTGTTTGTGATTTGAAATGCTGTCGTGATGTAATGTGAAAATTGTTCCCATATGTTTCAACATACTCACACACAACATATTTTATAACTCAGTTTGCATATATTTAACATGATAATCGCGATATTTAAACTTCCATTGGCAAGAATATTTAAACACTACGAAAACAAAACAAAAATATCAAAATTGCGCACTATGACGGTCAACTAAAATCTTCCATCGCGATAAATAAATCTATTTGATAAGAGATGGCGTGCAATAAACGAAAGTACTTTCTGCACCTTTATCAACTTTATCAATAGTCCGGCAACTTTACAAGTCGCATTTTATTAAAGCATTTTTGCACAGCAGAGATTATGATTAACATCATTTTAAAAGTAAAGTAGTATGTAATGCACCATCATGCAAATCCACCATGTTTTGTTTGGCAAGCATTAAAATTGGGTTGAGAATCCTTGGTGCTATTATTGAGAAACTTCCTAGAAAAGCATTGGAAGTGCGCCAACTGTAACACTGGATTTTACTTGAGGAATCACTGCAAACTTATAATTTGATTGATGTGTGTGCTGTTGTGGTCCCGCATTACTCGTATGATTAAACTTTCGGTAGGATCTTTAACATGAAGCAATATTGTCATATAAAAGATCTTATCGAAATCTCAGCAATTATTATTACTAATCCTGGAACTTGGGACTGGATAAAATAACGTTAAGGCAGACCTAAGTAATTATTGGATCACTTTGGAAACTCAATTCAACTGTAAGTACGATAATTTATGCGAATATTGTATAGTTTCAAAATCAAATGCATAGTTCGATCCTCGGTTGGCACTATCTGAGCGGTTTAGCTTGAAGTGATTAATTTAATGACAAATCAACTGTCGTAATAGAATATCACCTCTTCCGAGACATTAAATCTCAAATTCCCGATAGAATGCCTCCATAATCCGACAACAACAATTTTAATGGGAAGTTGCTACATTGAAACCCTCGCGTTCATTCCAATATACCAAAACTTGAACCCCCCTTGAATTGCATCTCTGATCTCGTCAATATAACTTTGTGGTTCTTTTAACTTGGCAATAACCACTTTCATCATGCGCATTATGACCATAAAATTTTTAGACCAATCCTACCGTTGTGAGTAGCACTACAAATTTACAGGTATGTTCTAAGTCATAAACTGTATGTAAGCTCTGTAACTAAAATGGCATTCATATAAAATGTAACTCGGCTCTATAAACGTAAGATTTGTTCTGTAACTTTGCAGCACCAAATTTGATGTTATAAAATTACAAAAATATCGTTCTAAGGTATACAAACGAATGTCACCAACTGTACTAATATGTTGTTTGATCACTGTACAATACATTCTTAATTTTATTTATTTCTAAATGATTAGTAAATTAATTATTACACAAAAATTTGCTGGTGCTAGCCGTCATTGACAGAAGTCAGGAAGATGGGAGCATCACGCCGGAGAAATGGAAAGTTGTGTATAATGCACTAAACTCCATATTTTTGAGGGTCTTGAGAGAAAATCTGGCATCCCCCTCGTCCTGTAGAGATGCGGGATGGCACCAGGGGCGGGTGAAGTAGACTGCGACCTCGGAACCAGAGATCGGTCGATCTCTATAAAAGAGCAGTGACCGAAATAGACGAGGCGTGGCGGAGCTCGAGGCTTGAGGCAGTCTGCAAAAGTAAAATCCCGAGCAGGCCGAGGCACGCGTCTAGTTATCAACCGAGCCGGACAAGCCAGAGGAGATCTTTAAAATCATTCGGGCCAGCAATCCCGATCTTCCAACGGAAGGTTGGAGGATTGTAAAGTAGGAGGAAGCTAAGAATCCCAGGCTTCCCTTGCAAAACCAAAGGGGGTGATCAACGTTGAGTTCGAGTCGACCACTCTTAAAGTATATAAGAAAGATGAAGTCGATACGGGCGTGGAAGACCAACGTGGGGGCGACGGCGAACGGATCCAGCTGGGAGATGGTCAAGCGGGAAAGTGATGTTTCGGACGTGGAGAGTTTGGTGAGAAGAGGTAGCCTCCTCTCTCTTGAGTCTGATGGAGACATTCTGCAGAATGCCGGATGGCGTCCGAAACAACGAGCCAGATGGCACTATCCCAATGCAGGGAGTGCAGGAAGAGGTGTTGAAGGCAGATCTCAAAGGTTAATATTGTACAAATAAACAAATAAACCTGTATCACACGAAAGCCGCCTTAGCAGTCTCGTTTTTAGACTGACGAAGTCAAATGAGGACTTGGTGTCAATCCAAGAACCATGGTTTAACAATAACAGAATCTGTGGCCTCAGAACGAAGGGGTATAAATTATTATACTCCAGTAACTCTGAGAAGATCAGATCGTGGATTTTAGTGAAAAGTAATTTTAATATTTTTCTTCTTCCTCAATTTAGTAGCGGGGATGTTACAGCGGTGAGCGTTGAGGTTGGCTGTGAAAAATTATGGCTAGCCTCAGCCTATATGGATCGCGAAAAAGAAATTCCGCCGGATAACTTGGGTTAACTGATTCGTGAATCAGTTCAAAGAAGGGTAGGTGTTATACTTGGATGTGACGCAAACGCGCATCACACAATCTGCGGAAGCACAGACATTAGCGAGAGGCATGAGTTTTTTTTTTTGATTAAGTACTTATTAAATACTAACCTTTTAGTTTGCAATATTGGGCGAGAACCAACATTTGTTGTTAAAAATCGACAGGAGGTTTTAGATGTAACCTTTGCGTAAGAAACAATTTTTTATATGGTGAAGGGGTGGAGAGTGGTAAGGGAGCACTCTGATCACCGATATGTAATATATAACCTCAACGTTAAACCTATGATCCGGAAAGCCTTCAGGAATCCCAGAAGGACCAACTGGAACAAATATGGGGAGGTGTTGATGCATGGTTGATACTGTCACAAAGACATGCAATCTTTCATTTAATGCTGCATGCCCCTTGATAAAGCCTAAGGGCAGGCAGAAACCGACATGGTGGACCACGGAGTTGGGAACCTATCAGAGGGCGTGTAGGACAGCCTTTAACAAAGCGAAGAATACAAGAGAGGTTCGGGATTGGGACTCCTATAAGGTGGACCTAAGAAAGTACAAAAAAGAGTTGAGGAAGACACAAAGGGGGTATTGCAGACTATTCTATTGAAGAATGGAGGAGGTCTCTGAGACTTCTCGCCTTCTAAATTATATCTACTAACCCAGCCAGTCCTAGTTATTTAATTTCACCGAACGGGTCATGGATAGCTTCAAGTGCGGAATCATTGGAGCTTCTCATGGAGACCCATTTTCCGATCGGTGCTTTGATGACACGATGGAGCCTGGAACTCGTCGAGGAACACGGCGCTGAACGGTTTTAAGCCTTTTAAATCGGCGGACCCGGATTGGATTATATCAGCAGAGATCCAAAGAGAATCGACAGTCATTCTCCCCTGGCTGGAGGTTATCTTCGGGGGATGTCTGACACTGATTTATATTCCTAAGAAATGGAAGGAGGAGTCAGAGGAGTCAGAGTAGTCTTTATCCCGAAATCGGGAAAGACCTCACATGCTTGTCTAAAGGACCTGAGGCCTGTAACTCGACTAGTTATTCGAACAAAAATTGAGCCAAGAAATTGAGCAATGTCGCAGCATGCGTACTGTAAGGGAAAGTCGGCGGACACAGCTTTACACGATCTAGAACGCACGATTGAGAAGACTATTTACTCGAAAGAGTTTTGTATGGTAGCATTTATTGACATTGAGCGTGCCTTTAATAATGTAAAAATAGAGGCGATCATGGGAGAGTTATCATTTTTGAAGGTAGACTACCCTATACGTTGGTTGATAAACCAGATGCTGGTAAGCAGGATTATTACCTCGGAACTGGGGGAGTCCACCATTAGAAGACGGGTGGTTAGAGGAACT
Organism: Nephrotoma guestfalica; assembly: GCA_963691935.1. NCBI lineage: Eukaryota > Metazoa > Arthropoda > Insecta > Diptera > Tipulidae > Nephrotoma > Nephrotoma guestfalica. Next base: position 292,324,056 of record OY829914.1, on the reverse strand, counting down.
ACACAGGGAGGTGTAATGTCCTCCTTTCTTTAGAGTGTAGTGATAAATGGAATGCTGTTGGAGCTGGAGAGAGAGAGGACAGGGGTGGTAGCGTATGCAGATGATGTAGCGATGGCTGTCTTAGGCAAATATCTGGATACGATTAGGAATGTTATGCAGAATGCACTCCTGATCGTTATGGAATGGGCCAGCAAATGTGGATTAGAAGTTAACCCTTTCAAGACGGAGCTGGTACTATTTACTAAGAAATATAAAATTTCGGTAGTTAGCCCTCCTACCATGAATGACATTAGACTGGCTTTTGCTGACAGAGAGTGATTTTTGGGCATAATCTTGGACAGTAAGCTCACCTGAAAGCCTAATACTATGGAAAGGGTGAATAATGCTAATGTAGCCATTTACTCGTATAGGAACGCCATAGGGGGTTTGAAACCAGAGCTGATACACTGGCCCTATACCGCAGTGGTAAGACCTGTGCTGATGTACGGGGTGGCCGTGTGGTGGCCAGCTCTGAATAAGGTAGCATGTATAGAGATGGTGCAAAGAACGGCCTGCATGCTTTTAAGCGGGGCGCTTAGGACAACACCTACACGCGCTTTAGAGGTTATGTTCCGAGTTATTCCAATTGAATTTTTTGGTAAGCAGATGGCAGCCAATGAGGTTACAAGACTCTTGGCTGTCTCTCTTCTTCAGTATCTTCAGGCGGGGCACTCGACGATAGTTAGATCGACAACAGAAGAACTGGCGAATATAATAAACCAACGTTGTGCTTCGATAAAGGTTTCCGGACTAGCTGTTCTTCGAGGAAATCCTAGGAGCCGGAGTCTTCTGTGAGAAGCTTAATGTTAATATATTTGTTCGTCTCCCTGACTGCTGCAGCGTGTACCAGGCTAAAGTGGTGGCGATCGGGGAAGTCGTGACATGGTTGAAGCATAACGTAGTATCCGTGAGGGATATCGCAATTTATGTGGGCAGTCAGGCGGTGGTCAGCTCACTAGAAGTGGTTTGTCTGAAGTAACGTGTAGCGCTGGATTTTCGATCATGTCTTAATGAGATGAGCAAGTATTTCAGAATCCAGATATGCTGGGTCCCTGGTCACTCGGGCGTCACGGGAAACTGCAGGGCAGACAAACTAGCTAGATATGGTACGACTCTCCAGATGCAGCCGGAAAGGACAGGGAGGTCTGGAGAGACCTATAGCAGCGCTCAAATTAGCGCTCAGTAAAAAGGTAATCGGTTCGACAAGTTAGAGGTTTGCCGAAAGCTGGACTTATGGCTCTCTAAGGCACTAGTATTCCTGGGAAAACGAGAGGTAGGATTGGTCGTAGGGATACTGACAGGACACTGCCTTTTTGGGGAACATGCGAGAAGGCTTGGTCTACAGACGAATGACTTTTGTAGAAGTTGTATGGATGAATAGGAGGAAGTGACTTTAGATCACTTTCTATACTCATGTCTGGCACTATTAGACTGAAGGCATACGTACTTATAGGTGTACCGTATGGACAGCCTTTTGGAACTCGCGGACAGTGGTGTAAGAGATATTTTACTCTACATAAGTAGCTCTGGTTTCAACGGGAGTAAAGGGGGGATTGGATACTGTGGTATCGCAATGGGCCACCATTGACCTAAGTGTGCGATAGCAGCCGCACTAACCTAACCTAACCTAACCTACACAAAAAATCAATATTTTTATGATATACAAACATAGTCAAATTAAAAAAATTTTATAACGCAAGGTTTTATCAATATTCAATTCAATTTGGTAACAGCAGCGAATTTATTACGCATTAATTTACAGTGGCTAAAAGTCTACAGTTTATGAAATCAGTTTCAATAGTCTGGGTTCTGAATATATTTTTTTCTTTCCATACATTGTGGTTTATTAATTATTGTCAATTTAATAAAATCCTGTTTACCGGATGCCTTTCTGGCCTAGCTTCACATATACATAGGGTTGTCGAATTTGTATATAAGTGGTAGTTGTTGTCTACGAGTAGTCTATCTTGTCGTCGTTGTAGATGACGACGTCGACAATTTCTTGTCATCCCTGTATTCTGCGTCACAATGAACAAGTTCGAACGACAAACGTATAACATGGTGGTAATCAACATGCAGTTACCTGTTTTCGGTCATGGTCTACTCCACGTAGCTCTTTTAGGTGCACATTTTTTTATTTGGAGTGCTATATCAAAAACCAGAGTGAAAATGGAGGTTCTTCATGAGAAAGGTCGGCTCCTAAAGGACGATTGATAATTTACATTTAACATTTTGTTCAACGTAATTTCCGACATTTCGACATTTGCTTTAAGTCAGTTTTTGTGTTACACCTACAAACATGGTGTAAAATAATTTATTGACGCCTCTCGAATTAGAGTTTCGATGCTTTTAAGATAAACCAAATGGCATAATAATCGGTTTAACAATATCCACGTTCCATGCAGCATTCCCAACAAATCAAGATCCGTTAGTCCCTGTGTCGTTTTGTCGGAGGTAATAAGTTACACGTTGTAAACTAATATGATGAAAATGAAAATGATTCAAATCAACAACATTTCTAGCCCGAGTTACAAAATGCAAAATGTTGATAATTATAAAAGACGCTAAATCATAAATTTCTACAAAATATGATTAGACCAATCCAAACACAAAGCATTGCATTTTAAAAAAATTTAATTCCGAGCACATGTCCTTCACTATATAGTCATATTGTATACACAGTTAAAACTATATGTTTTATGTAATCACTGCTATTCGTTGTTGCAGAACTGATTCTATCTGTATACCATGAACATTGTACAGACAAACCATTTTTTTACGAGACACATAACATAAACAAGCCCCGATATAAAATTTTATGTATGTAATGTCATCAATTTGTTGTTGTTGTGCACATATGAAGATGATTGTGTAACAACTGTGGATTATGGATATCAATATATACGTCGATGTGTACACTATTTGCACTATATATACTCGTGTATCCACTGTGTTATCTCAAATAACTATATGCGATTGTTTTATTATAAACATTTTTGTTGTTGTAATATAATAATTTTTATTGCACAAATTGGTACCAAAAACGAACAAACATTTGGCGATATGATATGTCTCGATATAATAATGGTGTATGATATGTCTCTTTAACCCGTTGCGAGGCAATGTCGGTGCTGTGCCACCAAAAGCATATATGGCTTTATATAGAGCGATGTAGCAAAAGCATATAAAAATCCAATTTTGTTATAAACAAATAAAATAAAATATAATATTACAGTCATTTAGGAGCTTTTGTATATTTTATACGTTACGATACGAGAGCTTTTGTGGTAATGGATATTTTCACTTGATTATTGTTTCGATGTCATATTATTTTTATATCTTGTTACGTGATTATCGCTTGATATGTTGGAACGACATCGATAACATGTCGAACAAATCAAATTTGTATGTACTAAAGAGGTACAAAGGTTTGACATCTACATACATCGTTCTATAAACGTATTCGGTTCATTCCGTTCAATTCTAATAATTTATTTATTTATATTCCATTCGGATGGGATGTAATCAAATATTTCTAGATAATTTAACAATTTTTTTCTGCACAAAAAATATAAATATTCTCTAAACAGTCATTAGACTAAACAACAACAAATACGTAAAAATAATTTGCATAGCACAAAACGGAAAAATAGCAAGCAAATTCACAAGAGTCATATCCCCATGTAGTATACGACAAATTTGATTTGCGTGATTTTCCTCTTACGTCATAAGCCTTATACATAATACAAAAAATGAGGAAAAAATTGAGAGAAAGCTCTAAAGGCTTTCTCCGAGACACAAAAAAATTAATTAAATTATTTTCTAGTTTTCCTTATATACCCACCCGTGTCTACATAGAAGAGTACACAAATGCTATAGATAGCGATGTAGAGATTAATTTTCACATGAAAATTTATAATATTTCCATGAAAAATCTTATCTGTTCTTCCTTTTTATGACTTCTTGCGACATTTTAATGTGATTTTATGTTCGTCATACCATGTAATTTGATTTTATGACTCTATTTTATTATGAAATTTTTTTATTTGGAGTGCTGTATATGCTGCGTTGTACGGAAAACGAACCTTCAAGATGAAAAACCATTCTCCAACATATTGCCAAAATTTATAATTACCTGAGACTTGATTGTTTGAATATAGTTATGGTATTGTTTTTGTTGTATGCTATATCGGGGGGACGGGTAATAACGATACACTTTATACGGTTTCTTGTCGTCTCGAGCTTTGTATACACAAGTTTATGTATACGACGAAACCATGTACTTTGAGAATTCATGCTAAAATGGTTGTTATAAATTTTTAATGGGTTTTATCTGATTGAAATTCAAATAAACATATTTTATGTAAGAATATTACAGTAATACCTTTTGTTGTATAGTATAGGAAGTAGCAGAAGCAAGCAGCAGCGCACAAAAAATATCACAATATCTTTCATAAGATGAATACGTACAGATAATAATTTTTCTTCGTTTTTTGACTAAATCATCATATTCAAAGACATTTTTATGTATATTAAATTTTTTTCGGAGCTTTAGGCTATTTTAATATAAAACCATTATGTCAACAAAGTATTTATTTAAAGTTTCATAAAACTGTCACATAAAAAAAACTCATGATATGAAAATATGGTAATTTAGTTGATGCGGCATTTCGCTGAGGACTGGAATAAAATATAAACAGTGGAGACGTTTTCGGATTAAATTTTCAAACGTCTTAGACGACGTTGATTGGAAACTGGACAAAATTATTTAAGGTTTAGGGCAAATTGGTTTCTTTGTTATCTAACAGAAAGTAGCTTGCCACTATTTTTACAGAATAATACAACTCTGCCCTAAACACGATATTCTGTTGTAAATTTATTTTAAAGTGAAGGCAAATTGTTTAGACCAAATGATAGAAAGAAATTTAACAACCTATTTGAAAGGCGCACGACACCGTTGTAGATAAGAAATGATAAGTTGGATTTATCTAATCAACAGGATTTCTAAACTTTCTTTTAATAAAATATTTGAAGGTCAATGATAGGTTTTGTAGTAAATGAACGGCCTCTTACTTTATGCTGATGTGACCCCTAATAAATACCCATGGTTGTTTTTATAAAATGAAATAAATCAAAGATGGTATGTACCTTTTTATAATAATAGCTACAGTTCAACTAACGAAGGAACAATTTAAAATGTTCTAGTAGAATACTTCACTGGGAGACGTGCTGACAAATTGTACACGCCAACCAGAATATGTTTGGTTATAAAATTCGTTCGGTCCAAGTCAAGCTAAGATCTATCAAAGCGGAATTCAAATTATTTATTTCGATAGACCGCAGTGATAATCACAATTTTGCCAAATAAAATTGTATCATAATACGGTGGATTAAATTAAACGAATTGTAATAACTAACAGAAAATCTTAAAAACAATATTCTAACAACAATTGCCGGTAAATTACCAGATATGCTTCAAAAATGAACGGAAAACGATTTTGGTAAATTCTTGACTTTGCCAAACTACTAACTCGCATCATTTGCTCGATACCTTTTTCAGAAATTAATCAATAAAACTAAATTATTTCAGTTAAAATTTCCATATTTCAAGTCTCCTTCATAAAAAATTACGACCAAAGAAAATGGAGACATTTTCTGCCCACTATATTTGTAAAGACGATTTGGTGGATCTTACAATATAGGACTACACAAATACCTCTATTTTGGGAACGATTGAATTTTGTCTGAGTGCGTGCCTGTAAATCGAGCATCACTAAAATTTCGTTACACATCACGTCATTCACTCGAAATTTCCAAATCACCCTAAATCCTAATACGTCGAGCGATCTACAATCCTATAAACACTTCTGCTCTGTGACCGAAACATCAAATTCGAATTTTACTACAAATTGTTAGACTGCATTGTCCTAATTCCTTACCGTTCACCATTTGTAACTTGTATGTATTGAAATCTCAATATAACGAACATTGCTAGCGTGTAACTGCTAGAAATCTGATTTCTAAAATGGCGGATAATGGAAAGCTCGTCGGTTTCCAAAGATACTGTGGACTAAATGCAAAGGCCAACGTAAACACAACGAAAGGAAATATTACAACAGATTGAAAACCAACTTTTATTCTGGAAATTCCACTATTTTCAAAGAAGGCCGGCTCAATGGATTCTGAAGGGAAGCCTACCGTTGCAAATAGAAGGTAAAAAAATCAAAAACTGGGGTCATTGCATTCGAGGAGGATGAACTGGCTACAGAAAAGGAGTGCTTCCTAAAAAAAGATTCGGCGTCTGGAAAGAAAAGAAGGAATTATTCTTATAGAAAGTGTTAAACAATTAGAAGCAAAGATGCAAGAGACGAATACGGTCATCAGAAACCTAATTTCAGTGTCCCCGAACCGGTAAACAGCCAGAAAGAATATGTGAATTTGTACCAAAGGTATGAAAATTGGTAGTGATTTTGATACCCTTCCGGTTTGGGAAAGTACCCATTCAATTATCGTCTTATAGACCAATATCACTTATTATGTCGAAACTGTTTGAAACACTCCTATTAAAACAAATGAAACCACTAATTGAAAGAAAAGATCTCACCCCTGTACATCAATATGGATTTCGAGATAGACATTCCACAATAGAGCAAGTTCATAAGATAACGAATTTCGTAGAATTTCAAAGACTGTACCAAGAAATCATTCACTTCCTGCATGTAATAATCTTATTGTACTTATATTTGCCTAAATTGGGTATAAAATAGTTAAGCAAAGGCAATCAATTGTAAATCGAGCAATTTGCAAAATAGGCATCACTGTACATTTTGTGCATGAAATTAATTCAAAGTTTAATAAACTAATGTCCGTGATTTTCACACCCGTAAAATGCAATGGCAACACAAAAGATCTAATATCATAACAGTTTTCAATGTCATCCCAAAAACCTCGCCGCTATCACTAATATTTTATATAACCTATACAAAATGAATCCAACTATAAAATGGCAAAGTTACAAATAAAAATTCTATAAGCCGTTTGTTTGGTATAGTGTCCTGAAGAATTCAGAAAAATTCTATTAGCCGTATGCCTGAAACAGTGGTCTGAAGTCGGTCTGAATATAATTCAACGAGCACGGCTCTATGCTTTCTTACAAAATGAATCCAACTATGAAATAGCAAAGTATAATAAATGGATTCTATTAGCCGTCTAGAGTGTAGTCTGACGTGGGTCTAGAAATGTATTAACGAGTACGTTGACATAGTGTCTCGAAGTCGGCCTAAATATAATTTAACGAGCACTGCCGCGTGCGCTTCTGGTACAAAATAAATCCAACTATGGAATGGCAAAGTACAATAAAAATTTTATTAGGGGTTTGTCCGTTAACTAGCACGGCTCTATGTGTTTTTTGTAGATAATGAATTCAAATGAACCGTTTGTCTGAAAGTCTTCATTTAATACTGAAAAAATAACACTAATATTCACTTCGATCTTGTAATAATTTTTATTTCATAATTACTATAAAAAAATGGGAGTATTTTCTTCCTGCATGTAATTATTTTATTGTAGTTATAATTACTTAAATGATGTATTGAATAGTTTAGTAATACAAATAAATAAAATACGCTAACTGGACACTAATATGTTTGCACTTCGTGCATGGAAAATATATTTATAATTAAAGCAAAAATATATCAAGGTGGTATCTGGCTATTATCCAGAATAACCCAAAATTGCAAAAATATATAAGTATTCACTTCCTGCGTGTAAAATTTTTATTACATTTATTTAAAAATTGCGTTTTGTTTTTGTTTTCAAGTAAGAAAGACCATCAACTGGAAAATAGTAGGACCGACTACGTTGAATAACAAGAACGCAGATCTTTTTTTAAAATTAAATAAGCAGTGTAATACAGTTAACAAATACACATTATCTTCATCTCTGGGATTAAAAAAAATTAAATTATTGAAAGAAGAAAGGAGAAAATGAAGAAAAATACCGTAATACCATCACTCGTTTTAACGTTCATTTTGTATGAACAAACGACTATAGCATCATTACTTTTTTTGTTCCACTTAACCAAATTATGTTTTATTTTTAGGTAAACCCAATCTATAAAACAAATCTCGCAAAAAATTAGATTACAATTATTACGAGCAGGAAGTAAATTATTCCATTGTTGCAGCTATTCATGAATTACATATATATAATGCTATTTTAGTTAACAATTTATTTTTATTTTGCTGGCGCTACATCCTATTGTACTTGTTATGGCATATATGACCAGAATCATTTTGGAGATTCCACTATCCTATCTCTGCCTTTTAACATGTTTTAAACGAAACGAAGAGTTGCTTGCTTGCGAAGCTATTATCGTACATTACCCTTTGAGTTTCAAGCTATTATCGTACATTAGAAAACTTCAACGGAAGCCCAAAACTTTTTTTATAGCGAGGATAGCAACCGAACACTCCAAATCAGTAACATAGTAAGGTTTTGAGTATAATTTAACTTTTTGAACATAAACGATATTGGGCTGTCACAACCTTCGGCATCGAGTTAAACTAAGACTGCATCAACTCCATCGGTATGTTACATCTTATGTAAAACGGTTTGAGATTGGACGCAAGAGAGGAGCGGATGTTAACAACTTTTACGGTACTCGAATGCCCGTTGTTATTGGTCAGTAAAATATACTCCTTCCATTTAATTAATACTCAATCTCCTATACCAGTCAGATATACCTAGAAGGTGAGCGTTAGTTTTACGTTAGTTGGTAGTAGAAGATATATTATTGCATCGGTCTTACATGGATCAGTTTCTATATCATCATCTCGTAAAAGATAACCCAAGTATACCGTATTTCACGCTTCACAAAATTACTCATTTCAACTATTAATGTGAGTGCTGCCGTCCGTAAATAGTCAGAGATCGGTTCTCATAGTTCAAATTGCTCCTTCAATGTCCCACTGATAATTAGTAAATGGCCTAAATATACTAATATTTGACCAAACGGCATCACTTTGAACTGACAGAGTGGTGTTCCCGGTATGTTGCCTTGTGCCTAGAAGAGTCCGCAAGTATACTCTGTCAGATTGGCTGTCCTCAAAGTAAACCCAGTAATGTATCTACTCGTAGTCTCAATAAGCGGTCCTAACAGTCCGGCAATAATAAGTAGCGGATAAGCGTCCTATTTAGTACCCGCATTTAACCAGTATCATCGGTCAACTCCAAGAGGTTTTACTAACCTTGATTATATCTGGAGTCAACATGAGGTCTATCACGCCATTTAAATCCTTCTGGATTGCGAGGGAAACCCGAAATGACGAGGGAAATGACGTTGTTTAATTGGTTTGGTACCACTTTTTTATCTCATGTTCGTGCAAATATGTCTTTGTTCTTCCTTACTAAAGGATGACTGATACTAGATTTCAATTTACAAAACGAAAAGCTATTATTCGATAGAAATTCTAATGAATACTTCCCAAGGACACTCTCGGATGCGCCACTGTCAGAATGCCAAACATTTCAGTGTTTAACAACGCTGTTTCTACACCTACCAGGAGCCGACGGTCAGTTACAGATTTATTTTCCGGTGTTAAGTTTTTGGATATGTGCAAATTTTTTGGACTGAAATTTATGCGAGTGTTCAGTGTTCAAAGAAAAATTTTAGTTCTTGAGCTACGATTTCAGCCGTGTACATTTCTAACAGTGTATTTTAATAAAAGAAAATTCAAATTAATTTTAAAATGCCTTTCTGGATCCAAGATTGGTTCATCTATGTTTTCATAATAGAAATTTCGGATAGATGCTAATGCTTCAACCAGAATGCAAAAATTTCAGCTTTTTCGGTTTGTTCTTTTCTCACCGATAGCAGTAAAAGGCGGTCGCAAAAAATTGGCTAAGTCCTTTAACGAAGAAAGCATGCTTTCATATGGGTGGCTGATTTTGCAATCATTTGCCAACTACATTAATTTGTCGTAAGAATTTATGCCAAATTACTATGGAACATAGAAATTGATAATTGCATATTTTTAATGATAAACAGTTTGCTATTTGACGAGTTTTGAAGTCTACTTTTTCCTTATTATTTGCAATTTCAATAAGAGTCCTAAATTTGCGCAATATCATACCTTGAAGATTTACGAGATCAATTCGACTAGACCGATGTGTTTCAATTAAATGTAGTTTAAATTTGACATAAAATTGACATTTTTTTATAAGAGACAACCTTTTGGTTGAACTAGAAAAAATACGTATATTTCCTGTACTAAGTAAAAAAAACTTGCTGTCTCGTGTGATATAGTTGTGCCGAACACGGTACAAAAAAGCTCCTGAGCTTTCCTCGCTTGCTCGCATCATTATCATACCAATGCCCGTTTTCAGTTAATAATTTAAAACATCAACACGGTGCACACATTGCACACACGCTAGGCACGGCTCTGTAGACAAAAACTAGAGAAAAAATGTCTGAATAATTTATAATTGAAAGTCATTCCCATTTAAAGTTTAATTTATTTAATTGTAATTGTTTGTGAACACATTGAGTTTGATTAAAATTAAACATGTTCGATTTTGTACGGGATTTATATTTGTTATTTCACGAAGAGTTTTAACTTTCTTGGTCTCCTCGATGACAAATTATCCTTAAGTTTATCATTCTATTATTTCATTAGAACTGATACTATTCCGTTAAATGCACCTATCATTGATTTTGCTTTTGATCCAAATTTAGCTGATACGAGGTAATGTGGATGAGACACGCCTTAATTACACCCAATCATGGTCCGCTAAGATCTGCATTTGCGACAGCTTCACGGCAGAATGATCAAAAAATGTTTTCAAATTTTCTAATGCAAAGCAAATGAAATGTAAAATGTAAAAAATTAGTGCAGTTCTAAGAAGATCAATAGTGTACTTTAATATTCTGGCCATTCCGTGTAATTTAGTTGTTGGCTTCTTATTAAAATTTGTTTTACAAACGAAGGGAAGGATCACGGGCTTTTCTCTTACTACCTATATCATGTCAACCAAAAGACAACTGATAAACGAAAATCAATTTCAATAATAGAAATTACCGTGATTTGAACTGAGTATGAAACTGAAAAATAAATAGCATCCAATATTTTTCTATTTCATACTGGATTTTATAAAAATATTCCCTAAAGTTGTATCGATTTTAAACGTGATAAATGCCCCTGGTCTATTTACATTTACAAAGCACCGTAATTTAAAATAAACATTTTCAAAATATATGCAAATATATTTTCAATTTATGTTATTCTATGAAAAATAATTTGACATATCATATATACATCACCATATTAAGTATGTTGTTATGCTGCCATCCTCTGTGAAAATGTACCGTAACAGAAAAAAATTTATAAAAATGTCAATTAAATATTAATGGTAAAATGAAAAATAATTTTTTACCTTTGTGCTTTATACGTATATGTGTTTGAATTACATCCAGAATGGAAAGTCATTTAGTAAGCAAAATATCACATGCGGGGAAGATCTCTCACTCATCACAGGCATTATTAAATCAACATCATATACAAATAAAATAACTCGTCTGTACATACCTTTATGTTTTAGTAAGAAGCTTAGACGTGACACTCATATCACCCTTGGTAATATATGTTACTCGTACATGTACGAGTACATGCAATGATGAAACAAATACATTATTTATTGTCATGCCATTGAAAATATTTTATCTTGATATGATTATCAGATGGCAGAAACATAGAAAAAAAAAATCTGCATATGATTTTCTCATATTCCTGTAAAACTGTTAACTCTTCACTTTTGACTAAATTATTAGTGTTACAACAGAGAAATATGTTTGAATTTCATTTTAAATAATTTATTTATGACAATCATTATTGTTATACAAGGATTGTATTAAGAATGGAAATCGAACTCTACAAGAGATTTTATTAAATTAAACTGTATCTGTAACAATTACACAATACAACATGCAGTGTTTTGTGAATATGTCAAATAAAAATACGAAAATGTATGTCAGCTGTGTATTTAGTCGTATCGGAACAGAATATGGAAAATTATGATTTTCCTCATACATAGCATAAAATGACATTGACATTTACATTGAAATATTAACAAAATTTTATAAAATATGTCATATAATTCTATACAGAAGACAAATTACATAAATCTGAAATCTCTAAACATCTCTGGTTCATATATCCATATACATATACATAATTCATAAACTAATGTGTATAATTTAAAATGAGCTTGTAACAAATCGCGAACAAAAGTATTGATCAAATCTAGATTCTACATAAAACCGTCGAACAAGACCAAAATATGTACCTACATATTACATACATACAATGTACAGCAAGCACTTAATTTTAAATAATTCATTATCTCATAAAACCATATACACAAATCCACCCAATTTTATCAATACGATATCCGTTAATTTTATTTATTGTTGTCCATGCATAGTCCTATATGCACATATATTGTTGTCAGTTTTTGGGCATTCGCGAAAATTCCATCCATAATAATTTATTTATTGTGGATATTTTGGGGGCTTTATCAATTTGTACTGTGATTTAAAATGTGCACAGTGTTATTGCTATGCATTTTAAATATTGGTATATCGCCTGTTCTGTAAACAAAATAATTTTGTATCTCTAATACAGAAAATTCCACTATATAGACAATATTGATAATATGATAACATGTTGTGCAATGCAATATTTATTGTATGGTATATACATAGTAAAGTAGTAATAATGCATGTTTAGTATATGCTAGTGTGGAATAACAGTTAGACTGTATCAGAATTTAAGGTTCCGTTATATGGAGAAATTTTCTTTTAGAACCCTTCTAGAACCAATCGTAATTTTACCTATACTTCTATCCTATTCCTAGGATTCTCAAGTCCGTGAAGTTTCTAACAAAAAATAACATGTATACGGTTCCAATTGTAAAAATGACGGAAACACAAATAACTTATAATAACTATAAGGGAAATCGCATCGATATAATGTGCCAACATGATATAATTCCGGAGAAGATTAATAGATGGCACTAGTAGTAATTGAACGAAATGTTTACATTTTTTAACTACAGTTTTTTATATTCAACGAATTATTAACGAAACCAAAATTTAAAATCTAAAAAAAATTTAATTTTATAATCGAAATTGGAAATTATTGAAGTAAATGGGCTTTGATTTATATATAATAATAAATAAATAAAACAAAATTTGATTTTTTTTAAATTATGTCATTTCATTAAAATGAATTAACTTAGTAAATTTTTTTCTAACTCCTATTCTTGTTAAATTTTCTTGTTTGGTGAAATGGTAAAATCTTATTTTAATCAATAAAAATTAAATCTATTAAACTAATGCTTTGTATTGATTTTAAAACTAACTTATTATATTCTAATTTTTCATTAATATTAACATTAATTTTAAAAAATTTCTCATATTCGAGTAAAATTTTGGATGTATTTAATGATGGGTCATTAATTTACCCCATTTTTTTCAAATTAAATAAAGCTAGATTTAGCTCCAACCGTGCGCTTTTATTTATAATTTTGAGGCATTCCTCGCATTTTAAAAATTTAGGTAATTGTTTGGCTTCAATATACCCCGCTAAATAAGTAATAATATCACACGAGTACTCATCCAGCTCGACTTCATTTAAATATAAAGCTCTTTGTTTCGGCTAGATGATATAGTTAATATTTCTGGTAAGGAAACATTACCCGTGCCTTGAGAGTTACGATCCTCTGCACATGACGCCAATTAAAAACGCATGGAATTGGGATCTACTTTTCAAAAGAGCGCGGATTAATACCACACAAATCCACGCGCAACAAATGTGCATAATATGCATAAATACCTTTATGCATATTTCGCTGACAAATCAGATCGGGTGTCAACGTAATAGATTTAAACATATTTTATAATTAGTATTAAGTTATCATTCGATTAGAGAACAATAAAATTGTAATAAAGTAATTAAAAAGTTTAAATAAATAAAATTAAATAAAGTTAAATAAAATAAATGAAAAATAAATAAAAAAATAAATAATTTTTTATTAATAAATTTACGTGTAAAAACATAAGTGGCGCAGTTGGTAGCGGATATTTTTAAATATCCAGAAACCTTACGTTTAAAAAGTGTAATTTAAAATCTCGTTATTTCGGAGTGGAAAAAGTGCTCGTATCGAAGGATCATCGATACTAAGTGAATGACGAAACATTTAGTGAATTAATAAATACAAAATAATATATATTTTTTTTTTTCCTGATATCTATTTGCCCCGACCAACGGTAAGCAAATAGAGCATAATAAAACATAACCATATAATAAGACGCCCTAGCGTATGTACTAGTACAGTGAAAAAAAAAAATATAAAAATAAAAAGTAAAAATATATATAAGAAAATAAGAAATCAAGTCAACTTTATCAACGGCTCATTGAAAATTGATGATGAAAGCAGTAACAACAATTATCACATGGTAAGCGTTTTTTGATATAATTTATGTTCAACAATCATCCTAATCGAAATAACTTAATATCTCACCGAAGTTCTACGGTTCATAGAACTTCATCTGAAAATAAAGACAAATATTTAAATATTACAATTCAACAAAGTTCTACGGTTTATAGAACAAATTTACATATAAATAGAAACGAATACTTAGATAATTTAATAGATAGATTTGATAATTTAAAAGTAGAAACAAAATTCGAAGTTGAAAATATTAATCATAACCCAGCCTCTAAGAAAATGTCTGTAAATGGCGATTTTGATAATGTGAGGGATTTTGGAAACGGTGACAATGATGTGTTTAGGAACCTTAGGATCCCTGACGCGATCAAGGACCTCCCAAGTTACGAGGGTAGCAGACACACCCTCTTTGAATTTATCGAAAACGTCGAAGAAATTCTAAGTTTGTGTAATCAAATCGACGGTCAGCCGTGCTCGAAGATATTCCTAAGAGCAATCCGCAACAAAATTCGAGGTGAAGCTAACGAGGTACTGACAATGTACGGAACCCCGTTAGAGTGGGAAGCAATTAAGGATAACCTGATTACTCACTACGCGGATAAAAGAAATGAAACAAATCTCGTGAGAGATTTGTATAGCATTACACAGGGAAATGATACAATCGAGAAATATTTCGCAAAAATAATCGACATACAAAGTACAATAATCAATCACATCAAATTAAACGAACATAATTGTGTAGTGGTAAGGTCAAAAAGGGAACTCTATCAAGAAATGTGCCTCAACACATTCCTTGCTGGTCTGAAGGAGCCCCTAGGCTCAATGATTCGAGCCATGCAACCGCATAGCTTGGCAGAAGCATTTTCACATTGCTTGAAGGAGCAGAACATGACGTACATGAAAAAAGGTACAAGCATGAACGCAAACTTCACCCCACAAAGGCCAATTGTATCAAGACCGATACATCCTCAACGGAACAATTATTCAAGCGGTCCACCCATTCTTCAAAATAGAAATTTTCACCCACAAGCTAATCAGCGACCTCCAGCCCAATATTACAACCATAGGCCTTTTACCCAACAAAATTTTAACCAAAATGCTCAAACGAACTATAATAACAATAGATTCGTGCACAAACCTCCTATGGTTCCACCAAGGAAAGTTGATAAAATGGATACGACATCCAATCCAAATGGTTACACTCAGTACGCATTTTATAACAAGCCTAACCAACCAAATAAATATCAATTCCAACCAAATGGACCTCCGCAGTTCCGAGCTCAGGAAATTTTCAATACTGAGACCAACCTCGAAGAACAACCGGAACAGCATGAACAGGAAGCACCATTATACTTCCCTGACTTAGAAGAAGGCGAAGTGGACGATGAAAATTTTCATCCCGAAGCCTCTCCAACGGAGTTGGATACATAGATGTAAATAGACATCAAACATATACGCTTCCGTACATACACGTACGGTTAAATACACAAAAAACACTAAAGATTCTAATTGACACTGGCTCTAATAAATCGTTTCTGAACCCAGAGTTCGTACATCCTTCACGGATACGTACCATATCCCCCATCAATGTAAAAACCATGTTTAACACTCATGCTATAAACCAAAAGGTAGTAGTTCCAGGACTTATGGAGTTCAAAACCAGAGAACCCATGGAATTCCTTTTGTTCAAGTTCCACGAATACTTCGATGGCTTAATGGGACTTGAAATGATGCAACAACTTGGTGTTACATTAGATCTAGCCAATTCAATCCTAAAAACAGATAAAGTAGAGATCCCTTTACTGTTCAAACCAAATTACTCATCCAAACCCTATTCTATATTACCAAGAAGTAAGCTTGTCGCTGAACTTCCGGTAGACGTAGAGAACGGTGATATATATGTGATGCCAACTACAATCAATGGCAATCTAATTATCCCCGAGGGAATATACCATAGTAGAAATTGGTACGCTACTGTGGAAATCGTCAACTATAGCAATAAACAACACACATTCGTTATCGAACAACCAATTAAAGTTGAGCTATTAAGAAAATCTTATCGAGTCGAATCCCACCATTGCTATATACAAGAATTGGATGAAACACAAAATGAGGATATCTCAAAGTTGATTAGAATCCAACATCTCAATCCTGAGGAAAAAGTAGCCATCATCAAACTTTGTCATCAATACCAGGACCTATTTCTCAAAACCGAACAACGACTATCATTTACCAATGACGTCAAACATGAGATAAATTTAAAAGACGATAAACCTATCTTCACCAAGAGTTATCGGTATCCTTTCGTCAATAAAGAAGAGGTAAAGAAGCAAATAGATAAAATGCTACAGGATGGAATAATCCGCCCCAGCTTCTCTCCGTGGTCATCGCCCATATGGATCGTGCCGAAAAAGGCCGATGCAAGTGGCAAAGTTAAGTGGCGATTAGTCATAGACTATCGCAAACTGAATGAAAAAACAATAGATGACCGGTATCCGCTGCCAAACATCACGGATATCTTGGACAAATTGGGCAAATGTCTGTACTTTTCGACATTGGATCTAGCATCTGGGTTTCACCAGATTGAAGTTAGGAAAGAGGATATCCCTAAAACGGCTTTCTCCGTAGACCATGGGCACTACGAATATGTGAGAATGCCTTTTGGGCTTAAAAACGCACCATCGACATTCCAGAGAGTTATGGACAATGTCCTTGGCGACCTACAAGGCAAATCGTGCTTGTGCTACATGGACGATATTATCGTCTTCTCTACATCGCTCCAAGAGCACATGGAAAGCCTTAAACACGTTTTTAATAAACTCAGAAAAGCCAATCTAAAAGTACAGATGGATAAGTCGGAATTTCTCCATAGAGAAATTGCCTTTCTGGGCCATATCGTTACGAGCGACGGGGTTAAACCAAATCCCGATAAAATAAAAGCAATTAAAGACTTTCCAATTCCTAAAACGGAGAAAGAAATTAAAAGCTTTTTAGGCCTGTTAGGATATTATCGCAAGTTCATCAGAAACTTCTCTGAAATTACCAAGCCCTTAACGGAATGCTTGAGAAAAGATCAAAAGATCACACTCGACACTAGATATATCCAGTGTTTCGAATACTGTAAAGAGTTGTTATGCAAGGAACCCATCTTACAGTATCCAGACTTCTCTAAGGAATTTATCCTTACCACGGACGCGAGCAATGTAGCCATTGGGGCCGTCCTTTCACAAGGACCTATAGGAAAAGATAAGCCTATTTGCTACGCATCCAGAACCTTAACGGTAACCGAACAGAACTACTCTACTATAGAGAAAGAACTTTTAACCATCGTCTGGGCAACCAAGTACTTTCGACCGTACTTATTTGGACAAAAGTTTAAAATTGTCACAGACCATAAGCCACTAACATGGCTTTTCAATCTCAAGGAACCAAATTCCAAATTGGTTCGTTGGAGACTAAAATTGGAGGAATACGATTATGAAATCGTATACAAAAAAGGCACAAAGAACACCAACGCGGATGCACTCTCACGCATGCAACCCGAACTTAACGTTCTCAACAACCTAAACACCTCCGAAACTTCAGCTACATCTACAAATTCCCAAATCACAAATAATGATGAACAAACTATTATACCGACTACCAATACACCCATAAACCATTTTAGTTCCCAATTGATCATAACAGTCGATCCCGAAATGCAAGGGTTAAATATTCAACATGAACACCCATTTGGCAAACATAGGGTGATAATATATATGCCCAGGCACCATATACCAACCATCCGCCTTAATATTGCAACACAGGTAACGAAACATCGAGTGACTGGAATAATGTGTGACGATATAGTCTTTCAAATAGCTACGGAAGCATACCGTGAGAAATTTGGGAACTCCCACAAACCATACCTAGTAAGAACACATATACTTTTAACGGATGTGTTCAATCCCGAAGACCAACAAGCCATAATAAAGAAACGGCATGAAGAAAATCACCATCGAGGAATAGTCGAAAATCATGAGTTCATCAAAAGGACTTACTATTTCCCGAATATGAAGGACATCATCACAAAATACATCAACACCTGTACCATATGTCTTCAGACCAAATATGACAGGCGTCCACTTAAATTAGAATATGAGATAACGGAAACACCGAAGAGACCTATGGAAATCCTTCACATAGATTTCTGTTTCTTTCAAAGTCACGTATTTCTCACACTTCTCGACAAATTCACGAAATTTGCGGGGGCCTTCTACATGAAGACCCGCACTAGTGAAAAAATTCAAAGGAAACTCGAGCAGTTCTTTAGTGTACACGGTAAACCCACCAAAATTATTACCGATAATGAAGGAAGTATGAACACACCTTCGTTCAAAGCATTCTTAGACGAACATTTCATCAAATTGCACCATACATCATCATATTCGTCAACTGGGAATTCCCCTGTCGAAAGATTGCACTCAACACTTCAAGAACTCATCAAAATTGCACATCTAAATTCTCCCCAACTAAGCATTAAAGAGCTAATGCACCGTGCTATCTTCTCCTATAACAACTCCATCCATTCGACTACAAAATTTACGCCCTTTGAACTATTAAGTGGACACTACACTATTTTAGGGAAACCTATCAACCCTACACCCCCAAATGCACAGGAGTATCTTCTTAACCACACCTTAGCCTATGAGGAACTGTGCAAGCACATACATGAGGAAACTCATGCAAGAAAGGCTAAATTAATCAACAAACTCAATATCGGTCGAGATAAACCACCGAAATTGAGAATCGACCAAACAGTGCACGTGCGCAATAAGAGACGCACAAAAATTAAACCCGGATATGTTATTAGGAAGATCCTTAAAGACAACAAAGTCACTATACTAACTAAAGACGGAAAATACCACAAGAAATTGATAAAGGATCCATTTCAGGTGCACGCTCGTCATGAGCCAAACGCTGACAGTGACCGACCTGAACAACAACAAGGGTCTGATACCGATCAGATTAGGCCAGGCCCGAGTCATCAATAGTTATAAAAGGATCGTCCACGTAATTGAGGTCCAATTCTATGAGGAAAATCTTTGCGTTATCCAAGGTAACATCGACGTAGTTGAAGAAGCTGTTAATAGCAACATAGATTATAAGTATACATTCAAAAACAAAATAGAAATCCTTGAACACAAATTTAAGGAACTACAAGACAACGTTAACCTTTTGAAACCTACACGGGTCAAAAGAGGTCTTGTTAACGGACTAGGTTCCTTGATCAAAGACATTACGGGAAACTTGGACCAACATGATCTGGAAGAGATTAGCTCCGCGGTACATAATCTTTACCAAAATCAAGATAGCTTAAATAAACAAAATGACGCTCAAATTGAGATAAATAAGGGTATGATTGATAGATTCAATTACATACAAAAATATGTAAGAGACAGTAATAAGAAAATAAATTTTGAACTAAATAGGCTCAGCAACACAACACAAACAGGAATACAAATGATCAAAATAGATCAATACATCTTCAAGCTAATTAATACGATTGATACCTTAACCCAACATATAGACGACGTTTTAGACGCACTCAGTTCAGCTAGACACAGACGCATCTCAAGACATTTACTATCCAACAATGAAATCCATTTCATTAACGATTTACTGTCCCACGACCGAATTGAAATAATCAACCCAAATAATATCTACGATTTATTGACGTTACAAGGATATTACAATCAGTCTAGGATTATCCTTAGTATACAGGTACCGACTTTCTATGAACCAATATTTAGTTATTTCAAAATTAAGCCCATCCCATCCAAAAACCTCATGATTATCCCGATTCCGTCATATAATATCATCCTAAACGAACAAAATTATTATCAATACATACTACAACCATGCAACGAATTGGAAAACACGTATTACTGCACCAAGCAATCACTACAACCAATAAGCAACACTTGCATACCCAGTATTATCGCACAACAACCGGCCCAATGCAACCATACTGCCTACGAACTAGACGATGAAGTCTCCGAAATCATTACCGGAAAATTGTACGTTGCCACAC
The DNA here is from genome assembly GCA_963691935.1 of Nephrotoma guestfalica. NCBI lineage: Eukaryota > Metazoa > Arthropoda > Insecta > Diptera > Tipulidae > Nephrotoma > Nephrotoma guestfalica. Next base: position 292,303,436 of record OY829914.1, on the reverse strand, counting down.
CAGGAGAACTGGAATTCACATCTACATGCCACCAATTTACGAAGTCTATCAAAGGCCAAGCGTTAATTGAATTCGATAATTGTGACGTTAACATCTCTGGCATTACCTACAGCAGTACGAAGTACGTCTACCAGGAGGACCAAATCGTCATTATACCGTATCATGATGTGAACAGTCAAAATGTTATACAGTCATTATCACTATCACAGATGACTAACTGGACCCTACAACATAGGGATCACATCACACTACTACAAGAACGTACGTTATCTCACAGCATACAAGGATACAGTACAACAACACTGATCATAATCATTATTATTGCAATTGTCATCTATTATATCTGGAAGAAATATTACAAATCAACACAGCAGATAGCAACACAGGACAATACACAGGCAACCACTGAACCCAAGACCATACGGACAAAGTCCCTATGGCCTTCTCTTCGGCGGGAGGAGTTACGATCCTCTGCACATGACGCCAATTAAAAACGCATGGAATTGGGATCTACTTTTCAAAAGAGCGCGGATTAATACCACACAAATCCACGCGCAACAAATGTGCATAATATGCATAAATACCTTTATGCATATTTCGCTGACAAATCAGATCGGGTGTCAACGTAATAGATTTAAACATATTTTATAATTAGTATTAAGTTATCATTCGATTAGAGAACAATAAAATTGTAATAAAGTAATTAAAAAGTTTAAATAAATAAAATTAAATAAAGTTAAATAAAATAAATGAAAAATAAATAAAAAAATAAATAATTTTTTATTAATAAATTTACGTGTAAAAACATAAGTTGAGCTTTAATAGATTTATTAACAACTAGCCGTTCATGTTATCCATTTGATAGTCATCGAATCAAATTTGCAAGCCTCAAGTTTGCTTGGATATATCCAAAGTGATTGCAAATGACTCTTCATGTTGTCCTAGGGCGAGATTCCATTTGTGTTTGATATATACGCCAAAAGATTGGCTATGGAGCGACATTCACGAAAGCCATACTGTTTATCTGACATTATTTTATTAATTTTATGCTACTTCACTAGATGTTGATTAATACTTTTCTCAAAAACTGTGGCGACGAGCTCTTTGAGAAGTCCGTTTTATCCCAAGTTTCAAAACAGATTGTACCATCGAACTCTTCCAAGCAATCGGGTATTTACCTAGCTTATAGGAACGAATAAAAATCTTAGTTAATATTGGAGCCAAGTTGCTGGCAAACAAACTCCTTCAATATAGTGGCTTAGTGGCTTTATTTACGTACATTGTCCTCAGGCTTCTGGAAGAAAATTTACGATGGCATAACTTCATAAGGAGCAAACACCGGTCAAGCTCGATGTGAAACCGTTTAACAGTAAGTTCGCCTGCAAATATAGATACACCTGAAAATGTTTCCTTAAATAGACTAATCCGACCAATTTTACCATACAAGTGGTGCAGTGATTAAAGCTTCGGCACTTGGACCGGGAGGTACCGGGTTCGAATCCCACCAGAGGCTGAATGCAAACCGAATTGGTATACTGTATACTGTAATTGTGTGAATGGGTTGTGTATGCGTAAATGAAAAGGGGGGGTATTAATTGACCAGAAAAATTCGATGCTAACCATAATTATTGGTATCACCTTAACCATAATTATTGCTATTTTTTACTCTCAGCCCTAAAATTTCTTACAATCATGATATTTAAAAAGTGACATGTCAATCGAAATTTTCGTGGTTGAGAGTAAAAATAATACTTACAAAAACATCTTATTTTAAATGAGTCTTTCGATAACACTGTCCACAAAAGGTATTCTATCCATATGTGCTGAGATATAATTCATAGAAGTCAGGAACTTTTCGTTGCTCCAACTAGCGGTGCACAGCGTTTAATAGGTGGATGTTTAAAGAGCCAGCATGATTTTTTTTTAGAATTTTTCTTTGCATAGTCTACGGACTACGGAGTGTACCGCTAGTTGGGCCAACGAATAGTTCCTGACTTCAATGGACTTCTGAACTCGTTTTAAGTTCAAATAAGCTAGGAGCTCAGAACGTTGCATTTGTTTTGAGTGACGTGTTTAGTTTTATTTGTCGAATTTCGTATACAAACGTTTATCCCAATTTTTGAATTACTAAAGAAAAAATGGGAGGAGGGGGGATTCTTTAAATGTTTATTTATTGAGTTTTTGACATAAAAATAATATAAATAAAATTAAATAGTATTGTCATAAGCATCTATTTTATTTTCGGGCCTGGAATTTTAGGCTATTTTCACAAGGGTGTTGAGCGCATAGAACAAATGCTCATACCCGGGTAAAATATATATTTCTTTCGGTTGTATTAAGCGGATTAAGAAGTCAAAAATGTGAATTAAGGACTTCAGTGACTGCGTTGGAATTTTAGAGCAGATTATAGAGGTAATATACGCCTGAGCACATGTTGGTCCGCAGGAAATAAGTATAGTTTTGGTAGGTGTTGGAGGGAGGAGGAGGTATAGCGGTCTTGTTGTTGATAGAAGAATTGGCAGATCTTCTTGACTTTAAGTATTCTCACATTGGCGCACAAGGCGCTCATTCGATAAACAGGTATAGAAACCATTTTGAATTTTCGCCAATTCTTTTCGGTTTTTGCCCTGCATGTTTTAAAAATTTGTTGCAAATAAAAAGTTTGTGATGTTGATAGCTGCCTAATGGGCACGACAAACCTAATTTTACTCATTTATTAATTCGTTAAGAACCAGTGGCTCCAACATTTTAGATACATATGATAAAAACTGGTTTATTTAGGAAATTCTGGTTCTGAGGGATCAAAATTCCCCATTCACTTGAATTCCTCACCCAATTGCTCACTCTCGCTGTCAGCCATGGATCTCACCCAAATGCTTCCAGACCTAATGATATTATACCACGGTTTGTCCAACTATAATCTCGTGAACTTAATCAAGAAAGAGGCTGTGGGGGATTAAGTATATGTTGAGACAAATGACACGAATATATGTTTAAATAATCGCCTTCTTTTTATCGTAAGTTTTGATATTAAACATAATTTAAGTTATCCACACGAAAATGGTATAAGGATGTGTGCGTCGTGGGCCTTAAAATTCGCCAAAATTGAATGTCGTTGCCCAGACGGATTGACTGATCGTGGTGAAATTTCACACTTAAGTTTTTTACATAAATTAGAAGATCCCAGTGATTTTTGTCCAAAATCGATTAACCGGAAGAGGCAGCTTCCATTAGAGCTTTTTCGTTTTTGTAAATATTTTGAAAAGTATGTGGTACTTACTAAAGTCGATTAAAAACAAAAAGATTGTAAATAAAATTTCAAACAAAATAAATTGAGATCGTTTTTAAATTTGACCGGAAACGACAAGTTCTGAAAAAAAAGTTTTTCGTCAAAATTCGGCATCCATACAGTCCAGGCGGATTGACTATTTGGAATGAAACTGCATACGTTAAATTTTTTATTAATTGGGAGACCCATGTGAAATTTAATGGAAATATGGCACCAGAAGTGGTTCAATGGGGGCTTCTTCAATTTTTGCAATGATGTAGAAAAGCTTAGTATTCAACCAATAATGGTTAACCTTGTTGATATCCGGAAATTTAAGAAGTCGTAATGCTTTTTGATTATAAAGGGTGATTTAATAACAGCTTCCAAAAGTTAAACGAAATAAAACGAATTAAAATCAATTTAATAATCAAAAATTGTATTTGTGACGCAAGTTCCGTTTATGACATTTAATGTTTGAAAATAATTTCTTTTAAATTTTGTGCGCGACAAGAAAGGTCAACCGATTTCAACTCTTGCACAAGCTGTATTTTGTATGCCTTCAAACCAAGATCTGTCTTCAAAATACGTCACAATGTGCCATATGAGAGACCCAGAGCTTGAGAACGGCGACGAATTGATTGATTGCGGTCTTCAAGTACACTTTCAGCTACAGCAGCAATATTCACAAAAGATCGACTTGTACGCAGTTTAATGGTTCGAAATTTATTAATTGTTTCGCGAATAGTGAGATCAGTTGGATGGTTATGGTCGTCACTATAAAATGGTCGAAGAGCACGAAAACAATTTTTCACTGAACACTGATTTTTGAAATAAATTTCCACAATTTTATTATTTTTCCACAACACCAACGTTGTTCTCGCATAAGTCTATTAAATCATATAAACATGACAGTTGTGACGCATGAATCCCAATGAGAATCCCAATTGGAAAAAGTACCTCCTATTGGATCACCCTTTACAAGACTTACCTAAAGGCCGGTAAGGTTAATTTTTCGCTTTATAAATCAAGTGTGGTCTGTTCGACATTTAAGTATACGTTCGTGGTAACAAAATGTCGGGTATTGGCGACAACATGAAATCAGTACACTAGGAATAGCAGTTTCCTCAGTAGTTTTTACTTCTTAACAAAAATTGGTTCAATACAGGGCAAAATCTTTTACAAATGTGTTTTTATGAAAATTTAAAAATTTTTAAGTTTTTCCGTGGAAATCGAAGAAGAATTAATTTTATTTTAAACTGCTGTTTTACGAGTGGTATATTGTATAATCGCGGCTTTTACTTTTGAAATGGGTATCAAATTGATAAAAAGAAGTTTCCTACAACATAATCACCAAAAAAATAGTTTTAGATTATTATAACGTAATATAGGATGTATCACCCTATTCCCTCACATATTACGATTTCTTAATATTTATACGAGTATAATTTATTTATGTTTTATTATATTCCCACAAATTGACGGAAACGGAAAAATTATTATTCAAGCTTATCATTTTTAATTAAATATTTAACTAGGCGAAAACAAAACACAAAGGAAAACAAACAAATAGGTGAGACAAAAATAAAATTTTCACAATTGTTCCGAAAACGGAAGTTTGATTTCCCGCATCAAACAAAGTGTTGAGAAACACAATATCATTAGAGTATAGAAAATTTATTTTCAACTTTACACAAATAAAAAAGCGCGCCAACAACTTAAAATTATCTTCAGGGTGTTTTATATTCTTCCTATATATACTCGTAAATATAGAAACGCAGTACCATATAAATGAAACTTTGCTTTTGTATACAATTTTACTGTAATCATTTAATTAAAAATGACAACCAGCAAAGATGAGAAATGACTGAGTACTAAAATTTGCCAGAACACAGAAAAAAAATGATGGGTTTGAACCTGTTTAGTTACACATGCATTCTTTTGTGCTCCACATAAAAGCACAAAAATAAAATTAAACGGAAGACGTAAAAGTATCATAATTAGACAATAATCACTACCGTGAAATAAAATAGTTAAATGGAAAAAATAAAATAAAAAATTTTCCACTTTACCATGTTGGTTGTTGTTATTTGGAAAATCATCAAATACTGAGACGAACACATAAAATAAAAATAAATTTAAACGAGATAATATAATCTTTTTCCCGACATCGTCTCTTTGTTGTTGTATCCATTTTCCACTTGCTTTGAGGAAAATATGTATGTACGTCTACGTACAAGGGAAACGCTAGAAAGAAATATTACTTTTTGTTTTGATGTAAGAATTAACGAACCGTTAGTAATCAAAAGAAATTACTTGTAATTTTTTCTTGTATATCTAACCTCGCTTTTTATTTACATTTATAACGTTTTACGTACATAATACATCCATGATATCGTATTTTAGTAAATAAATGCTGGATGTTAGGTATGCTGGAATGATTTGCTAGATTGTCCGTTTATTTCATTAGCATATAAAGAGCACATAATCTGATTACACTCGTACAGTATATTGTGAATAGATGTTCGAATCTTTTTTGCTTGGATCTCTGTCTCTGTAAAATTGCATAAAATACAATCGATCTTTAGCAGTTTACACTCTGTGTATCTTCTCGTAAATCATTTAAATTAAAATCAAAATTATTTTTAATTAAAAATAAACAACAACAACTGTTTGTATTTTTATTTTAAATAATTTTCATCCAAAAATCGAGAATATGAAATTTCTGCATGCTTGTCTGTCTGTCCCCTGGCCATAAATAGAAAATTTATGCAAGGCTTTTAATCTATGCAGTTCATGCAAGGATTTAAATAAACAGCACAGCAATTTGTATTTTACTTGTTTGTTGTTTTATGTATATAACACATAATATGTATGTACTGTGTACATTATGCATAAAAAAATTGTAAAATTAAAAAAAAATGTTTGTTAATGCTGGACTAAATAGGACGATGAGTGTGGTTCCCAATTATATTGAGAATTTGTAAATAGAGATATTCATAGATTATACACGTGAAGTTTGTCCTAACTTTGTTCAAAAATTACAAAAATAACATTTAAAACAAATTTATGCCACACCGACCAAACATGAACGCCCACGAACGCGAAGTTTGTCTTAAAATTTTCCCGATTATTTTATCATGAGTATTTTATTATAGTAAACTGGGTTTCTGAGAAAAAAGCAAATCACTTATCCCTTTCAGCATTTTGATTTAATTATTCAAGAACCTCAATTACCGGGTGACTGACACGAAGTGTTACCAACTTCAGACTGTCATTGCTGCCAAACCAGTGATGACAGAGTGCTCAAATTTACACTAAAGACTAAGGGGAATATTCAGAAGTTATCCGCAATGGAATTCAAGCGTAATAATGTCATTGCTCTATATTTGGCTGGAAAACCACAGCGGCAGATTGATAACCATAGTTAAAACATCTGCATGTGAATAAAATGTTTGTGTATCGCACCATAAATCGTTATAACGATACTGGCAGCATTGCAAAACGCCATGGTGGTGGACCGAAATGCACTGCAATATCGCCGGATATCATTCGGAGGGTGAAGGCTAAATTGGCTCTCAATCCAATTACTCCATTACATTGCTGATAAATTGGATGCCAACGATTAGTTCCTAATCCTAAAAAGCAATTTTTACGTGGATGACTTGATGTCTGGTGGAGAAACACTAAAGACAACATAATACCTTAAAATTAAAATTATATCCATGCTGGAGATAGGTGGATTAACCTACGTGTCAGTTAACAATCTTGCATTATTAGAAAACATTCCAAATGAAACAGAAATAGAAAATAATTTCCGTTCTAGGTATCAAATATGACCGCGTTAAGAACTGTATCCAACCATGCCCTTCCGAGACTTCCAGAATTTTTGATCTGCCACGTCTTCTAACACCAAATACCATTCGTTAAAAAATACAGGTTCAATCCCCTTGGATAAAGGGTATGGGATGGGTGGATGAGCTTTCTCCGGATATCACACAGGAGTGGTATCTAATTTTAAGTCAGCTGTATAAGATAACTAACGTACAATTTTCCCGATGGCTTTATCAAGCAAACCATTTAGGACTCCACGGTTAAAACCGACACTCTTAAGCGAGTTTGAATTTCATAAAAACACAAATACGCGCTAAGCTTACGAAGTTATCCCAGAAAATAATTTTATTATTTACACGAAACTTGAATAATTCGTCTTATTATAAGTTAAAAATATTAAGAATAAGTTATAGTAAGCGCCCCAGTGTCCGCCTTATCACGTATGTTAGGATTGGTACAAACTTTCAGTTTCGATATTGCCCCGTATAAATTTAAATGAAAATGGAATATAACTCCCAAGGACTTCCTGGGCCGGAAATGGTGATTGATGTTTTGAGATGGTTCGTAATAGTAAGTGTTCACCGAGTGACCAGCGCTGGCCAATTATTCAAATTTGCGTAAATCGCAAACATCCAAAATTACAGGTGAAGTTAAGAGCTTCGTAGACCACAACGAGTTCTTTATATTTTGCGCTGCGTATGTTAGGATTGGCACAATCGTCCAACTTAGGGATAGCCCCAAATAAAGTTATATAAAAATCGTCTATAACTTCCAAGACCGTCCTGGACCGGAAATTGCGATTAATGTTTTCAGATGGTACGTGATAGGAAGAATGTGGACCAAGTGGCCGGCCCCAGGCGTATGTGCCATATGACAAGTACCAACCATATGTTAGAATTGACACATTCTTCCAGCTTCCATATATACACCTATTTAAATTTATATGCATGCTAACCAAGTGGCCAGCAACAGCTGTATGTTCATATTTGAGTAAATGTTCAACTTCCAAAATCTCAGGTAAAGTTAAAAAAAATTGTTTTTCTTAAGAACTTACGAGGTCGAAAATGACTCTTTATGTTTTCAGTTGATAAATTTGATTGTGCCAAAACTTAAAGAACCAATTCCGGCCTAAGAAGTTCTTAAGAGATACAAATTTGTATGTAATTTCACCTGAGATTTTGGCAATTGGCTATTCACCCAAACTTGAACATACGGCTGGTGCTGACCATTTAGTCAGTGTTCACCCTATCAAGGTCTTGGATATTATAGGCGATTTTCATATAAATTTATATGGGGCCATATCGAAGCTGGAAGGTGGTACCAATCCTAATATAGATGTAACGGCTGTCAATGAGGAGCTTACTATAAGTTATTCTTAATATTAATAATTGTTATTTCGAACTTAAAATATGGAAAATTACTACCGCCAAACCCGGTAATGTGGTTCAATATATCACTTCAATATATTTGTTTTACATAAACAACAAATAAGTGAAATAATCAGGGATGGGATATTTCGTTCTTGTGTTTATTAAAAAAATCGTCTAAAAATGAAAACGTGTGAGTGTAGTGTCACTTTATACGTTATCCGCGATTGAAATTCTGAAATTCTGAAAAAATATGATCGCCAATGATTAGCTTTAAATGTACTTTGACTTATTCGATAGATGCCTCCGATGAACCTCTTATACGAAATGAACTCGGCGGAATCCACTAATACGTGTGGTATATATTATATCTGTAAAGGAAGATGCAATATTATTATTATTAGCCCTTCAAGCTGTATAAGCGGAAATTCATCCGTGGAAAATAAGAGGATACAATTTGGTTTAGGGTATTGGATAGGGATTCTGAAGTATGTTTCGGACAATCTTCTAGATTTGACAATGTTGGGCAAACCTCCACATTTCCTTAAACATTGGGTTGGTTCTTTACGTGGCACGTCCTCGAAAATATCCAAACTAGCTATGAGGAATCAATTTCTTGAACGCACGCCTATGAAACCATTGAACGGTGAACGCCAACACGATCCGAACCAGCTTTCTACCATTCATTTTATTCACAACGATTCAACCGTGAGTTCACAACGAGGCAACGAGGTTTAAGACAATTCACCAAAAAAAATGCTATGAAAATATGTTTCTCAATTCCCTATTCCCAGTGAAGCCAGAATAGGGGCACTGGTCATTTCAAAAAAACCTAACTCAAGTTCTATTAAAAGCTTAATTTCGGATACTGGAACGGTTCTAAATAGTAAAACAGACATTTCCAATGAATTTAGTATTTATTTTGTAAGGGTAGCTAATGATTTAATGAAAACCACACTTCATAAATAACAGCCAGTTGAAAATCCATATCGTTTTCAAGACGGAAATTACATCTATTATTGTTCTTTAGAACCAAAATATTCCGTTGACAGTGACGGCTTCAGCAATTTTTTCAAAACATGTAGCTCCTATTCTAAGCCACATTTTAAAACTCTTCAATTAAGGAACTGTCAAGTAGACTCTGGTCATGATCACTTTAATTTTTAAAAGTGGTGATCGCAATCGTAAAGGAATCTAGTAGGCCTATTACTCTATTCTGGATATTTTCGAGAAAGCACTGAAAAAGCAGAATAAATAACTGCATAGATCACCTATCTTAAGTGCTCTTAAATAGCGATAAAGCTTGTACTGACATTTTTGTTGACACTACAGATGCATTTCATTTTAACGATGTTTTCAATAGTGGATTTACAGGCACATCAAACCAGTGGTTTATTTCATATCATGAAAATAGAAAAGTGCAAGCTAATGTCAATGGTAATCTTAGTAGTCCAAAAAGTATAGACATCGGAGTACCGCAAGGTTCTTTGTTAGACACCCGGCTATTTTTGATTTATTCTAATTCAATCATCAGATTAAATTTACTAGGAAAAATCACTTTGCAGATGATTTAGCTTTAGCTTATTTATGTAATTATTTGGCCGAAGTAGTGACAAAGTTGAATTTTGATCTAAAAAATTTGCACTTCTGGTTTGAAAATCACTTCCTTCTTCTTAGTCAAAATTTAAATTCATAATCTGCCATTCGGATTGCTTTAATATCAAAACTGTCAACATATTCAAGTATCTTGGTATTCATTTAGATACTAATCTTAATTGAAAAACACATGTAGGCAAATTAAAATTATATATGAACCCTGTCTCTAGAATTTTACATCTTTTATTGGGTGTACAATTGTATTTCCGAACTTTTCTAGTGAAATAATAGACATTAGTTTGTGTAGAAAATCTAAGAATGTTTTGCTCAAAGATGCTCCTTCGGAAGCTATAATCTTCGCCCATCGTTCAGGCAATAAACGGATACCTCGAAGGAAGAAGTCTGGTTGTTTCAAGGCGATCCAGTCATCGACCCATTTTTTGGCAAAGAACCAAACCACGGACTTATCGCGACCAGGAGGTCAGTAGACTTACTGAGGCGAAAGAACTGAGGGAGAGTGACACGTAACCTGGGATAATCACTTGATTACGCCGACTAATCAAATGCTTTATCATGCAATGTAAATTACTAAATGGGTACTAGACTCAGTCGTAATATTCGTAATAAACATCAAATTGTTCACGTTTTCATATGAAGTGAAGTAGTGCTGTGCCAGGGCTGATTGCATCGACCAGAACAAGTGGTAATCAGAGGGAGCAATGTCTGGTGAATACGGCGGGTTGGGTAGAATTTCCCAGTTCTGCCTGTCCAAGTAGTTTTTGACAGGTATAACAACATGTGGCCTAGCGTTGTCATGTTACAAAATAATCTTATTGTGCATTTTATCCCATTCCGGCCTTTTTGCAGCTAGAGCTTGTTTAAAACCATCAGTTGTCGTCGATAAGCTTGTCCCGTAATGGTTTCACGCTCGTTCAGCAGCTTATAATAAACGACACCCTTCATATCCCACCAAATACAAAGCATTACCTTCCAACCATGGATATTTGCTTTTGGCGTCGACGGCCCTGATTCAGGCTTGACCCACGCTGGTTTGCTTTTTGGATTGTCATAATGGATCCACTTTTTATTTTCATCCGATGCAAACCCTTCCTTTGTTGTCGTAATTATTCAAGCTTGACATCTGACCTCCAAAAACATGTATTGTCCGATTGAATAATATTCAAGCAGTGATAATAACGACATCTCTATAAAAAGGTCGGAAATACATTTGTACACCAATATATCTATGTCCGGTTTCAGTAATGCTAATAACTTATCATACATTGGTTATGGTTAACTGGAATATGGTTTATCATGTTAGGGATGTTGATATACATCAAATGCATCAACGCTAAACCCAATATATACATGCTGAGTGGTAAACACAGTTTCAGATTTGATGAACGTTATAATCGACGAGGTAATTAATTTTCAATTATTTCATAAAATTTCTAGATTTAATAGTAAACTGATTCAGATGGCATTAGAAGGCTCTTTCTCAGAGTATTACATAAGAACTCAAGTTTTGGCTTCTTTAGATGACTGGCGTATCATTAATCTTTAATGCAGTGGTCTAAGACGCAGATGAGAAATTTAAATTATGTGATTTTGATAACATTTTGTTATTTAATAAATATTATTGTATTAAAATAGTTAAAACTAAAAAATGCTGTTTAAATAAAATAAAATAGAAACTAAATTTTATTTTTTTATTTTATTTTGATGATAATTTTGTTACTAGATTTGAATTGGTTTGTTAAATTTCGAATACGTTTCGAATACCAACCACAATTTGTTAATAAATAGTCGAGTTCGATCCAGTACGGCCTAATTTCATAACTTCTATCAAAATACATCGTAAAATCCACTTTAATTGTGTAACATGCACCAATACCAGAACTTATCCTAAAATTTCAAAACCACATTCAATCCTAGAGAACAAAATGCATAATTATAGGCAGCTAAATGGCGGAGTTAGTCCACCTTGAACAGATTCCAGAACTTTATCTAAAGTGTTTGTCGCAAACAAAATTTCAACTTAATTGTACAAGAAAATTCTGATATTGCCCATAATGGCCGGGGTTCCGCCTTACATATTATTTCCTTCTCATTTAATTTTTAAAATTTTCCTACACCGAGGTCTCCAACTTCAGGTATTTCACAATGTACTATACCAAGTACTGATTTTTTTAATTTATATCCTTAATAAAATTCTTTTGGCGACAAGATATCATGAAAAATAAAACAATTATTTCTGCACAATAAATTTCAAAAAACTTATGCACTAATATGAATAATTTACGACACTTTTCCGTTCCTCTGACATACTGTATAGTCGACTGAAAATAGTTCCTTGCGTCATATTAAAACGTGATTCAACGTAGTAAAAATATTTTCTTAATTTTTTGTGTCTGCTGAAATAAAGATTATTGACTTGAAAAAAGAAATCTACTTTATCTTACAACACTCCAAGATTCAATTATTGTTGTAGTGTACAAGATTTGTCTCTCCTGCAACAACGAGTTAATGCAAACAGGACGTGGGTTATAAAAAAGTTTTCAATTTTCTATCTAGTTTTTCGAATTAGAATATGCAAACTAAAATTGTCAAAGTGTTCTCATTCCGGTAAACACAATGGGAAATATTTATAAGTTTAATGTCTAAGATGTGGATTGAAATGTACGTATAGTTTGCGAGAACATTTTAACACGTGCGAGTCCGAGACGATGGCATATCGAAATGGAAGACAAAAAATATAATAATTTTTTCAAGAATTCCATTACGATAGCATTCCTCCGTTCTTGATCATTGTAACCAATATGAGCATATCCTAAACAAACTATAGAATGTTCCAAAAATTTAATTAACTGATAATAAATTGATAGCAAGTAATTTCCGAGAAAATATGGCTACCTGCACGCTGTATCCCAATCTAATATTTTCTGATTTTCATATAGAGAATACAACGAAAATATATTTTATATTTAATTAAAATATTTCAATAAATTAAATTTCCTGTTCCTTTATTGTGCTGAAAAAATAATAAAAATTATAAGGGGAATTAATTTCCCGAATATTTTGCTCACTTAAATTATTTCGACGGGATATTCGCTTTATACGAGTATGTATACGCTTTCTTATCAATTAATTAAATTTCAATTGAAATCAAAATGTTTGGAAGAAATTGAATTTTAATGAAAGTTTCTATGGCGAAAAATTGGTATTTTCCAGCCAATTTTCTATATAGAGGAAAAATTAAAATGTATTTTAACCATTTTTCACTTGAACGAGTATGTTCTAAATCTTAGCCGGGAGCCAAAATAAAGATATACATAAATCCCAATTTACTGGGTTAGCCTTGAAACCTAATAACCAGAAGATATTTCGATTGTCGGAACTCAAAAAGGTTTTCCGTTAAATTTTGGAGAGGCCAAGTTTGATTAGTTACGTACTATTTACGTACATACATGATTTGTTCTCAAAATTAGATTGGTCATCTGCCTGGACGTCTATGTTTACGATACTTAAGCATTATGAGATTTTAAAAAAGTTTCTATAATCTGTTTGAACTAAAGACATAGTTTGTCTGCTGTCTGCTAGAACGTCAGCATAGGAGAAAACTAATGATTCAGATATCTTATCGATACAATGGTGAACTTTTCTTTAATCATATTTTGCTCAAAAATTTTAATGTTTCATCCAAATCACCATCTTATCACAAGGCAATGGTAACCTTGTCTTCATTTCTAAAACGAATAATTTAACTAAACGGATTTTGTAAAAACTCCCTGTATAAACAAAAAACATTACTCCTGCTTAAATTTCAGGAAAATAAAAACGTGAAACCTTGCTGAAAAGTTAATATTTAAATATATTTGAACTTTGAATTTTTGGCCGTTTCTTGTAAATGCTAAACTTTTCTACATTATTGCAAAAATTAGAAGGTCACATGGACTTGCCACTTCCGGTACACAAATTTACACCAAATTTCGCAAGAATCTCTCAATTAATGGGGAAAGATTAAGTATGATCTTTGATTCCTAATATTCAATCCTGCTGGACTGCAGGGATGCCGAACTTTATCGAAATACATTTTTATTCACCAAAAGCCGGCTTTTCCGGTAAAATTTATAAAAATTATCTGAGCAAACTTTGTTTGAAACATAATTTACAATCTTATTGTTCTAATAGCTTTTACCACTTCCGGTGAACTGTTTTCAGCCAAACATCACTGGGACCTTCCAATTTACGGAAAAAAGGGACGTTTCACCCGTATTAATCTTACCGTCTGGACAGTACAGGGCCGAATTTGTGATGATTAACTTTTTATCAAAAAACGTAATTTCCGCTTAAATTTTGGAAAAATTATCTGAACTGGTATTGTTGCAAATTTAAATGCTATACTTTTCAAAATATTTGTAGAAAACGAAAAAGCTCCTGTGGAGGCTGCTACTCTCGGTGGACCGATTTCCGGTGCTGTACATAACCAACAGACATTTGGTGGACACGACACCGCACAAACACACACAAATGGTGAATCTGTAAAAACTTCGAGTTCAAAATTTTTCATGACTTCTATAGCTATGACTAATATTTGAAATTTTTTCATTTTTTTAGATAAAATATAAATAAAAATGGTTCAAAATGCTAAATTTATGAGAGAAAGTACTTCAAATGGCAACAAGCGATGGTACAGCGACGACTGCTCTTACAGAAGCAGCCGGTTTGATAAGACAGAATTTGGACAAAGAAAACATTTTACATTAATTTTACTGTGTCACGAATTGAGTTGATAATGTTCTTTCTGAATCTTTAGTGTTCGAGGATCGGAAATTACAAGCAAAACAGTTTTGTTAGTAACTCGCTCTAAAGAACCCGCCATAGAACTTTATATCCCGATCCTTAAAGAGCTGCGGCTTCGATTCATGCTTCCACGACTTCGATGATTTCGGTCCCAAATGAACCATTCAATTTTGGGGCGATAACAAATTTTCTTGGAACTACAGGAAAGTACCAGTGGTCATGATGATTTGATGGAAATCATGTCGAATTCTCATTTAAATAATCATTTCTTGAATCTGACCCGAGTATTGGATATCATGAACCCAACAATCCAAGAGACTAAGTACAAATAACATTTGGATAATTTACGTGCATCGTTTACATAGTTACAAGTTGATTCAGCTCGCCAAAATAAAGCCGCTGGTTTCGTAAATGCCTTTTTTAACGCTGGTTTAGGGCATGATAAGCTATTAATGGAGCATAGCAAAATGACTTTACAAAAATAAGGAACGTTGCATGTATTTGCCACCAAATTCGTTAAGCTTGATTTTGTTATGGGACGTGGGTTGTTATGAGCGGTTTGAGTTCAATTATTAAATATTTTTATTCCGTTGAGGATTATATAAAATCCAGCTTTATGGACTTGCGGAATTCTAACTCAAATTAATCCAGCATTTACGTTTGCTTTCCAATTATGTATTGCACTGAAATAATACGATGCGGATTGGTGCTACCCGTATTTTAGTTTTTGGTCTAGCGTATGCCGAACCAAATCGATCAGTTGTGTTTGAATAGATAAGCTCAGTGATTAATACGGAGCGCCGTAATGTTTCAAAGTGTTTCAAACAATTATGGATCGCAACGATAGTAGTTTGAAAGACAAGTATTCTAGATATTTACGACGACTTTGTTTGTGTTATTAGGAAGCCGCTGAAATATCGCGTTGTGCATATGCCGATACAAGAAACCTACTAAAAATTCAATAATTGCTTCACCAATGTTCGAAACATTATGAAACATCGACTGAATCCGAACCAGTGGAAATTTTTTATTCATTTTGTGTCTCCTTTTTCACTATAGATGAAACATCCCAACGGAATAAAATATTAAAAGTGATCCTTAAAATGACAAATCGATTGATCTCCGGAATGAATGAACTCGGCAAATGAAATGTTGAAATTTAACAATATTCCTTTGATCCGCCATTTCTTACCGAATTACGAGAAAATTGGATAGTAACATTCATCAGGGATTTTAAAGTGAGTTTTGGACAAAAATTCTACCAACCCTGTTCTACCAATATCTCAAAACTCCCACAAGTAACCAATATTTTCGCTTGTTTTTCTAATAGCTTGGGTCATACTGAGACTACAAGGAAAATGTTGGGAAAATTTATGGATTAGAATTTTCACTATAAATTTTTGACCATATTAGTTCTTCAAATAAAATATTGTAGTGAAAATTCTAATCAATAAATTTGGTCAAAATTTTCAATGTAGTCGCAGTATCTAAGTTATAAGAAAAACAATCCAAAAATTTGGTTACTAGTGGAAGTTTTTGAGATATTGACCAGGAACTGAGAAGAACTTATATGGCCGCAGAAAATAAAAAAATTATAGTGAAAATTTTAATCCATAAATTTACCCCAAATTTTCCATGTAATCTCATTATACTCGTACTATTAGGTTCGATGTTTAATTTTTCTAAAAATGGTATTACTTTTTTTTGAACACGTGTGAAGCTTCATGTAAATTTATCAACTCATTCGCCTATTAACAGCTGTTCAAAATTGGCGTGTCACAATATTTTTTACAACGGAAAAAAAATCGAATATCGTGCAGTGGTAAAATTCATATTATTGGAAGGTGTAGCATCAAAACAAATTCATGAACGATTGTTAAAAGTGTGTAAGAATTCAAGAGTAGAAAGATTCTACTCTTCAAAGCAGTATTGAAAATGATCCACGTTTTCACGTCCGAAAAGTGCATCAACACCAGAAATCATAGCAAAAATACAGCATATGGTTTTTGAAGATCGTCGATTAAACGAGAGAGATTAATGTGGAATAGAAGGCCTAGGGATCTCAATAGATAAGTGTGAGCAATATTTTAGCTGAAGTTTTGGATTATAGAAAGCTGTGTGCACAATGAGTGCCACATTCACTAACAATGAAAGAAAAACACATAAAAAAAGAATTTTATACGTCGTTTCATCACTATGGATGAGACTTGGGTCTACCACCATGATCCAGAATCAAAACAAGAGGCTAAGGAGTGGTGTGAATCCGATACTTCAGCTTCGAAGCGAATTAGGATCCAGAAACCGGTGAAGAACATGTTAACATCAGCTTTTGGGATGCAAAAGAGAATTTTGTTCGTGGATTAACTCCAAACTGGTAAAACAATAAACTCAGATTATTATTGTAAGCTTTTGGACCATTGAATGTAAAAATTCGTGAGAAAAGATCTGGATTACAGAAAAACATTCAGTTGCAACATTCACCCTGTTCGCCAGATTTAGCTCCCTCTGACTCCTGGCTGTTCTTACATCTAAAAAATGCATGCATGGGAAACGATTTTCATCGAATTCAGAGGTAATATCAGCCGTGCAAGCGTATTTCGACAGTCTTCCGGATTCTCATTTCAGTGGTGGAATCCATAAGTTAGCAGATCACTGTAACAAGTGTATTGAAGTTCAGGTAGATTATATTGAATAATAAAACCATAAAATCGACCCAAGTGAAATATGTCGCAAAAAATCCCAAATTTGTTGCATGCAATAAACGTTGCACAATCAATAGGTTTTCGCAACAAGTCTAATTTAATACATAGGTTCAAAATAGGTTCAACAAATTTCAAAAAATTTTGTAGGTTTTCTGGAATGCTAAAGACATGGTCTATTAATAGGCCCAACAAATTTCAAAGATTGACATGTAAGTATGTTTTCTAGAACGCTCGTGTTACGTTCTCTTAACGGAACAAATGAATCGAACGATTCCTGGGGTCGGCGATACTAATAACGGGTCTTTTACAATGGGATGTTGCAAAAAATTTGAATTAACAAATTTGTGCAACAAATTTCAAAAGATTGACATGTGGAAAGGTTTTCTAGAATGCTCATGCTACGTTCTCTTAACGGAATACATGAATCGAACGATTCCTGAGGTCGGCGATACTAATAACGGGTCTTTTACAATGGGATGTTGCAACAAATTTCAATTAGCAAATTTGTTCAACAAATTTCAAAAGATTGACATGTGAGTAGGCTTTCTAGAATGCTCATGATACGTTATCTTAACGGGACAAATGAATCGAACGATTCCTGGGGTCGGCGATATAAGTAACGGGTCTTTTGCAATGGGGTATTGCAACAAATTTCAATTAACAAATTTGTTCAACAAATTTCAAAAGATTGACATGTGGGTAGGCTTTCTAGAATGCTCATGTTACGCTTTCCTAACGGGACAAATGAATCGAACGATTCCTGGGGTCGGCGATACTAATAACGGGTCTTTTACAATGGGATGTTGCAACAAATTTCAATTAACAAATTTGTTCAAAAAATTTCAAAAGATTGACATGTCAGTAGATTTTCTAGAACGCTCGTGATACGTTCTCTTAACGAGACAAATGGATCGAACGATTCCTGGGGTCGGCGATATAAATAACGGGCTCTATACATAGTGTAATTTCTGTTCAACGAATTTCAAAATTTTGTATTTAGATAAGTTTTCTTGCTAATACTGTTAAACTAATGATGGTACTGGTTGCACACCTCCCCTTTGACTAGGTTGTAAATAGAACGTATCACGAGCGTCCTAGAAAACCTACCCACATGTCAATCATTTGAAATTTGTTGAACAAATTTGTTAATTGAAATTTGTTCAACAACCCCTTTGTAAAAGATCCGTCATTTATATCGGCGACCCCAGGAATCGTACGGTTTATTTGTCCTGTTAAGAGAACGTAACATGAGCATTCTAGAAAATCTACTGACATGTCAATCTTTTGAAATTTGTTGAACAAATTTGTTGCAACATCGCAATGTAAAAAACCCGTTACTTATATCACCGACCCCAGGAATCGTTCGACTCAGTTGTCTCGTTAAGAGAACGTATCATGAGCATTCTAGAAAGCCTACCCACATGTCAATCTTTTGAAATTTTTTGAACAAATTTGTTAATTGAAATTTGTTGCAACATCCCATTGTAAAAGGCCCGCTATTAGTATCGCCGACCCCAGGATTCGTTCGACTCGCGCTGAAAACCTATCATTTATTTTTATTTCAAATCAATACATATATTTTTTGAGATTTCTGTGTAACATTTGTTGTATGCAACAAATTTGGGATTTTTTTTTTGAGACGTATTTCACACGCATTGAAATCGTTTCTTATCGAACGACAGAACTTACTGAACTTAAAGGATCATTAACATCGAAATCATCAAAAGAAAGATTAAAAGGGATTACAATTTTATTTCCAAAACCTGACATTTTTTGTTTCCGTGGTTTGTTGGTTTCCGTCCAACTGATGGAGCTTCTACCATATTTTCTAAAGCTTGTTTTAATATGTCAAGGAACATTTTTATCAGAAGAATTATTTTTACTTGGAGTATATACCAAAATTATCAATATGTTGGAAAAATTTGCATTTAATACTTACGTGCTCGAAGTTCTATAGCCAAGTAAAATGTTTAGGAAATGGTGAATGGTAAGAACTTACGAGATTGATGAGGCTAGTCGTAATTATTTCTGAATCGAAACACCATATTTCTTTGTAAGGAGTTTTCACTATGTAGATTAAGGGAAACTGAAGAATACATTTTTGCAAATCTTCAATTGCGGCTTTATGATTATTTCATTTAAATGGATTTTAACCAATTGAATTAACGATAATATTGGGAGCGTCATTTGTTGAATTATAACAAAATTCAACGGAATCATCTTTTTATTTATTTTATATTACTGACTCCGGAACATAATTTAATCAAATGATTTGAGCAAATTAAAAGCTTTCACACTAACAAAAATCGAGTGAGTTGAGTTATGTGACTGCCGCCTAGTTTTTTAGTACCATGTGATTTCGAGTAATTTATCGATGATACTTACTGGCTTAGTTTGTGGGAAAAGAAGAGACAAAAAATTTTGGTTTGAAATGGAACCTATACAATCTGAGGCTAGAAATAAAATTAAGTCTGGTACAGGTCGAAGTTTCATTTAATTAAATTTTATAGGCTGATTATATCTGTATATGTTGTAGGAAGGTAGTCTCCAAATCAGAGTAGGTTAAACGATTATACTACACCAAAGTTTGCACACACTTCAATTTTTATCTTAAATATACCAAATTTCAAAAAAATTGCATTAAGGCAACCTCAGCTAACGTTGTATTTAGAAAAAACGTAACCAAAAACTTTATTTTTCGTATCATCAACTCAAAATCCTTTTTAAACTAAAAATGTGAGTCCTAAACTTTGCTTACATACATGCTGAAAACCATCCAACTCTTAAGAAAATATGAAAAATCAAATTAAAATTCTGATCACAAAAACTTGTGTTGTTCCATTTTCTCTCATATTCTAACCAAAGAAATAAAATAAGAAATCGCTCCCAACACCATCCTCGAGTACTTTTACTCTCAGTTTACAGTAAAACGGAAAAACAGATGATGGTGGTATAAAAAAGGAAACCATAAGCAGTAAAATTTAACTAAAGTTATTAAATATAAAAAAAAACATTTTTATTATTCCAGCCGTAATGAAATTCGAAGCGGGTGCTGGGAGGGAGACAAATTTAATGTGTCCGCAATTTTTAAAAAACCATCTCATGTGCATATCATCGAACGTGTTTGTATATGCGAGGATTAATTTGGAACAAAATTTTTCCTTAAAAAAGTTCACCAATCAACGGTTTATTGTTATCTAGTTTCTTATAAATTTAAATTTACATACCGAAAATATTTAAGTTGATTGGAAGAGGGTGGTACAATATATGGAAATTATTTAGACAAATATGATCATAATTTGGTTGCATATTTTATAAGTTTGTATGTACATAAAATAGGATTACAAGAGTGTTTATCACGTTTCTTATCATGACGTACCTCTTTAATATGTTCTATCGTAAACATACACATAATTTAGAAAAAAAAATATTTTAAGACGTGTAATCCATCACGAAATGATATCACGAACATCACATAACACCCAAATATCACCTTTTATTTAGATCAATTCCATTTATTTTAAGAGATAAACTTCTAGATAATTTTTGTTGTTGTATAGTAATTTTTTTTGGTAAATAATAAATGTAATATTCTAATGAATATTTTAATTTAATAAAAATAAATTTAAATTAATTTGCGTATGATATCTTAACCTAAACATACATACAAACGTACACCCAGAATCCAGATATACTACAACAAACATGAACATGAAATAAAAATTAAATGTATTAATATTTGATGAAAATTTAAGGCAACACAAAAAAAATGGTAATAATACGAAACCTTAAGGATGATGATGGTACGAGGTAAGAAAAACACTGTACTATACTATAGTAGTAGCTTATAGCTCTAGATACAAAACGAAATTAAATTGAAAGCTTTTCTGTCTTCTTATTTCGTGCTTTATATTAAAATTAATTTGATGAATAAATTATGAAAATATATAATTTTCTTCTTATTAAAATTCTTTTTCCCTCTATACGTTCTTATGCTTATTAAATTATAGTTTTAAGTGTGTAAATATTATGTGGGACTCGAGAGATATTTTCTTATCGCCTGTGTACGTCGTATCTTGTGTACATAGAGCTATATGGTTATACGAGTACCTATATCAAGAGGAGGTATATTTGTAAATTAGTTGTTGAAATATTACATTAATTTAGGTAATTTAAGCACATATTTATACACGAGATTCATTTATGAAACTTAAATAAATGAAATTTATTTACTTAAAGAAATCTATTCTGTGATTATTTAGTTTGAAACAAAAATTATATTAAAAATACAATTCAAACAAAAAACTTAAAAACCAAAAAAAATATTAATTTAATTTTGATTTAACATTTAAAAAATTTTAAAAATAATTCTTCGCGATATTTTTGAAGTTGTCCTTTGATAAATTAAAGTCAAATAGGTCGCCGACGATGTAGAAAGATTTAGACGACCTATTAATGGGGTTATTTTCTCCATAGTTCTAGTGCTAAAAACTCGTGGTTTCGAAATGTTCTCCAAGGTACATGCATTGATATAGTTTCCAAAATGTAAGCTGAAAAATTGTAACAAAGCAAAACGTTACCAATAAATGCCGCGCCTAAGAGAAGTCGCCTATATTTAAGCGTGCAATATATTTTGTAAATCTATAATCCCACTAGCTGACCCGGCAAACTTCATTTTGCCCAAAATAGATTGAAAGAACACTTTTCAAATTCAATTAAATTCAATATCCTATATATTTTTACGGAAAGGTGGCCCGAAATCAAGTATTAATTTCATTGAATTCTATTCGTTTTATTGAAATCTAAAAAAGAATGGAACAATGATTGTATTGAATTTAAGGCTGCATGATACACAACATTTTTTGTTTTCTGTTTTCCCAACTTGGGAACACGCCACATATAGCTGGCCGTGTGAAAAGCATGTCATTTCCAGATTTATGCTGCACACTTCCAGCAAATGCAAGTTTCATTGGGAACTGAATGCATTTGAACTGGACGGCAAATCGCTTTAAGTCAAGAGAATTCGCGGATTTAAGCATTCTTTTCCCTTGAAAAGGGATCCCCACTATCACATTGTTCATTAGCTTCGTCACAATCAGACGGGTTCTATTGCACTCGGGGCATGAAGATTTTGTAGCATAATGATGACAGATCCAACTTTAAGACGCAAATGATCAGGCGGCATTTTGACCAATGTTCGGATATAATACTGTGGGCAAAAAATAGTAAGACTTTGTTCATAATTTCAAATTCTTTATTTATTTCTCCAAATCTATTTCGTCCCCCTCAAAGAAATCCCCTCCGGCCTCAATACACTTGTGCCAACGTTTTTTCCAATCTTTGAAACAGTTGTTAAAGTTAATTTCCGGAATATCCTGCAATTCGCGTAGCGATTCACGTTTAATGTCTTCAATTGACTCAAAACGGTTTCCCCGGAGCGGTCGTTTGAGTTTGCTGAACAGCCAGAATTTATACGGAGCTAAATCAGGGGAATACGGTGGTTGCGGAACGACATGGGTTTAATTTTTGGCGATAAAATCACGTTAATCCAATGCAGTATGAGAAGGTGCATTATCGTGATGTAAAAACCAAGAGACCCATAATTCCGCCCTCTTTTAACGAATAGCTTAGCGCATACGACGCATAACACTCAAATAGTATTCCTTGTTGACAGTTTGGCCGGTCGGAAGGAATTCGGAGTGCACCACACCTCGATAATCGAAGAAAACTATCAACATCACCTTGGTTTTTGACCTGCTTTGACGTGGTTTTTTCGGCTTCGGCTCTCCTTTGGCACGATATTCGGCCGATTGATCGTATGTTTCCGGGTCGTAAGCATAGATCCAAGACTCATCGCTAGTTATAATACGTTTCATGACATCCTGGTAGTCGGAAAGCATTGTTTCACATGTCAACGCGACGCTGTTTTTGCAAAACATTGAGTGGTTTTGGAACCAATCGTGCTTTCACTTTTCTTTGGGCCAAATGATCTTTCAAAATGGTTTTCACTGATCCTTCCGATATTTCAACGATGCCAGTAAGGTCTCTGACTGTTAATCGTCGATTCTTGAGCGCCAATTCCTTGATTTTATTAACGTGTTGATCATCAGTTGATGTTGATGGCCGTCCTAGACGTGGTTCATCGTCAACACGTTATCGACCCTCTTTGAACAATTTGTACCAATCAAAAACACTTGCTCGCGACATAAAATTATCACCGAAGGACTTTTGTAACATTCTGAACGTTTCGGCACCACAAAATTGATTCCGCACACAAAATTTAATGGAACTTGTTTGTTGAATAATTTCACTCATCGTAAAAATCGCCGAATGCACTTTTTGTACTTCAGAAAAACAAGCGAATACTAAACACTAATGATTATTTTGATGTGACATTTGGCACAGATGCCACTGACAGTCATACCAACATAGAAAAAAAAATATTTTGACGAATGGTTTTCCGCGCGAAATTTAAATTAAAAAGTCTTACTACTTTTTGCCCACAATAGGATGAGTTCAGCTTTCGTTGAAGTGAATTGGTAAATTTTTGATAGAATCGATATTAAACCACTGGAAGTATCTGCCGGAATTTGTCCATTTCCGATTCTAAGCAGTTCTTTGGAGAAAACTTTTGCGGTTCTATCCTATTGCAGTAACACTCGCATATTCACACTCAATGGTATGATTTTCACGTATCGCCACAAATATGATGACTTGAGACATGCGTTTAATTCATCTACCGCTTTTGATTTCGGAATCACGGAAAGTGTTTGTCGAAAGTCATTGTTGCGCAAATCTTTCAATGTTCGATCAGTGCTTCTAATGATCGTTTGTGCGCCATCGTGCACTTATCCCATATGATCAGTTTACAATTTTTCAACACTTTTGCCATGGCTGGTTGCTTTGAAATGTTGCAAACAGGATTTTCGTTGATTTGCAGGTTTAACGGAAGCTTCAGTGATGAATGTTCCGTTCTTCCACCTTCCAACTGTGTTCCAGCAATTCCGATAGATGCGAGAGCTAACGCAATGCCACTTTGAGCACATATTGCTGCTAATGCTAATGATATCAGGAACGTTTTCCTAATTCCGCCGAGCACATCGAGGAAAAATAATCCATCGTTTCCAAAATCGACTGTCTTCATCAGTTGATCATACGCACTCTTTTGCTGCTCATTCAAGAGTGGAATATTTATTTGTATTTGTTGTTGCAAAGTTGTCGTGTCATAAGCACGCTCGTGTTCCAATTTACGATTCCATACATCTCTAGTTTGACGATTTGGCGCTGGCATATGAATTTCAATGTCAATAATTTGCCACTCATAAGCAAACACAAATCTTCAATCAGAAAGCGATGCAAAATGTCTTCTGCGATGTGATCTTTGTATGTATCCCATAATTGACGTGGTCAGCCTTCAAGACATGTCGAAATGATCATAGCGAAAAGTGTTCGAACTTGAGTAGCAGGCGAAGGAGTCGTCTAGCGTTTGATTCCAGTGATTGTCGTGTTCAAGCAATTGAAGGCAACCGAAGGCAATCGTCGTTCATTGGATGGATTGTGTAAATTCGTCCCAATGCATCAGTTGAAAACACGCCTGGATATCCATCTACTGGTTGGTCTTACTTTTTGTGTAACCATTTCTTCGTCGATGCACTTCATGTGTAATATCAAGACATATCCGAGTAAAACAATGTTCTCACAAACGGATCACTGGCGCAAGTTGAAAATAAGCTTGTTAATGTTGTTGCTGGTGGTCTTTCCGCTCGCTGTGCTGCGTCCTCTGCGTTGAAATACACGATTTGGCATTCTCCAAATTAACTGCCAGATGCACAACAGTCGGTTGACGTTCATGAATCGCAAATGAAAATATTCTCCAGAGCGCTGCGTTGCAGTTCACATATCGGCCCATGTGGAACTTGCTGATTTCACTTCGTCCAACACCAATAACCACCATATCGCTTCCTTTTGCGACGTATTTGCAAACATACTTAATTGACTTCACCGAACTGCAATACTCAACATTGATATGTGTTTTAAATGCCTTAGATAATATTGGCGAACATGGCACGATCCATGTGTTGTCAATCACGATACCCACTCCTTTCAATTGAGTGATGAATGTTCTGCCATTGTCATCTGGTGAGCGACTCCGATAGAGTGGATATCCTTCGTTTTCAGTTTGAGTTTTCGAAATAAAAGTACGTGGATAGCATTTTGTGTATTTATTGTCGGACATAAAAATCGTGCCGAGCAGAACATGAGCGATTTGAGGGCATGGTTATATCGCGCGGCGGCGTCGTGAATTGGGCACCGATTTCGTGCGACTTTTTCCTTTGGGGCTATCTTAATATGTTTTTGTAAATGCAAAATTTTTCGGAAAACCTCTCATTGAAACTGCCACTTCTAGTACACAGATTTAAACAAATTTCTCATGGATTTCCAATTAATGAAAAAAGTTTAAGCAAGAGGTTTCATTGCTAATAGTCAATCCGCCTGGGCCGAATTTTAGTGCAATAAAGTAATTTTTATGAAAACTCGTCAGGTAAAACTCGGTAAAATTGTAACATTATCTGGGGCGGAATCATTAAGTAATGGGCGGAAAAGTAACAATAATTCCACCGGTTTTATTACCTGCCAACGGTAATGCAGATATTGTCTTTGCAATCCCAGTCAAACAAATAGTTTATAACCGAAAGACATATTACTCGATATACCTAGTTCTACTATAACCTCCAAATAATCAGACTACAGCAAAAATCTGCCAGGATTTATATAATTTTACCTGATTAATAGAAACCCTATGACATGGAAATTACAACAAATTTAGACATTTTTGTAACTAAATTAATAAAATGTTTTGTTTAGATATTAGATAAATCATTATCCTAGGGAAGCCCAGGCGGAATTTGGAACATTTCGGAAGAGGGTGGGGGTGTAATGTGGCATAATAAACCAGAAAATTCGAAATTTTTGAAACTAATTTAATAAACTGTTCTGTAACTTTCGAGTTACCCACTTTCTCATCAATACGGCTTCAGACTAACCTCAGGATTATCTAATGGCCATAGTAGGATCGATGGGAAGTGGATAACTCAAAACATATAAAACATTTTGTTAATTTAGTTTCGAAAATTTCTAAATTAATAATTAATTTCTAAATTGTAGTTTTCATATCAGAGAGTGTGGGCCAATCTGGTAAAATTATATAGCTTCTTAGTATTTTAAGCTGGGAGATTATTTGTTTATCTGCTTTGGTAAAAGTTAGGTAACACTAGTACGTCACCGAAACGCAAGGTTTAGTGAAAACATTGCTGCTGCGCGTGAGAGTGTACGAGAAAACCAAAGGCAGCCAATTTCAAGTTGTTTCCTTTCAGGGACTTCCACTTGGCAAATTTTGCGTTGAGACTTCTGCACCCGTATAAAATTCAACTGACCCGGGAACTTGAGGTAAACAACCATATACAAAGCCGTGTGTTTGCTGATTAGGCTGTAGAGCAGTTCAATTTTTGTTGTACAGATTTTTGCTGTTGACTGTAATATGTCTTTCGGCTATAAAATATGTTTTCGCCTGGGATAGCAAAAACACTATCTGGATTACCATTTGTCGGCTGGAAACTTTCAACTTACTTTAACAGTATCAATATTTATGGCTTTAAATAAAACTCAGAAAAATAATTTTAATGGCCACGAATTTGACTTTATTTGAAAGATATTTTTAGGTCACGTAAATGACGTAATCTGGAGGTCTACTTACGAATGTTGGCTTTCAAGTTTCAATAGTCTCTGGCTCATCACCGTAGACAAGTGATTTCACATACCTCCAAAGAAAATAGTCCAGCGGTGTTAAATCACACGACCGAGGTGGTCAGTTGACAGGCCCATTTCTCATATTAATAACCAAAACTATTCATCTATTCACAAATTGTACAACAAATATTTTCTTTTCTTTACTTTTATTATTATTTTTAAGTGGTTGGATCGTCAGGCTTCAAACCATTAGCAGGCGTGGTGCGGTTTGCACTACTTTACTACAACACCAACTACGGTCTCACTGCCGTCTCATGGATTTATGGCACACTTAGAAATTTAACTACAATTCTAAGTTTTCAGATTCCTACCTGTTGCTCAAGCACACAGCAAACCCATTCACTGAGACGCGTTTACCTGTTCCTCGTTGGTTCCCCCCCTCTCTTTTTTCACTATCTCGCTACCATTCGCCCGTCCATCAAGCAGTCGTCAATTCAACGATTCAGATTTATTGAGCGTGTAGTAGATAAAGTAAAGCGCCACTAGACAATCGTCCAGGGGTGACATGTTGTAACATGACATTTTCGATACTTTATCGAAGTTTATTTGTCGTTTTCCCAAACTGAAATGGGCTGTTTCACTGTTTCATTTATGTATTATTTCGTTTCTATTGCTATCACAACCTATTAGTACAAATGCAAACAAGTTGGCTTTCTCTAATTTCGTTCAAGTATCGCAAACAAACTATTTGGTGATAGAAACGGAGTAGAATATCACATTTTTTCAATCAAGCAACCTGATAAATGATATAAAATGTGAAACAGTGTCACATTCGTCACATCTAAAGAAGCGAGACATAAACTTCGATAAAGTATCAAAAATGTGATATTACAACATGTCACCCCTGTGACATGTTTAGTGGCACTTTGTACTGGGTGAAGTTGGACCAATTCGTAAAAATCTGGATTTGTTTCTAATGATGCTACATAAAATATGTCCTGATTTTTGGCACAGGTGCCCATTGTTAGTGCCAAAACTCAATTATAAATATGGAATCCAGCAGTTTAAGAATTGGTCTAACTTCACCCAGTTCATATGACCTTTAAACATTCGAATTATGTGATATTGATTTTTCAATTTTTTTCGGTTAAAATTTACTGCTAACTTCAATAACATGTAATTTTCGGCTAATTTCAACCGAATTTTATATTACCACCTGATACAAAATATGTCGATAATGCAGGTTTTTTGGCTGAAATTTTCGACCAAATTCAGTAGCATTAAATTTCTGTGAAACAACAGTGCTGATTATTTTTAACTGGTCGACCAACGTGCCGTTTAACAGGTTAGTATACTATAGGAATTTGAATAAAAATGGGTGCACAGGAAGCCATCAAAATTACTTACCAACAAAACTACCTAAATGGTTGTGTGTCTGTAATTATTGTCTCGTCTTAAAAGTACCTGTTACACATGTCTCTGACGTCAATACCTGCCAATGGATGCACAAAAAAATTAGTAATCAAGTTTCTTAAACGGTCTCCCGTTGACGGTGACAATTTCACCAGCATCATTTTTGAACACATATGGTCCGATGATTCTTTCGGCAAATAAAACACGAAAACGGTATTTTTTGTGTATGTAATGCTTTTGAATAATAGCTCGTGAATTGTCTTCACTCAAATGCGACAGTTTTGCTTACTGACATAGCCATTCAACCAAAACTGAGCTGCATCACTGAAGAAAATTTTGTATGATTCCTGCACAAGTTGAGCCTTGTAAGCATGTAAACCATGATCCTTACGCAAAATCCTCCATAAAGATGTTAGATCAAGTCCCAATTTTTGTGCACGATGACGTATCGATTCATTTGGATTCACTTCAATACTACGCACTATAGCTGCCGCCGTAATCCATAGTTAATAGAGTTAACTGCTCTGATAGACGATTATGTCGAGTTTCACGAACTGAACCATTATTTTCAAAAAAAAATTCGAACAATTTGCAAACGGCGCTCTGACGTGCGTCTATATTCATTATGGAATGGCAAACCAAACTAACTAGAATTCACATGTCAGCGGTCAAATCGGCTGTCCCTGAAAAAAGGGTTGCAAACTTAAAGTTCTATACCGCAAAATGAAACACTCTATGAAGAATTCAAAATAATAAATAATTTGTTGGATTTATCGGTTTGTATACTCATACTGTCAACAAGATAACTTTTTATCAGTCGATACTGTATGAACGGCTATAGAATTGATATTCGCCTAAATGAGTGGATTAAACGCAGTTATAACAGAAATACGCGACGAACAGAAAAAAATTTATATTCAAGTAACTAGTGTGGGGCACTTGATGCATGCTAGTGCATGACACAATTGTATGGTGCCGATGAATCCATCAACAACGATCAAATCTCAAAAACGATATTGAGATGCCGCGTAAAATGTAAATTCAGTTTCCCAAACTCGATGGTGGCTGGAATTTTATAAGATGTTATATAAAATATTCCGCTAAGGTTTTTTCGTATCAAAATAATAATTAATCAATTGACCTAAATAAAAAATTAAAAGGTTTTTTTTAATAAGAAAACGGAATCGTTTTAATCCTTTTTTTGCTGTGCGCGGTATAATGATAATAAACCAAAACATAATTTTTTTGTGTGGTATCACATCCATTTAACGATTTTAATTTTAGCTTTCAATTATAATGTAATATAAATATTATAAGGAAAGAAAATGAAATGCTTTTCCCCCCTTGTATTTTATAAAAGATGCTTTTATATGATTATTAATAATTAATTTTTTTGCGTTCTTCTTACTTAGATTGTGTGAAAGGAAAGGATTACATTAAATTTAGAAAGGGTTTTAATTTACAGTGTGGAAATATTTTATGGTTGGAGGCAACATTTTTATATATGGAATATGGCGGTTATGAAAAATTGTATTGAATTTGAACGGGATTGGAGTTGGACTTCTTGGAAGAACTGAGAAGCCGAGAAAATCGAAATTTATTATGAAAATATGGTCGATAATTTTGCACTATTAAATAATTAATTACACTTTTTTTAGTTTCTGAAACTGATTCCAATGCAAACCAAATATTTTATCGCACTGAAGTTGTGTACGAATTTTCAGACCTATCAGCAACTTTTCAAATACAATACTACAAATGGACCAGATGGAGAATTTGGTCCGGACATTGTGACACTTATCCCTCATTGGGCCCATTGAGGAGGTGTTGACCAAATTAAAATAAAATCGCTAAGAAGCTTTTCATAGTGTTGAGCACAAGTTTTCAACTAAATGTATTATTATGGACTTTATTTAATTTAATTTATAAGTTTATAAGTTTAACTAAATATTAGGCTATTTGCAATTTCATCCATTCTACAGTACTTCAAAAATTTGTTTTGAAAGTTAATCGCACCTATTCTATAGAATTCATAAAAACCAAATAAGTGGGTCACCGACATCAACAGTCATCAGCATGACACTCTTCCATTGCTATTAGGTTGATGTCAATATTACTCAATTCAGCTACCGGCAGTGGTTTTCCTTTATCAGAACTATTTGATTGACTGTAATGTTCGTTTAAGCTTCTTCCAAATTCATCAACTCATTGTGCCAAAGTTGCTAGATAGATCGAGAAAATTAATCTACTAATGAGTTTGGCAATGTTGACAGCTCACAATCCTCGCGTTTTTTGAATCGGGTCTTGAATACTTGTTCAGCAGCCATTCTCAATTCCATTTTGGTAATAGTGGGTTCATTTTAATTCAGAAATTTCATGTAGATAAAAAATTTGTCACTCAATCCGTAAATAAACTTAATTTTGGGGCGATTGTGAAGATTCAAAGTAACACCATCCTATTAACCACCATTCTGGTGATAATTCCGGCTTATTTCGTTTTAGTCGTTTCAGCAATTTTTCAGGTGACGATGATAAGACCTGTAATTTGAATTCACTGTTTAAGTGATTTTAGATTAAGTGTTGTGCTCTAAGCCGAATTCACATTGAATGTAACATGATACAACTGACCCGATAGAACTATACTTCTAATTTTGTTGGCACGCTTAGCTACAAACGAATTTCAGTGCGATAGGCGCGATTAGCTAGCTAATCTATGACGATTTTGGAGTTTGTCCAGGCGAAATCTTTTTGTTACTCACATTCAAAATTTTAGTAACCCCTACCAGTAATAAGAAAAGCACCGCATAGTCAAATCGAGGTATAGTGACAGATTCTAAAGAATTTACTTTTGTCTTCGTAGTCACCAAAAAGCTTGTAGCAATTTAAAAGTCGCATTTTTCGGTAGTCGGTTTTCTGGTAATCTGTCATTTTAACGAAGTTTTAATTCTATAGAAATTCTAAAACATTACCTTAGGCAAATGACTTTGATTGTAATCGGAGATTTCAATCCAAGAGGATCACATATTTGACTGAACTCCCGACAGAATATATCGTTTAGTAGTCGATAAGTATAGATTATAACATGAAATGTAAAAAAAACCTTTTGTCCGCAGCTATCCACATAAATCCAAGTGTTTGCGAAGCTCTTGCTGATCATCAAAATGTGTAGCCAAAAAACTGAACTAATTTCTAAATGTAACAGCTTATTTCACCGATTCAGTTACACTTAACAAATCATAGACTAAAATATTATTTTTGAATACCTAAAAGCAACCTTCGATTTTATATCGCACATGACTCGCCAATTAACTCGATCGGGCGATCGATCGACTCGGGCCGATGCTATGCATTATTTATTATGTGACAGTATTGGGTCCCGACAAGTACGGGAATAAAATGATTACATTAATAAAAAGTAAAATGTTGAACCACAAACACACCGACCAAATGGGAAAGTTTTTGCAATTGGGTCGGAAGGTTAAGAGTTCGAATCCCGATAGGGGCAGGAAGTAAAAGGTATTATTCATCATCTGATTACGATCAGTGATGTAGCTCTGGAATGCACAGATGGATGTATGTATGTATATCGGTCCCATAGTGGTACGTGAATTAGCTGCTATGCGTAAGGTAGGATATGAAAATTATGCCATAAAGAAATCCCGTTTCTTCTCTTCGCTGAATGACTTCATGCGGCGATATATTTTAGATAGGCGACATTAACCATATACTTAGTACAAACTTTTTTTGATTTTAGCGGTGAGACAGGCGCGTAAGGCAATTTTAGATTGTCAAAAAAAATTAGATTTTGGGATTTAATGGACAAGAGTACAATTACCGAGTATAACTAAAATTAAATAAAAGGAAAATTGTTTTTTCTGTGATATTTTTGATGATAGGAATTTATGTATACGAATTCTGTTAAAACCGCGACTTGAGAGTTGGGAGTTTTTCTGTTGTTTCATCAGCACACTAGATGTAAACGTAAAATTTAATTATTATTTGCATCAATCAGTAATAATGTTAATTTTGTGCATCTAGTAGGTTGATGAAACAGCAGCAAAACTCCCAACTCTCAAGTCTCATTTTTCGAACAAAATCGGTACTCCGATCTCTCAAAGAGGCATCTCTCAAAGAAACAGCTACGATAAAAATGGAAAATAGCGTCAATTCGTCTGTTTACAATAATAAACGAGAAACACGAAAAATACAACCGTGTAGTAGTAGTATATAATACTCAATTTTAGAGAATATTACGATGGGTGGAATCAGTGTGGAAGCCCCACAACTAGCCAAAATAAATAAAAACTAATCACTGGCATTCCATTACCCATGTAGTCAGTAATAACATCACCAATAGAAATGGAGGCAGATACAAAAGCCCGAATTGCGGCCGTATATCAAGTTGTCTACGCCCAATCTAGAGAGCTGAATCTTGAACGACTGTAGAACGTTACGTAATTTCGAAAGGAAGGTCATTCAAACCAACTTTGGTCCAATAAAAGTTGCGGAAAACTAATATCGGATTCGTGTGAACGATGAGGTAAAGCGACCTCTAGGAGACAGCGATGTCATTGGATTCATTAAATCCAACCAAGTTAGATGACTGGGCCACGTTGCAAGGTCTCCACAACAACGAATGATTAAAATAGTGTTCCAGCAGAACCAGCTGGTGTATGCTGTAGTTGAAGAGCCCAACTGTGCCGACGAGACGTCATCGAGCGCGAACGATGCGCCGAGACGAATGGAGGACCATTGTGCAGGCGGCATATTCCCATCATAGGATGTGGTAGGTAGAGAGACAGAGTGTAATTTTAATCTGCACATTGCGATTTTCTTTGGGAGCTGTGTTTACAACCTCGTAATTTCAGTTCGTCAAATTTTACATTGAAATAAATGCCAGTGCACAAATTCTGTGCGAAGTAAAAACAAACTAGGCACATCGGGGCATTTGAATCTGCACAACTTCGCTCGGTGTACAATGCACCAGCTAACTGTGATTGCTCTCAGAAATGAACATTTGCTCATTATTTTTCATCCCATGACACTGAAGTGCTAGTTTACGAAATCAAACCTTTCTTAAGGAGTTTCTCTTGTGCCAATTTTAAAAACCTAGTAGATTTACATAGCGGACATAATACAGATGTATTCGATTTGGTTGTATCGATTGTATCGATTTGGTTCGAATGGCATTTTCGACGGTGGTCGACAGAATATTCCAACATTGCAAGGACTATTTTCAACCTATTATGTCCAAGTGTTTAAAATAGTTTAGCATAAATATGCGTAAGCATTATATAAAATTAATGGCAGTACATTATACCAAATGTATTTCTGGTCTGGTCGGTGTATACTTTTTTGGTGTTACCGATTTTTATTTTCCATTTCCGAAAAATGTTTATGCGGTGGAAACAAAAATTACCTCCAAAAATTAATAAATTGCAAATAAATGTTTTTTAATATACATTGGGTACATACTATATGAACCGTTATGCGAAGAGAAACATGTTTTTATTATAACAACATATATTTTGCTGGTGTGCTGGTGTGCTTTGCACACAAATATGCTAACCACAAAAAACTGCATACATAAAATAAAAGTTCCGCAGATTTTACCCCCAACCTCTCATTTAAAATGATTGACGCGGTTCAAAAACTGTAAACCGCTGTATACTGCACTACTTTAAAAAATATGCACGGTGTATCGAACATCTTCCCAACTAATTAGCTATTGTTCGTACGTCATTGATTTATTTTGTATAAAATATTTTATCTTAACTTCATAACTAGCAAAACATATTCAGCAAGTTTTTCGATATTACAAAAACTTCTTCTGAATGCTTTTGTACACAGATAGAAGAAAAACTAAAATGTTCCATCTTATAACTTTTATCTTTGTACCATACGCAACTGTGAAAGTTCGTTAATAAATATTGTAGGGGAAATTTTTGTTACTATTTTAAGTTATTTCCACAATGATAAATTATAAAATGAAAGATAATAAATTATTTCTTAATTAATCATGTTTCTTTATATTGTTGTTGTTGTTATATGTTTTTAGGGAATGTTTATAAGGAATTTTTGATGATTCATTAAGAAATTTAATCGAATTCCGCGGCTGTTTTACAGTGTGCAGCATATGATGGCAAAAGAAGCGAGTAAACCATATTTATTGAAGTAAAAATAATTTGTATTTTAACACTCAATATAACGAATATTGTTTCATGGATAACGGAGCGATCAAGTTCCAGCATCTTCATTATTTAAAACGGTCATGAATCGTCTACTCATTTTTTAATTTTTAAGGTTCGAGAAGCACATGAGGGTTAAATACATCTAGCTATGAGGCTACTAATGAAGATAGCAAACTAGAGAATTCTAAGAACTGTTCTTTATAGCATTTTACTTCCAAATTTCACATAAACTCTTGTTTCGTCTATTAAACCCAGATGAAAAAAATAACTGTCTATAAACAAAAAAGTTGCAAATGAATTTAAAAAATGGATTATTCTGTGTGGTTGCTCTACCGGAAAATACATGTTTAATACAAATTTTAGAAACGAATACAAATAAATGCTGTATAAGATAGCGGAAATTTGTCAGCGGAAAATAAGAGATTACGCTACTCGTCGCAAGTGGCAGCACCATCACAAAAGAGAATTAGTTTTGTTATATAATTACCAGCGGAAATTTTTTATTCATTTTGTATCTCCTTTTCCACTAAATAAAACATCTCCTAAGCTATTAGAAAAACAACCGAAAGTATTGGTTACTAGTGGAAGTTTTTGAGATATTGGCCAAAAACTTAAAATAAATTAATAAAAAAATTTAAATTTTCAATAGGATTGGTTATGAAATGGCCAAGCTTAGTCCAGCATAAACAGATCCTAGAATTTTGTCCAAAACGTACTGTAAAACCCCTGATCAATCACTACTATCCAAATTTTATCGTCATTCGTTAAGAATGGCGGGAAGACGGAATATTGTTAAATTTCAAGATTTCATTTACCGAGTCCTTTACTTCGAAGATCAATCAATTTGTCATTTTAAGGATCACTTTTAATATTTTATTCCGCTGGGATGTTTTATTTAGTGAAAAAAGTAATACAAAATAATTAAAGAAATCCGCTGGCAATTATATAACAAACAAAAAATCTCTTTTGTGATGATGCTGCCAGTTGCGGCGAGTAGCGTAATCTCTTATTTTCCACTGACAAATTTCCTATTCCATCCTTCCTATCTTATACAGCATTACAACGAAATGCATATGGGTTTGTAATGTATTTCTATATTTATTGGTATTTACGAGTTTTCTTTTAGTTTTCAATTTATGAAGAAAGCTTAAATATCAAATTTCATCCACATCAGTTATAACGTCTAGGGTGTAAAGAGGATGCGGGCAGGCAGACCGGCAGACACTACCACGAAAACCAATTTTCCGGACTTCGGCGATATAGCGAATGGTAAATTTATAAGATTTTCGAGTTCGAAAATGTACGGGATTACTTACTATTCACGAAGGACAATTGTGACTTAATTAATTGTTTTGATACATATTTAATTTTTTTTTATCGATCGATTAATTTAATGTTTAATATATTCTCAGATAAAATTTATTTCAATCTGTAATTCTGATAATCTTTTCTTGATATTTGTTTTGATCGTTAAATTTGCATCAGAGTTTGTTTCGGCTATAACGCTCCACCCACAGTTACCCGAAATCACAGTTTCTTAGAAATTTATTTTTGACTGGCACTTTGTCGTTAATGCAAATTTTGAAAGGATTTGAATTCCTGCCAGAGAAAATCAGGTTTTTCTTTAGGTTAGTTAATTATATTAGTTTGAGCTAACTTTAGACATTTTTGCAACCCGAATTTAAGTTCAGCATCATGATCGTCGATTACAAGAAAGTTTCAGTTCTGATTTTTGTGAGTTCAAATCATTACCGTAACCGATAACCGGAAATTCTTTGAATCGGATTTTTAGAAAAAAAGTTTCGAAATGATTCTGAGATGTACGGTGTTATCTTTCCAATTTCTCATGCGTATCAGGATGAAAAGCTGTAGTTCTAGATTTATTGATTTTCAATAGTAAACAAACGTTAACAAGCAGCTCGCTCATAAAATGTAATTCCTGATCAGTGACAATACACTCCAGTGTACCGTAATCACAAATGAACTGTTCGACAAACGTTTTGGTTACTGATCAATTACATTGACCTCTCACCAGTACAGCAATTGAAAACTCAGTTTTTATGCTGCTTCAGTGGTACTTTTAACACCATAACCGTTAAATCCTTAAACCGATATTCTAATATTCACAATCCGACGATTGCCACCAAATTTGATGAATTGAAAATCCTACTAATTCTCCAAAATGGGTCGTTGTGTTCTTTACACTCGTATTTATATATCGATCAAAAAATCTAGACTCGCTTGGGGTTATACAGAAGTAATATTCTCAACAGTTCTGTTCTAGACAACTATAATCTGAAATAACAACAGAAACTGTCACAAAACTTCCTGTAATGTTACTACTTAAACCTAGATGACTCTTCTTTGAATAATTGACTCATCCACGCAGAATTGTTTGCCCATCAAACAATCAGAGCTCTCCTGTATTAATTTTAAATAGCCATTTTTACTGAAGGCTCTCCCACTGAGCCCAACAGGCCTTCACTAAGAGTGTCGTATCTGATATCTCACTCCATGTTGGTTAACAATCCTCATCATTAGAACGCAATATTATTGATATATCCTCGTCTAGTAACTGATCCTTCCGGATTGGTTTATGTGCCCTGTCCCCATCGGGTATAGCGCTTTCATAAGCCGTGCATCGATTGTATCCTCCTTTGCTTCCATTTGCCTGCAGTATTTACATTCAACTTGACATGCGACCCATGTGCGCTTCCTTTTCGATGCTCGATCTCAAAATAGTGGTTTGCAGTCACTTGATCCAGCGTGCCACCTGTCCCTCCGGATTTTTTAATTGTAGCAATCATCGGCCCTACGATCTGTTCGTAAATCGAATGTTTGGCCATAGAGGTATTTATGAAAATGTTTCAAGTGTTAATATTTTTGCTTTGTCTGTATGAACTCCGTTGGCAATTACATTGTGACCTAAATACTTTACCTCTGTTCTGAATAGTGATAATTTTTTAGGACTTCGACACGTGCCAGTAGCTACATTCTAGCGCCCGATAATGTTTCTAATGTGTAATTGATTCTTGGTGTTGGATAGCCATCATTTTTCGTCACATCATTAAGTTTTCGATAATCTACACAAAATCTCATACTGCCGTCCTATTTTTTCGACCAACACCACGTAAACTTCATGGACTGCTCGATGACTCGATAACTCCTGCCGCTCGCATGTCCTTAATCATTCGACCCACTTTTTCTTGTTTTGCAAAATATAATCTTCTTTATAGGTGCTCGGCGAATAGATGTCTGTGTTTCGGTGTCAACTCTGTGTTTTACTATATTGGCCCTGCCATTATTTTCTGGTATAGGTAGCTTTATTGTTTGCTCCTTAGTGAAATCCTGTCCAGTTCTGTATAAATTGTTCTATTATTTCTTTTGTTTTGCTGTGTTGACTATTCTACCAGATCTTTATATTCGCATTTCACTACGGTACTTAGCTCTTACATTTTCCGATGATTATCCCTTTCTTGATTGTTTCTGACTATTTTATTTATTATTTAAATTTTTTAACGTCGTTATCTGCAAATATTACCACAGACAATCAAAGAAGATTTTTCATTTATACAAAAAATTTAAATTAAATTTATTCCCTATAATTCCAATGTCATCGTTGTATCTGTGTACGTACATGGCGTATCTCGCTAATAACTCGTCGCATGTTGTATTCTAAATGTTCAATCATCTCTGGATTATCGGCGTAGACAAGTGACTTAATATATAACCATTACGTGAAATTAGTATTTTATCAAGTGTTTCTTTGAGTAAATTAATTGACTCCCGCGCTGTGTGGCATGTGGCACCGTCCTATTTTTCTTAACAATCGTTGCACTGATTGTCATAATAACAGGCGTGTGATCCGACATAATCCCCTCGCTGCTTTCTAGGTATATGTAGATAGGTATATGTAGGTGGTTCTAGGTATATGTAGTTTTCGTCTACCTTTGGTAAGTCAATGATATCGGGTATTTTGTTTCTACCCGTATAGGCCAATAAGCTGCTTGAACTCCAGAATGAAAATCGCAATTGCATAGTCTTCCTGCTGCAAACAGCTCTCTTCCTTTTTTAGAGGTTACTCTTGATCCCCAGTAGGTGTTTTTTGCATGAAAATCACCTCCGATTATGAAACTTGATCCAAGTGATTTAAATAATGTGCAATAGTCTTCTATAATTAAATTATATCTTGGGGGTAATATATTGACGATATACAAATACTCGATAAATACTTTTAAGGTGTCTACTTGCATAAATTCCTCTTCAATTTTAAGATCTATAAAGTGTTTGATGTTTTCTTTTATAACCACCGATGATCCTCCCCATGCTCTTCCTGCTGGATGAATGGCGTGGTAACAACTGTCTGTATCCATATATTTTATGATATGAAGTTGAAGTAAAATGGGTTTCCGATATCCAGGCATATATCTATTTTTTCAGTATTTAGGAAAATTTCTAATTCTGGAATATGTTGCATTAGCCCACTTGCATTCCAGGTTACTATTCTTAATGTTTTATTTGTTATTGTTTGCATCATTTTAATAGAGCATGGATTTCATTTCATTTAGAGAGTCTTACTTATCTAACCTGTTCCTTAGAGCTTGAATGCATTTTTCATGTTTAGCTATACGAATGTTAAGAGCTTCCATGCTTCTTAGTATCTCTTGGAGCAAGCAGCACTGCGCGGGTATAGTTTTGGTTCTCCAGTTTTACTAGCATGAGGTTTAGGTTACTCTTTGGTGGAAGTTTGATAATTTTCCCTCGATATTCCTGGACTTTGTTTTCGCGTTTTATTTCTTAGTTTTTGTAGCTCCTTAGCTATTTCACATCCCTGGCAGTTTGCGGGATGTGGCTTATTGCAATTGACACATTTTGCAGCAATATTTTACTACCCGGGCATACTCGTACTTGGGCATGATGCTTTTCGGCACATTTCACGCATCTAATCTCTCTTTGGCAATATTTCTGCGTATGATTAAAACCTTGACATTTTTTGCACTGCGGTATTAATCCACTATTTTTTTCAATGGCTCCATTTTAACTCTCATGTTAAGTATTGCCTTGTTATTATACACGTCTTCTACTTTTTGGTTGTTATTAAAAGTGAGCATAAAGTGAGGTAAACAAATCTTTTGTTAATTTGAACTCGTTCAGTTTCAATTTGTTCTTTCTTATTGATGTTTAAAGCATTTTCTATTTGACAAACCTTTTGCTTGAGATCCTCAATAGTTTCCTCTTTTGCGCAAGTTAGGTGAAGACTTCTAGCCACAACTTTGCTTGGGGCCCCTCGAAATTAAGATTTGTCAAAGCTTTATAGGTTTCAGAGTCTATAACCTGGTGGGTATAGTGGAGAAATTTGATATCAGACGACATTTATTGAGCTTTCCTTTTCTTTTATTATTCCTTTACGGTCTCTTATTCCGGTTCAACATCCAATTTGTTTCTCTTTCTAATTCTTCTTCAACCATATGGAATGGATTAATGTCATCATCGTTTGCAGAACTAGATGTCGTACCAAGTTCTGTACGTGTTTCAATTGCTTTTTTGAATTCTTCTTTATCTTCCTTTACAATTGTAAATTCTTTATTCAATTTAGATGTGAATTCCATTATTTCTCTTAATTGTTCACAGAGTTTGGAATTTTCCTTCTCGTACTGGTGATCTTGATAATTTGGAACTTTGTCCAAATGGGTTAAACAATGATTGGCTCATCCCAGAATCTTTTGGGCCTGCCTTCGAAAAGTATGGGTTTGGCAGCACATCTGCTGCTGTATCACCTGAGGTATTACATTCCGTATTTGTTATTCTCATTATTTGTTTTAGCCAATTTATACCACTGGCATTTGGTCCCAGGTTTCTTAGTGAAACCCTCAAAAGTATGTGGATTGTTGAATTCACATTGCATCAATCAAATATAAAATTTATTATTTTAAATTTTGAACTAGAAATAAACTCGTCGCATTTTATTGGCAGCTACTTCGATCTTAATATTTCAATTTTACCAGTTTCTAGTAGATATGCATTTTTGTGAACGTTTTTTTATTTGCACAAATATTTTAGGTACAAAACAACTGCAAATGCAATATACCAAAACTGCGGCAGACGGTTGTACTACGAAATCCCCGTTTTCAAAATCCCAGTTTTCTTTTCTTTTGGTTGTTTTGAAAAAAAATATTTTTTATTAATTCGGGCCGGCCGGACTAATAATATTTTAACATAAAAATAAGATATCATATCCAAAAATGTACTAGAAAAAACCAAGGGAGAGAAGTCAGAGGCGGGAGTTGGTTTCGTGGAGTTGGTGCTATTTTATCGGAGACGAAGTCGGAAAAAACTGAACTCCCACTTTTTTGGTCAAATTACAACGACTTTCGATTATTCGAATTTATGGTCGAATTTCCCGCAGATCCTACATGTCGATTTTCGTCATAATCGGTTAGGAAATTGCCAGGTTTCATCCCTAATAACAATATTCCAGAACTTTATCAAAAACACATTTTTCGAATCCCATTTAAGAGCCACATGTCGAATTTCAACAAAATCGGTTTAGAAATGGCCTAGTTCCATCTCTATTGACCGCTTTATCGAAAAACTGTTTTAGAATCTCATTTTCATCACACGTATCGAATTTTAACAAAATCAGCTAAGAAATGGCCAAATTCCATCCCTATTCGCCATTTTCTAGAACTTTAACGCAAAGTAATTTTTGAATTTTGTCAAAAAATCATTTAAGAGTCCCATTTTCCCACCTGTCAAATTTTAAAAATTCAAACCGGGATTTCCTAAAAATCGCTATTTTTTTATACAAAACCGGGATTTATAAAAAAAAATCAGGATTTTAACAAACCGAAATTTTGAAAACCGGGATTTCGTTACACACCCGCAGCAAACATAAATAAAAATATAACGACTGGGCCGGATTTCACCAAACCGATACCGGAATACGATTTATCGAGTTACACTGTAACAACCCCTAATATAATGCATTTCATTTCACATCTCTATATACAATAATATCATTTCGACGAAAGGGTTAAAAGTAAAATCTTAACTTTTTGTTGATGTCAAAAGCATAGATTTTTTATAATATTTTGTTTTTTTTTTCGTCGTCGTCGTTTAATAATAAATTTTTATATCTTTGATACCGCCAAAATGAAAAATGATAAAAGTTTCGTACTTTTCGCTGCTTAATGTATCTCAAGCAAAAAAAATAAAAATAAACAGCATCGGAAGAAATATATGACAAAACAAAGAGTTAGAGTTTCGAATTTTTTTCTTATCTTTTATCTTAAAGATGGTAACACCAAAAAAACTGTACGTAATATACAGAAGTGACAAGAAATTAAGTTCGAAAATCGAATAAAAATCAATAAATTTATGTTGTAACATCTACCATACAGGAATGAAATAATATTTTGTCTTGCTGCCAGAGTGTATGTACTTCACTACTTTTCGTATATATTCAATAGAAAATTTGTAATCAGAAAAGTTACAAGCCGTGAAATTGACTTCAGATAATTGAAAATATATATAATGAAATACATTTTTTGAATAAAAAACACTTTACCCTGTAGTTTCGTCAGGTTGACAGATTTTGTATCGCATGCGGTATGCATATTTGAGAGATGAGATTAAATTTTTTTGCTAAGCGAAAGGATGACAATTTTGTATATCGAACAAGTGTTTAAATATAATATAAAAGCTCATGACACGAGATAAATTAAAATTTAGTAACGTTTGCATAAGCTTGTTTGAATATACATTAATTAACAACATTATAAATTTTGTGCTCCCGGAAAATTATGAAATATATGCGCGCATTTCAATATATCCGTATGTAAAATATTTTGAAGTAATTTTTAACGACACAAAAGCTTTATATCGCGAAATATATACTCGTACTCTACTAAATGACATTAATTACTTTCTATATAAATTAAACAGTATTAATAACGCCAAAGTAAATATTTTTTTTTATTTTCAGTTTTTCCACGGAACAGCAACAACAAAACAGGCAAAATGAATTATGGGAATTTTCATAAATTTTCTTGTTTTTTAGTGTTCCATGGCACTAAATTTAAATATAATAAATTATAAATTATACATATAATTAATATTTTGTTGTTGGTGCGCTGTTACTGTGCGATGCTGAATGGTGTGGATCTTTAATTTTATATACGTTGTCACATTTTATGCGTAAATGTTGAACATTGGCTTTATGTGAAAACTTAATTTATTGAATGTGAATATTTTAATATACCTACGTACACGGACCAATGTTAGGGGACCAAAATTTATGTTTCCTAAAATATATTAATTGTACTTTTGACCTGCTATACAGCTTACGTATAAATAAATTTCTGAAATGTATCCAAATTGTAAAAAAAAAACCTCAAAAAATAATTATATTAAAAAATAAACTTTTTATGCTTTTAGTTTCAAAACATAATGCTTTTGCTCAATTCCTAAAACATAGTTTTTATTTTTCATACCACATTTGGACTGGAAATTGTATATGGTATGTATAGAGAAAAGCCGAAGAAAATTATATCTTTGCAGGATCTGTATATGAAACCCAATTAAAAAACTTTAAATTGGTCTGTGCAAATAAAATAGGCAACACAGTATTTCTAGAAAAATATCACACAATATTGGATACACATTTTATTAAGTTTGGTTCCAATTACGATTTCAATT
The DNA here is from genome assembly GCA_963691935.1 of Nephrotoma guestfalica. Taxonomy (NCBI): domain Eukaryota; kingdom Metazoa; phylum Arthropoda; class Insecta; order Diptera; family Tipulidae; genus Nephrotoma; species Nephrotoma guestfalica. The sequence goes on along the minus strand of OY829914.1, from coordinate 292,259,821 downwards.
TAAAGAAGTTCAAAAGAGGCTTAGGTCAGTGGTATAAAATTAATTGATTAGGTCTTCGGCCAAAAAGCATACAAAACAACATCTTGTGTTGTGATATTGGGAATACTGGAATTAGTTTAACAATTTTGTAATTAAAACTTCTTCTTCTTCGACATAACTTTGAGAATTATATTTAGTGGTATATCAAAAAATCAAAAATCATCAAATCAATTAAAGCTCACACTAAGTTGCATGACATCTATATTCCGAACTTTGTTAATTAGATGAATACAATTATATTTAGTTAAATGACCTAGTGAATTGTTTCTAAGCCAAACTTGATGCTTTAATTGCAAATCTCAATCTGAATTGTTTTGAATTGTTTCATGGTTCTTTCAATTCACAATTTATGTCCTTTGTTTAATTTTGGATTTTAAATGAGTTTGAAGTGATTTACGGTGTGCAAACAACCATTGAAATTGGTAATTAAAACAACGACGTGCATAGACCACACCAACAGAAAAACTTTATTTTTGAATCCGTTTCTCCTCTTTTTCTTATGAGAGGGATTCTTGGAAAAATCTAATTTTACAGGATTCAGGCTATCATGACATTTTTATTCACAGCCTATTACTATAGTTATAGTTAAAAACAGTCATGAGTGAGATAATTTACATAATTAACTAATTCAGAATTTACATAGTTTACAATTTTTACGGCAACTAATCGCTACTACACTCAAATATTCGAATGTATACGAATATTGATTACAGAATACAAAAACTTGTAAAAAATGGAGGAGAGAATTTGTTGCGGCCAACACCCAACTATCTTTTACCACAAATGTATACATAGATCTCGAATACGTCAGTCACAATTTCTAAAGAGAAAAATTAAGCTTTACGGGCTTTTCGTTAATTTGCCTTGCATATTCAAAAACCATTATACCTGCTTAGATTTCAGCAAACAAAGGAAGCTAACACTTGTTGAAAATTTAATTGTTAAATTTATTTGAATCGTTTAATTCTTTGTCATTTTTATCAAATGACAAACTTTACGACATCATTTCAAAAATTGAAAAAGCTTCAATAGAAGATGCGACTTGGTGGCACACAGATTTCCACCAAATTTGTCAATTTTGACCAAATTAATGAAAAAAGTACTTTATACTTAAGTTTATACTTGAGTTTTATTTCGAATAGTCAATCTGCCTGGACTGCAGAGATGCCGAATTTTAAAAATGATTTTAAACATTTTAAAAATGAATTTATAATCTTTTCGGAATTTTTTGTAAATGCAATATACTTTTTAAAATATTAGCAAACATCAGAAAAGCTCTTATGGAAGATGCTACTTTCGGTGGACCGCCCAATTTATGCAAAAAGCTTCAGTATGAAGTTCCATCCAGAACAATCAAGCCGTCTGGGCTGTAAAGAGGTAAATTTTTTTTAAAAACAGTTTTTTTGTAGAAAATCTTCATTTCCGCTTAAATTTTGGAAAACTGATCTGCACCGGTATTATTGAAAAACTAAATTAAAATTTTACGGGCGTGAAGTTTCTAACAAATAACAAATATATCATTGTATAAGTGATACACTGTTAACTAATTTATAATAAGAATTTTGAGTGTAAATTTTTTGAAAAAAACATGCTTTATGGTTATAATATGCCATCAAGTCGATGAAATAGTTTCAAGTGATAAAAGGTATTAGGCCCATATGCCATATATGTAATGTCCTCCCGATTTCTCAATTTTTAAATAATTATGTATAACATGAAGATTTACTGTTTGAGTAACTTATAATTCGAATAATACCATAAGTGCCACGACAATTCTTCTAAGAACATCAAAAGGTTACAAGGTTACAATAGCCCCATGTACTAAGTAATAAACTGTCTATATGTCATGTCCCAGTGATCTCCACAATTTTAAATTTTTTATTTAATTTGTATGGCATAACGTTTTCACCTGTTTGAGTAATTTATATTTCGACTAAGATTATAAGGATCACAGGGATTCATCTAAAACGTCATCAGTAGAATTAAATATCTCTATGAACCTCAATTTTCAATTTTTCATCAACCTCCTGATGACGTCTTATAAGAATAACTGTTATCCTCATAATCTTAGTCAACATATAAACTAGTCAAACAGGTGATAGCGTTATGTTACACAAATTAAATAAAAAAAATTAAAATTGAGGAGACCGCTGGGACACGGTATATAGACTGTTTAATACTTAGTACATGGGGCTATTGTAACCTCTAGTCGAAATTAGTCGTTATTTGTCGAAGTATAAATTACTCAAACAGGTGAAATCGGCAAGGCATACAAATTTTAAGAAAAAATTGAAAAGGGGGGAAACGGTAGGGACATGGCAAATGGACAACAATATTAACGCTTTTTTCCTTGTTTGTCACAATTTAAGATAGTTAAACAGCTGCAATCTTACGTGGATTTAATATTTTTTATAAAAATCCAATTTGAAAAATATTGGAAACGAATAATTGTTTAGAAAGGGATAGCACTTCTCATCTCTTTCTGATTTTATATATCTGTCTCATTAAAAAATACGGTTTTACAGTGTAACTCTAATACACACAAGATGTTTAATAATCCAATTGGAATCATATACGTATACTTGTTAATCTTTTGTTAGAAACTTCACTGCCGTAAAATTTTCAATTTTTAAATTATATTCCAATCGACCCTTTAGCGCTACAAATCTCTGGGTCCTGCCAATATATGGGGAACGCTTAGTTTCACCCCGATAAGTCAATCCTTCTTGACTGTAGGGGGGACACAAACTTTTAGTCTGAACAACACCACACACACACATACACACATACACACACACAATGTTATCGCGTAGTTTCAACTACTAGACCTCTGTATCCCTACTCCTCCAGGCTTAATCCATTTTTGCGTAGGTAGTAACCCGGTTCTAACCACATTGTTTACAAGTGTCCTATGTGGGCCACACTTGTAAACAATGCACTTAAGAGTTATGTGATTTAAATCCAGGAGCGACTGTACCCCAGAGATAGTGGTTATATACCAACTTGGCTACATGTTCGAAATGCTATGGGCACCACTTAGAAAAACAATCCTCGTTAAGTTCAGTCAAGGAGACTTTAATTACGGTGCAAAGAGTAGGAAACCCAGTGCCGATTGAAGTCAGTGAGCAAGCGAGTTCTTAACAGACTAACTTCAACGGTGGCGAAATCAAGCGAAAAGAAAGGAGGTGGTAAATCACGCCCGGAGAAAACACATCTACTAACCCGTCTTAAAACAGCGTCGTGATTCAGAATCGCTTATCGCCTTCTCTGGGAGGTAACAAGGCCGAAAGCAGAGAAATAACTCTAACCAGGCATGGAAGTAAAATTGAAGAACTGGTCGAGCTTTTCAAGCTGATAAATAATATGCATAGCGAAATCAATAAGATGCTATGATTCAGCTATTAGTAAAAAAGAACGTGTTGGAAAAGGAGTGCCAAGCTTCCTTTATTAACAATGAATGGAAGGAAAATTGAATTCGTCTACGAATTGTGAGCACGAAACAGAAATCAATGAACGCTATTTAGGAAAATCCACTACTAGGGGAATCCAGCAAAATAAAGTTGTCCACACCACCTAAGAATGATTAAAGTAGGCAAAGGAAAAAAATAATACTAAGGTCGCTCCGCAAAGTACTTCCCAAAATGACCTGCAGATACCTTGAATGTCGGAGGCACTTATGAACAAAGAGGACGGAAACTAAGATAAACATATTCGCGTGAATTTTGCCCTAATCTGACCTAAAAAAAATTAAGATATTTTTAGGACAAATTTCACTATTCTGCTCAAAATTCTATTCTGTCCTAAATTCGGATAAGCCGATTAAACTATTAAATCATTATTTCAATCGTTTTTACGTAATAATGTAAGATTGAATTTGCTACAAATTATATTATTCCAAATATTCTGGGAAAGAAATAGGAAACCGCCTGAGTAATTAAATTAGGTCAGCAAAATTAGCCTTGGAGTGCTATAATTCTAACGAACAATTTTCTGAATTTTTCCGATAAACTAGTATAAACCAGCATGCTAAGTGACGTATATTCTGAGATGTGTTTAGGCCCCATTTAGAAAAACACGTTTATTTAACACACCAATTAGAAGCGCGAATTATAGTATTTTTCCGGGACATTTAGGCATTCTGCGAAAATACATTATATCGATACATTCTACACACAAGTCTACACACAGTGTTATTGGTGCTTTTTATGACAGATTTGGGACAACAACCAACGTGAAAAAACTGAATTGAAGATAGACAAATCCAAGAAACGCATTTCTCAGAAAATGTCTATTCCATGAGAGGTATGGAAGAATCAAAATTTAATACTGTTACGGAAAGACAAAATACCACCTGAAATCCATCGTCGTGCAGTCCTATGTACAGTCCTAAACACAGCAGGAAACATATTGGAGCAGGTGATTTATGCAAAACTAAAAGAGGGAATTGTAAGCTAAACCCCTGTACGGCTTAGCTAAACCCCAGTACGGCTTCAGAAAGGTACACTCAGCAATTGATGCTATTAATTTTGTCAAATAAATTGCCGTCGAAACTAGATGGATGGGAGGTAAAAAGAAGTACTGTACAATTGTTATCTTGGCTGTAGGGAATGCTTTTAATATGACCCGATGGAAGTGTCAGTCTTGATGAACTACGTCGACAAAAAATCCAAAAATACCAGGTGGACATTATCGAGGATGGCATGTTAAGGCTCCAAATTGCCGAAAAAGCTAAAATCATCCACTTTGCAGATGATATCGCGATCATAGTAGTGGTCAACACAAGGAAGCGGATATCCGGATCTGTAACGAAACCGTTCGGGCGATCTACCACTAGTTTCAATCAGTGGGTTTACAATTGGCTAAGCAAAAGACAGATGCTATACTAATCACTATAGTAGAGGCCTGGATATAGACGAATTCGCTATTACCTCATAACTAATGATTACTGACCTAGAACCATTTATAGCAGATTTGACTATATGGCGCATATAGTCACTGAATAAAGCCGAATACAAAACGAGCAACGCTAAAACGGAGAGTACTCTTAGATAATGTTGTTAATGTTGATAAATCAATAATGCTATATAGATCTGCAAATTGGGCTGACGAAATGAAGATCTCGTATACGCGTAAGTATCTATCTATCTTAGTGCTTTAAAGACGATCTTCGCGTTTCGGCCAGTTTCAGTAGAAGCAGTATATGTGATCGCAGGTGGAAGCTTAACGGAGGGGAAACTATAATCGAGTGGTAAACCAGATGAATCCAATCATACAAAGGCCAATAAAGACAACTCTTGATCGCTTGATTCCCCGAATTAAAGTTTGGATGGATCGTAGATATGGGGAAACCGAATACTATCTAACTCAATTCTTAACGACGCATGGCTGAGATTATTTGTTTAAGTACAAACAACACAATTGTCCTTATTGTCCAACATACAGAGAAGTACTGGATAATATCAAGCATATATTTTTCGATCATCCACAGTTTGCACGAGCAAGACGATTGATTGAGAGAAGTGTTGGAGAGAATGTTACTCCTGAAAATATATTAAAAAAATATTGCAGGGGTCAGGAGGCTCGAGAGGAAAAAGGCTGGTAAACCATCCGTACTATAATCATCGAAGAGTAGAAGTGCAGCTTTCGCTATGCACATGCCCCGTGACGTAATGTCTGGTAATAGTTCCGAGGGGCTGTATGGCACTGGATAATGAAAGGAGGTTTTAGTTGGAAAAATCGAGCGGTCTTATATATCAGTCAATGATTCACATGTACACTCTTTAGAAACTCTTCTTCCGCCCCACCTATAAAACACACATACACACACACACGCATACACACACATAGACGCGGATACTACTGTCAAACACTACTTTTTTGACTTCGGCGATTTAGCGAATAGTATAAATTTTATCAAAAATTGTTCTTTCCGCCAACATTCCGAAAACCAATTGTGACTAAATTTGTTGTAAATTTAGTTTAACAGTTTTTGTTCCTAATTGTTATTTTGTAAATGCTGTACTGTTTAAAATATTTGTAAAACCGGACATTTGCCTATGACAGTTCCTGGTATTTCCGGTAAATTTCTGCCAAACATTAGTGGGACCTTCTAATTTACCAAAAAAACTGTTAAGTTGATATTTTCATCTCTATCAATTGATCGGTCTGGAACGTACAGAAGCCAAATGTTTATTGAAAAACGGAGTTTTCTCAAAAATCGTAATTTCCGCTTAAATTTTGTAAAACCAATTTAAACCGATTTTGTTGCAAATTTATTTTAGAATCTGTTATTTTAAAGCAGTTTTCTAATAAATGATAAAATATTCAAAATATAATAAAAAACTAAAAAGTTTCTATATGGAAGCTAAGAATGAGTCTTTAATACGTAAGAAAGATCAAAAGTTTTTTGTTCAAAAACTTGCGGCTAAAATAAAGTATACAGTACCTAATCATGAAAAATGTTGACCTCGAAATTTTTGCAGATTTATCATTCTCTGTGTCGCACGAAGTCGAAAAAGTAGTTTTTAGAAAATCTGCGTATATATATATATATATATATATATATATATATATATATATATATATATATATATATATATATATATATATATATATATAGATATAGATATAGATATATATGTATATATATATATATATATATACATGTGTGTGTGTACGAGTGCGCGTTGTTCCGTGCAGACTGACTAAATATCTGTTAGCGCCAACACTACAACTCATATGGATTGAGTGATCGGTGTGAAACTTAATATTAAAGTTTTCTTTCCATAGATTGGAAGATCCCAGTGAGTTTTGGCGGTATCGATGCACCGGAAGTGACATCATTCATAAAACATTTTTCATTTTTTGCAAACCTTTTGAAAAGTATTGTCATTTATGAGAAAATCCACTATGAACTAAAAGATTCTCAATAAAATTTGCAAAAATTCCGGCCCAGATCAGTTTCACAAAATTTAATCGGAGATGGCGATTTTTGACAAAAAGCTGTTTTCAGATAGAATTCGGAAACTTCTGCATTTATTGGTCTGGATGAAACAAATATTTTGAAAAGTATATCACATTTACGAGAAAACGATTAAAAGCAAAAAGATTGTTAATTTAATTTCAAACAAAATTAGTTTTTATTAGTTATCATTTTTAAATTTTACCGGAAATAGCGAAAGTTTTGATAAAAAAATATATTTCACTAAAATTCGGCATCTCCGGGCGAATTGGCTATTCGGAATCAACCTTCATACTTAACCTTTTTCCTTTAATTGGGAGAACCTTGCGAAATTTTGGGGAAATCAGTTTGCCAGAAATGCCAGCTTATCGAGTTCTTCGGGCCCCGGATGTTGGCCAAAACATATTCTCGTCTCTTTTTTTGTATTAGTAGCAGTGTCAGCAAACACAAAAACAATTTATTTCAAATTTTGAGGAAATTGTGAACATTAAACTTTAAATAGCGGTGTGATCTATGAATTTAGGTATACACCAAACAATAATTGATCTGATCCCTAAAATAAAAACTTCAAATATTAGACCAAGACACCCTAATTAAAGAGCAATTATTAAAAATGTAAATGAAGAAATTATCTCAAACAACTTCTTTGTAACAGCCTGTACCTCGGTAAACTTTGAAAATAGACGCTCCGACCAAGAATGGTCATCAAAAAATCTTCGTAAATTGAACAGATGTATGGTATTTTGGCGAGATTTTGGCACCAGCCAGTTGGTATGAACCTGTTCAGTGTCACCTAAACTAGGCAAAGCGTTCAACTGCTAGTATCATGCACCTTTACCTTCGATATGGTCGCTGATGTTATAGAATACCAGGAATTATGTTGTGCACTTATCTAAAACTACTAATCCTGGGGGCTTGAAGCAAGCCAAATTTTGTGATCCCTAGGTCACATTTATTATAAATCTTACTTCTTTATTGCACATTTTTGTTTGGTGATTTAAAATCATTTTTACGATTATAACAAAGTTCAGCTTGACTCAATTTTTAAGGATTTAGAAACACTTTCTAGTACACAAACAATAATTTTAGTTTGATGTCACACCGAATTAAATAAATTGTTTTAAAAAAAAGTTTATTATGCAAATTCGTGTATCTACTCTACTCTAGCGATAGTGCATATGATGTATCTGTAGAACTTTTATTTCGAAGCGCTGTTTGTTATCTTTTATCATTTTAGCCTTGTAGTTGCTGTTTTTATATCAAAAAATCACGTTCGATATGAAAATAATACAATGAAATCCAAATATTATTTTACGTGAAATATTAAATAAAAAAAATTTATATTTTTTTCTATTTATTTATTTACTTTATATTTTTGGAAAAATCGAAATGAAAATCTATATGCAATTTTTTATTTTAGTTCAGTCGTTCATATTTTCTGCTTCCTACAGTACTGCGGGGATATATAAGGATTTTCCGTATTTTGAATTTAATTTGAATATTTGCATTAGAGAGTATATACGAGTAGTGTTGTGTGACATTTATGTATATCGCGACAGCGATAAGGTTTTACCTCATTCCATAAATACAGGTACGCGAGCGAATATACTTCATTTGTTTTTATTATAATGAGTTTAAAATAATATTAAGCAAACAATTAAAATTATAATACGTGATAAACTCATCTTAATATACATAAGAAGATACTAAAAAATTATTTTACATTTTTTTGTTATGAGACGAACGACTCACGTTTTAATTTAATTGGTATCAATTATTTTATGAAATTGATATTACAAATGAACCATTTTGAAAGCTTTACAAAAAAAACACATTTCGTGTAATAATGGAACGAAGCAAAAATTTTTAGATAATAATATTTATCTTGGTATATCATGATGGAGATATAAATCTTTTATACTTTATTTTAAAGATCTTACATCTTTCTACAATGGCATATTTAAAGATAAGCTAAAATTCAATCCACACTCCAAATAGTGGGGAGCGTATCATCGTATTGTCTGTACCTACGGCCGGAGGAGTTTTAAAACAATGATAAGACTGACTGTACATGGTCTTGTTCAACACTACGAATTATTTATCGTAACGGGACATTACCACCCGAACAATACTCGCCTGACATAACCACCGGATAATACTTTGATGAACTGTGTCTTAGCACAATTCGTTTTCGCACGTTTTTCAGGTCTCAAAGAGCTTTTAAAGAGATTTTATGATTCACCGAAATGAAATTATATCGATATTAAGTACATATTGAAGCGGATTATTGTCATGAGGTGCATAATTTATTTGAAACAATTCGAATTGATATAAAAATTCACCGGTGTGAAGTTTTCGACATTTATCAAAAGTGTAGCTACACAAAAAACAAATTTGTAGATACACAATTTAACAAAAAGTGTAGAACTATACATAAAAAAAATTGTGGCAGGGTTGAAATTGTTATAATGTTCACTAAATCTAATCTAATCTAATCCGCGGCATATCACTGCGACCTTTGAGGAATTTTTTTTGTTTAGTGTAAATGGAAATAATAAGATAAAAAGTGTAAACCGGGTCTTGTGGGTGTTTAAGGTCCATCAACACTTAATTCTAGAGATGACACCACAGCATATCTCTACGACCTTCGGAGAATTTTTTTTATTTAGTCTAAATGGAAGGAATAAGATAAAAAGTGTAAACCGGGTCTTGCGGGTGTTTAAGGGCCATCAACACTAAATTCTAGAACTGACATCACAAATCTGAGTATACTGGCATTTCGGGGACACTCCTTTCAATCTTTAGTGACACTAAACAAAAAAAACTATCCGAAGGTCGCAGAGATATGCCGGGTATCACTATAGGTTGAAGGGAGTGTCCCCGAAGTGCCGGTATACTCAGATTTGTGGTGTCAGTTCTAGAATTAGAACATTTTTATTGGTTTCTAGCTCGCTTTTTTTATAATTAAAATAAGTACTTGCTGTGCTTTCGATGCCGATTCGACATCATTATCAAATATAATCTAAGCTTTTATAATGATGTCGAATGGACATCGAAAGCTCAGCAAATAATTATTTTAATTTTAAAAAAAATCGAGCCAGTCACCAATGAAAACGTTCTATTCTGAAAATTGATTGGCAAAAAAAACCGAAAAAAACACAAGATGGTTTGGTAACTGAAAAAATGTTAAAAGACAATATTGCTCCATGAGTTAAAAATATCAAGTGTTGCAAACGTTCAAAATGGTGCGGTAATAGGTTCGTGTGAAAAATATTGCACAGGAAAAATTGAATAAGGACTATAAAATTGAGCTAACCAATGAAAGGAAATTAAGAGTAAAAATTGTCAATATAACTGTAATTGTTTAAAAAACAAAATGAATTTTTGAAAGACAGTGAAATAATGCTACTGAAGTTAGCCGAAAATTTCAGCCGAAAATAAACCTGCATTATCGACATATTTTGTATCAGGTGGTAGTACAAAATGCTGTTGATATTAGCCGAAAATTACATGTTTTTGAAGTTAACAGTAAATTTTGGCCGAAAAAAATTTCAATAATCAATATCACATAGTTCGAATGTTTAAAGGTCATATGAACTGGGTGAAGTTAGACAGACTCCCATATTTATAATTTGTCGTGTTATAGACCAATGAATTTGAGTTGGCACTAACAGTGAACACCTGTGCCAAAAATCAGGCCATATTTTATGACGCTTCATAGTGAAATAAATTAAATGGCCAATGGCACGTGATTGGTCACAAAACAAATCATGGGCAAGGTTCTTAGCTACCATTTTGAACGGCAACTTTCAATGTGAAGTTGTTCTCCTGCCAACGATCTCATTGATCTCTCTAGACTAGAACATTATATTCAAAGTCCTGCAATTTCCAATTCGCTTGACATTCGCAATGATTATTAATAAGTCACAAGGCCAAACAATGTTCATTTGTGGATTGGATCTAGAAAAAATATGCTTCTCACGTGGCCAATTAAATGTTGCGTGTTCTCACATTGGCAAACCATTAAATTTGTTCATTTAAACGCCTCAGAGATTGGCGAAAAACATTGTTCATCATCTTGCATTACGATAAAAGTAAAACAAACATTATTTCTTTTAGTTTTAAGATTCATCTTTTTTTCGTTTTTTACATTAATAAGAATATGGGTGTCATGGAAATGATTTCAGTTTTTTCTTTGGTTCCTATTATTTAATCAAAATGAAAGTCGTCCAAATTTGCATCATATATACAGTTCAGTGGATTTACAGCGTATAGGAGTGTCCATTTTCATGAGTCGCCACATCTCCAGCCACCTGTAGATCCATTATGAGCCACGAATCAACTGAGTTTCATGCAGACCTCTCCACACAGCTAATACAATTGAAATAACACAACTGTCAAACATTTACGAACAAACAAAAATAGCAATATCTTTTGCTATTTTGCTTAATATCTTACACTTACCACCAATCTTGAATTGAACGGTGCAGGATAACGAGAAGTGGCACTAATTTTATGATTTTCTTTGGGCAACAGCAAATCACACAATGACGAAACAAAAAGATTAAAATGTCAAATGTCATTTAGTACATAGTTTACCGAAAATTCGAATATCGAATAAACGTTTGATGAGTCCGCTAATAGCAAGCAAGTAAACGTTCGGCCAGGACAACGTCTGTCGGGTTCGCTAGTATATATATATATATATATATATATATATATATATATATATATATATATAAATAGATATGTATATATACTAACTTAAATAGAAAAAATATTGAGTCAATCGAAGAAGGTTTAGAGCTCGCAACTTGAGCGCGAAGTTCAATAAAACGGCATTTTTTAATTTTTCACTTTCAAACGAACAGAAAAATTATTTAAAATTTTTTCTCAGCCTAAATAAAAATTGTGACGAATAGAAGATATAACTACCTTTCTAAAACATTAAATATATTGAAAATCGGTTAACAAATAGCGAGTTTATTGCCTATTTTTGAAACTAATAAACAATGGAATGTGTTGCCATAACAAACAGTATGAGTTATAAGGACTTAACATAGTAGTTTTGTATATGTCATTATCATAAAACACAACTATGTTAAGTCCTTATGACTCATTCGTCCCATTAGTTATTGTATTTAAATTATTAATTTCAGTTTAAATCAAAATCTCTCGAGAAAAGGACACAAATTTAGCTAATTTACGGTCCACTACAGAAATGTATCTTCTTGGCCATGAGTACTGCAAATTATTGGTGCTGAGTTACTCTCAAAAAAGCAAGTGTTTTTTTTTTTTTTTCTACAATCACCGTACTATAAAATTAACTATTCGTGAAAGTGCAGCTCTGACAATCCAGGAACTGATTATTTTTGATCAAAAGCACGAATTCCAGTAAAAAAGAGCAACATTCCGTTGAAAAATTGAAACAATTTCATGATGAGTGGAAAAATCTTCTAAAGAATTAAAATAAACCTTCAAAAGTTTACCGTGAAAGAGAAATTGCCTTTAACCGTAAACTGGATGATATTTTCGATATCGCACATACCAATGCCTTGTCCATGATAACCAGTGAAGACGACAAGCGATTCCTCTTGTCACAGCATGAGAAAAGGAATCCTGGTTATTTGACTGAAACCAGACAATATGAAATTGAAAAATAAAAGCGGAAATCGGAACGTATGGAGGCAGAAAGTAAATTTTAATCGGATATATCTTGGAGAAAAACTTAAATCAATTCCAATAGACACACAAGCATTATTATCGTCATCTGCTCCGAAAATATTGATTTGCCCATGCTAAGCGCAGAATGAGCTCCTAAGAAGATCGTGCAGCAATGCATTTAATCAGTGCGGTTGCCGAAAGTTTTGGACATTCTATTGATGAACTCGTTTTGAACCGAACAACACTGAGGCGTCTTCGTGAAATAAATAGAGTAGAAATAGCAGCATCAGTTAAATTGATTTTCAAGTTTACAACATGCGTATAGTAGGGATAGAAAATTACTTCCGGAGTTATCTGGAACGGAGACCGTGGATTGTGTGCCGGTGATTATTTCCCATATAAATCGAGAACAATTATTAGGCGTTTCCAAAATATCAAAAACAACTGGTTTGGAAATGGCGGAGGATGTTTTTCTAAGCTTAATCGATTGGAGAGTAGCTGACGATGCCGTGGCGGCTTGTTTTGATACAACATGTTCAAATAATGAAAGAATTACGAAGCTTATTATATCTTCCTTGTCGACATCACATATGTGAAATTACATTGCGCGCGCCAATTGAATCAAAAATAGGCAATCCATCAGGAGTAAATGTTCCGTTATTTGTGAGATTTGAGAATGACTGCAATTCCGTAAACAAGGATAATTTCAAAACAGGCATAGATGATCCCAACGTACAAATACAATTAAATGATGTGAAAGCAGAATTAGCAAATTTGTGTAAGAACGAATTGGCAAAGGAACACGCTCGGGATGAGTACAATGATGCCAAATGGAAATGTCCGTTTCCGATGCTAGTGAAGTTTACTTGGGACACTCTTTCTTGTTTCAGTAGTCAACCAGTATCACTGAAGTTGATGCTAAATACCTAGAAAATACTTAAAAAATCACATCTCTAAATAACTTAATATAAATTCGCCTGAATGTTTACTTTCACCAATACTATTACAACAAATGTGTTGTTGTTGTATTTTTTGAATTAGTCTGGATAAACTTCACTAGCATGCGCACTATTCCCTAAATAAGCACCCTCCAAGGTTTGTTTTGGTTAATTTTTGTAGTAATACATTTAAAATTTTTTCCTATACACTTCTGTAATACATTATTTCCAAAAACGGTAAATTTATCGTATATAACCCTCTCTTTGGTACATTTTTGTAACATCTTAAAACAGTTTGCACGGCCATGATCCAGGACCATAATACAAAGATATCAAAATTAAATTGAATCGCGGTTCTTGAACATAGGTAAACTAAGCAAATATTAAAATTTTTCTATTTGTATGAGATTTTTTCTTGTATAGTACGTTGGTTGAAAATGAATCTAGAAGACAGCTACTGTATCATCTAGTGTATACAGCTAAATTGTCGTTGGCTCTAAGGAAAATGTAATGTAAATTACGAGTAACATACGAACCAAGCCGCGCCAACAACAAACCAAAAATATAAAAATAAAATAAATAAAAGGAAAAATTATTTAATTTACTTTAATAAGAAAAATCTTTTTTCCTTTAAATAAGATTTATGATAAATAAACTTGAGCTTTCTCATACAAAAAAAAATATATTTAACTTTTCCTTCAGTTTAAAGAGAAAACGAAATGCGAAAGGAAAACGTCTAAGAACGTCCAGGACATGACACTGCCGTTTATTAAATATTCAAGCTTAGTAATAAAATATACTTCCTAGTGTATCGTACTACAAAAAACCGTTAAGTAGCATTTTGTTGTATCATCATTTTCACCATCATTAGTGTATAGTGGTTTCGTTCTTAAAACTTTTCCGTTTATAATGTTCATAAGTAAGTAAGTGAAATAACGATGATACAAGTAATACACATAGAATTTATGATTATTTTTCTATTTATTAAATACATAAGAAAATCTTCTATTTCATAAGATAAAAATAAATAACGATAATATTGCAAATGTTAAAATTTCATCGTCGTTTTGATTGATTACCGTAAATTTCTGGTGTGCGCACACCATACCGCGCGCTGTATACAACCAATTTTCGTTATGATGCGCTCAATTTGAAAGGGTTAAATTCTATATCATTCCGGATTAATGTTCATATTTTCAATGCACATATATTCATACATTTAATATACATTTATATGGGAGATAAACAAAACAAAAGAATCTCGATGTCAAAAGTATTATTGTTATCATATACTTTATGATTGATGAGCTTTGTTTTTTCCGTTTCCTTTAAGATGTTACCCAATTTTTTTTTTTTTTTTTTTGCTTTTCTTAAGTAAAAATTCAATTTTTAAATCATCCATGAAGGAAAAACACGAAATAATTTTCATTGTGTCGTTGTCGTTAGATGAACGTACATAGTTTACTTTTTTGTGATTGATGACATCGGAAGGGTGGGACACATAGATTAGATGAATAAATTATTAGCCAGACTGGCTGTCTGATATTTTCTCTCTCACAGTTTATTAAAGCTAGACACCGTATTAAAAAAGCTCAACCGAAAATAGTTAAATAAAATTCGTTATGTAAATCTGTAGAAGAGATTTGTATTTACAGTTTCCAGTTACACAATAAACAAATATTATGCAAATTAGAATCTGTATATTATCATAAAATTAATCATTGTCAGATTACAAACAATCATCATAAAAAATATATAAGCGAATATAATAAGATATTTATAAGAAAATGATAATGATATAATAAGACAACAGAAGCGCGTCAAAAGATGAGGCGCTCATTTTCAGATCTACTCTACATACACTCGTATATTTTAATATGTAGCTATCTAGCTGGTGTTTTCTAAAAAATAGGGTGAATATTATTATTAAACATAATTTGTCTTGTTCTTAGCCATTTATTTATTTATTTTTGCTGTATTTTTTGTTTATACTTCTTACGGATTTGTTGGCAACACAAGCTATTTATATATAACCAAATTAGAAGTGTTTTATATTCTGTATAATCAAATGAATTAAATTAAGGAAAATTTATATATGGGATGGCAAATTTTTGGGGACATTTAAATGAGAAAAACGTTAGTTGGCAGCAGAAATGTTATACAAAGAAGATTTATTATGATAAATTGCATACTTAGTATGTATTCGTCTGATTTATGCGCTTTAATTAAATGATGACGGTTAAGCCAAAGTACTAAAAAATTGTGGAGTTCAGCCAATGCGGCAAAACTATATAGCTCAGAAATTAAATTTCACTTGTATTTGAAAAATACTACATACGAGGGCGTAGTGTGGTAAAATTGCAACAGAGGGCGCCACAATTGCAAATCCCAGATGGCATGTGTCAACACCATCTGGCACTAGACCAAATTAAAATCTTCATACAGATCTGTCATGTAGTTCAGTTTTGAGAGCCATTGAAAACAGACAACCCATTGGTTTTTTTTTTGCAAACATGGCAAAGGTGTTAATTAAACATTACTTTTTGCCTGGAAAACTATTACGCAAACCAAAACAAAGCTTGATAACACTTAATAAACACATTAAAACACTTGTTTTTATTTCGCAAAAAAAATTTTTTTTTTTTTTAAATTTGTTCAAAATGTTTAAAAAATTACTCGATTAATTTCGACTTGTTAGGTCATCATTAGGAGAATCTACTGATTGGTAAAAATAGTGCGATAAATAAAAAGCTACGTGAGCATGGCCTGATAGCATGTAAAGCGGATAAAGGCAATACAATTACCTAGGTCTTTTAAGACTTCTGTCAGTAAGTGTATCAACCAATGCCAACAGTTGTTTAATGGAACTGGTTGGAAGTACTCTGTCATGAATCCATCTGCTCCGATTCTTTACAGTTTACCAAAAATCCATAAGAGCGGCATCCCGATTAGACCAATAGTTGTGTATTGCAATGCTCCTGCCTACAAGCTATGTAAGGGTTTCATAAACTTTTTCAATGATCATAGTAATTTCTTTTCGGCTTACTCGGTTAAGAACTCGGTAGAATTGATTAGCAAAATTCAAGAGGTCGACATTCCACTATATTCAAAACTAGTTTCGTTTGACGTTGTCAGTCTTTTCACTTGAATTACAATTAAAACTTTATCTCAAATAGTTTGTAATTACTTAAATAGGGATGTTGTAGATGAGGGCCTACATCGTGAACTGAAGTTGGTCTTTGAGACTTGTATTAAACAAAATTATTTCTGATTTGATAATACATATTTCAAATTCGCTGATGGTTTACCCTAGGGCTCCAATCTGTCACCTTTGTAAGCTGAAATTTTCATGAATTTCTTCGAACAAATGATTTTATCAAACAACAATCCTTATTTTCGTCATATAATCTTTTGGTACAGATATGTTGATGACATACTATGTCTATGGAATGGAACTGATAGAATGTTAAACTCATTCCGTACTTGGTTAAATTCTCAGTATAATTCTTCTTTAGACTTCAAAATTTATCGGAAACCTACGTATACAGACGCTATTATCCCTAGTTCTTCAAACCATCCCGATAATATTAAAATGTCAGCTTTCCACTCACTTATAGATAGACTAATAAACATCCCTTTGACAAATTCAAATTACGACATAGAGCTTAATATAATTCTACAAATAGCAACGAATAACGGATATGCAACTAAGACTATATTAAAGTTATTAAATAAACAGCTAAAGCGCAAAGCTCTAACGGGTATTAATCCAACGCAGGAAAATTGGCGTCGCTTAGAGTATATAGGAAAAACTAGCCAACGGATTAGCAACATCGTGTCCGATTATACCAATATTAGTTTTGCGTTTTATAATAATAACACAATAAAGAAAATTGTTTTTAACAATAAACCTAGAGTTGATCGTCTTTTCAAGTCTGGTGTTTATAGGATTAATTGCAATGATTGTAGTTTCTCATATATTTAACGGACTGGGCGAAATTTTGGAGTTAGAGCTAAAGAACATTTATCTGGTTGCAATCAATCAACGTTCCATAATCATTTAACTTTAGAAAATCATACGGCTAGCTTAAACAATTTAGACATTTTACATATACAACCTAAAAGCAGACGTTTAGATACCTTAGATCCCGCCCTGTTTTATTCTCACGCTCTTAATAATATGACTAATACGTCGGGTAATTAAATGCACTTCCATATACCTTGAATTTTGTTACTCAACCGATAACTAATCGCTTACCTGCTATTCCACCCCCCCCCCCCCCTTTTTATTAGTAATTTTTCCGCGTAAACAACAGATGGTTGGAACGATCAATAGATTAATTTTTATTGCCTATTTTTTGTCCCTCCTTCTTTGATTTTATTTTGCTTATTTCTACTATATATAACTAAATTTTTATTTTTACCAATCAGTAGATACTCCTGATGATGACCTAACAAGTCGAAATTAATCGAGTAAATTTTTTAAACATTTTGAACAAATTTAAAAACAAAAAATGTTGTTTGCGAAATAATAAACAAGTGTTTTAAAGTGTTTATTAAGTGTTAATGTGTTTCGCCAAGTACCAACGGCGCATAGTTTTAAAAGTATAAAGCTTGATAAATATTATGGGGACTCTTCACCATCGATTGAAATGATTCACAAGTGGTTTACTTATTTTCGTTGTGGTCGTAGAAGCACAACTCGTCACAACGGTATCGAGGGACCGCAGAGTGAAAGTGCGCGTGATAGCTGATATAGTAGGCATCTCAGCGCATAAAAACGCACAAGTGTGACAACTTCAGAGGTAGGTTTGGCGATGTTCAAGCGAAACAAAACGGGGTTTTTGCGTCGTTTCATAACTGTGGATGAAACATGGATCCATCACTATGCACCGCATACTATAAAGAACAGTCTAAACAGTGGATTTCTACTTGCGAATCTGCGCCGAAGAAGGCTAAGGCGGTTTTGTAGGCCAACAAGTTCATAGTTACAGTTTTTGGACTTAGCTCCCAGCGACTATTTCCTGTTCCCGACTTGAAAAAATGGCTCTTCAGAAAAAGATTCAGCTCTAATGAGGAGATCATCGATGCAACAAACGCCTATTTTGAAGGGTTGGAGAAATCGTATTATTCGGAAGGGATCGAAAAATTTGAAAAACGTTGGACTAAGTGTATCGAGCTAAAAAGCGACTACGTTGAAAAATAAATTTTTTTTTGGCCGAAAATATTATTCCTTGTTTCATTTTTACCAGACTTCTCACTCTCTCAGAATCAGAAAGTCAATAAGGAGGACAGATCCTTATTGACTTTCTGATTCTGAATCTTGACTTTCTGAATTATTCACTTTCAAACGAACAGAAAAATTATTTAAAAATTGTTCTCAGCCTAAATGAAAATTAATTGTGGTGAATAGAGGAGATAACTACCTTTACAAACATCAAAGATATCAAAAATCGGTTAACAAATAGCGAGAGTATTGCTAAATTTCCAAAATACAAAAACAAGACAATTTATCACTATTTTTTTATTATAATTGCATAATGTTTCTTCTATACAATGATATTATGAATTAATTTTTATGATGAAAATAATCAATCTAAGATGATCTTCTACCCATTAAGGATGTTTCAGTATATGTTGAAAACTTCTGTGTGTAGTTCTTTACGACTTGTTATAAATATTGCATGTCACCTTCATTTCTTGTTATTTCTTATTAAAATCTTGTATTAACACCACGTTCTGCGATATCATTTACGACTTTTATTTGACTGATAATATCCATTTCGTTCCTGAAATTATCATCCTGAGGCCACATATTCGGATCTTTGTTTAAGAAGTCTGCGCAAATCTTGAACCGTTGCACCGAAGATCTTCAGTGTTTGGTGTAACAAAATCTGCTAATTGTTTCGTAATGAACGTTTTCAAATCATCAATTTTTAACTCGATGCACTTACTAGACTCGGCCTTTATATCCCTCATCATATCCAACTGTTGCACCATTATTCGTTTCTCTGCACTAGAGACGTTTTCGTCGAATAAAGAGAATGCGATGCTTTCGTCGGACAAATACAACAATTGACCACATATTTTATTTACAGCCATCGCCAACTTTTCGTCATGTGTTTTGTAGAAATAAATATCTCGTAAATAGTTCAAATCCCAATTTTGGTGCTGTAGTAGTTTTAGAGCAATGGAACCAAATTTTACATAAAATCGTAAGACAAAAATGCAAATGTGCCGTAAATTCTTCTGTTCTTGTGCTTCACGAACGATAAATAATTTCAATACATAAATGGCTTTGGACATCCAAACGGACAGAAACGATGCTAGTGAATGGGTCTGACAGGGTGTCCCATGAGTTTTAAAAATGTAATTATTTTAATGGGCCTTAGGTGCATTCCAAAGTCTATCTAAGTATTTTCAAAGCATTTAGCATGAACTTCAGTGATACTGGTGGACTACCCCATTCGCAGTTCGCGAATGCCTTAGATTTGCTTGACTCGCCTGTGATCCAACATAGTACAATGGTTGAGTCTGACCACGCATACATCCTGCAGTTGTTTAAATTTAAGGCTTCTTGTACATGTTTAAGCAGTTTTGATATTAATAACGCTGCATTTAGCTCTACTCGTGGAATTGACAACCTCACTTTAGTAGGAGCGACTCTTGTCTTCGATGTTAACAGTTGTGTTGTTATTCTTCTATCTTCGTTTACTGTTCGACAGTATATAGCAGCGGCATATGCGTATTCCGAAGCATCAGCGAAACCGTGAAGCTCTGTGTCGGTATTTTCAGTTGTATTAATCCACCTTTGAATTTTTATGTTTTTGATATCACTTAATTCTGCCTTACATTTTATCCATTTTGTGTTATTATGTTCTGGTAGATGTTCATCCCATTTTATTCCGCTTAACCATAATCCTTGCATCATAATTTTTGCTGTAATTGTTAATGGAGAGAGCCATGCAACTGAATCAAATAGCGTCGATGATTCGGATAATAATGAACGCTTTGTAGCTTGGTTGCTGAATAACTGAAGTCTTGCAACATCAAATTTAAAGTTGTCTTCTTGTGGATCATACAAAATGCCTAGGGCCTTGATGCAATCGCTTAGCTTGATTTCCATATTACCCTTACCGTGCAGCTCTCTTGGTATATGTTTTAATAATTCGCTTGAGTTAGAGAACCATTTTCGTAAGTTAAATCCACCTCGATCTGTTAGCAATTTTAATTCGTGAACTGATTGACATGCTTCCCTTATATTGTGGCATCCGGTCAGCAAATCGCCAACATAAAAATCTTTCAATATGAGATGTGCTGCTACTGGATACTCACTGGCTTTATTAAGAGCTAACTGTCTCAAAGCTCTTATGACCAAGAAACTGACTGCTGTTGTCCCATATGTGACTGTCTTAAGTTTATAAGTTGTCATTGGTTTAGACGGTTGAGTTCTCCATAATATTCGTTGGTAATTCTGGTCGTGTTCGTTTATCCAGATTTGGCGATACATTTTCGCCAATTTGGGGCAATTCATCATGCAATCGTTGCTTTAGATTTATGTGCTTTAGATTTATGTATTCCTGCATAAATTGATGATATAACTGCTTGAAAGGCGGATCTCTCTTGAACCGATTTTCAATTTGTATTAGCCTGGCAGCGGCTTTTTTTCTGGATTCTCCTAATTTGATATGATTATCCTTGAATGGAATACTTTCCACATATCTTCCATCTGATCCCATTTCTGAGGTTAACTGGAAATGTTGTTCAACCATGTCTTCCTCTTCCGTATTAATTCTGTTTCCTGGTATCGAATCTACCTCTATGCCACCACCTATATCTACCAGCTAACATTGTTGTTGGTTGGTTTTTTCTGGTGCCACCTCTGCTGCCTGTTATTATCCATCCGATTTCAGTTTGTTGTGCCATTGGTTCTAATTCACTTCCTTTTATGATGTTGTTGTTTACGATTGCTGGATAATAGTCTGCACCAAGTATGAGATCAATTGGTTGTGACTTGTTATAATAAGGATCGGCGAGTTTTATATGTTTGAGATGGGTCCAGCATCTTTCATCAAAGTCCACCTCCGGTAACTGTTGGTTGAGTTTATCAAATATCAAGGCTTCGATATTTAGTTGAAACTCGGTACCTACTTTACTTCCTCCTATACCGGAGATAGAAACGTTGACCTTCTTTTTCTTAAAGTTGAGTACGTTAGCGGCTTTTGATGAGATTAATGTCACCTGTAATCCAGGATCGATTAATGCTCTTAGCAAGATCTAATTTCCCGTGCAAGTTATGGCTTTAACTACTGCAGTTGGTAACAAAACTTGTCTCTGTTGATTTACTATGAGGGTTTTCGCGTTTTTAACTCCGAGTCCGTCATTTGATAATGTGTTATTGCAGTGTAGTATCAAAGCAGGAAAGGCACGCATGGCCTTCCTAACTTCTAAGTCTGTTGATTTGATGGATTTATTTAGAAAAAAAATTTATGAAAGTCACTTGTTCTTGCCATCCCTCATCTAATACCAATATGTTTATTTATAAAAATAGAAAATGACCAAACGAAAACTGGTTCCAAAAACAGCTAATCTGGAATCTGTAAGGTAATGTTCCGAATAACCTAGAAAATAATTAAAACTATCGAAAAACTATCTAAGTACAGCAAATTTTACTGAATTGCTAATTTACTCCGTAGCTTCCAAGCTATCTGTAGTTCCAAAAAGTCAACTATTCGCTGAAATAGCAAAGTTATTAGAAAACCCAATAGCCATTATGATTCCTAACTTATTTGCTCCCATAAACAGTTTTATTGTATGACATGAAAATGTACAAAAATTTTGACATCTAAATCAAAAATATGCTTGAGTTTATTTTGTGATAAATAAGCTTGTGGCAAAATTTGATAAAAAATATTGTCATATTTCGAATCATTTTTGCCCGACTGAACACTAGGATTATTGAACTTTTAACACAATAAGTTTGATTGAACCTGCCACGCGTCGCGCTACCATTATTCGACGCAATACGTTCCACACTCGACTAAAATTATCATCTGGCCCAAATTGGAACATATTTTTCTAGTAAACGTATTTAATTTTTGTATCGCTACCAAAATGTATGATTGCCATCAAAATGAAAATCATGCAACACGAGTAGTAATGATGACTCTACATTGGCACGAATAAGCTACTTAATTAATTTATAACAGCGGGTGTTAAGGGGTGTCAAGCGGGTGTTAAGCTAAAAACCTTTGTTTATGTTTTTTTTTATCAGTATCGGATATGCTTATGAGTGTTTTCGTTGATTCATTCTTCAGAAAGAATAGAAGGAATATAATATTGATCACGTGATCTAAGAACATTCCGAACGAAATATAATAAGAGAACATAAATGGAATAAACCAAAATAGGTTAATAGGTCAAATGTGAAAAAATTCTGTGATGAGGCTGCGGCGTGAAATTTGACAACATTTCGGTAGTTCAATTTCTTGCAAATTCATTGAATGGTCCGGCACTCTTACCTAAATCCACATTGATGCCACTATGAGCACTAAATAGACTTTAATGCCTCTTAACTCCAGCTCAAATGAAAGAGGCTTTGATGGGGCTACGGGTGTGTAATTTGACAAGATGTTGGTAGTTCAATTATTTCCAAATTCATGGAACTGTCTGGGGCTCTAAGTTAACCTTAATTCGGATTGATACCACTTTTGCCATGTTATAGGCCATAATGCCTCCTAGCTTTTGACTAATTGTGAAAAAATTCTGATTGGGTTGCAAGGTGTAATTTCACAAGATTTCGATAGTTCAATTTCTTACAAATTAATTGCATGGTTCGGCATTCCATGTAAATATCCGCATTGATCTTACTATGACCATTTGAAAGGCGTTAACGCCTGTTAGTTCTAGTACAATTGTGAATAAATTCTAATGCGGCTACAAAGATGTAATTTGACAAAATTTCGGTAGACCCAAGATTTCGGTAGTTAATTTTTTGCAAATTCATAGAATTGTTCTAAATCCACATTGATGGCACTTGGTATTTGAAAGACCCAAATGTCTGTTAACTCTATGCTAGCGTGAAGAAATTTTGATGGGTCTATACGAAGGTATAGTTTGACAAGATTTCGATAATACAATTTCTTAACAGTTCATTGAACGGTCCTAAATCCGAATTAATATCACTAGGGCCATTTGATAGGTTTTAATGCACATTAGCTTAAGCCTGATTGTAAAAAAAATTATGATGGCTGCGAGGTGTAATATGAAAGATTTTGATATTTCAATTTAGTAACCTAAATTCGCTTTCATATATGATAATTTGATAGGTTTAAATCCCTTTTAACTCTAGTAAATTGCGAAGAAATTCTGATGGACACCTTCGTAGTAGTCTGAAAAGATTTGGATAGTTCAATTTCTTGCAAATTCATTTAATGTACAATACCATTCAATGGGTTTGCATGAAAGTAATCGACTGAAATCTTGTTCAATTACACCACCATAATCTCGTCACAATTTCCAATTTAGCTAGCGCTAGGCGTTAAAGCCTAACAAATGGTCATAGTGGCCTGACCAGTCAATAGATTTCCAAAAAATTTAACTATCGTAATTTTGTTAAAAAACACTCCCATAGTCGAATCAGATTTTCTTTACAATTGGGCTAATTTTTGTTATTATTAAAAAAAATTATTAATCATCCAATGGATTTAATGTCTTATTTTAAGGTTAATTATTACTCGCCTTTTCATTCACACACACCACCCCATCGACAGCCCTCACAATTACGGCGTTCCACCTGCACGTTGCAAGCTCCATGTCAACCTATACGCTGACATGAACGGTGGATCGGCGCTGAATTTTGCACTCCAACCGAAGGTCATAGTTGTATTTGACATCACCGATCCTATAATAGATGAGAAAAATTTGCTTTGCATCATGCCTCTGGTAGGATACCTAGATCCCAGAAACGCCCGCTTCAAGTACCGAAGGTTTATTCACTGCACCACTTGCTTAGTGAGTTAACAGGCATTAAGGCCTATCATTGGAACAGTAGCATTACTGCTGATTTACGATAACCTGGAGCGCCGGACCATCCAATGAATTTTCAAGAATTTGAACTATGGAAACCTTATCAATTAAAACCGCGTAGCACCTTTAGAATTAATTCTAGGGCAGGCATTAAGTCCTATAAAATGACCAAAGTGGCATCAACACGGAATTACGTTAACCTAGAGCACCAGACCATTCATGAGTTTATTATTAATTGACTTATCGAAATATTGTCAAATTACGTCCCCTTAACCCAGGTTTTCCAAATATTCTGAACTTAATTTTGAAATATTTTTTGTGTGTTTTTTATGTTTTCAGTTACCACTGGTTCATTTTCGCACCATGAGAGAGAACGTCATATTTTTCTCATTTACTCGACACCGACAAGTTTTTTCCTGTGAAATTTAATTGTAATATTTTACCGTTATACCGGCAAACTTATAAAAGGAAGAGTTTTAAAATTTTTTGTTTTATTGTGAAAGTGATGTTAAATGAAATAAGCCGTGAAATTTTAGAGCAAAAAAAAAATGGAACGTTCGGATAGAAATTATTGGTGAGTTTACCGTAACTATTATTATCCATTTATTAAGGTTTGATTTTGTTGAAAACATTTGAAATTTGCTAACAAAATTTGTAAAATGTCAAAAATAGCCAACTATGTGTAGTTTTTGATTGGGTATTTAGCGGTGGTGCGTAAACGCACCATTGGGCTTTTAACAACAATTTTTATTTTTTTTAGGAAAACTAAATTAACATTAGCGCAGGTGCTAGATGAACTGGACGATATTCCTGATAACGTCCCATTGCCTAGTGATATTTATTTGGAACCCCCTGAGTGGAATGTTGAAACCGATGAGGATTCCGGGGAAGAAGAAGAAGGTGATCCTAATTGTTTTACCGGAAATCAGCTACAGGCTATGCTTGAATTGAGATTCAATGAAGATGAGATCGAGATTGGCCCAGAAGAAATTGAAATTATTCAATAAACGTGACGAATTATCGGATATCACATAACTGGGAACGAGGTAATGAGAACAGCTTGCCATTGGCGTCGGCATGGTTCGGCATTCCATGTAAATATCCGCATTGATCTTACTATGACCATTTGAAAGGCGTTAACGCCTGTTAGTTCTAGTACAATTGTGAATAAATTCTAATGCGGCTACAAAGATGTAATTTGACAAAATTTCGGTAGACCCAAGATTTCGGTAGTTCAATTTTTGCAAATTCATAGAATTGTTCTAAATCCACATTGATGGCACTTGGTATTTGAAAGACCCAAATGTCTGTTAACTCTATGCTAACGTGAAGTAATTCTGATGAGTCTAGACGAAGGTGTAGTGTGACAAGATTTCGATAGTACAATTTCTTAACAGTTCATTGACGGTCCGGCGCCCTATGTTAACCTAAATGCGCATTAATATACAACTAGAGCCATTTAATAGGTCTTAATGCACATTAGCTTAAGCCTGATTGTAAAGAAATCATGATGGCTGCCAGGTATAATATGAAAAGATTTTGATATTTTAGTAAATTGAGAAGAAATTCTGATGGGCTACGAAGGTGTAGTCTGAAAAGATTTGGATAGTTCAATTTCTTGCAAATTCATTTAATGTACAATACCATTCAATGGGTTTGCATGAAACTAATCTACTGAAATCTTGTTCAATTACACCACCATAATCTCGTCACAATTTCCAATTTAGCTAGCGCTAGGCGTTAAAGCCTAACAAATGGTCATAGTGACCTGACCAGTCAATAAATTTCCAAAAAATTGAACTATCGTAGTTTTGTCAAATTACACTCCCGTAGTCGAATCAGATTTTCTTTACAATTGGGCTAATTTTTGTTATTATTAAAAAAATTATTAATCATCCAATGGATTTAATGTCTTATTTTACGGTTAATTATTACTCGCCTTTTCATTCACACACACCACCCCATTGACAGCCCTCACAATTACGGCGTTCCACCTGCACGTTGCAAGTTCCATGTCAACCTATACGCTGACATGAACGGTGGATCGGCGCTGAATTTTGCACTCCAACCGAAGGTCATAGTTGTATTTGACATCACCGATCCTATAATCGATGAGAAAAATTTGCTTTGCATCATGCCTCTGGTGGGATACCTACATCTCAGAACCGCCCGCTTCAAGTACCGAAGGTTTATTCACTGCACCACTTGCTTAGTGAGTTAACAGGCATTAAGGCCTATCATTGGAACAGTAGCATTACTGCTGATTTACGTTAACCTGGAGCGCCGGACCATCCAATGAATTTTCAAGAATTTGAACTATGGAAACCTTATCAATTAAAACCGCGTAGCACCTTTAGAATTTATTCTAGGGCAGGCATTAAGTCCTATCAAATGACCAAAGTGGCATCAACACGGAATTACGTTAACCTAGAGCACCAGACCATTCATGAGTTTATTATTAATTGAATTATCGAAATATTGTCAAATTACGTCCCCTTAACCCAGGTTTTCCAAATATTCTGAACTTAATTTTGAAATATTTTTTGTGTGTTTTTTATGTTTTGTTGTTTAACCCAAATATGACCACCGGTTCATTTTCGCACCATGAGAGAGATCGTCATATTTTTCTCATTTACTCGACACCGACAAGTTTTTTCCTGTGAAATTTAATTGTAATATTTTACCGTTATACCGGCAAACTTATAAAAGGAAGAGTTTTAAAATTTTTTGTTTTATTGTGAAAGTGATGTTAAATGAAACAAGCCGTGAAACTTTAGAGCAAAAAAAATGGATCGTTCGGATAGAAATTATTGGTGAGTTTACCGTAACTATTATTATCCATTTATTAAGGTTTGATTTTGTTGAAAACATTTGAAATTTGCTAACAAAATTTGTAAAATGTCAAAAATAGCCAACTATGTGTAGTTTTTGATTGGGTATTTGCGGTGGTGCGTAAACGCACCATTGGGCTTTTAACAACAATTTTTATTTTTTTTAGGAAAACTAAATTAACATTAGCGCAGGTGCTAGATGAACTGGACGATATTCCTGATAACGTCCCATTGCCTAGTGATATTTATTTGGAACCCCCTGAGTGGAATGTTGAAACCGATGAGGATTCCGGGGAAGAAGAAGAAGGTGATCCTAATTGTTTTACCGGAAATCAGCTACAGGCTATGCTTGAATTGAGATTCAATGAAGATGAGATCGAGATTGGCCCAGAAGAAATTGAAATTATTCAATAAACGTGACGAATTATCGGATATCACATAACTGGGAACGAGGTAATGAGAACAGCTTGCCATTGGCGTCACTCATGTATCGCTGCAAGGAATGGAATGATCCAAAAGTATATCCATTAACGTTGAGCGCAAATTCGAATGCCCTCGAATTTTTTGAACTATTTTTTCCGCGAGAATTTGTTACAACTATTGTACACCACACCGAAAACTATGCTGCTTCTAAAAACAAACCAATTAATATTGATGTCGATGATCTTTAAGCATTTATTGGTGTTATGATTGTATCAGGGTACAATTCGTTACCTAGAAGACGCCTTTATTGATCTAACGATGACGATACAAACAACGCACTAATTTCTAATTGGATGCGGCGTAAAATGTTCGAGGACATATTCACAAATATACATTTCCTGGACAATATATCTATTAATCATCAACAAACTGATAGATTTATAAAAGTGTGCCCGCTAATTGATCATTTGAATCAAGTTTTCATAAAATATGCTCCATTAGAAATGGCCATCTCCGTTGATGAATCGATGATACCATATTATGGTAAGCATCCGTGCACAGTTCATCAAAAATAAACCAGTTAGATTTGGTTATAAAGCGGGTGTGGCAGCTAGCAGTTGGGGTTACTGTTACCAATTTGATTTGTATCAAGGACGAAACCAAGAGCGCGACCCTACACTGGGATTAGGAGAATCGGTGGTCCTCAATTTCGCGAATAAAATTAACGATTGTTTCCCGAATACATCATTTTCTTACTAGTTCGATAATTTTTTTAAAAGAGCGCGCTATGGAACTGGAACTGTTCGCGAAAATCGTAGTACAAACAACAAAATGGCAGATAAAAAAGTATTGAACAAAACAAAGTATTGAACAAATGGCAGATAAAACAAACCAACTTATCTTAACGAGATGGAAAGATAGTCAAACCGTTTCGCTACTATCAAATGCATATGGAGTTAATCCTATATGCAAGGCCCGCCGTTACGATCGAACAGTACGTAAAAAAATTGATATCCCTCAGCCATTTGTGGTTAAGAAATATAATCAGTATATGGAAGGAGTCGATTTATTAGATCGGCATATATCCAACTACCGCATAGGTATTGGTGGCAAGAAATTGTATATGCCTGCCATATTATGGATGCTGGACTTGGCTGTGTGCAATTCATGGTCGCCAGCGAAAAGCTATGGTTGCAAAAAGGATCAACTATCGTTTCGACGAGAATTGGCACAATTATTGCTATCGAAATATGGCAGTTTGAGCTCGCAAGGTAAAACGGTAAATAAACCTGAATTTCTTGCTAAGAGACCACACATTTCTGCAACTTCGAATTCCCGATTACGCTGCAAACATTGCCAATCTCATACTGTATATAAATGTGTAACCTGTAATGTCGCATTGCACACCAAATGTTCCGAGGCTTTCCACAACCAGCTAAAATAAATTTTGGTTTGCAATATGGTCCAAATTAGTAATTCGGCCCACCGTGATAAAAATATTTAATAACTTTTTTAGCCATGTATTGAAATAATGTGATAATTCGTTTGTTAATTTTTAGAATAAACATAAGAAGTGAATTAAAATTTATATAAAAATGAATAAAACTTAAATTAAAATTTTTTCTTTGTGTTCCCTAAAGACCAATGGTGCGTTAACGCACCATGCTGTAACTTCCGTACTAGGCGGCCGACAACTCTATTTTTAGATTTGTTTTATTATTCGACTCAAAATACATCGAGAACACGTAAATGGACGTTAAATATATTTTTAAAAAAACTTTGGTCACACATGGGTTAAAATGAGTATAGCAAAAGATAAACTGAACTTTTGAATTCCAAAATCGTCTAAAAAAAAATCGGTTGTAAAGTACAGACTTATAAACTTTCGGCGAAATCACATTGATTCGGACTTGTTCGAGCATCGGAATACAAAGCTGTATCATCGATATTTTTCGACTGGAAACTTTCAGATCTAGATCTTGATCTTTACTTCTAGATTTAATTCTAGACTTCTGGATTTTTTGTCAAGAAAGATAACGATGAAAGTACATATTCGGTTAAAGTTCTTATTTGCTTATGCACTGCACGGACGTCAGATATTGCTTAAATGATACATTGCCCTTCCTCCTCCTTAGTATACGGATCAAACACAACATAATACACGTAGCAATATTCTTGTAAAACTAAAATATTTTTACCATAACAAATCGTTTAACAACATAATTTCCAGTCAATCTCGATTATCGACCATTATTATCGACATAATTTACAATATTATCCCTTTTATTCTAATTCCATTGTTCCCAACAACACGAACAACAAAAACACTTCCATTTAATGATAAGAATTTTATCTGAAAAGATATATAAGCCATGGAAGGAGTATTTTATTCCTATTAATTTTATTTATAATGAAATCTAATCCGAATAACATCGACTCTTTGGGTACACAACGGAGCAGGATGAGGTGCCGAGTATATATAGTGAGACTCAGTAGAAAGAATAAATTTTCTATAGAAATTCTTTTTTTTTGGGATGAAAATATAGAAAACCTAGTATAGTAGTAAGTATTTATATATGTCTCGTATATATGGAACAAGTAACAAAAGTTTATTTTTTTTATCTTAGTTTCTCGACATTTTTTGTGAAGAATGAAAAATAATTGAGTTGATTTTATAGATAAAACGTGATCATATTTTTATTGTTATGAAAATTTTCTAGTTTTTTTGAGTTTAATCTATATCGAAGAAGAAGTCGATATATAGTATAGTACATGGTTACATGGATATAGAGGGGTATTATAGATAGATGGATAGATAGGATAAAATCATGTAAAGGAAGTGAAATGTTTTTCTTCATTTTTATAGTGATAATGATTACAGTGTTTTGAAAGATAATATTTCTTGTCGTTATCAATTCTTATCGGAATTTTATATTTTTGCGTTTGTTCTATTCGAAGGAGTTAAGAAGTATTCAAGTTACTACAATATTTTTTTAAAGATTTATGAGGAAATATGAAGCTTTAACAACAACGTTAACAAGCCTTTATATACTGGAATAAAGTAAGCCATAAGAATTATAAATATGGATAGAAATGCTAATGGATATTAAAATCGCATTACCTCTCGACTGATTTATTGAAAAGTAAAATATTAACATTCTAAATGCATTTTGCATCCTTTTTGCGGTAGCAAATTGATGAGTATACACAGAGATCTTCTTGTACCGAGAGCCATCCCATATACATTTTGATGAATATAAATCTACCGATATAAAAATAAAAACACCATTTGGAATGAACAAACAACTCATTCGCGATAAATAATTTATAAATTTATTTTTTTACGCGACCCAAAGTGTTTTTTTTTATTTTCAGTTTCATGTTTTTTATGGGTTCCTTTTTTACATACGTGACTTGAATCGAACAAAATTCCAATAAAAAAAACGAAAGGAAGAACAAGTTTTTATAGGCATTTACTATTTTAGATACTGTGCTATAAAGGAAATCGCAATGGTACGAAGGTGGTTATTTATGGTGAAAATTTGCAGAAAGATACAAACAAAAAATGTCTGGACTTTCCTACACTTTAGAGTGCTTTAGGGTAACTAAATAGATAATGACATTTAATAAAGTAAAAACACGTTCAATCATGAATGGGTCCAATACCTTTCATTAAATATTCATATGTGAATTATGCCGTACCCGAATTTCCGCAGCAAATCATAATTTATCTAAGAAATTAAAAATGGACCAATTTTTAATTTACTCTACAAAGCCACTCCCACTGCAATTATGATATACTCGTGTACCTGAATATTGAAAAAATCATAATCCAAAAATTCAAAACATGAATTCAATTAAGTGAAAATGTAATGAATTTTCTTTCTATAAATATATTTAATATTCCTATCATCTTGGGGGTTTAAAATATTTTTTTATGATTTTTTAATCAATTCGTATATTGATAAAAAGGAATGTCCAAAATCTATGTTTTAATGGTGAAACGCGATGAATTTTAATTAATTTTTATGTTAACATAAATATATCAAATCGATAATATTCTGTTTGAAACGTATATTTTCCTATCAACACTACGGTAAGTATATAAAGCCTCCAAGTTTTAATAAATTTGATTGCCTTTTAATAATCAAATCCAGTTTGTTTGAACGAAAAGGCTTTGTTTATAGCGACGGTTGCGGTAGTACACAATACACATTACATTATATATTGAAAAGTAAACTAGTTCACTCTAACGGATAATAGCGTAACTATAAAAGCTTTTTCAAATATTTTATATTTTAGTACACTATATAAACGTTTGTGAGTACTTTTTCTGTACTAAAAATAACATTCTGGTGATTCATGGTTGTCATCTAACGAATAAATCGTGATTGATAAATTGTAAGTGAGCGAATTTCTGGCGTAGGTGTAAAAAAAATTAAAAAGCGATAAAATATTCATCATTGCGGATTAACGTGGACCTACTACATGTTAAATTGTTTTAAAAATAAATCTGTAGTATTATATTAATTGATATTGTGTATCAGCAATCCCGCGCATGACTTAAATTTATAATATATCAAGAATATTATTGTATAACGCGGTTAATGCGAGAAGGTCATGATGTCGCTTTATAATAAAACGCCTTATTACTTCGTTTTAGATATTTTAGTCATGTCTTTGAATATAATAATGTTAAATTGTTATGAAACGTTTGCACAATTTCTAAGAAATTTGATATGGGGCCCAATATTTGGATTGTTGTGAATTTTTACACTTCAAATGAGTTTTAAAAATCAAGAAATGAAGGATTTGAACACTAATTTGTTTGTACTCGATCCTATAATAAACTTAAATTCATATAAACAATTACTTATCGAACGTTTCAAAAGTTTATTGTGGAATTAACAAACTACCAAATTCAGGGAAAAAAATAGGTCCTCCCTTGATTATGATACCAATTTCGTTTATTCCACCTAAAGCTATTCACATGATAATGATTAGCTGTCTTTAATCTTCACTCTGTACATTGGGGTAAAAAACTACCCCAGACCTACAAAAATGTAAATAAAAAACTAATTATTAAAAATTATTGAAAATCTATTTAGATATGCCTTCTTCAATTAGAAATACACAAGATAAAAAACAACCGAGTTGTAATCGATTGATTTTATTGCATTTTTTATCGTTAGAATGAAACGAAATGCATTTCTGTGTACCGCAGTGTCAAAAATTACTCCATTCATTTCTATATCAACATCTGTACAAAACAACGCAAAAACACTAAAATTTTACTGATACCGATCGTCGGCTATCGAATTTTTATAGTATGTTGCTTATTTTAGTGATTAGTTTAGTGAATATTACTGGATAGTCACAAAATAGTTCTATTCATTTTTTCGCTTTTTTTCGTTCTGTGTAGGATTTCTAAATTGCTGTCATATCCTGCGTAAGTGTACTGTTGATGATGTTCTGATGTTCTGTGAATTTGTAATGTGTTATGGTTTTTTCCACATCTTTCACATGTTCTTTCGAAAGTTTCAAATTTTCATATTTTAAAAGAAAAGGGAGAATTATCATCGGCCTCATTGGCCGAACATCTAAATACATCGCTAATGTGTTTCAAACGAGTTTTTCCAGAAACATTAGTAGATATTGTTGTATGTGATACAAACCGAAAAAGCCAAAGATTATTATTACAACATTATATCTACTGCTGAAGCAAGATGCCCTCAGATTTGGTACGATACGGACTCCGATGAAATATATTCGTTGATTGGAATACTTGTGTACGCCGGTTTACGTAAAAACTGGGACGAAAGATTAGATGAACTCTGGAAAACTGATAATCGCCCTTTATAGAGCCATTATGCTTCTGGCGAGAACGCAACAACTATAATCATCGCACAAGAAAATACCAGCTGAAAGAGGACAAATTGACCGCCTTTAGAGATATTTGGAACATGTTTCTAGATAATTTAAAACAACCATATAAGCCAACAGCTAATCTCACAAATAACGAGCAGCTAGTTGCAACACGAGGCCGATGTAATTTCCGACAATATACCCCAGTAAATCTGGGAAATACGGAATAAAAATATTCTGGCTGTGTGATTCAGAAAACGCTTATCCTCTGAAAAGAGAAATATATGTTGGACGCCAACATAATGAAGTGAAAATACAATATATCTTTGCTGTTAGCTTAGCGCACCGTTTGGCTTTGCCGTACTTAAACAAAGGTACAAATATCACAATGTATATTTTTTACAAGTTGTTAGCTAGCAGAACAAATGATGGAAAAAACCATCTATTTTTAGAAATAAACCTGATCAGCCTGCCCAATTCACAAAAATCGATGAAATATTGCGTGTATATTTCAGACCTTTTTTAGTGAAATAAAAGACATTAGCTTGTGTAGAAAATGAAAGAATGTTTTATTCAAAGTATGCTCTTTTAGAAGTTATAACCTACGCCCATCGTTCGACAATAAACGGATTCCCTGAAGGAAGAAGTCTGGTTGTTTCGAGGCGATCCAGTCATCGACCCATTTGTTGACGTTTTCATATGAAGTGAAGTGCTGCTCTGCCATGGTTGATTGCATCGACCGAAACAAGTGGTAATCAGAGGGAGCATGTCTGGTGAATACGGCGGGTGGGGTAGAATTTCCCAGTTCTGCCTGTGCAGGGCGTTTTTGACAGGTCTAGCAACATGAGGCCTAGCGTTGTCATGTTGCAAAATAATCATATCGTGCCTTTTGTCCCATTCCGGTCGGTTTATAGCTAGAGCTTGCTTTAAAGCCATCCGTTGTCTTCGATAAACTTCTCCTGTAATGGTTTCACGCTCGTTCAGCTGCTCATAATAAACGACGCCCTTCATATCCCACCAAATACAAAGCATCACCTTTGAACCATGGATATTTGCTTCTAGCGTCAACAGCCCTGGCCAACGACCCACGCTGGTTTACGCTTTAGATTGTCACAATGGATCCACTTTTCATCCTCAATGATGATCCGATGCATCCCTTCCTTTGTTGTCGTTGAAGCAACAATTGCATGTATACGTTGCGAAACACATTGTTGGGTAATATTCAACTCTTCTGCCAATTGTTTTTCGGTCTGACAAAGATCTACATCAAGCAATACTTACAATTCTGTATCTTCAAATTTTCTTGGTCCACCTTCACGTTTTTTGTCTCTTACGTCAAAATCACCAAATTTGAATCGTTGAAACACCACTCTTTGCATATTGTATTCGATGGAGCATGTTCACCGTAAACTTCCACAAGCAAACGATTTGTAAAATTAAGAGATGGCCATTGGTACTCTTAATTTGCATAATTTGCATAAATCAGCAAACCAGCATCTCTAGGACTCATCGGTTCCTTCAGGATATTGCAGCTGATAGACAATAAAATCAAGAAGCGACTTGCCACACCCAGGTCCTTAAAAAACGCGTAATAATCGCAATGAGTCAAATAGGATATAGTGTTGTAGAATTGAGATTAGCACCAACCACTCAAAACCAACAAACCTAAAGTCGTAAAACACAAAGATGAATTTTATGTCCATGGAGTGCTGACGTGAAAACAAACGTAACTTGCCACTTCTGCGATAAACCAGCATGCAAAAGACATCATCAAACCGTAGTTTATGATGAAATTGAACAACATGATGAAGTTGATGGCTCTTCTTTTTAATAATTTTAATAATCAATATTTAATGAATTAATTATAAGTATCTTTTGCTATCTTGTACATTGAGTTTTTGTATTTTTAATAAAAAAGAAGTATTTTTTTATAAATTACAAGTGAGTAAAAATAATAATTTTTGCCTTAGAAAATAATTTTTAAGTACAAAATACATTGGGGTATTTTTTTATCCCTTTTTATAATTTATATGCTGCTGGGGCCACATTCCATGCAGAAATTTGGCTGTCTCTACGATATGTCTCCAGAAATTGTGTGACCAAGTGCGTACAGACCCTTTGCCACGTTGTTATTCCATCCAGCACGCAATCTTATACGAAGACCCACTTTCATTGGTGAATACTCGAGAGTTTGCTTAGTGGTCCGGTTCTGTGTTCCTAGAATAGGCCTTAGCTACCTCAGCCTAGATCATTTTATGAAACCTATTATATTCATTTTTTCGGGATAATTTCGTATCTCATGATTCATCCGCAATCACGGTTGTCACCGCTTTCTGTTACTGGCCCGAACATCATTCAAATTATTTTACGATTGCATACCGCAAGTTGCTGCATGTCTCTTGCTGTCCGATATGGGCGATTACGCGTCTTCTACTAAATTTTACGACAACTCGTCGACAACGTAGACTACTTCGGTTAGTCGTAGGCGACGTTGACAACCAATTGTTATTCCGCCAGTAGTGATTGAATGATCAACATATTTTTAATGTCTGTTTCCGGAGATTTCCATGTAACTTATACTGTGTACCTCACACCGTTTTTTCGTTAATACTGTGTGCCTTTCGTCGATTTTTTGTTGGTTTATAACAGTTACATATAGATGTCTCTAAGGGTTTTAAACCACAATATTTGTGATATTTACATCTAAAATTCAAGAAATTTTAGGTAAATCTTAATTTAGTTAAAAAAAATTAATTGTATACCCGACACGTTTGTCAAATAGAT
This sequence comes from Nephrotoma guestfalica, assembly GCA_963691935.1. Lineage (NCBI taxonomy): Eukaryota > Metazoa > Arthropoda > Insecta > Diptera > Tipulidae > Nephrotoma > Nephrotoma guestfalica. The sequence continues at coordinate 292,223,288 of OY829914.1, read as the reverse complement.
TGATAAGCAAATCGACGTGAAACACACAGTCTAAATGACTTACTAAACTAAATAGTCGTTAGTATGTACTAGTTATTTCTAGTTGTTTCACGCCATCTATTGATAACTTAATGAACTAATATGAAGTTGATTTATACTTTGCGCTTAACGCCGACTTTTTTGTCTAAATTTCCAACTAACTAAATTGCTGGTTAATTCATACAGAAGTTTAATTAAAATTGGCTTAATGAAGTAAAATTATCAATTTCCAAAATCAAATCCCATTGATCGAATCGCCTTTTGATAAATTTGAACTAAGTTTGCATGAGAAATATCAGGCATGTTTTGGTTTCTGAACATTAGAGACGCTTATCAATAATTTGTAAGAACTGACCATAAATTTAGTTAATCGGAATATAGATGTTTTAATTATGTGTGCCTGACGTCGATTTTTTTTGACAAAAAACGCGTCTTGTTAATTCAATTTTTTGAGTTCGCATTAGCTCTTGATTAGGAAGGTAACACAGTCCTCTATGCATCAGAAAAAATATTCATCATGAAAGTTAGTTAGTTTTCTTGTAATATCCTTATTCTATACAAAATAAGACTTAATTTTTAATTTGACAAAATTTGGCTTACGCTATCGCGATCTCGAACAACTGTTTTTCAAAACGAACGCGGCTCAAATTTCTAACAAAATTAGTGGTTAGATTATGCTAGTCATTGATAGATGTCTATAATATTCAAATTTGTTCAGATTTATAAATCTCAATTAGAAATATTTTTTGGTGATTTATTAATCTTAATTTAACTAGCAAATTTAAATTGTTGGTTTGACAACCATAATTTAGAGAGAATTCACTATGCTATCTCTATAAAAATGGTAAAAAAACTCGACCACATATACTTTGTTGACATCTACTGACATTTGGCCAAACTAAAAAAATATGGAGTTGAATTGAACTAAACATGTTTTGTTCGCTGACCTAACAAATATTTCTTTCTTGCATAAATTAGCTAATGGAGTTCTTCCTTAAATATAGTGAGCCACTTAAATGTGAACCAGGTACATTAGAGAAGAGAGAATTTTTATTTTTGACAAAGGTGCGACCACTGGTCTAATCAGTCAATTATGAATGTTAACTTTCGTTTCAGAGGAAGATTTTGATAGTTTCGTAATACGCTCGATATTCAGGTAGAATTTTTGAGATTTCGTTTACAAAACTAAATTTTTTTCCGCTACTACCGATCACAAATATATTAAACTCTTTCACTTTATCCGCGTATTTGCCTTTTTACGATAACCTTATATTTGGTTTTAGCTTCGTTGCGTTGAAAACCAATTTGATTAGCAGCTAAGGGAATCGATGTTGTAGCTGAAGATTTTTTTTTTTATCATGTCATTACCTTGACGTACTCCTATTATTATTTCAAAGGCTTCCGAAGTTTGCTTTCGATTTTCACCTTGCAATTTGATCCACTCATCATTCATTTGCACATAGATATCAACTTTGATAAGATACCTATATAGGACAGAACGCCCCATAACGTGTTTCTCTGTATGCTTTCGTACGCTTGCTGGAAATCTATAAAGAGACGTGAACAGAGATGTCATTTTCATAACATTTATATAATACAAAACTTATAGTGAATAGTTGAGTTGAACCAAAGTGAATCTGTGTCGGCAAAAATCACACTGATAATCGACCAAAATGCTATTGTGCGGTAGTTATTGCAATTTATTCGCGCAAATCTGAGCAGTCTTTCACTCTTCTGGGATTTTATCTGTAGACGAGATAGTTGGAACAAGTTCGTTCATTCAGTAAAACATTTTATTCATCAAGAGCCTCGTTCCTTTAATTTTCGTTCGACATCACAGTACGTACTTTATTTTACGATTGTGGAGCAGGGTTATGCTTGGACTGATGCAAGGGAAATAATTGTTCGCAAGCAGATGGTGATACAGGGCGATTTAAAAGAGAAATAAAATAATTCCGCTACACTTGAAAAACACTGTTATTCCTAGATTCCTTGCGAATACTGCTGCTGGGAGATATCTATTTCCACTCGACGACTCTAATATTTTCAATATTAGCTAGTAGAAAATATCCTCGTGGTTCCTAAATCGGGCAGTAGCTGGTTTTCAAGTATGCCTGGTTGGATTTGGTTGGACTCGATGTTAGCTCCGCGTTTTGTTTTGATATTTTTGATATTGGAGAGATGTATTGTGGATATGAAGATGTGATCAATTTGATGAACTGTGTTCCCGCCTTTATCAATGCGTTTTCTTGGAAAGTATGGGAGTAAGGACACTGGACCGATGATGTTAAGATGTATTTTGGTAGCACTGCCAATTTGAGAATTAAGGTCGCCCAAAATGATTTTCACATCATGCTGAGATATTTTTTCGGAATTATCTCAAGGTGGTCGTATTTTTTAGTTTTTGGGAGTACTCTCAGTGAAAGCGTGAACTTTTACGAACGAAATGTTCTAATGACGCTCGTTAAACCTGACGATATCGGTTATTTATTAAAAAAGCAACAGGCTAGAAATTCCTGTTTTCTAGAATTGTTGTTTTGATAAAGCGAGTGCCAAAAGGCAATTATAATGAACGATGTTATTGCCGTATAGTCGTGTTTCTTGAAACACTATAAGAGATCGTGCATGTATTGTGATACCTGTTCAAAGAGCTGATGGAGGTTTTCCGTGCAATTCAGGCTGAGTTTAAAAGTTCATGTTAAAAGCTAAAGACATTTCGTAACACTTTGTTTTCACAGGTTGAATTGTTAGCCCAATGTCTTTACTAAAGGGGGAAATCTACCTCACACATCTACCCTTTTTATGGGGTAGTTACTGATAATCGCCACGAGGAGGCCGTGAGAGCCCTTGTTGTAGTTGCAGCAGGTTTTCCAATTTTTGGTTCAACATCACCAGTTGACTAAATAAACCATCACCGCCCTTCTGGGCAAACCGTGCACCACATTAGTATTTAACACCAAGACACTCAATCCACTCTTGAATTTTAGAACATATGAGAAGTTAAGTAGCTAAAGTGCGCAACTGTGCAATTTTTACGCTCACTCGTCCGCCGTTGCTTAAATTTAATAAAATTTATTAACTCAAATCACATTTTATAAAACTAAAGTATCAAATGATAAAATTCTTTTTCTCCTCGGTTTTTGAAGGAGTTTATTTTCCTTATCGACTATCATGGGAGAGAAAGACTATCAGCAGCGAATATCATGTTGCGTTATAGGTAGCCAAATGCAAAAGAAAAAGTGCTCTTTGGCGAAGGCTATGTGCCGTGTCACAAATCATTAGCTAATGACAAAATTTTTGGATCTGGGGCCTTGATGATGGCTATCTGTTCGCAGGCCTAAAAAAGAGGAAAATTAGAGGCTAAATACAAATCGTTTTACAAAAAGGCATCGAAATTTTAGAGAAGAGTTGGAGTGAATGCTTCACTGTTGAAACATTGTTCTAAAAATAATGTTGTTTTAGTAGTTAGAACTTATTGGGCGTGATAATTACAAGACCCTATCCAACTGGTAATTATGCCACTTACTCCTTCATTACTGAATCAGGATGTTAAAATGGGATTTACTCATTTCATTACGATTGGTGATTTAATAAACAAAACTATACCACATATCAGTGTACAGAGTGAAATAAGGCCTTTTACAATAACCATGGCATTCTGTGATAGTGTGAAATGATGGTAAATACTATGGATCGACAAATGCGTCTGTGTCAGTCTTTCGAGATAATCATCCCAAACCTAACCTAATTTGAAACCATTACTGGTGTCACTAAAGTTATTAAACTGCTAACCTCGTCATTAACAAAATAATTCAATTTAAAGCTTTCGAAAAATCCTGATCTTAACAGACTAAGGTAGTCTATAGGAGGCTCAAGAATAGAGCCAAAAAGAGTAACTCATAAATTGACAAAAATCTATCAGTAGTTCAAAAGTGTAAAATACATTTTTAAAGTCGTTACCGAAATATTTAACGGTCGCTCTCTTGTAGTGACCTTATCGAACCCACTGTTATTCGTTAAAGGAATTCTAATGAGATGCAGATGACATAATAAGGCATGAGTTGAAAATTTTTCAAAAAATTAAAATTTTGTTGTATGGTTTTTATCAGTTTGCAATACTTTTATACGCCAAATATTATCTTTTTGTAAATCTCTATTACAACTCATTGGCTATGGGTAGTGCTTAATACTGAGATTAAAGTGTGTATATGCCATATCCCGCCAAACTTCCCAATTCTCAATTTAATTTGTATATGGCATGCCGATTTCACCTGTTTTAGTTATTTATATTTTGACTAATATCATGAGGGTCACATACTAACTAATTTCAAGATTGATATTAATTGTAGAGACTAGTGGTACATTGCAAAGAGATACTCTAATACTCAGTAACCAGGGATATTGTATATAATCTGCTACCCTCATGATATAAATCGAGATATAAATTACTTAAGCAAGTTAAATCGGCATGCCATACAAATTAAATCTAAAACCAGAATTGGAGTAACTGCTGAGTTATGACTTAAAGGCCTTCTAATACTCAGTATTAAGGACTATTGTATCCTCTTGATGATACTTTAGAAGAATCTCTGTGGTCCTCATGATATGAGTATTAGTCGAAGTATAAATTATTCAAGCATCACATTCAAACAGTTGTAATCGGCATGGCATACTAATTAATTTTAAAACTGAGAGTTGGGGAAACTGCTATTGTACGAGCTATTGCAACCTCTGATCACATTTTAGAAGAATCCCAGTGACCCTCATACCCGAAATATACATAACTCAAACAGGTGAAATCGGCATGCCATACTCATTAATTTAAAAATTTAAAATATGGGAGACTGCTGGGGCTTGGCAAATAGACAGTTTTGTACTTAGTTACTCAAACAGTAGAATCACAGTAGAAAACAGTAGAGTCTTACATATTAAAATAAAAATTGAAAATTCGGGGGAACGTTATATAGTTATCTTTACACAGACGTTGTATATTATGCGGCTATACAAATTTCAAATAAAAATGTTTGCGTCTCACACAATTGCGTACCATTCAAAGTCAGATACATAAACTTTATATTGTAATCCGCACCTTCCCTTAAAATTTATTTTGATATCATAACAATTCAGGTTTTTATTTTGTTGCGTCTCAACAAAAAAGATTACTGAACCAAAAATACATATACAAGCAAGAAAACAATCTTAAATTATCCTCAGAATATCATTCTTTGCGTTACTCACATATACTCATCAGCATCATAATTCATAGTGAGATTTTTTAATTCGTTTTATACACATTTTTGATTGTCTATACAGTAACACCTAAGAAATACCAAAATTTTCAATATATTTAATTTTAGTCATAATGAAAAACTATTATGCGTATACTGTGTAAGCTTGATTTCGAAGTAAACATTTTTAATTTGGGTTTGTCGCTTACACCATCATTCATGCCTTTTATATTTTTATTTTGTTTTTGGTGGTAAGATTAACTCACTCACCCACATAACGTTAAAAATTATTTTTCATGTATGTATACCGAAATGCAAAGTAATGAACTTGAAATTTGATAATTTATATGACTTTTATATAAGATGTTTGGTATACGAGTATCTTAAAGATACGCGCATTAATGATTTGTTTTTCGGTTGAGTCAATATTTGGAATTTCTTATTTGGCAAGAATTTCTATAACTGTTTACGATTTTATGAGAATTGATTTAGGCAAGAATTATTTTATTGAAAGAATCCCACACATATATTATTACAATGATGATAGGCGCCTGCCAATTTTGGTAATGATTAAATAATCGGATACATCGCATCTTATCGGTTTAATTGAATTATTATTCGGTAACCAAATTTTTTCGATTCAAATTTATTTCGAATTTTTGATATTTTTACTTTTAATGAAATAAAGAATTGAAGTCCACGAAAGAATATGTCCATAAATTTAACAAATTTTATATACAGGGTGATTCGTAAGTAAGTACAATAAATTCGGGAGGTGATGGAAGACACTAACCTGAACAAAAAATTATATTTAATTCTGTAACCGTTATAGATATAATCAAGGTGCTACTGTAAAATTGGTCAACTCATAACTTAAGCCACCATTTTCTTTCGCAAATTAATTAGTTTATGAAACACAGGGCCAATCAATAAGTACGATTGAATTTTACTGGATTGGAATAATAAAGTTTTCCTCGTTTTTCTTACATTTTACGTATAAAACTACTGAAGCTTGATGTTATAATTGCATTTATTGGAAAAATGTGTAACTAATCTGCACGACTAATACCTCCAAATTACAGTACATTTTCCAAATATTTTGAATAATGTATTGTTCAGTCATAATATCACTAAGTAGAACTCATCCTACTCAGTGGTAATATTGAAAAATTAAAGATTTTTACACCTGTTTAGTGGGAAGTGTACTTATTATCAATTTACCATATTATTGGCCCTGTGATTGATCCCACCTCCCGAAATTATTTTACTTGCTAAGAATCACCCTGTATCTAAAAGCGAACAGGTTTTTGGTGGATTCTAAATTTAATGCAAATCTCAAATTTTATTTTATTATTAAGATTTTTTATAGTTTGTATACCAACAACGAGCGTGATTTACATATTGACCAAAATATTTGGTCTTCCAAAATAGCATAATACACATATTATTACTGTAAAAATATTTTTACAATTATTTGATTTCAACAACATATCTTCCTAATTGGCCAATCAGACAACTAAAGCGTTGTTGAAATTTAAATATTTTGGGAAAATTCCCAATAATGATATGTAATTAATATTTTTATGTTATAACAACGTTATTTAGATTTTAAGTTACAATCTAAAAGTTTTTATTGATAGCCGCCATATTTCTTACCAATTAGCATACTAGTTGGAAGTCAAAATACGTAAATAAATCCAGTAATAATTGAATGTGCGTCACAATAATACGGTAGCACGTTAATTAGTAAATTTATGTTGTATGCTGTATGATGCAATAGCGACTTGTTCAAAAACTTAAACATGAAGAAGAAGAATTAAAGTAAAAAAAACAAGCTACCGTCCAAATTGCACAGTGGTTAAAGCTTTGGCGTTTGGATCGGAAGATACCGGGTTCGAATTCCTATAGGAAAGGATGCAAAGCTGGGATTTTTGGTCATCAGTTTATGATCTAATGAAAATGAACACAACAATGACCCCCCGTTGGAGTGCAGAACTCAGGGCCGACCCATCTTCAATGCCAGTAATATAGGCTGACAGCTATGCAATGCGCAGATGGTTGGGAAACTGCGAAAAAGTATGGATGGGAAAATCGAATGAGTTGGAATGCATATAGGCCTCAGAACAGATTAAAGATAAATAAAAAAAAAAGAAAGTAAGAAACTTTTCTGTACTTTAAACCATCCATCGGATATATTTCTCTTCTGTTCAATAGAACTCATTTGAGTTATTTATTTTTGCTTACTCGTGTTGCGCCAGGAATAAAAGTCAAAAGAATCAATTCAGTTCGCAATCAACATGAAGGATTTTTTTAACTTTTTAGGCTTCGGAGAATAAACCTGGCGAATTATCCGTGCCATCAATAACTAGCCGATCTGTCACCCGTTCTCAAAGCAAATCAATTTCGCAAGATACCTTACCTATGTTCAACCTAACCAAGACGTTATTGTGCGGCAGGACAAACAAATAAATATTACAGTTGAAAAATTATCCAGTATGAGAAACATATCACCGCCATCTGCATTAGAAACATCTCCTCTTTCATAGATAGTACGACCTGTATAGTCTGTTTACCAGTACAACATGCAACAAAACTATAGTAGAAGCCTCATAACTTCAGGCACAAGCAAAAAATGTTCATTTCTTTTTCATATCTATCTAACTAACTATCTAACTAACTCTAAAATGAACTTGAGACAATTAGAGTGGTGGAACAAACAGGATGGATATTTATAAGTAGAATTCACGCATCAATCACAGATGAACAATTTAAGAGATTTATTGATTGATTGATTTTGAATGCACGACCAAGTTCTTAGACAAGATCTCCCGGGAGACGCCGGGCCCACCGTACACTCCTTTTACATATAACAAAACCGAGGGATTAGACAGGTTAATTGGATGGGACTGAATCAGCCCGGTTACAGGCACCTAGAAATAGCCGATAAGGTAGGCAATGGTAAGGATAGGAAAGGTTTTTTTTTTTTTTTGGCAGAGCGACCCGGTTACAAGAACCTTGATCGTACAACACAAGACAATACAAGGGATAAAAGTTTTAATGACCATCAACAATTGCTTCTTAGAAACAGCACCTAAAATAAACCTACAATAAAAACTTGCCTCTAAAGCTGAAATGTAAATTCATCATGAATTAAATAGGATTAATAAATTTTGATTTGATTTGAATGCAAAAACTAACAATAGATGTGACAGACCTGGCCCGGTTGCAGACTCTTTCAAATTGTGTCAGCTTCCCTTTGAACCGCATCTGAAATTAATTATTATTTTGAAATACTTTAGTTAAGTATAGCCATCAAAACCGCTTCCAAAATGCTTAACTCCTGGAGTCAATATATTGTTAGAATTTGAATTATTTGCTGATAAGTGCTATTGGATCCGGAATTCTTTCCCTAACAGCCAATATTTAATTTAAATTTTATTATTATAAACCAGTTTTAAACACTAACACCCGGAGTATCCGTATCTAACCAGCACCACTCTTAAAATAGATTAACTGCTTTACCAAGAATAAGTAAACTGTTTAACTTATAATAACTTATTATAACTAAATACTAAATTTAAATAGTTAATAACTGGGTCGCCTTCCAAAATATTTCCTGTAGATTAACTTAAGATTAATGACTACCACTTCACTTTCCAATATTCGAAAGTTTAACCAACAAAACTGCTTCCCAAACACCAATGTCCAAGAAATTGGTTTAGGTTATTAAATTGAGATGCATAGATACTATTAATTCCGGAATCCTTTCCTAAATCCAGATTAAATTAATTTTATTATTCCAATCCATTTTTAAAATATTATCACACCCGAATATTAGTCATTAATCGGCACCAATCATAAATTAGATTAACTAAGATGAACAATTGAAGAGATTTATGAGTAATAAATAGTAAATTTAAACGCGGTTCGAATCATCCCAAAAGTAAATGACTACGTTTCATATCGAATCAGCTTCAATGACTTACAATTTGATTCTATCATAAATTCTGAGGCTTGGCCAAAGGGACTGTTCATCAAAAAATTTGATTTTTCAATAAAGCAGAAGTTTTTTCGGAATACAAGAAAGAACAGCCAAATAACTTAAAACCCTGCAAACTGAACCAATCGACACGCAACTTCAATAATGGTTTCAATATACGTACTTCGGATGAGGTTGGTGATATCACTACTGACTTGATGTTAGCTCTGATAACCTCATCAAGATAGCGAGAGTTAAAATCATTAAAATCAGAGATGCAATGTGCAATTCAAATAGAGGCGTATTGCATTTTTCATCTTCAAAGAATTACTCCAAGACTCCAAGTCTGATTACTATACGTGCACATCTTAATATTGCGAAACTCAAACTGACATTGATATTAAGCCAACACATAACAATTCAATCATCTCATCATTTAAATCTAAACTTCTGTTAGCAAGAGGCGCAAATAACATACACCATGAAGATTATATTTACGGATATGAGCTTTTTAAAGATATCCCATTTCAAAAATGCCTGGTTACTGAACCTTAAATTTCAACCTAGATATATGGTAAATACTTAGTAGCTTCTTCTATTTTAATTTGAATTGCCTTAGAAAAAAAATTGGATAATTCTAATCTCAAAAAACACCTGTCTCAAAACCAACATAAACTACGTAACTTCTAGATTAAATCCGTCAATGCAGTTACAAATCAATATAAACGTTATACTTGCAACAACGAAAAGATGAGCCTTTCAATAGCCCTTTGGATGTTAACCACTATATCAACAAGCTTTTGTCGGTCTTAAATTATATTACAAACTGTCCATTAACAACATCAAATGAGTTTTAAATATTCCATTCAATATGTCACTTCAGTAAGAAATAGTGTGGAATACAGGTGACCCCTCGAAGTTATCACATGGTAAGTGTACGGATTTTCCAGCTATACATCTCCGACATTTTACAAGATCTGCAGAGTCCTGCTATAAAAATTCGATCATGTAAATAATGGTTTACATGAAACAGTCTAATTAAAAGCCACTTAAAGAATCAATCCATCAAGAACATTCATCTACTGCCACTATCTGATTGTTCCTTACGACAATTGAACTAATTTTTATTTGACAATGCCACCAAATAATATCTTGAAGAACCGACCACAAAACAACAATTTGGATTTGATGGAAATAATCTGGCCCAAGTGTGCGAAAGCACTAACACATTTATTAAACCAAACATATAATTTTTATTCATCGGGCACGGAAATTATGATAGATCCTCAGACTTACAACTCGTTAAGCAATACTTATTTTAAGGAAAACGTAAAGATCCCGGACATTACAAATATCCAAGGGTACAACTTGAGTAAATCAACTTGGATTATAAACAACCATGGGCATTGATCTTGTTCTATATGCTGATATTAAATTAAAGGCAGAATCTCGTTCCGAGCACGACATCGTTGATATTAATAACATCAAATTAAACTACAAAACGATTGTCTCGTATCTAACAAATGGTAATCGGATCTACGATAGAGAGTTTTCATTGATGAGTACATGATGGTGCAGCTGATGTAACTTCTGATCTACAGGAAAACTACCCTAACATCAGTAGTACGAACACCGTAGAAACTTCAGCCAAATTTTTAAACGTGCCACGAACATTGTCGTCGATACAACTAACTTTTCCCAAAGCTGATAAACAATTAATCTCCCACTTATTTAGTGTACTGCATGTTATAGTTGCAATTTCAAGAGAAACACAATCATTAAAAAAATTTTCACCAGTGAATAATGACACCCGCTTTTAATGAAGACTCGATCCTATACTACTGCTCAAATGGTAAAACAACCCAAAAAATCCCAGAAACGAATGATTTATTATAAATGTTCAATTTTCTATCAACTCAGAAAGTAGCTCTAGTAACTTTACTCACACCGAGAGTTGAACTAATTGGCGAAACATAAAAATAAACCAAACAAATATAATCATCTACATAGGAAATAAACCAGCTCAATCAAATAGCGATCATTATGCGACCTGCATCGATGCGATTGTTGAGGTTATTAGTACAAAAAACTCGTCAGGTTTTGAAGGAATTCACGGTTTCAGTTGGAACGAAATGGGAGCTTCAAACATTCCGAGTGCAAGATTATGAATTATAAATGAGACTTGAAGAGAGATCATTAATTGTAGCTGCTATGTAAAAGTTCATTAGTTAGGACTTGCAGCTCGGTATCATATTATGCACGAAAACCCATATCTTTAGGAAAGTAATGTCTTGATTAATAGCGAGATTAACAAAATCCTAATATTCTTTTTTCTGTGTCTCCAATTTTAGGAACATAGGGCGCCTACTAGGCTGGTCCATCTTACTCTGTTGGGGGCTACACATTTTATCTCTTTCCATGATTTTCCAAGTTGTTTCGGTCCAGCTAGCATTGTTCTCTTCCATGCTATCGCTGGCCTTCTTTCTTTCCTTTTCAATTCATCTCCACTTTCGTCTCTTTATTTCGATCTCTATATGTATGCCAGATTTGTTCTTCTATGGAGTTCAATGTTGGTTATTGTGTTAGGTCAGAAGAATTTCAGTATTCGTCGAAAGAATTTGTTTACGAACACCTGTAACTTTTCTGACATTTTCTCTCACGCCCATACAATAGTACCGGTTTCACATATGAGTTGAACATTCGTAGGTTGGCCTTGCGTGACAGGACAGAAGAATTCCAAACTTTATGTAACATATTGAATTTGTGTCTGGCTTTATTTATGCATCTGTTTATATCTTCCGGGGTTATATTTATGTTGAGTCTCATCGTTATGGTTTTACTGATGTTTATCTTCAGACCCACATCATTAGCTAGATCTGATGGCTGTTGTACTTTCTACTAAATGTCTGAGTGTTTGCGTGAGAACAGGCATATGTCTTCTGCATAGTCTAGATCATTCAGTTTACCTGTTAGCCCCCATTGTATGCCATTAGGTCACGTGACACCCAATTTCCGCATTACATTATCCAATCCGATCAGGAATAGCATTGGTGAGAGTACGCATCCTTGCCGTACTCCTCGAGTGTTTTTAGTATTTTTCACTTTGTTTGTTCAATTTCTTTGGGAAAGAAATCAACTCGAAATCAACGAAGAGCAAGAACAGTGGTGATTTCCATTCATTGGATTGTTCATTGATGATGCGGGTTGAGTTGATGTGATCAGTGCAACTTCTTACTGGCCTAAAGCCTGCTTTTTCCGTTTTTTATTTTGCATTTATCGTAGATGAGATTCTGTCAAGGATGACCAGTTCTTGCATTCTCTTAAAGGTCACCTTTCTTGGGAATTGTATTTATCAAGCCTTCTTTCCATTTTTGTGGTATTCTGCCAGAATTCCACACTTCTTGTATTATTGGTGTTAGTGTGCTTGCAGCTGTAGATGAATCTCCTTTGAATATTTCGGCGGTAATACTATCTGTTTCACCAGCAGCCTTATTGTTCTTCAGCTTTTCAGTGGCACTTTGAACGTCAAGCTCCGTTGGTGGATGGGTGTTGCTAGTTTCATTATTGGTGTCAATTGATGACCAGAGATTTCCAGTGCTGCTGATAACATTTTCCTCGAAAGATTCTTTCCATCTCTTTAACTGAGCTTCATCCGTTGTTAATACTTAATCAATATCATCCTTTATAGGTGGTATGTTTGTAATTTTGCCGGTGACTTTTCTTACTCACTGGTATAGTGCTTCTTCAGTTTGCTTCCATTTTTGTTCTATACTTATGGTGGCTTCATTTCTATGGAGGTTGGACCGTTTCACTGAAGATGTTTCTTGTTTCAGTATCGGTTGATTTGAAATTTTGCGATTACCATTTGGTGATCAATGTATATGTCTGGAGGGTAGGCAATCAAAAATGTGTAGCCCCATTTCAACACGAGCTAAAAAGAACGTTCGTGCCATACACTACGATTTTCAACAAAAAATTTACCAATAATTTTTCTCTGTGGCGGTTTTTATAAGGATTACCTGAGACTTCGGCCACTGTAAAGAAATATTACAGTCTATTTGGAACCTAATTAATATAGCTTGATTTCTATATGAACTGGAAAGAAGGTTCGTGCCAGACTCCGTACGAGAATGTAACCATTTTCAACGTAACGTGTAACGATTTTTCAAAAACGTGTTACGATTTTTCAAAAATGTACTTAGAAATTGTTCTTCTATGACGGTTTTCACAAAGATTATCTGAAAGAACCAGACCAAAAAAATTTGCATCGTGTCAGGTAATGAGTATATGTCACCCCGAGTAATATCGGGACCACCATTCATGAACAGAGGGGTAAACTATGTCGGCCAAATTAGCAAAAGATTGTGGAGAGGCTGTATTACTTCAGCAACTAAAGGATATGTTGCAATTTTTATATGCCTAGCAACGCCAAGGTAATCTATCTAGAGCTAAAGCTTTCAAATGAGTAAAGTGAAAACAGATTTTTAATTTCTGCACAATTTGAATTCCCCTTCTGATTCTCCCTTCTGATAAGAAGAAACATTATAACAACACTTTAGCATGACACCGAGTACATCAAGATCGTCATAAGGTGGAATTTGCTGACGAAACTCAGTAAAAGCTTCTGGAAAATAGCGAACATATTATGTCTCTCGATTACAACGCAGGCCAAAGTGGTTACAAGAAGAACCTGACCTCCGTGTGGATGAACTAGTAATCCTCAAGTCTAGCCACACTCAACCACCGAAATAAATAGCATGTTGAAAAAGAATATTAGTAAAATATGCCTTACCCTTGACTAAAGAGTCTCAAGACCACACAAAACATGCAGTGAATAGTGGTTTATTCAGTCAGTAATAGCTGAAATTAGGAACAAAACACAGAATTAACGAATCACAAACATAATACAAACACGCATGGAGACAGTACACGGTCCACAAAGAAGAACGAAAATTGAGAGAGCTTCTCCAAAGTCGGATACATCAAATTATTCAGCATTAGCGAAACCATTAATGTTCTGCTAGGGTTCGCGAATGATCAGATCAAGGTCACTCAATTTACTCATTTGGCGAGAACATATTTTAAATACCTAGGCAAACTCAAAGTGGTAGCTGTGCAGTGGACTTTGAAACTCTGCCTGTTTAACACTCCATCCAAAGGTTTTGATACAAATGATGATTGGAATGGTTTGGTCCGGATTGATCACTAGTTTTCATCATTTGGTCACTTACGATTAAACGGTAAATAAATAATCAATAATTTGAAACACAAATTAGAGAAGAACATCTCATTGCATGAAAATCATAACGCCTTCATTACATTTCGTTAGATAATCGTTAGGTCAGAGGATAGGTTAACACAGTGGATATTTTTTATTGCGAATAAACGAAATCTAAATTGTATTATTTCAATTAAAATACAGAACACTATTTAGATAAAAATATATCTTTAATAAAATAATTGTACCTAAAATAGAAGACATAAGGTAAAATTAGTTAAACTTTTTGGTTGTCCATAACTTGTTGTCGAGATATGGACAACCAAAAAGTTTAAATACAAGACGTTATTAAGAATAATATGCGGGAACACAACATGGCAAATATTTTACTTTGGATAATCCTTTGTCATCTGCCATTGAGGATTGATTGATCATTAGCTGTTTTCGCTTGGTTACCCAAATGTAACGATTTATTGCGAAAATTCGTTACAAACTCATATTTCCATCAGATTCGGAATGCTGGGGTCTGGAATGTTGGCCAATACTAATAATTCTATAAATCCAACGATTGAAATAATTCGGTCAACTGTCATTAAAAATTGGTCAATAGTTGGTTTTGTTTTGTCAGCCTTACATAAGGGATTTATTGCGTAGGGATTTATTCCAATCGTTGGATTTATCGTTGTATTTATAAACTTTCTAGATCCGAACAGGCTGAATATGATGGAAAGATAAGTTTTTTACGAATTTTCACAATAAATCGTTACTAAGTATTGACCAAACGAAGACAACTACAGTGACCAATCCTCAAAAACATTAACCTAACGATTTCGATTGTTGGATTTATAAAATTATTAGAATGGGTCAACATACTTTCCAGACTCAAATACTTCGAATCGTGCGAGAAGACGAATTTTAAAGAATTTTTGCAATAAATCGTTTTGTAGGGGTAACCAAACAAAAACAACTAGTGGCCAATCCTCAATGACAGTTGTCCAAACGATTGCGATTGTTGGATTTGTGATAATTATCTAGAATAAATTGTTTCCAAAAGTGCGCTCGGGCATATTATTCTACACAACGTTTTGCATTTAGTTGTTGCCGAATTACGAACAACCATAAAATTGAGTTGATTTTAAATTTATGTCTCCCAGTTTAAATACAAAGGAGATATTTTGCTCCAAACGGTATATTCCAATTGACCTAGTTATTAATTTTGTAAAATCAAATTCCCAAATAAGCAACGAACCTGATTTTATTGAAATAATATAATTTTGAAAATTTAAAAATTGACTTGGTGACCAATCTCCAAAATGTGTTTACCATTCCTGACCTATCGATTACTGAACGAAATTTAATGAAAACGGTATCATTTTCTTCAAATGAGGGACAACCCGGGAATTAGTGACCAAACGATGAAAACTGGAGACCAAACGATCCTGACCAAACGATGACCAAACCATTATAATCAACATGCAAACTCAGCCTTGTTTCTCTTCATCGCCTTCAAAATCTATACGAGTCTTTTTGTGAAATTCCTAAACACAAACGCATTGGTGGCTATTTACTATTTATTAGGATAGGTTAAGAACGTGACTTACAGTATTTATTTCGCGTAAATTCGAAATTAGTGGAACTGAATTACATTATACTAACTTGTGAGGCCTTTGTAATCACAGCTTTTAAGGATCACATAAATTGTGGTAGCGATCTCACAGATGTAACTTACGAAAATCTGAGGACGACTATTAAAGTGCTCTACTCCAATTTTTGATTTGATGTTGTCGTAAAAGTCGTGCATAGATAAATGAGTAACTACACATTATCGCAGCAGACAAAATAACGAAACTATTATTATTGTGAACAGCGTCCAAGCATAACGTCCAAGTTCTAAATACACATAATATATTACTTTTCTACGGCTTCATTGTCAATGCTCGTAATTATTTCACTTTGAAAACATTCAATTTGAGTACCTGCTATAATTAACCTAAAAATCTCAACACCTTTAAAAAAGTACAACAAAAACTACAACTAAACCATGTCTACGTCTAAGATTATAATTTACTGTTTAAATTAACTAAATACCACATTTTAAAAATATCTTTCACTTTCAAAATAAAAATGTTCGGTGAGTAAATGGAATGCGGCATGCTAATTTTTACCTCAAATTACTTTTAAATATATACAACACATATCGAGATATAAATTAGAGGTAAATTAGACTTTTAAATTTTTATTTGTTCCGATCAAATAAAATTGGAGCTTTTTTGGTACAGTACAGTGAGATGCATCATATTAAACATAACTTAAAAAACTTTCTTTTATCAACACAACACGCTTGGTGAAAATAAATTTATGTTTCTGCGTTTCAATAAGATTAAATCATGTACCAGTTCTGATACAACAAACTGTATTAAATTGTTAATATAATTGCCGAACGAAAGACATACACCTCACAAAATTGGCAAAAATATTAACTTGATTTGCGCATCGATTCGCAACGCAAGTGATTCATTTATTGTTTTCCAAACGAAGTGTACGCACATTAAATATGGTCACGTGTATCGAATTTTAATTTAAAAAAATCGTTTTGCATGTAAACATTTCATCACTCTTTCGAAAATATACAATTCGATTCTATTGTGTTCAAAAGTCATCTTCATAAAATATTACGACATACACATTTAACATTTTATTCTTGTAGTCAATTTCCCATCGCACAAAGTACAGTATAAGACAACAAGCATTTCATTGATTTACAAAATCGATCGATTGCGCGACTTTATACAAAAAAAAAATACACAAAAATTTCCATCATTTCTCTTTTAACTTGGTTGTACACATCTTAAAAAATAAGACGAAAACGAAAATATCAATATCTTTCCACTTGATTTGCTCCATTTTAAATTCTGAAAAGCTGAGCAATGAAAACAACAACAGAAACAACGTGTTTTCGTATTGTAATAGTATACCAGCCGCACAAAATGTTAAAATACAAGTTTTTATTTCGTTCGTGTATAACTTTTATAAGAAAATGATCAATTCCTAAGTGTTTTTATGTGTCTTTGATACTCGTATATACAAAAGCACTACTTTTCGTTTTATACGCAATTGCGCGTGCGTTTATGTAGTATACATTCGGCGCGATCAACGGAAATGCGATCAGCTACAATGTTGTATATAGGAGATCTTGGGTGTATGGGTTTAATCGCATATACTCGTGCATGATGATGTAAGTTATAGTCATCAACTACATAAACTGAAAATCGATTGAAGAATATTAACTACAGATATTTTCTCTATGTATGCACGTGATTTCCTTCGACAAACAATAATTATTTATAAAACGTTGACGATATTTATAAATCGATCGCGGAGACATTTATTCAAATTAGACAACTTTCCTTGGTATAGGTCTTAAGAGCATGTACACATTTGCAGCACATTGAAATGAAATTCTGCAAATATTACGCAGTTGTGTTGTTGTAAAACGCACAGAATTCGATATAATAAGATTTTTCCCCAACAAAATTTACAATTTTAATACGATGTGCGATGGGTGGCTATTTAGCCCAAATTTTAACCCAGAACGTCCTAACAAGTTTGTTGTTATGTATCTATTATTTAGATACGTTTTAGCAATGAACCTAGAGTATCAGCAAATATTAAATAGTATCAATATATCACAGTGCCTTATTAAATCGTGTTCCAAAATTTTTTCCTATAATGCAAGAATAAAGTTAGTTGTTTTAGTACAAATTCGAAAAAAATTCGAGGATCAATACAGCTTGTGAAAAAGTAAAACAAAATTTAACTGTGTAGCTTAGTTGACAAAATAAAAAAATAAATACTGGCATAAGCCTATAAATGTTTATTTTTATTTAATTTTATTACTATTTAAAATTTGTTAAAATTCGATATAAACGACGAATTGAACTCAACCGTTTCGTACTGAAAGGCGGAGTACTGTATAATTTTATTTTGTGATATTAAGGAACAGCACACGATACAGGACGAACATGTGATCAATTCTTATGTAAAATTATCAGTCGTTCTTCTGTTAATATTGAAAATTTAAAGTATGCTGATCTGCAGATAATGATGTTGAGAAACCAATGACGTATTTCCAAATTTTTATATTGACTGGACAATTTGAGTGACTGTAATATTTGTTGTTTATTTTAATAAATTCCTGTAGTGAATTATCTACTAAGAACTAACCAAACAAATATGTTTTATGTTCAAATAACAAATCAGAAGTAAGTTTTATTCTATTGTTTTAACAGTATGTCTCCTTTGCTTACACTGTCATCATTATTTGTTTTGTACACTGTTAACACTCCGCCTCGATTTTTGTTAGTTACAAAAATCGCACAATATACAACTTATTGAATTATATCAAACCAAGCTTTCGCCGAAGTTCAACATGAGTTGCAGTTGGCAATGCCTTAGTCATCACATCTGCCAGTTGCTCTTTGGTTCCAATGTATTTTACTTCGATATCACTGCGCTCAATTACATTTCGCAAAAAGTGATATCGAATATCGACATGTTTTAGCTTGTGTGATCCTTTTGCACTGGATGCAATTATAATGTACCCCGTCGTGGGTTTATTAACATCTTCATCCATTTCGGATAACAATCCCCGGATCCAAATTGCCTCACATGTAGCCGAACTTAACGAAACATATTCGGCCTCAGTCGAAGATAACGCAACAGTTGTTTGTTTTCTTGTAGACCATGATATTGTGTTCTCGAATACCATAAAAACGTATCCAGAAACAGATTTTCTGTCCACGACATCAGAGTCTGAGTCAGCATATCCAGTTAATACTGCCGTGTTGCTTCCTATCACACATGTCAATTTGAGATTTAATGTTTATTTGACATATCGAAGGATTCGTTTTAAATGAGCCCAATGCTCATCACTCGCACCCGCTTGAATAAGTTGTTGCTGCATACATCAAACACCCGATTAATTCTCGATATGGTTGATGTGTCAGAGTTGTACTCTCATCTGTTACTTTCACCAATTTCAAATTGCATTCTTTTGGTGTTGAAATTAAATTGCAATTTTCCATTTTGAACCTATTGAACATATCTTCCAGGTACACCCGTTGGTCAATTTGCAATCTTCCATTCGCTCGATCACGTTTCAAGAAATGACAAACTTCTCCAATGTCCTTCATTTCAAATTCATTGGAAATTGATTTTTTTATGTTAATGATGTTTTTAAGCAATTTCCCAACCAGAATGAGATCATCAACGTACAAAAGTATATATACTGTTTCATCTCGCATTCCTTGAATAAATAAACATTAGTCAAATTCTGATTGCGTAAAACCAATGATAGTTATGAATTTTTGAAATTTCTCATTCCAAACACGTGATGCTTGTTTTAGCCCATAAAGTGACTTGTTTAGTTTGCAAACGAGTCCCTCTGGTTGCTTCATGAAAATTTCTTCGTGAAGGTCCTCATTCAGAAATGCCGTACAAACATCCATTTGATGCATTTCATAATCCCGTTCAACAGCCATAGCCAATAATAAACGAACGGTAACCAATCTTGCCACCGGGGAATAAGTTTCAAAGAAATCCATCCAATTCCCGGTTTTTGAGTAAAACCTCTCGCAACCAATCTGGCTTTGTAATTTGTTGGTTGCCCAAATTTATCACGTTTCCTGGTGAAAACCCATTTTGAACTAACAATTGGACGTCCCGGTGGTACTTCCACCAATGACCATGTTCGATTCTTCAACAACGAATTCATTTCAGTATTGACAGCCTTCATCAATTCATTAGCATCTTCTCTTCCTTCAATGTCCGAAAACTTCTGTGGCACATCATCAACATATGCCTTCGCATTCAATGCAACTACGGTAATTTCTACATTTTCTTCATCCAGAAAACGATCAATAGCTAATCATCATGATGCTCTCGTTGGGGTCGTGATGAAGATGCAACATGATGATTCAATTCAACATCTTCCCTCACGATCTGATCTTCAATCTCCGCCTCGTTGTCACCACTTGCCGATTCATAAGTGCTTGTGTCTTCCACATTAACATTTAACAAGGACTCCGCCTGAACTTCACATTTTTCAACCTCAACAATGGAATGTGAATTTTACTTGAATTTGCACTCATCAAATTTTACATCACAAACGATAGCCATTTTTCGCATATCCAACCATAGTCATTGGATTCGATTTGTTATCCATTTTTGTACGCAACGCATCAGGGATATGTGCATATGCCGTTGGTCCAAATACTCGAATATTTGATAAATTTAGTGTTTTTCCAAACCAAATTTCTGCTGGCGTTTATTGACATTTAATTCCCGCGTTGGGCTTCGATTTGTGACATATGTTGCACTCAATACGGCCTCGCCCCAAAATTTCTTGTCCATTTGAGCTTCTGTAATCATCGAACGTGCCTTTTCGAATTATGTTCGATTCATCCTTTCTGCCACACCATTCAATTCACGACTGTACGGAATTGTATATTCGATTTGTATTCCAGAATTTTCACAAAATCGTTTAAATTCGTTAGATTTGTATTCACCGCCATTATCACATCGCAAACGTGAAATTTTTCGCTCAAATTGTGGCGATACCATTTTTGAAAAAACGACAAAATTCTTCAAAACCTCTGATTTCTTTTCCATCAGAAAAACGATCGTGAAATGAGTAAAATCGTCAACGAATGTCACAATAAAACGATTTCCGTCCCATATTGGTAGATTGATTGGGCCGCAGACATCGGTGTGAATTAATTCCAACACCCTTGGCTAGAATGGCTTTCGTGTTTGTTTGCCAAAATTACACGGTTCGCATACACCCCTCAAGTCGTTGTTGAGTAGACCAATTCCATCCACCATTGATGACAATCGTCGCACATCATTTCAATTTAGGTGTCCCATTTGCCGATGCCAGAGTTCCATACTTGCTTGATTTTTCTTCTTCCCACCGAGTAATGCTCAGCCACTTGTTTTGATTTTCAAACCACAGCGCTTAGCAGCTTCCAATGTAAGCAACGGAGATAATATTAGCTTTTAACGAACTGTATATGCTACGATGGGCGATGAATAAAAGTACAAAACCCCCACCGAAGAGGCCGATTACTAAGGTTCTCGGCGAGTTTTTGGTTCCCTGAGCAAATCCCATTCTGACGCCCACCACTCTCACTGGCTTTAATTTTACCAAAGCCTCAAAAATAATTATAATTATTATAATAAACTAAAAAAATATGTTTATGTACTTGGAAGTTGGCAGTTGACACTTTAACAACCAAAAATCATGAACTTTTTAACAGCTTGATTTACTTCGAATATTTTTTCGAAGTTCGAAAAAAATGACAAAAGTGACACCGTGCCAAAATATCTAATTACGAACAATGTGATAGTATCATACAGTGCTGCTTGATACGTCATTAAATGTATAACTAAAATTTCGTTTTTGCACTATAGATGGCAGCAATGTTAGTAAAAAGTTCTAGTGCCTTAGAGGTTCACGTAAATGTAGAATGCATAATTTAATAAATTAATCCTTATCAATGGTCCGTGATTGTGGTGTCATTTTTGGCCAACAATCAGAACCGTCGACATTATTTGACGTCATATATCAATATTTTTACGCAATGAGCCCATTAATATTCTAGCCGCAGTGGTTCTAGACTCCTTTGCCATCTAGTGTGCGAGTATGAGACCTTGCTGATCTTGAAAATTACCGCTTTTACATTTTGCGTGAGCGTTCATCGAAACTCTAAGAATTGGTGCAAGGCAAATTGGAATGTGCCAGATTTTGGCCAATTACTGACAAAACAAGAAGTTCGGATAGATATACGTGACATGGGAATTCTATTTGTTATTCTGGAAAATAGAAAAATACGGTGTGAGTGTAAAAACCATTGATCTTAATAAATGTAGACATTTGAGCCGACCGTAGCAGTCATCTAATAATAACTTCGGTCTGCAAGCAGATGTTTACATCATGGCGACAAAATATTAAAATGTTCATAAATATGAATATCTTCAATCGAAAGTGGAGTATAGGAACACTTCAAATTTTTCGGAGCCAATTCTAGGGATATTCGACACGAGCGGCATATACCGCCAGATATAGGCCTTGGTTATGACTATCAACCATCAAGCTCATGCTCATATGGCACTTCATCTATCGCCAGTGCAGTATTGAGATACTGTTGCCAAACTATCAGAAACACTAGAGAATATACAGATGGGTGATATTTAATACGAAATATCTCTCGTTATAAGTTTCGTATACAGTAGTTCCATGGCACAGTATCAAAAGCCCGGAAGTTCAGTAAAAGTTAATATCTTCTGCATTTGATATTTTCACGTTATAATTCCGAATTCTCGAATTGTGTCGAGCCAATATCTTTTTGATTTGATTCATTTTGATAAATTCAAATGATGATTCCAAACTACCGAATTTTTGAGGTGCCCTCATACAACACTGGCAATAGACGATATATTATCAAACTAAAATCATTAATTAATTTCATTAATTTATTTGGTTTCATAATTAGTTCTTCGAGTTGTCTTCTGCCTGGTACACTCTAAATTTTATATTTTTCATTTCTCTCGATATTTAAACACTACGATGAACCCAAACGAACTTAAGTATTAACAAATTGGAAATCTAATGTGTTGCTCGTAATATTTCCAGTTTATTTATGGAGCAAATAGCCTTAAAACGGCTCGGAAGTCCCCAAAACGGAAGTTTAACTTAAGTTCAAACACATGTGTTGTTCACTGCAATGAAAGAACTGAAACTGCAAGTTACTGCTCTTGTAGTAACTGACGAGAATGAACGATATGATAAATCGAAATTTTTGCTTCCCAAATCTTCACATAACTGGATCATTTCGGGGTCTTGGTCAATCGTCTCCAACTTATCGGGAACGTTCTTGTGACAAACTTGTGGAAGCTCTAACGGAGTCCAAATTAACATTAAATGACTTCGTACTGGTTCCGAGGTCATATGCTACGAGCATTGAGTTGGCCGATTCTGAGACGGAATAAATCACGATTGAAACGCTAAACCCACGAACAAGTAAAATAATAGATTCAGAATTTAATTACTTCCACTTTCAAATAGCTCTGTAATACAAACCGAAGCATCAACCTACAAAACTACATAACTTAGTTGCATCTTCCGACGATGAAAACCTGAAAATATCACTAACCACTTCGAAATTTGGTGAACGACCTGTATCTATAAGAATTGGGTTAATTCATTAATTTGGCTCGTAGAATTTTCCTTGGTGGTAATGTAGTGTTCCTAATCAGTCAGACCATCTAAATCAGATTAAAGCCAGTGCTCCGGAAGATACTTATTCGAATAACGAAAACCTTCTAAATAATCGCAATAATACTTTTCCGGTTCAGATATCCGAGAGTTTATCAAATACCAACGAAAATCAGGATCCGCTTTTACCAAATGGAATATTATTTTTGACGGGACACCTTATGGTTCATTCATCGATCGACATTAGAATATTTAGCCAGGTCAAATAATTAGAATCGTGCTGGTCCTGTTTACAACGTAATGGAGATGTACAATGGGAAAATTTGATCAAAGATATGCGAAATAGATTCCAAGACAGATTTTGAAATTCGACAGTCAATCATTGCCAGAAAACAGAAATTCCGTGAGAGTTTTATGCGATTTGTTCGGCACTGTTTGGAAGAAATTTGTTCGGCACTGTTAGAGGTGTGTTGCACCGAATGAAGTAGAAAGAAACATAAATTTTATTTGCGTATGTTTGCCAAGAAACGTTGCGACTGGCTAGTGTCTCCTGGTACCAACGCTAATAATGGTTCGGGTGATGAATGTAATAGCCTGGACAGACTGCGGATTAGTTAAACTGGTTTAGTAAAATTCAATCAAGCACCCTATGAAGAACTTGAATTTGCTAGTAGATTTTTGAATTTTTCGTAGTGTGTCGAACTGAATTTAACTTTATTTCCTAGAGTACTTGCCGAATTTTGCTAAACCAGTTAGGTAACTAATCCGCAGTCTGTCTAGGCTATAATTCTAGCAAGTTTACTATTTCGACTGTTAATGATCGATAAAATATTCTTCGATTCTTAAATTTTAAGATATTGCAATACACGCATAATTTGTCATATAATACACGCATAATGTAAAGTTTAGATCAGCGTGCACTTTTCGTCTTAATGAAGCTATACATACGCAAACAGTTTCCAGTCTAGCTTCCCGTTGCTCGACTGTTTCAGGCAAACATGCTTAAGCGTAATTCTAGCGCACGATATGTGTTACATCGAATGAAGTAGTTTAGAAAACTATAATGAAAGTTTCCGCCAAACTTAAAAGTGACAAACAACTTTACCGGGCTCACAAAGTGTAAAGCTACACTTTCAAAAAAAGCTTGTTTTGTAAAACGAAATAAAATGCTAATAAAAATAAGTTCACAATTGCAAGGTAATTTAGCCACAACAATGAGCCATAACCTTTCAAAATATTTTCTAGAAACCAACATATTTATGCGGTGATAGATTATTATAATTTTAAAAGTTTGCTATAGTAAAAAGTGTAGTGCCGGTCCGAAAGTCAATGACAAGGCATCGTAGAGATGTCTACGCTTAACGGCATATGAGATCATTTAATTAGACAATTTTTAATGTTTTCTAGAAGCCAACATATGTATTTATGCGGTGGGGCAGTCATAAATGTTTTTCAATTTTAAAATTTTGCTATAGTTAAAAGTGTAGTGGCGGTTCGAAGGTCAATGACAAGGCATTGACCTTCAAAAGACCTTCACAAGAATTCTTAATTCTATAATTTTAAAATTGAAAAACTTATATGACTGCCCACCGCATAAATATGTTGGCTTCTAGAAAACATTAAAAACTGTCAAATGATTAAATGATCCCCCATTGACCTTCGACAGCCACTATACTTTTTATTATAGCAAAATTTTTAAAATGAAAAAAACCTGTGACTGCTCCACCGTATAAATATGTTGGCTTCTGGAAAACATTAAGAATTGTCTAATTAACATGATTTTATATACCGTTAAGCGTAGCCTTACTACACATGAATAGTGTAGTTAAAATTTAATCAGAATATTTGTGTATGTACACTTTTAAGCTTTTGTAAGGTTTTCTGTCAATTTGCCGGAAACTTCACGCTGCCTTTAGAAACATAAATTGTATTTGCGTATGCTTGCCAAGAAATGTTTCGATTGGTTTGTGAATTCAATTCTGGCAAGTTTTCTTTTTCGACCGATACACGCTCCGCAATACATACATAGTTTAAGATTACAATCAGCGTGCACTTTTTGTCTGGATGGGGCTACCTTAATTGAACGGTTTCCAGTCTTGCTCCCGTTGCTCGACTGTTTCAGTCAAACAGGCTTCAGCATTGCGTATTCGAACGGTTTCTAGTCTTGCTTGCCGTTGCCCGTCTGTTTGTGAAGCTGGTGATGCGTTTTTATTTTGTGAGGTGTGACTAATTGACCAATTGACCAATTTCTCGTCGTTTGGGTGGCATAATTGATTTATAATTTTACTTGGAAATAGCAAGAAATGCATATGATATCTATCATGTAATGTCCACCGGCAATTGGAATGTCACGATTCTTGTTATGTTACACACGAACTGAAATATTGTTGTTTATATTTGATAAAATTCAATTCTGAGAATTTGCACCATAGCAATTATATTTTCCTATTTATAGCATATATAACCGGAAACAACGGATTTGAGGGGATAAAAAATACATATTACCTATATAGCCCATCCCGCCACCTACCAGGAGTGATAGAGTTGTCAATTTTTACGATATATGTCCTAGTCATGTATCATGGATCTTTCATAATAATTTTATCATGCATGAATTTTAATAATTAATTAATGTTGTGCATTCTGTGAGAGTGGGCTGAACATGATACACACCCCAGGTTATTACGCAAAAATTTTATATAAGTAATAGGCCTAAGATCAATTTCCAACATTGATAAACAATACCACAAATGAAATTTTAAATTATGTGATCTTCAGTTTTAATAGGATAGCAAGAAAACAATAAAATTCTAAACCTACATCACTCGTCCAGCGATCATCGTATTATTTAAATACAGCATCCAAGTACACCCCCGAACTATCGCATGTAAATATAAAAACCATAAATACGATCATCTGACTTTTTAAAGTAGAGTCAGTAAAATAGCAGATAAATATGGATAAATAAAACAAAACCAAAACAACGTGTTTTTATTGTTTTTTATATGACTTTCAAAGCTACTAAAAACAACAAACAGGTAGATAAATCGCTATACGATTTTTTTCCTCCATGTGTATGTAAGTCACGATCGCGTTTTTATTTGAATTCTTTTATTTTATTTTTTGTACTTAAAGAAAAGAGACAAAAATAATAGGTAATCGCAAGAAAGAGAACAAAATCTTTTCTCTTTTTAAAAAAAAAACATGAAACGAAAACAAAATCAAAATTTTTTTACGTTTCATTTAGTAAAAATTGTGACTTCGAAGTGGTGAATACAGTGTTGTGTTGTGAATTAAGACTTGCATCTTTAAAAAAAATATCAATAATTAGCTACATTAAAATTGTGCGGATTACAATAATTATTATAATAAAAAATTGTGTGCTATTTAGTGAAATTATAATTAAAAACAAGTGTAATTTTAAAAATATTACAAGTAATTTAAATATTTAGTTTTTTTATATCTTAGATACCTTTCACAAATTTTTTAAGTGATCGTATGTAAGAAAAAAAATAATAATCGTTGGTATATAGTAAATACCCTGAAATAATATAATAATAATTATTTATATTATTAAAAATAAATTATAAAAATTCCAAGAAATATTAATTATTTTTAACAAGTGTTTGTGAATTTATATTTTTATTTTTGAGTTATAAGAAATATGTGTGTATATGTACATATATATGTATACGTATAAAAAGGGCGTGATCCTCAATTTATCTTTCGTATAAGATCATCATCATCAATAATAATTTTTTATGATCGATGTGATTGATTTCTTATATATGTACACGAGTACGTATCTACGTACAAAAAGGAGAAAAAATATTCGTATTATTGAGATTGGAATTACCTTGGTTTGAAATTTAAAAAATAATAATACAGTGAATATTCTGTTATTTAAATATTGTATTGTTGATTTGTTGGTAAGAGATAATCACTTTAAATTTTTTGGTAATAAACTTATACATAAAAAATGAACAGACGGTAGAAACCATATAATTGAACATATTGGGTGGTCGATCGATAAAAAAATATTTTAAAACACATTTTTTTAAATAATTTTCGAACCAAACTTAGTGAAAGTTTTATTCATACGTGAGTATAAGTATGTGGCATATAGCGTTGACACAGTAAACAGACTTAATTATTACAAATTAAAATAGAAAACGATAGAGTCGGATAGTCGCGTATGTCAGCGACGAACCTGAATTTACTTAATAAAATATGTAAAATGATAAGCAGTTCCAATTTTTTGACTAATTCAAAGGGTTAGATATCCGGTATTTCCGATGTCTTGGTTTTAATTTAAACTACTAGTGTTTATTCAACTAAAACTATACAGCGTGAGAAAATCATTTACCCATTAGGTAAACAAATCTCAAAAATTAGTTGATATTATAAAAAACTCCCACCTATTAAACTGTGTAATTCTGGTTTTTGGTTGAGAAGATTTCTATCTAAATATTGAATTTGTTAAAACTTGTTTATTATAAAATGTTACAGGTCGGTGGGTTTAATATAATAGAAACCCTGACCTTCCATTATTAATTGTTTTGTGAGTAATATGTTCATTTACTTATCTGTGTAATTTATGTTTGATATGAACTTGAGGTCATTAAGTGCATGTTGTATGTAGGTAGTCCTTCAAAGCAATTCAATTGTATAGCATGTTGATGCCTTGGATCTAAATTGCAAACCAGATATGTCAGACTGATAACACAAATTTTAATTTTCCTAAGAATATCAGTATGTGCACATGTGAGAAGGTCGATTATCTATATATGGTCAAAATTAGAACATGGATAAAGTATTATATCGAGTAGGATCCATAATTAAAAGGTTATTAAATATTTACAAATGTGACATTTACAAATATTATAGATATCAATTATCCTAAGCAGAGATCAATTATCTCAAAGTAAATAAAAATGACTATAGAAACGTAATCAGACATATTACACTTGAGACCAGTAACGGAGAGGCAAAATCATGGCCCTTAGAAAATCTCAATTGGGAACATAAATCTATTGCAGCAGTGCTTCGGCTTCACACAGATTGTAAAGATTAAAAAGAATAATAATTCAACTCAGCTCGAACATTTAAATAAAAAGGATGTTTCAAATTTTAGTTTTAAATCTAAAAATGTAATCAAGTAGAAACTGGATATACTGTATCTTCGATATTAGTAAACTTTTGACTTGTAGCTTATTTGGAAAAAATTTAATGGGCGCTATGACAAGTAACGAATCTCGTGTTCATTTCACTCGAGTAGCGGTTATTGAGAAGAAGGTTTGATTATTTTGAGGAACTAAACGTTTGCAAAATTGAAAAATGTCTAACTGTGGGATTATACAAGTCACCGGTAAAGATTTATAGAACTCAAGTTCCCGAAGTGATCCATGATTGAAAATACTAATTTCTGGTATTAAATATTTCGCAGGATTCGTCGGTGCTAAATTAGTACACTAAGCTGAACTTAAAATAAGTAATTTCATTACTATAAAAAATTTTTAATTTTGCATTTCTGATTAATTACCGCCCATTAACACAATTAATAAAAAAACAGCAAATAAAATATACAATTTTGGGACAGCCCCACAATTTACCAAAAGGCCAAACATCATAGTTCATCATTAATTACCACGAAAGATGAAAAAGTGTAAAGCTTCTGTTGGGCAATCGAAGCGAATCAAGCAGGCAATTATTATTCTTTAGCAACATTTTATTTAGTTTCGTAACGGCAGCTGTCATATAAATTATTTACAGAATTTTCTCTGCTGCTCTTAAATCTGAATAATTACTTGTAGACCATTTGTGTCTTTTAAGAAAATACCAATATCAGGCTAACTGTTTAATTTTTTGCTGCTTTTATCTTCTTTCATATTTTAAGATCAGAGGCACCAAAATGGTTTGTTGGCACTCGACAATGATGCCAACGATTCAATTTGCTCGACGGATTTAATTTTACTTACAAGTGAGATAAATCTCTGATAAACGGTCTTTGAAGTTCGGTTTAAAGTTTTAGGATCCTACTAATATGACAATGCACTTGGTACAAAATCTTATTTAGGAGAGTCTGTCGGCAATAACCGACGTCGCATATAGCCGACTTGTTTCTTAGCATACAAAAAATTGAACACATCGGTAAAAAGCGACGTCGTTTTAGCTAGATATAGAAGATACAATTTACGTAAAAAACAACTTGCTCTCTAAATAATTCTTATTACGAAACTGTATATTCAAAGTAATTCACGTGCCTAAATAAACCCTTAATTCTATGGGTGCCAATTAGTAAAGCATTGTTATACACAAAACCCAGGTTTTTCATTGCGATCGGCACATCTAAAATTTTATTCCTTACGTTTGATCGTATTGGAGCATTGACGACACTGAATATACGTTTTTATAGCATCACAAGGTAATATTCCTAATAATATAGCATCACAAGGAAATCCTCAATTGAAACTGGGTTAATAGGTTTGCGCGTACTTTTATCAGAATGGAACTTCGAGTTAGATAAACGTAGATAAACTAGAGCGGTTTAATTTTTTCAACCCTCGTCGGCTTTCGCTGTTCACATGTATGATCTCCTTTTTGCAAGTTTTTTTGAACCACGATAGCGGGATTACTGTGTGTGTTTTCTATAGAGTAACAAATATTTTGATAGTTGAATATTGTTATAGTAGTTGCCTATACAATTCTATATTTCGCACATAGTTGCACGCATCGCACAATAATAAAAATGTTATTCTAAAGCGCGTTCGTTTGGATTTTATATATTGCCGGAAGAGTAGTCTGCCTTTGTGTACAGTAGCAATGACTCGAAATTACTAATATCACAGACAATAAAATCTTTTTGTTATATTAGACGTTTTGGTTTCCATCTTTAATATGCGTTAGACACCACGAAAAGAGTAAGAAGAATCCAAAGGTAAACACCGCTGGACCTGGGAAGATCATCATAAACCGAGAAACTAATTAAAGTCAAGCAATGTGAAGCTTCTATATAAGAAAGAGTCTCGTTGCGACCCCAACAACTATCGTCCAATAACACTATTTAATACATCTGCGAAGGTTTTTTTAAAATTGTTAAATATGTATAGAGCTCTGAGCTATCTGACTAAAATTTGTTACCTGAATAAGAGACTGTTTAGTGTTAGGAAAAACTTGTCCACTGAAAAACTCTTCTAGAGTTCTTTAGTCCGCTACATCACAATTTAAATGTTTACTTAAAGGCCTCTTGGTTAATAGTGGTGATTTGGGTTCTCGACTCGTTCGTTCTAATGCACCTAAATGATGCATTACTCTAATAAGGGCATGCTTTTATTCAAAAGTAACATCAAAGAAGGTGTTAGCTTACTAAAGAATTGATTTTATATTCATGATATGGTATGTTGAGCTACAAATCCACCACTACGAGTAGCAACGCCAGTAAACTGATTGACTCTTCCCGGTTACTTAAAGGATGGTTGTTTATATTAATGATATAGAAAGCTTGTTGAAAACTGCAATTTAAAAACTTTAACTAACTAATTTCGTTAGAGATTTAATAACGAATGTTTGCACTCGTTAGTTTGTGTGTGTATTCATTTTTTCTTTCCATGGGATAGTTTGATAATTTGTCGTCACAAGGCATAACCTAGAAAAAGTTAATTTCTGTCATTTTTCAGTAGAGCTAATTTTCTTTTAAAAATCGATAAAAGGCATTTGATCGATGTACGGTCTTTTTATTTTTATTGCTAATAGTTTGCGAGTAGTTTTCAACTTCTAAATTAGCAAGATGTATCGTTCGGACGCCTCATCGTTGTATATTTAACTGTTGCAAAGGTTCTCCACTGTTTAACGCATTTTTATAGCTTATACTTTCAGTTTTCTTTGCAATTCAGCCACTTTACATTTTTCCAGACAAATTTTTCTCCATTTTCATTAGTATTCCGCAACATAAATTTATTTATAACAAGCCCAGAAAAATCATAAAAATCACCTGATTTCATTTCTAGTACTGTAAACTCCCGCTTCTTGCCAATGGACTGAATCAACTGGTACTAATCCCACTCGGATGGTGACTTTTTAGAGAGGTTTTTCTTTTTTTCGCTCGATAAGTGAGTGGTCGATATCACACTCACAGAAAGCCCCGATTTCGTATAGAGAAGTTTGTTTTCTTCCTTTAATTCATTTTTTGGTAAATTATATTACTAATTTATTCGTTATACGCTATTAAAACAATTAGATGGGGTGCGAGATTTACTTCAGGGCCGGATTTATTTCGAAATTAAGAGTTGGCAAAGAGATTTAGTACAAAAATCTAGATCTATATCGAACAAATCCAATGCTCTTCATATTCCAAAGTTATTGTGAAAAATCTAAACCACGAAAATTAGCTGAGAGAGCTGAGCCTAAAACTTTTGGAGAAAACTATGAACTGCATCCTCGTTGTGAATTAGCTTTGATGCTCAAAATTGTTTCTGCGATTCGTAAAATTCACACTTCATATGCATGCGTAAACTTCGTGAAACTTATGGTCGAATCCAACAAATGAATTTTTGTTCTGGCTGGGGCACAAATCACTGTAACATGTTACGCGATTTAATGTTACTTTCGAGTGAATTTAACTGCTTAAAAAGACAGGACGCAATATTGTTTTTGTCACGGGCTCCTTCCGCCTCATGCCATATGTAGCAATTAGGATCATTTATCGCACAATCATGGATTCTCAGATAAGTCCGGAGTTTTCTGTTTTATAACAACTCGATCGAGGTCCGCAGGTATGGCATAGGCAGGCATTGTTGGAAGTCGAAAGCATATGTTAAA
The DNA here is from genome assembly GCA_963691935.1 of Nephrotoma guestfalica. Taxonomy (NCBI): domain Eukaryota; kingdom Metazoa; phylum Arthropoda; class Insecta; order Diptera; family Tipulidae; genus Nephrotoma; species Nephrotoma guestfalica. The sequence goes on along the minus strand of OY829914.1, from coordinate 292,190,754 downwards.
GTGTAAAATTATTCTTGTTGGCAAATCATTTTCCTTGGATATGTATGCTAGATCTGCTTCAAAATGGAGAGCTTCTGTTGCGATATTAGATTTTTTTTAAATACTTGGTTTTTAAGATGTCGCAAGTCTTGCAGGAATCTATACTTGCCAATTTAAATTTTAAAACCATTAACGATTGTAATAGACAAATCGGAATGTAAGGATTTCATGTTTGAATCCCAATTGTTTGTTCTCATAGGATGGGGCATGTAATTTTCCTTTTAATGAGGCTTTTAAAAAAATACTTTGTTTCGCCAAAGCATATTTCAATGTATTCAACCTATTTCTTGGGGCTACTGAATACTTTTTAAGTTTTTGAGTTGTATGTTGAATATGGACGCATGATGCCATGTACAAGAATCGCTGTTCGTATGATATAAAAGACCAGCACTGATAACTGCTTCTGTTGTACAAATAAAATTTTGCCTTGGCATTTCGAGCGGTACACATTTTCTTTTTTGTACCACTTTTCCCTTCTTCGTTTCATAAGAATTTTCTTGGTTTCGATTTAGCTTTTTCCAGTTCCTTTTTCATTTAACATCAAATGAGTCATCGAAGCTGCTTAAAGCATTTTCGATTACCGTTGCCATTTTGCCAATATTTGAATGTTTCATCACTCAGTTTGAATGATCGATGGAATCATCACAAGATTCAAACCATAAATTATCTTTAGTTAAATTTTTAGGATGGTCATGTTCAGTATCGCTCTCTTCATTAGCACAATTCTCGAACCTTTGAGCGGCTTTATTTGGAACGGAAAGTGTAAATAGATTTTCATCATTTTATTTTAATGAATGGTAATTTGATGATAATTCGATTTCTTTAACTGGAACAAGAACAAATAGATTGATTGTAATTCACAACAGTGGTATTTTACCTAAATTACAGTTTCAATTTACTAATTTCGATTCCTTGTTGACGTTGATTCGGTTGTAGAGGATAGATATTCTTATTTGGTCTATCACAAAACATTTTAACCATTAACTTGACTAAACACGAACTTAACTAAAACTATTGGTGTTCTTACGTACACGGAACAACCACCTTAAATGAATTTAAGGAACATTTGCTTAGAACGAAATTTGTACTAATGGTATCTATTTGGTCAAATTCAACAAACGGCTACTCGAAATAGGCTGTCAGGCAAAGAGACTCAAAGTTCTCCAAATCTTAAATAGACTAAATTGAAAAGTAAACCGCATTTAACTGCCGTGCATAAAGAAAGCCGTCTCAAATATGCTCGTAAATACATATCGTGAACAACAGATTGGCAGATGGTCATTTTTTCTTACGAGAAAAAATGTAACCTCGATGGTTCTGACTGCTACAGTTGCTATTGGCATAATTTTAGAGAACATTAGGTTTCGCGAGACAAACATCCCTTTCTTTGAATGGCCAGCGTGCAGTCCTGACTGTAGATCTTTCGAGAACCTTTGGAGTATCTTGACTGCTATGCACATGGTCAGCAATTTTATAATGTTAATGAGTTAAAAAGTGCGACCCGCGATTTTTGGGCGAAAATTGATCTAGAAACACTGAAAAAATTAGTAGATTCAATGCCAAATCGAGTTTTCGATGTAATACAAAATGATGAAGATCACACAAAATATTAAATAAAAGAAAACCCAAATTTTCGTCTACCGGTGTTTCAATTATCTCGAGTGCGTTTATATGAATGTCTACCTAAATTTTAGGTTTTTCTATCATAGCCTACTATAGTCTATCAGTGTAGTAGTAACTTTCGGAAAAATAATCGGCTTGTTACAAAATTTTGTGTACATACGTACAAACGATCACGGTGAATCTCATGGTGATAACTCAATTCTGCCTTAAGTCAACTTAAGCGGTTATGCCTTGTAACCACAAATTATTTACTAAGCACTATTAATTTAACAATAATGTTTATGTATAGATTCGTAACTCCGACAGGTTTTGCAACAAAATTAGGAGTTTACTATTTTATTTAAAAAAAATTTAAATAAATTTTAAGTGCTTCTATATCCATGAACTATCTACGTACTTAATATGAACTATATCGAGTTCCAAAACTTTTGTTAGAAAATTCACGCTGCGGTTATGTAGACAACCTTGAAATTATTTAAATTATTCATTTAATACTTTATCGAATATTTTATCTTATCATAAAGCCAATATAATGGAATAATAATACAAAATACACCTACTTGATCTCGCACAGTACAAAAACATGGAATTTAAATATTTCGCGATTTCGTACAAATATTGATTTTTAAAATACATAAGTATATTAAAAAATAATAAATAAATAAACACATGAATCGTTTAAACAAAACTTGGTTTTTGTTTACTTTACACGTTCCATTACAAATTTAAAAGGTTTAAAAACTACATGTACATACTCGTATATTCGTACAAGACATATTTTGCAGGCTGTCAACACAATTTTTCTTATTTTATTGTTCGCGTCTACACACACAAATTTTCAATTTCAAAACATTAAATCGAATGATATAAGAATATTATGTTGTGGTAATTACACTTTATGCATTTGTTGTTGCTGCTTGGAATTTCTTAAATATTTGCACGACTCATTTTAATTTATTTCTTATTTTCCAGGTTTATTGTTATTTGCATATTCCGCTAACAAAAAATTTAAAATAAAAAAATCACCAAGATTAGTGAAGTCACACAGTACGCGTACGCGGCTTTGATTTTTAATGTTGCGGATTATCTTATTATACGTTAGTTTTCGAAGGTTAAAGAAAAGGCATCAATCAAAATTGTATTTTTGCTAAGTATCGAGTATAGCGGTCTAAACGCATAAAACTTGTTGAGTGGCTTGTTTGTGCCAATTATTCGTCATCGTGTACTGTTCATACGGTATATTTTGAAGTAAAAGAGAAACTTTTATGTATCCATATGTTACCTATGTATCTATCAATGACTGTATATTTACGAGCCATTGGTAAATAATAATTATCATTATTAATTATCATAATTACTCATAGTAAAATAAATGTTTACAATGCCCTAATCTTAACGATGATACATATTTGACATTCAGTTATTCCAAAAAAATTGCCAATCCCTAAAAGTTGAAAGTGTAGATTTGTGTGAATTCGGACTCCAAAAGTTAGCCAAATATTTTAACTGTAATTGTTAATAAAACTGTACATAATCGTTAGTACGTGAACTTTTTTAAGTCGAATACTATTACTTTGTAGAAGCCGGCTTTATTTTAGACTACTTAAACTTTCCCATACATTTTACTAATATGACCCAATGTTTGAGTTACACCTAAAGAAATTAGGATGCACTTTACACTTAATTATACAAAATTTAAAATTAAACATATCGCGCGTGTAACTCACGAAATCTCACAAAAAATGGTGGTGTGTACGTTGTAAACTAAAGCGAAAAATAGGTTTTAGCAGGATGTTGTCCTACTTAAATTTCAAAAAACCTACATGGACTAGTTTTGCTGAAAATTTGATATTAAAATTTATTCGCTTAAATTTTGGAAATTCAACTTAGAATCTTTTGTTTATAATCGTTTTTTTTTTTCATAAATGATTTTTTTGGAAATATTTGTTAAAAGGCGTAAAACCTTCTAACAGTGCTGCCACATTCGGTGAACTGATCTTGGCCAAAAATCACTAGAATCTCCAAAATTATGAAAAAGCGTTCAAGTCAACCTAGTTTTAAAGAGGACATATTGATTTGGTCTGCACGGCATAACCAACACACACACACACACAGAACCTTTAGAAACCAAGTTTTTTTCTCTTCAGCGATATAAACAATGGCAAATCCGCAAAAATTTCAAGGTCGAAACTTTTCTTGAGTACTATACAATATTTTACTACGTAAAGGAGTAGAAGAAATTGAAAGGCCGGTTCCGAGGTAAAACGTCCCAGCTGAGTGATTTGAACTTGTCACGAACCGGTTTTGCCGTATGAGACGGAGCATTGTCATGAAGAAAAATGACTTTGTGTTGCCTTTTTCGGTATGCTGGGTTTTTCCAAGCAGCGAACGGTTCAAATCGCTAAATTGCTGTTGTAAAGTTTGGTATTAACCGAACACCGAGCATCGTCTTTCTTCCAAAGTGATTCGGTCTTGCGGTTGATGTGGATGGTGCGCCTGGATCGACCCATGACTGTTTGCGCTAGGGATTCTTAAAACAAATCCACTTTTTATCTCCTGTGTAACTATACGATACAGAAACGACTTCTTTTTGTACTGAGCGAGCAAAATGTCACATGTGTTTAAAATTGAAAGGCCGGTTCCAAAACTATTTAAGTAGCAAACATTATTATGTTTCCATGTTTATTTATGGAATTATGCAAGGAACATCACGAGGTAACTTAATCAGTGTTGTGTGTGACGTACCGTTGTCGAAGACAAATGATTTTTGCGCAGAAAATGTCACTAATCGACAGAGTAGGTAGCGTATGAAGACAATTTGTAGACAGAGTAGAATATTCCTTTGGTATTTCCCAATATTGTTTTTTCAGTTCCAGGTTGTCATCTTATAGTTTTCCAGTTAAAAATTGGTGTTTAGGGATGTACAATTTTTTTTTTAAATTAAAGGGTGAGATTAGTACGTATGAAATAATTCAAGAAATTACAAATGTTTTCAAAATTTGTATTCGCCATGTGATCTGTTTCTGTCAAATTTAATATCATTTTCTCATATCGGAGATAACCACAGATGTCATCTATATGTGGTAATTTCTGTTCGATAACATATTCGAAACTGCACTGTTAAAAGTTATTTTTTGATATTTACAAAGTATCAACTGTCATCTTTCAACTGCTTTCTGTAAATAAAACTAAAACTTTTGTGAACATTTACGAGTAGTAGAAAATAACAACATTACCCAATAAATTAATCGTCGGCTTAGTTCTGTTTAAAAGTTTTGCCATTTTCTTACTCGGCCAATACTCCAAAAGTTTCAGTTATAATAGTGTGACGCAATTTCCCGCAAACATTTACTTTCGATGCCGCAGTTTGTGATAATGTAAGGAATTTTCATAGTATACCATTATGAACATTGATTACTTCGTAGATCTTTGAAACGAATACTGTATCCACCCTAAATTGCTGGCAGACAGATATAGCGAAAACACATCGAGGTTGTGTACAACCGATTTCGTTTTGTCCAATGTTAATTTAGCTTCACGCTACAACCAGCCAAATACTCCAACATGTATGCAGCAATTGGGTGGTTTGGCAGATTAGAACATAGTATTGTGTGATTAATTATACAAGGGGGATTTTTTAAATATCGGCGATATTCATTTTTTTTGTCCAACTGAGATGTACATTTGGCGTATTTGTATTGGTTTTATCACAAGTTATATTGCATGAAATATCCAGCAAGCCTTCGGCCAAACTTTCGCGGTTAGGATTGTGAACCAGTGAATTTATATGATAATTTTTGGAATATTTAGCAAATTGTGTATTGTTAGTTAATTTTGAGTAAAGTAGCGTTTAAATTAGATCAAAACACCGTAATTGCTCATTGGAGTGCTTTAACAGTTTTGCAGTTCTGTGTTTGGTTTATAAACTTAAATACGTGTAAAAGTACTTTTTACTACAAATGTCTTCCGTTTTCAGATTTTTTCGAAATTTACCTAAACCATTTAAAGCATACAAAAAATATCCCTTTCTTCGATCAATATCAATCTGTTTTCCGATATTATTTAACAATATACATATATTGGATATTCTCCATTAAATCGGTCAACCCCTCCATTTCGCATTTCTATTTTTCGGATAAATAAACTTTTTTGGACTTAAAACTACCGTTAACATGTTTAGTTTTTAATGTCATAAGGCCTTTTTTGGCGTCTTTGGGGTTTTAAATTGAATTCTTATATAAACGTACGTACAACTCTGTAAATCTACTAACGAGTGTTTCTGAAGTCACTGATTACCAATTTTTGAATTTTTGAAATTCTAATTTCCAAAACTGCCATCATGAAGATTGATAGAAACATGACGTAAGAGGAATATGAGGTTGCTGAACACTAATTTCAATTTGAAGTCAAAATTTAAAAAATTCAAGATAGTGGATTGCATGCGCTGAAAAGAGAACAAAAAGGGTAAATTTCCTGATATTCTTGAAAATCGGTCAATACATGGCGTAAGGGGTTTTCGGGATCGCTAATCGTGTATTTGGGGTCAATATTAAAAAATCTCAACTTTGTCGACGCCATTTTTTATATTCTACATATGTAGAATATTAATTAAACGTGGATTAGAAAATACGGCACAACACTAAACTTAATTGATTATGTAATTTTTTACAAAAATCCCAGCTAGGATGTTCGGGTTAATCTAGTTCGTCAAAATGTTATTATCAATTACTGTTTTTGTTTTTATTACAATAATTGCCGTGATTCATGACACCCATTGACCCGGATCAGTTCAAACTTTATATGGAAAACCTGATTTAAATTTTGTTAAATTTTGATTTGAAATCTAGTAATCGGCTTTGTGCAGTTTTATGAAACATGAACTGAATCGGATTAGATCAAGCATCAAGGAACACAGGTAATATTTATCTCTATTGCAACAAATTCTGTTATATAAACATAAATACCCTAACTGTGAGTAATTTGTGTTCTGTGGAAAAGTGAAATAGATCAGTTCTCTACATTAGCAATTGAATTGAATAGAATTGAACTTTACGTTCAAAGAAATCAAATGCGGATTTGTTTTACTAAATCAACATGTTAAATTGAAAAGGATGATAAAATGTGCTTTATTCAAAGTGTGGTCCATCGCTTGTTATACATTTTCTCATTTTTCGGGCAATTTGTGAATACCACTCTAGTAAAAATCTTCCCCTTCTGCTGCGAACCATTCATCGAGCAATTTTATCACATTTTCGTACGAACCAAAGCACTGCTCAGCAAGTGCGTGACCCATGGATGCTAACAAGTGGTAATCGGAAGGAGCCAAGTCTGGTGAGTAAGCCGCATCAGGTAGAATTTCCCAGCTCAAATCGGTGAATTGTTGTAGGTAACGTTTAGTATTAACAGTTTCCCCAGATTTGAACAGCTCATAATAGACCACGTCCCTCTGGTCCCACCGAACACAGAGCATCGTCTTTCTGCCAAAGCGATTCAGTCTTGCGTTCGATGTGGATGGTGCGCCTGGGTCCACCCATGACTTTTTGCGCTAGGGATTCTTAAAACAAATCCACTTTTCATCTCCTGTGTAACTATACGATACAGAAACGACTTCCTTTTGTACTGAGCGAGCAAAATGTCACATGTGTTTTTGCGCTTTTCCATTTGCCTGTCGTGCAACTCATGTGGTTCCCATCTACCGGTCTTCTAACGCCCCATTGCTCGGCAAGTTGTTTAGGTGTTTGTGCATCATCTAACATTGCTTGCAATTCCACGTCTTAGTATTTTTTGGAGGTTTTCCACGTTCCTTGCCTGCAACATCGAAGTCACTACTTTGGGAACGTCGAAACCATCGTTTACACGTAACTTGTGATGGAGCATGTTCACCATAAGCTTCTCGAAGTAATCGGTATGATTCAGCATTATTTGTTCGGTATAAATTTTGACATCCTGAACACAACAATACAACACACTCTTTTCCAATTTATCACTCGTGCGCGTCTGAAATTTGTTGATGACACAAAAAAATAGCGCTGAAATTCGCATTTCATACCTGTACAGCTGGTATTTCAATCTCGAGAAATCGAAAATTATTTTTGGTCCCCTTCGGAATTCTCGAGAAAATTTATTATTTAGTTTATTATTTCGGATTAAAAATAAAATGATTCCTTCATGAAATATTTAAGTGTTATTGATATGTCTCAACTGACTAGACTAAATGAAGACAAGGAGTTAGTAAAATATAAAAGTTCATGTCACTCAAATTTGTGAAATATAAATAAAGGAACGTGGAATAAAATGTTAATCTAAGTCATTCGAAGTTAGTTCATCATAACAAAATTATACATTTAGTATAAAGACATCTAAAAGTAAAACTGTATATTGTCTTTCCATCAGCTACATAGTGAAAACTAGCAGAAACTTCAATTTTATTTTTAGTCTATTTAATTTAGTCGAACATAGCACACCGCTCTCGTTAGCTTAGTAAGTAGACCGTTTGCTCTGTTATTCGGGGATCCCGGGTTCGATTCCTGGTGGTGACTAGTAAAAAAAGTTGCGACTTGGTGTTTTTAAAGAGTAAACGAAATATGTTGTCTCGATTCGAATGGTTTGGAAATTTTTGATCTAAAAACTGCAAAATTATTAGATTCTCGGTATCCTCGAGAAATAGATAAAATATTTAGAAAGTGTGCCCCACAAAATAAATTATTCCATGTGTAACTTTCAATATAGGTATGTTGTGTTGCGGCTCTCTGTGTGGTTTGTTGTAGAGAAATATAACTTCATAAGCATTTTTAAAACGGAAACGATACTAGCCCAATGTTATAAACTAAAATTAGCCAAGTTCAACTAATAGAATAAAAATGTCATCGAAAAATTGCCCCTGTAGAGATGTAACTGAAATGTTGATTTAGTTAGATACACGTTTGCTGTGATTGCCCGCAGTCCCTCCCCTCCCTCAATACCAACCATATAGGAAATCATCCCGAAAAACCACCCAATACCACGATATTGCTTCACATTATTCTGATATATAGTTGTGTAATACACTCCGACAAATTCAATTAAAGCCACCCTTAATTTTTTTGATATGAAAGTAAGGCTAGAGTTTATACTCAATATACACATTTTAAAATGAAAACATAATTTTAGTTATATTTTTTGCTAACTTATAATAAAAAATAGATTAAAGAAATTAGAAATTAAATAAAAATCAAAATATTCTGTACAAAATGGAATTCACCAACGAAATTACTCCGAAATTCAATTAAAGCCCCACATAATTTTGAATGTAAATTATTTAATAACGAATTGTTTTGTTTAATTGTACTGACGGATCACGAAGCATAAATAAATAAAATTTTAAACTTAGCAATCGAAATGCATCTTGTTTGAACGAGAAAAAACAAAAGAAGTTCCGATGCAACATCAATAAATTCGAAATTCAATTAAAGCCAGTTAGTATATCTTAGGCGTTTGATTTAATTAGTTTATTTGTGTATTTTAACGAGTTTTCTAATTAGTGACATTAAGCGTATTGCATTGGTAAAAGTGGATTAGGATTTAGTTTTGGATTTATAATTTTACAAATCAACAGCCATTTTCAGATTTAGTTTTTCTTCTTTGTAAGTAAAAATTTTTTTTCCTATGTATATTTGCATAGTTCGTGATTTTAGTATAATATTTTAATTTTATTTTAAAAACATAAAAGTGAAATATCACTTTTAATATTTTAGTACTAAATATTGGATTGGATTTACGTAAATTCAAAATCATTTTGGATTTAGATGAATCCATTTGGGTTAACTTTTAACGCGATTCTTGTTGTAAATGACCAATGCAATACGCTATAACTATTAGTTGTTATTTTATAAAATAAAAAATGTACAAATGAAAAACACTAACAACCGAAGAAATAGAAAAAATTCGAGACTGCAAGGATTGCGAGCTTTCCATGAAAACGAGAATTACGGAAAAAAATGGAAAACATAAAAATAATCAGAAGCTTTCACTGTGCCAAACAACACAAATCCTAAGAATTGCATTTGTTTCGGAACTTCATCTGGTAGTTTGCACCCACAGCATACAACAAATTTTTCATCAGAGTAACCGTGTTATAAATGGGTCAAAAGGTTAAAAAAATTTAAAACTAGGAAGCACATAAAATCAATAGATTAAACTTTGCCAAAAATACAAGTACATGGAACCAATTTGGAAAAATGTTATCTTCACGGATGAGAAGAAGTTTAATTTAGACGTTTCTGATGGATTCAAGTATTATCGGCCTGATTTAAGATCAGATAAGAAAGTATCAATGACTCGAATGAAGTCCAAAGATTACATAGAGCTGTTAAACGAGATTTTAAAAGATTATGTTGAAAACCAACCAACCTCAAATTGAATTTTCCAGCAGTATAATGCTCCAATTCAAAAATCGAAGGAAACGATCGATTGGTTTAGACTAATCCTGATTTAACTGCTATACAGAATTTATGAGGTAATGTGGCACGGAAGGTCTTGGACAATGGGAAACAGTACAACAATTATGTTGAGTTGCATAAAGCGGTTGTACAGGCATGGGAACAAATTGCCGAAAAGGTATTGCAAGGATTGGTTAATTCCATGCCGAGCAGAATTTTTGAAGTAATTAATAAATATGGGGATTATACTCATTATTACTTACCTGTTTAATTGAATTTCGCAGTGTAAAATCTATTTTTTTTATTATAAATTAGCAAAAAATATGCAATTATAATTATGATTTTATTTTAAAATGTGTAGATTAAAATTGACATTCCAAAGATTACGTTCAAACTCTAAGCCTTACTTTCAAAAAAATTAAGGGTAGCTTTAATTGAATTTCGTGTAATGTATGTATATCGTTTGAAAGGTATTGTATGAGACAACAGTTTTGACGATATTGCTTTAGTTCATAAATCCACCATTTTGGCAATCGTAGCAATTTTTTCGTTTATGATAGAACATATAATTTTACTTGTTGTATATCGTCGAAAAGGTTTAAAAAAACCTTAAATTTTGCTTTAATATTTAAAATTACCGTTGTGGCGCTGATGGTAGCTATAATTTTTTTTTTCTGGTAGAATCATATGTTATATATAATTTAGAAGAACTTGTACAATATATACGTGTCGCACGTCTTTGAAAAGGTTGAAGAATGCCACCAATTTAGGTCACGAAACATAGCACTCTAACCTATCGTTGTCGCGCTCGGTGCAGTTGCGTTTTTACCCATTCTCATAAAATCATTTCGTATATCGTATAAAAGGTTTTGGATAAAACAACAATTTTGTTATGATAAATGTAGTACCCCAATTTACCATTCTGGCGCTGATAACATGCCGTTTTTTCATTATGTTATAATCATGTGACATATTGTTTTAAACGTAAATTCACCGTTTTGGCATTGGCGGCAAATAATGAATTTGATATATAGAAAATACACGTGTCGCATATCTTTAAAATGGTCTTGAAGAATGTCTTATGTTTAGTTCAAGCACCTAAATATTGAAAACTGCCGTTGTGGTGCTGGAACCTGGAATCGGCGACATTTTGTACTTTCCGCCGTTGATAAATCCGCCGTTTTGGTAATGCTAGCTTATTATTGATTTGATAAATGTTACATATCATTGACAAGAACACAAATTCAGCTTAAGCTCCCTTGAATCCAAATTAAGATTGCGGCGCTGATAACAGATACTTTTTACTCTTTTTGAAGAAGCAACAATTTTGGTATCAGCAATTTATCTCACAAATCCTCCGTTTTGGCAGTGGCGGGAAATTATATCATTGGTATAAAATCCATATATTGCACATCATTTAAAATATCATCACGATGGCACAAATTTAGTTGAAACACCTAGTTCTTTAAACTCCCATTGTGGCAGCACAATGCAACGTACAGCATAAAGCAACATTTTTGTTAATAAAACCACCGTGATCACTTCATAAGTATTATATTTTCCTGATTCGTTTGCTATCAATTTTCTTACTGCAAATTTGCGTTATTTTCCAATTTTCCTTGAATTTTCCGGGTTTGCCAATTTTCAGACCAAAATTCTGATTATTTCGTGGGTTTCAGCCCCTAGCACTTTATTTTTCAAATTTATGGTTGAACTTTAAAAGACTAAAACAGTTGGATGAACACGTTGGTTGGGAGATTGAAATCAACGTACTACTGGAAACATCAATTTCTATAAAAAATAGGTTTAATAAACGTTATTTAAAAATACATTAATCCTGGCTTTTTCAATAATTATTTGTTGACCATTTTTAATATAAAGAGTATGTGGCCATAGTACCAGATAACATAAGGGCAAATAGCAAAGTAACCTCACGCCTTATATCAAAATTCTTCCTAACTGTTTTTGAACCAAAATAATGAAGTAGAAAGGTAGAAAAATGTTAATATTAACAATTAGACATATAATTGAAGGTACCTACCTTACCTGTCAAAAACTTACATGTCAGAATAAAATCTTTTTAGTATAGAAGGTTACAGTGATTTGTATTATTATGCAATCCATATTTAATAGCTGGAAAATTATTAGGTATCGACAGACGTGATAAATCGACCGTCGATTAGGTCGACTAAACACAAAGTTGGTCGTAACGCATTAAATTAACAGAAAACAAATATCTTAAACACAAAACAGCATCATTCGGAATTCATTCATAAATGAGTAAACAACAAAATATTTTAAATAAAATAATCTCTTCCGGTGAATTATACACATCTCCTATAGTTTTAACCTTGGAATTATAGTGTCTTGATGATCACGAACTATACAAATTACATATTTTACGAAGAATTTCTTATTATACACAACAAGGTTAGTAGTACTCTTTCCTAAACATGTATAACAATCCACCTTAATTATTGGGGCATGAATGCCGCATATAAAAACACACACACACCTCACAAATCTTTCGCAAACGCTTGGGAATTTTTATAATTTTGTTTTAATAACCTTTCTGTCAAAAAATTTATTAGACGATCGGAAATTCATTAATTAAAATTTTGTTTTTATTTTGCAGGTGAATATTACGGTGAGTGCTTGCAAGGTTAAGTAAAAACCGAACCAAAAATAATCATTCAACATGTATAGTGGATAGTGTATAGTGACGTAATCACAAGTATAATCAATTAATCATCTAATATCTTTCTTAAGATTAAGATTAACATTTAACAATACAAGTGACTTAAAACAAATAAAAAATAATAATAATAACAAAGCAAGCAAAATATCATTAAAGTGATTTAATAAAATAAAAGATTTATAATCATGAATTCAGAAGAAACATGCTATGGAGGTGGTTCCATAGCAGGTGCTATATTTGGAACACTTATATGTGGCATTATAATAGCATTCCTTATATGGTGGTTTTACAAAAAATATCAATCGAAACGAAAAGGTAAGAATTCTTTTTCTACATACATATTTATACTTTGTGTACGTCTGTCAGTAGACACATATCCTTTTTACCCATATCACGCATGCCCGTATACGGCCCAAATGAGTTTTTTTGTATTAAATTATGATGAATAATATTGCAACTTTTTTTATATGGTGCGCGCAATTCTATTCAAGTTTCAAAGACAATATGGCGCTTTTAGTCGCGCATTACACAACCGATTAATACACAATTACAGAACAATAAATTATTTTTAATATTCATATAACAAAATTTATATAGCTTAGCAATTATCCACGTTGAATTACTTATTAAATCATGTAGAATAAACAGAATGACTGTAAAAGCAGTAAGCACATAAAACCTTGGTTTATCATTGAAATGAGGCGGTGGTTTTTGCTTAAAATTGCTCTTAACGAAGAATAAGATAATGAAATAAAGAAGTTTATGTGCTAAAATCCGTGTAATGATTAAATCTTGAATCAACTTTGATCTACCAAAAACACAATCAAAGACAAGGTTAACACATATCAACAACCAATAAAATGTTTCTGTATTTGCAGACAATTTGCATTAAAAGGTTAGTTGACCATACCAAAATAAGGATTTACAAGTTATTAGCTAATTTCTCGGCTTGATTTAATGCAGTGTTTTTATACTTGCATCACCATTCGCCAAATATTTTGCTTTGTCGTGTTTGCAATAAGGTCACCATGTCGTGTAAACATTTTTTCGATAAAATTAATTACCAAAGTAAAAAATTTTGATTAAATTTTATGCGATGGCAATGACTTAGCTCCCACATGTTTAAAAAACATAAATTGAATCGCGAAAGCTTTAAACAATTGCTAAATAAAATTGGGTCGGTTTAGATGTTTTAGTAATAACTAATGTAAAAAATGTTAACAAATAAAACTTTTTTATAGTAAAACTTAAGAAGTATGCATCACGAAACCAATTAGTTTTAATACGAGTGAAGTTTGACCATTGAATCGAGCCAGAGCCGAGTACAGAGCCTCCATATTCTAGCTTTTTTTGGCTAATTTGAAATATTGGTTGGATGTATTTGTTTAATTTAGCACATCTTCATTATGTTTGTAGTTCTATGTATTTATCTTTGGAAAAGACTCAAACTTTTAAGCAGAAATTAATCGAATTTTTTAGAAATAGTTGTGAGTATGGAAAGCCTCCTATACAAGTTTTTGCTTTTTGGAAGTTTGTTTGGTTTCGGTATCATGATGACTTAATACCTGACACCTTCTATTGATTTGGAACACATTTTAGTTGAATACTCCATTAATTATCCAGAACAGTTTATGAAGTCCTTCTTCAGAAAGTGCTTTTACAATGTGCGCTGTAATAATGTAATGTCCTTAAGATTTATTTGCACTTACGTTAAATTTGCTTTCTTCTTATAATTATGACAGTGTGACAGGTAGATATTATACTTGTATTGTGTGTAATCATCCACTTTATTTCCTGGTGGTATAACTCAATTGATGTTTATCTATGTGTTAGCTGGAACGTGTTTTTGACAGGTTTGGAGCAAATGGTTTTTGTTTGGCCCTTATACCCTATACTATTGTCATTTTTTGACTGGAGGGTTTTGAAGTTTAAATCGTTTTAATCTTTTTAGTGTTTTTCAAAGGAAACACTTTGGGTTCTTTTTTATTTTTTTTTCTTTAATCTGTTCTGGGCCTAGAAAATCCCAACTCTTTCGCAGTTCACTTTTCCCGTCCTTACATTTTCGCCGTTTCCCAGCCAATTCGAGAACGTACGTCTATAGATGGTAATATAATGATGAAAATCCTTTTTCCACCCTGCCCCTTTCGGAATTCGAACCTGGTACCTCTCGATCCAAACGCTAATAGAATAGATGCAGTGTTGCCAGTGAGACGATATTTTCATTATTTTAACGTTTTGGGATTTAAAATACGACGGGAAAAATTAAGATTTTTAATTATTTCCACAAACACTAAAAATATGTATCTTTTCGGAAAACTTGGTTAAAGGGCAAAATTACCAAAACAGTAATATATTGTCTTCTCTATCACATTTTCTGAAAATGTTAACTCTTTTCTCGTTTGTAAACGTACCGTTTGTATCTTGATTTGATTGCTTTCTTTTTTTAAATTGTTTAATTTCGCTCAGATGCAGGTAAATTAAATAAGTAAAAGCACAATTTCAACAAAAGGTGGTTGCTTCCAGTGAAACCTGCATTTAACAAATAAAGTGAACAATGGACCCTCTGCGATTATTGGGAATGGCCCGAAACAACAACGAACAAGTTAAGCGACCATTTAAATAACCAAACTAATTTGGTAATTTTTAATTTTTATTTGGGTAACCATAACTCATATGGTAACTGAATTATTTAAAAATAGCTAAATGATTCACATGATTCAGTAAAGTTCACCATAAAGTTCAAGTCAACCAAAAATTTTAAACAAAAACATAAACACTATTGCATATTTGGTTTTAGTCCTTTAGGCTCTAATTATTCTTCAAAAATTTCTCCAGGCGTCAGAATTTTCATTAAAAGGTTAATGAACTCGGAACAGAAGTTTGCTACAAAAGGCCAATTTTATTTAAAAAAAAAATTACGATTTCAATTAATTTTTTTTGGCAACACTGCGGCAACAGGCTCGAGTGATTTTGAAAAGAGACTCTTATTATTTTATCAATTTTTCATATCACCGATCGTATTGATATTGCGAATTATCGTATAGTACTTTTTTATTCCTTTTCTATTTACTCGCAATAGAGGCCGGGACGGTTATTTTTTGGAAGGAAACATGCGAAATCGACAAATTTCATAACAGGCTTACAAATTGCTTGCTTATTAGTATCTACCATAGTTTAGAGAATTTTCTTTAGTGCATATCGTTTTAGTGCATTTCGTTTTAGTGCAACTTGTTTTAATGAAAACCACGTAGTGAAGTTCACGTTAGTTCGAATTTTCGCCAATTTGATTGATGTTCCGGAAGGATTTTTTCAATATTTAAATCGCAGATATCTGTTTGTTTGTCTGTCTTCAAAACAATTTCCAAACCTTGCACTTGTAATTTCGACCACATCTCGATTAGCTTGAGTGCTCAAACTTTCAGGACAACATGAAATGTTAATGCAATTTTAAAGCATTTATAGCACGTTTTAAGCAGTATTTTATTCCCTTTGGAATAAATTACTTTTCCGTGAAAAATTCATTTAAATTGAACGGTGGAGAAATCAGAAATGAAAAATTCCGCTTCTGCTTTCATTTTGTAGTACTCATTTCACCAGCGAAAAAGCCAAGTGTGTTCAGTACAACAAAGATGTCGCACATAAACACTCCAAAATATTTCCATATGAAAATAATGTCAGAATGGATTAAATTAAATTGATTTTATTTAAAATTAAATAAAATAATTAAAGAACGAAACTATTAAAATGCCGTTCTTAAATAAGAGGATGACTATGAATTTTACGGTTCAAAAGGATACGATGATAATAAACTCGTTTTCTATTCCCTATTATTTAGCCTTTAAAAAATGTGATGGAACGTTTTTGAGTTTAAAAAAGCAAATTCATCGATTTAACTAAATAACAATTCATTTCTGTTTTACGCGAAAATAGTTTTTGTAGAAAGTCGTGCGTAAAAAGTTTTTTTACTAGACTATAAGGCAATTATTTCACTTAGCTCGCTTTCGAGTTAAATTGCGGTATTTTGCAATCGAATTTTCACCAACTTCTTAGCTTGGTAGAGCGCTCAAACTTAAACTTACAGACCAGCTTACTTTTCGATAACAATGCAATATTAAATCATTTTTCAAGTATTTATGTGTATTTTATGTCAATTTTAATAAATCACTGTTCCATTATGCATTAATATCAGGTTCGTCGCTTTTTCATTTTACGTGTAAGGATTGATGTTTTTCGTATATTTGAAAAAAAAAAAATATTTCAAATGTATAGGCTATACACTCAACATACACACATTATAAAACGTTGTGCTTAGAAGGTCGTTTTTAATAAATTACGGTATTAATGCTACTAGGGTTTGCAAACCGGTTAAAACCGGTTTCTAAAAATCAGGTTTTTCAATGAAAACCGGGTATTTTTTATACTGCATTTGAAACGATTTAACATACATTTTACGCATGAAGACAAACTACTAATTGTCAATTATTACTTAAGTTTTGTTGATACTAAAACCTCGTATAGAAATAAAATAAAAATGCAAGTAATTTATAAATTATTGTTACTACTAGTTAGTGTTTATTGTGCACATGGATTCTGGATTCAGGATTTTGCTACAAAAACTGAAAAAGAACTTGAAATGAAAAATAAAATATATTAACTTTTGACGAGTGGACAAGCTTACGGGCCAGAAGATACCTGAATCTGAATCTTTATAATTCCGATTTGGAGTTTATAAACTTGGGTTTAATCCGCATACACGTAAGTTGTGATTCATATAACATGAGGGAACTAATTGAGCAATGACTTAACAAATTTAGATTAGTTTTGATAAATGATATTGTGGCCACAACATGTGACGGAATATCAGTAAAAATTAAATTTGGCAAATAATCAGATGCTGAAATTATTCTATGTATGAACCATGAGTTACATCTTGGCGTTACAGACATTGAATATAAAAAATCACCCGGATTATTTGAAGCAACAATAGAAACAAATGACTTCGACGAATCTGATTGTGATATCCAATATGATAATGAACTCGAAAATGAAGAATATTATGAAGTTGAATATTCTGACATTTCATTCGAGGTATGCATTAATTCAGAAATTTTTCAAGCGTTCCGCTGTACGCAATACAATTTTACAGCAGTATGTTAAGTAAACGTTCAATGTTGAGATTGGACTAATTTTAGTCTCTAAAACTTGTTGGAATATTTCTCCACTTATGATCCAAAAGAATTAAATACGTTCGAAAATATTTCTGAAATAATGATTAAAGCTATTTGTGATGCTTTATCACCCGTACAAGTAGCAGTGAAGGCTTTGAGACGAAAAGACGCTACAATAATTACGGCCGAAACCATAATCACATTCATGTTGAACAAAATTGGTCAGCTAAATACGGAAATCAGCGAAAGTTTATTCAATTCATTAAAAAAGTGGGTGCTAGAACGTAGAACTATTAATTTAGTATATTTGGCAAAGTGAAGTGTTTGAAAGATCCAAATACAAAAACCAAATCACTAACTCGACCGGGAGTTGCTCTGCCATATTCATCAAAATGGGAAATGCCCGGTTAACCGGTTAAAACCGGGTTTTAGATTGGAAAACCGTAAAACCGGTTTTACAAGAAACAAGGTTTTTTGCAAACCCTAATGCTACATCCATACAAGTCCATATTATTGAAAAGTATAAGTCATATACTAACACCACCCACAATAATGCAATAACCATTTCGTGTACGGTTTTTCTTATAACGTTTTTTGTCAGGTAGCCAAAAAATCGCCGCCAAAGATTTAAAGTTATCTTGCACAAGCACTGGTCTATGCTTGGTTTACAGTATTTAATGTCAAAAAGCTCTTTTCCACCAAGAATTAGGAATAACCCATTTTTCTCGTGCAATGAATTGAGAATATTAGCCGGTTCAACTAATTACAACATACCAGGCGAAATAGTTGATTTTTTGTTTATATAACTTTACATACATTTAATTGTAAAAGCTCGGTAGCACAGCAAAAAGAAAGTAAAGTTATATACCTGAAAACTGTAAAACATTCGAAAAAACTGATCGAATCTTCGGCTGAATAGATATTTATCTTAGTTAAAAACACATTTTGGTACTCTTTGGCTCGCGGGTGATGTTAAGTTGTGTCTCACATTTCTAGATAATTCCAAATTTATCTAATAGCTAAAATTTAAAAATTACAAAATTTTAAATGAAGCCTCAAAACTGCCTCAAATAAAATTTAGCGTGAATGGCGTGTCGTATGATGAGATGGAGTGAACCCCCCTCAATTTCATAGCGACACTATTTTTAATTTCAAATTAATCTGCAAGAACATAGTTTACCTTGGTGCAGTCAAATATTATTTATAAGTCGGGTACCATCGTTTGTAAAACCGCTTCTGTTGATGTAAGTGTTTATTAAGATTGAGATAAATGTAGAGTTTCGGTCAAATTAAACAGTTTAAACCTTAAACAGTTAAATTCTCTTTAAATCTGTTTTGTTTCAATACAGGATTCGATTCTTACGGCCGATCGTGGTATGCTAAAGTCGTGATTCTTAAACAAACAATTTCGTTCCGATACTTAGATCATCAGCGCATTTGTAAAGAATTTTAAAATATGGAATATATAACCAATTGCTGATGATAACACAAAATAAAATTTTAAAAACATACAACTTTCCAATATACTCGTATTGTATGCTCAAATAACACATCTGTTCGTACATGTTTCTTGCCACATATGGCGATATCACACATAGTTCACACTCTATCTCTATATATGTAGCTTATACACAGAAGTGATATCGCACTATAAATTACTATAGTACTGTGCCCTAATTTCCAAACTCAAGTGAAAGTATTACCGTGCGCAGTAATAAAACTTTTGTTTAATTGAACCCAGGTTAATTCATATAATATATGGACTATTATTAATAATAATAACATGCATCCGTTAATATAATCGATGTATTTATAAATACCTACATAGATATTATAATATGTGATATAAGACAACCGTTATATTATTAAAATTATGCAACGTACAAAGCAGTTGTGTTGTATGTGCCGCCATATACGCGAAGTTTATGGTAAAACAAAGCTTTTTGGTATGCAACTTATAATCGTATCGTAAAAAAAAAACTTAAGCAGATAAAACACTTTACTTTATGTACCGTTCTGAAATTTTAATTTAACAAAATATTTTTTTTTTTTTTTAATTATGATAATTTTGTATTTTCGTTGGTTCCAATTTTAGCGAAACTGCGCGTTGCGCTCAACACATTGAGTGTATGTGAAGGAAAAGTTGTGTGAAAATATCTAGATCGCGGCTAAGATAATATTCTAACGCGCCAAAACGCATTTATACCTTATACACTGAGTAAATCGTAAAGAACGACAACATCAAATTCAAAAATAGAAAGAAGAAATATTTCTACGTTCACTCCATTTCTGTATCATCACAATTGACACTTTAATTACATTAAATTCATCGATAAATTTTAATGGAACGTTAATTAAAACTTATGAAGGTGTATATAGTTTTACATATAAAATGTATTTTGCCAAAAGAATCTTACCATACTGGTTTTATATACGAATGTGTTTATACTATTTGATATCGCGTCATGTTGTATATTTCTTTAAGCGGGAAGACGATGCTTGGTGTATAATAAGAAGAAAACGTAAAAATCCACTTTGTATACATGTTTTGTTTATAACTTTTTTTTTATTTTAATAAATGTATCTAATGAATAGCAAATACGTATACGGTGTCATTTGACATAGTAATTTATAGTTTGTATTTATATTTACTATTAATTTTCTATGCTATTATTGTTCGTACAAAGTACATGTGTTACAATCGAGTGGAAAAATATTTTATATCTATTTTTTGGAATGAGGAAGTTGTGTTAAATTTTGGTTTCATTTTTCCAAACACCTGATTATGTTTATGTAAACTTGAAATTTCAGTTTACACAATCTCAATTGATATTGGTGACCAATTAAATTTTCACAACCCACCCATCCATAATTATTGTATGGAGCTACGCCAACTTTATATAAATAAGGTACATTGACTGTTGACGACATGTATAAATTCCAAATATTGTGCCATTAAACTATACGGTAAATACTTTCCTATTCACATTCAAATCACTTTTCATCAATTCACCGTAGAAACGGATTTTGAAAGTTAAAATTCTTTGCAATTTTATTTTATCATTTATATTTTAACAAAATACAAACAAAACGAACGCTTGATGGGAAAATTGTATGTCTCATTTTGTACAAATTTTGTCGGCAAAACAGATAATTAATGTTTTGTGTAGATTTTTGTTTAATTAGACATAATACTTTATACGAGCAGTGTATAATTAATTTGTTGAAAGTTGAATTAGGTTTTTGAATTACTGAATTGCATAATTGTATAACTATTAAATTTTATTCATGGCTTGCCTATGTAAACTGAAGTCAGTAGCATACGTTCAGATTGTAGGCTCCGCAAATGGAAGAGGGTTGGACGCAGTTCCAACTCTGTGGCTGTTTTTTAAATTTTAGTATGCTGCTTCTTAAATATTTCCTTGCGACTGCTATCACTTCAAATGATAATTTCTATCACTTGAAATTTTGAGGCGACAGGCAAATAGAATTTTTTTTTTCAAACTAAGGCAGCAACCTAGGATTCAAAATTTAGTCACTTCGTGTTTTGTTCACAATTATCTAGTAAACTTTGATTTTATAATCTAGTAACTAACTAGGCTATGGATCAACCACCTCGCATGAAGTAATGCGACTATGGAAATAGGGGTGTTAATCTTACGTTCCTAAAAATTCTGATGAAAACGGCTGGTGCATTAGATAGAATTGATATTCTAAAAATATTTTTGGGAGCCAAAGTGAAATGAAATTTTACATATAAAACTGAACAAGCGAAAACAAAAATAAAAATTTCACGGCTGAATTTCATTTTGTGGTAAGCAGTTTAGCTGTAGTGAAATTGTGATTTTTCGTATTAGAATATAGATGTCTCTGTTGAACTCTACAAATCAAAAAGTAAGCTAAATTTTTCACATTTGATGAATTATCTTTATTTGTTATTGTGCTGTGTTTCAAAAATTATATTCAAGAGTTTTAAAACATGAAGTTATAAAAAAATAATAATTCAACATGAAGCTACCTGCGTTAAAATGTTGCGAAAATCGACAAACTAATTTTTCATGGAATAATTTATCTGGTTAATTTTTGAGGCCTCAACCCAGAAAAATAAAAATAAAATTTATCAGGCAACGTTAAAATTTAAAAGTCGTGTCAGTCCAAAAGTTTATTAAAATTTTAAAATTAAATTTTATTAAGCAGGGGAAAAAATCAAATCTTGAATTTCTTATAAATAATTGTACTCGGATATTAATAATTATAATTTAATCAGATTCCTTCTGTCCCATCAATACTGACCGAATAGTTCGATTTGAATGTTGTGAGAGGCGCTATAATTCCTAGAATTAGTAAAATTTAGAATATTTAAATAAATTGAAGAAATGTCCCCTGGCCAATATTGGGCATAAACAATAATTGTTTACCTTTCGGATTATGATCATATCAGTCTAATAAGAAATCAAAATAATTTGCATGGTGTGAGTGGTACGTACTTTGAATTTCAATAAGTGCAATTTCTCTTTTCCATAAGAATCGAAAAGATTTCTAAATCGCCGAAGATCACTTTGAATTTAGTCAGTCAACTAGAAAATTTATTAACCTATTTATTATATTTTTTTTAATTTACCTTACTGTAACATAACCACGAGTTAAATAGCACACACAAATGTCATATTGGGCCTCGGCCAATTATTATAGATTTTCATTATAGCGTCTCTTACAACATTCAAATCGTACTGATGAGCGAAATATAGATGTCACTGAAATTTTTAAATGCGCTACCTAAATTACACTTAATTTTTGCTTGTAAATTTTCTATAACAAAATTTGAAATTAGTTTTTCAGTTTTTAATAATTAATTTTTGAAATTCCTGGATTAAAAGAAATTATTTACATAAAATTTGAGTTTTCTTGTTTTATTTTAGTTCTAGGGTCAACTTTATACTATCGAAGCTAAATTGAAAATTTCTTCCAATCACTCAAACCTTTAGTTCTACCCACTCAACTGCGAAAATCAATAATTTCCACCAAAAACTTTTACCGCAATACGGCTCAGAAAAAATCTAAATCTTTATACACAGATTTTGTAAAATTTTTATTTTTATCATCCCTGATATTCCAAATTTTCAAACCGGGAAACATGATTACTCAGAATCGTGAACATGATTATATCGGAATTCACGGCCACAAGATTATTTCAGAATAAAACAAAATATATCTGTTCCAGAGTGAGGGCGGTAGTTTTGAGTGGTAATTTGCTTAAGTTTAATTCAAGACATTCTTCATTACGACGTGTATATTTTTTGAAGAGCAAGTGTGCCCCAAAAATTATTTTTATTTGTTTATTTAGTGGGAGCCACTAACAATTCACAACGCGATAACGACGTGTGTCGACGAATAAATAAGAAATATCGCCTAGCTAACAGAACAAGAGTGTCAGGGTATGGCGGAAAAAAACAAAACCACAAACGACATAACCTAAAATATTTTATCTATGACAAAATGGATTCTAAAAGTTAGCATACTCGAATAATAAAAATTTCAAAAACAATTTTATAGAAATTGTTTATCTTTTATATTTTTGGCACATGACGGGGGGTTACCAACTTAAATATATAGAAAAACAGTTGGCCACATTGTTACACCGGCGATTAAAATAGAAATAAACTCTAAATTTATTTCAACGAAAAAATCGTCGTCGCCAGCATCGATGGTTGTGTTTGTATTGCAGGTTTTCGGTGTTTTGTAATATGACAGGCAATCGCCGCCTTCGCTCTTGTTCTGTTTTGAGCTTAAAAGTTCAGAAAAGCTTTATGTTTTTCAATGGAAACCTGGTTTAAACAAATCTGTACAAATTTTTACTTTCAAATTGCAAAAATCTCTATAATACTCCCCCATCAGACATGATGTGCAGAACACACACGCGGTACACAATAGTAAAATTAAATTAAAAATCCCAATAGTGTCCAAAATGAAGAAATGGGATTTGCTTACAAGAGTTTTTGAAATTAATTTTTCGTGTATTCATATAGGTAGATGGATAAACGATTTTATTTACTTATGTCGTACAATGGCCGGTTCCAATGGGATAATGCAGAGTCATGCTGATATAAGCCAAATGTAAATAAAAATTAAATTAAAATATCAAAATATTGAAAAGAAGTTGAAGTGATGTTATTTCGAAAGTCTCTGATAGTTTGCCTTTGGTTACGATTTTGTTTTTAGAGGAATCTATTAAAACTTTACAGAAAAAAATCTAACGAAGTGCACACAAAACACTCCTAAATGTACTCTGCTATAGAGCAGAATAGGATAATACAAAATATATAGCGATATTCGTTTCTTAGCACTTTCTACCATAATCCTAGCCACAAAAATTTGACCGGCTGTTGACTTGCATCTAATCCCACCCAATTTGTGCTCGCTGTAAATTAATAATTTGGCTTTAACTACTTTGGCTAAAACCTAGTAACCGGTGTTAAGCAAAGCTATTTCATGATATTGCTTATACTATGGTGGCATTTCAATATTAATCTTGAACAGATGTAACAGACGTCTGTCTGTTTATAACTAAATAATATTTTTTTACAATAATCGATCCATTGTGATACTATGAAAATAAAGGTATAAAGGTTAGTTTCGTATACAATAGATTTATTTTCCAAGCTCTTTGATAATTTTGTAAGCACCACAAGTTATTTTTCCCACCAACAACAACTTTATTTAAGCTTTCCTATTTAAGCTTTATTTAGATGTTTTCCAGGTTATAATTTTGTTTGAATCAGCTACAAATTTGAAATAATTTAGGAGTTTTTAGGAGAAACGAACGACAACCTGTGAAGCATAGAGAATTTTAAATTAAATTTTTCGTCGTTACCATTTCTTTGGACAAATCCTTCTTTTTGCACACGGCCTCGAACTATCTGTCCAAAATGAGCATCTTGGAGAAATTCCTTTGGTGTATACGAAATAGTTTTCCTCATCACTCATGAAAAAATTCCTCGTACGCTTCCATCCCTCCGATAACATATTAGAAGCACACATTTCAGATCTTGTATGGAAAAGAACTATCGAAAAATTGATGGAATGCCATAAATGTTCCGTTCATTAACCAATACTGATGTGAAATTCTATTTACCAACATCCGGCAAAAAAATTGATGTACATCATAAAATTTGTCCTATTTGACAGACAAAATCAATTTTTTTTATGTACATCAATTTTAAAAATGTAAATTTTTTCGTAAACTTTTTTTATGATTGACTAATACCAATACGAGAAGAAACGTCAATTGGTGTGTTAAATTAAAGCCTGCGTTTAAAATGTAATGGAAGTATATTTTAATCTTTCATTAATAAATATATGATGATTATTCGTTCAGAAATACATACGTAAAATTTCGTGTAGTGAAGTGTAGAGTTGATGTCGTTTTGTGATGGCATCTCTAAACTTCAAATAAACAATAAAATCCTGTTTAATATTTCCAATACATACATAAAACACCTCAATTTTGGTTTTTGTTCTAAATATTAGAACCGTAAATTTCACATTGATTTGGAAAAGTAAATAGAATTTCACATTAGAATCACCCAACAAAGCCTTTATGAGCTCGACGTCTCCCTTATACTCGTATTTTTCCACCTTCTTTGTAATCCCTTTCCTTTCAAACGAAAAAACCTTTCTCTAAGTACTTAAGATATACTCGGGTATATCAACTTCGGATTAACTTTGTAGCTCGTTCATATTCTCACTTGTTTTTCTGATTCGAGATTTTTTAAGCTTTTGTGTGTGGTTCGGCGGAAGATAAACTCGACAATTTGGTTGACAGCTAACAACAACGGCTTTCCGGATAATTTGGGAAGGCTGAAATACAGATGACCTACCCATTTCCTTAAGATGATTGTTGTCTCCCTTTTCACAGATACGCACACGGTTAACGAGGTCGAGGTTGTGACAAGATGGTAACTGCTTAATGCGGTGTTGCTCATCAATTATTTTTGTAATCACAATAATTTTACATAATAGCAGTCTTCTTTGTGCACACGCCCAGCGATTCTCGTCTTTTTTATTTTTGGAGTGGAATTGATCCACGAATCTTCTCACTCCTTGTTTACTTTATTGGATTTGCCAATTATTACATCCATACTAAATTTAAATCAAGAAACAGGGTGAATAGTTGATTACCATTTATCGGCTAGTGATATTCCTTAGATTTAGAAAGGATAAGCATGCACACGATGTCACAAGTACTCTGTTTAAAATATTTTAAATTTCCAGTGCTATATACTAATAGTTGATCAATTAACAATTGAAATAAATCCAGTTAACTAGCCCAAAATAAATATTCAATATGTATGCAGATAAAATAACCAACCGGCGCAAATTTTGGCTTTTGGTGATTTTGTGCTTAGGAACTTTTCAATTTGGGGATATCTCAAAACCTTGGGAATTTTGTGATTTAGAATTTTGTATACGAAGATTCCATATCTTTATCCTATGTCAGCTTCTTCATTATAAAACAACTCAATGACCGTCCATCCATTGTTTTTGTATGTGCCAAGGTATATATAGATATTAAGATCAGATAATACAGTGTCCAAGACTAAAGCTGGTCATTCCTTTTCAGTATACAGAATTGGAAAATAATTATCCTAATGGACAGGAACTTTTTCCTATCCATAAGACCGTAGATGGTAAGATTTTCTAGGATGTTCTTGAAGGCTGCATCCATCCTCGCCTATGTTCAAATTGATAGTTCCGATCTTTACATTGGGATCATCAAATCATTTGTTCGGTTCGATCTTTCACATTAGCATTAGTAACATAGAGCATTTCATTCAATTTTACGATTATACTTTTGTTTACATCAAATAATAGTCAATTTAATAAACTTATTAAATATTAGTTACACTTTTTATGTCTTTGAAACTACTAGCATTAATAATTTGTATTCAAGTGAAACAGAGCAAAATCAGTTTTATGTAAATACTAAAAAAACATAAATTTCCTTAGTCCTCCACTACTTTGTGACTATTAATTTGTTTTGTAGTTTCGAAAACATCGTTTCTATTCAAGTGAACTGCATTACACAGTACAAGTACTCATACTCAGACTTAACTTTTAAAAGTCGCACAATTTGTTTATGTGTTTTTATACAAGCATATTATACTTTTCTCGATTGAGGTCGCACCAAATCAGATAATCTTATCGTTTCTTTGATTACAAAATTAGATAAATTAGATGACATACATACGAGCATACCTTAAATATCAATAAAACCTCAAAGTAGTCTTTTTTTCATTTTATGATTTAAATCGTTTTATCGTGTATTTTCTTCACATCGTCTTATATGTACACATGTACCACTATGCATACAAGATTTCATCTTAAATACATTTTTTGTTTTGTCTATTTTGAATAAAAGTAAAAAATAGTAAATGAAAACAAGAATTCATATATTAATTCATTCATTCATGTGAAATTACACTTTCTTACCAAATAATTTTAATAAAACTTTCATCAATCATTTCGATAAAAAAAAAAAATTTTGAAAAATAATTTTCTCTTAATTTATATAATTATAAATGCATTTACAGTAATTGTTTATATGCAGTTTGTTTATACAAATAAATGGTTTTCCATTGGAAAATTATGTATAAAAATTTATAATTTCGGAATAGAACATGATTACTTTCTATATATACAAATAATTGAATAGTAATTTGAATATTTTTTTATAGACGAAATGAAAATGACAGTGACATGCAATGACATTTCATTGTTTTGTTGACATTGCAATTTTACGATTACATTTTATAGTCAATCATTCATTAGCAAAATTTCTACTAAATATTTTGTCGGGAAACTCTTACATTACTGTCAAGGTGACTTAATTACTGAAGTTGAAAAAATCACTGCGATTTCAACTATCTTAAATAATTACAAATAAGTTCCAAACTCCCACTAAAACTCTTTTTTATTTGTTATTCATTTTTAATTTGTTTTATTAAAACTAGGTTAAACAAATTACTTAATCTCCAAAAACGGAGCCAATTCTAAAACAAATAGTTTTATTAGAACCGGAGCTACCTAAAAATTGTAAAATGATAAAATTCTAATTGCAATTGATTTTTTTTGAAATATTTACTCCTAGAAAAATTTTGTTAAAATCATGTAAAACTCATTGATCAAGCAGGCTATCTCATTGGTCCTGCACGAACTAATGATTTTCCATTGAAATACCTTTACCCAATGATTTTCTTGCAATGCGAGATAAAGTCGCTGAATTGAAAAAAAACGATAAAAAATATTCGCGCTAGGTCCCCCTTGCTACAAGTCGATCGATTGTATCGAAACTTTCAGAAGCATATCGCTTGGCCATTAGAAAACAATGTTTAAAAATTCCTTGGGAGGAACGATTTTGACTCACATCCGTAAATGTTATAAAACGCTCTTGTCCCTTTACTTTTTCTTCAATCAGCCTAACAACCGAATATTATTAAAGCGATTTATTACTTTCAATTTTAATTTGATTCAAAAGCGCCTCGGTGATTCAAGAAATTACTTTTATTTTATTTTTAATTGTTTGCGAAATTTCCTTAGAAATGGAATGAAACGGTTTAAAAGCGGCTCATCATTCTTCACCAAATAATTGAGAAGTTCATAGTTCATATAGTTCCCTTTATTCAATGACGTACGGCTTTCGGCATGACAGCATACAATTTCTGTGAGTAATGATTTTTTCGAGCTTTTGGACTGACATACTCAAATGACTAAGTCAGAATACCGTCCTTCCGTCCACACTGACGTAATCTTTTTCGACACATAGAAATTAAACAAACCCAACAAAAAAATTTGTTTGTTTGCTCTCGATCAATCCATGCCTCTTTAGCATCTATTGAAACTATTGAAACTGGAAAATGAAGGATTACATTAGAATTTCGATTGTTTGCTACTTGAGTTAAATTTATCATTTCAGCGTCGGTCGGTCAAGTTTTATAATGCCATTTTTCTCAACCAGAGGCGCATTGAAAAAAAAATGTTTAACTTATAATAAATAAATTAGTCTGACTTTCCAGTGTTATTAATATTATAATTCACAAACTGTATGAGAAAAATGTAACTGTAAAATATCCGATATGTACAAAAATGGTATTCATAAAATGTAACTCGGCTCTCTAAATGGAAGTTTTGTTCTGCAACTGCAGCCCCAGGAGTGCACGACTCATGGGCTGACCTATCTTCCATGCCAGTACTATATAGGCTGGCATGGAGCAATGCAATGTGCAGTGGTAAATTTATTTCATATTGATTTACAGCGACGAAAAGCTTACAGTTTGTGAATATCATTTTTCAGAACACTGTATCTTTTCTCTATGTAAGCAGTTTCTATAAAGTTACAGCTATAAAATTTTTACAGTTTCAGAATCGGATCATAAGTTTAGAACATTCTACAGAAAACAAAAATATTAAACTATTTTCAAGACTAAATCTTCCGTATACACTGCATTTGTATCTTGACAAAACATATTGAATAAATAAATTTACAAAAAAAAATATTAAACTATATTTTTTAAAAAGAGAGAGCATGAAAAGAATATATTCAATATACTCTTTCAGTCATATCATTAATATAAAAAATAAAGACAAATGAGCCAAAATTAAAAATAATCAATAACCCTCCAACAAAAAAGACAAAGTTATGAAACAAACATATAAAAACGATTTCCTTGCAGTTCCATGAAATGTTTTGAGAATTAAAAACAAATATTATCTCCAGAAAACGAGGTGTTATATACATAACACTATATTTTAGTGCTCTTTATCCAACACGGAGAAATCAAAGTACAGTAAACCCTCGATTTAATGGACCCCGATTTAACGGACCCTCGATTTAACGGACAATTTATTATTTTCCATTTTTCGATTACCGATTATGATGGGATTGGGTATGTTTGATGGAAATTTGATTCTTAAATGATTTTGGGGAGAAATTCTGGGATGTGGCCACCTGGGACGGAACTCGATAAATTCTTAATCGAGTGTAATGGGATTGGGTATGCTGGATGGAAATGGGATTCTTAAATGATTTTTGGAAGTTCTGAAATATGGCCACCTGGGACGGAACTCAGCCATTTCTTAACCGATTATGATCGGATTGGCTATGTTGGATGGAAATGGGATTCTTAACTGATTTTGGGAAGAAATTCTGAAATATGGCCACCTGGGACGGAACTCGATCAATTCTTAACTGATTGTAATGGGATTGGGTATGCTGGATGGAAATGGGATTCTTAATTGATTTTATGAAGAAGTTCTGGAATATGGCTACCTGGGACGGAACTCAGTCATTTCTTAACCGATTATGATCAGATTGGGTATGGTAGATTGAAATGGGATTCTTAAATGATTTTTTTAAGAAATTCTGGTATATGGCCACGAAACTCGGTATAAAACGACTCGTAATGCTAACAACTTTCTGGTAATGCTGAACATCTATCACCAGTACGTAACCACTCGAACACCTACCTCTCATGGAATAGGTAAATTGAGCCGCAGGCCAACTTCATACTGTCACAAATTACGTTATGAACCTTACACATAGGGCTCGGATAAATTTATAGTATTATTATCAACAACAACCTCGAAAACTGTTCACGGGAACATGGAATATGATACCTTCTAAGATCATAAAATCTTCAGAACCTTTCGTACCATACAAGAACTTAATCCATATGGCCAAATTCCAGAACTTTTTCCAAAAATTCTTTAGTAATCTCATTTTACCCACAATGTCCAATTTCTGTCCAAGTTTGTCATATTCCAGAACTTCTTCCAAAAAACATTTAAGAATCCTATTTCCATCCAACATACTCAATCCGATCATAATTGGTTAAAAAATGGCTGAGTTCCTTTCCAGAAGGCCATATTCCAGAACTTCTTCCCAAAATCAATTAAGAATCCCATTTCCATCCAGTATAAACAATCCCAACATAATCGGCTAAGAAATGCCTGACCTCCGTCCCAGATTAAATTCGATCGAATCGATTAAATTAAGAAACATTCGGATTTAATGGACATTCGGATTTAACGGACACCCCCAATTAATCCGTTAAATCGAGGTTTTACTGCACTTGTTTGGTTTATGACTTTTAATTTTAACAATTTTTAAAACTAAATTTTTTTTTTATGTAACACAGAATCTAATACACAACATGGAGAAAAATATATAAGAGAACTCATGCAGTGTATTTTTTTATGTTATAAGAGGTTAATCTATTTTGCCTCTCGAAATCGTTATCAGCCTTAGAAAAGCCTTAAAAAAGATAGATTAGATTAACCTCGCAAAAACAATTGCCTTGTAAAATTTATACTATCTGAGACCTCTTATCCTAAAATATCAGCGAATGATACTGATTTTTTTTAAAGAGATTACTGTTATTTCAAACAAAAGAAAAACAAAATTCTGTTACTAGAGTTTTCACCTTCCTAATTTACCTCAACTCTTTCCGCAACATTGCTTGTATATTATCGCCTATATAATTTTATTATATAGGCCCTGACAGGTCTTCGAAATTTATAGCATCTAAAAACAATATATTGTATCTCTCGGAGCCAATTCGTGATAAAAATATTTAATTAATATTTGTATCGCCCAACTGATCAATTGATCGCACTTTATTTATCTATATTGCACAATAATAAACATTTTCGTTTTCACCAAATTTAACAACATTCATAAATTGCTCGATAGTTTACATATGAATAAATAAGTAATTTGCGATACGTGCTATTGCCATTAAATCTTTCTGTTATGTCTAATGGGCGACTGGGCGGTGTAATTAAAATATTTTCACGTGAAATTATTTATCATTTTTTTATGAAATTTCTGTGCCATTGTTCACAAACGCGCATATTTTTGATTAGAAAGGATAGTGCGCATATTTTGTAGTTGGAATATGAAGAAAAACCTTGACACTCCCCATATTAATATGATAAATATAAAACCACATCACCATAACGATCACACCGCGCTAACATATACAGATATATTCCTAGTGCTAAATATGTTAATGTTCCTAATATAAATAAAATATTATAAAAGTCTTGTGACTGAAAATAAAGTGTATGTGGTGACACTTTTCATTTTAATGCAATAAACCGGTTTAACTAGAATAGCCACAGTGACAATAAGCGGCGCGGCGATCTAAATCGTGTTCCGCTAATTTTGAATATACTCAAAATATGACTTGTCATATTCTTATTCTTATTCCGTCATATAGCTGATCAATCGATATTGCGTAAAACCGATATTTGCATAACTTACAGTTAGTGTATTGATCTGGAGATAATGACCGTTTAATATAAACGTATATTAAAGATCAATGTCACATAAACATGTCATATACCTGCAACGGGAGCGCGTGATGAAAATTTCTATTTTCTTTTTTGGATTGAAAAAATATTTTCGTGTTTTGAAAAATGAAAATAAAATTGATGATCGATTGATATTGGTTTTTTTTTTAGAAATTTTCATTCATCCATTTATCGACCGCATTTGTGTTGTTGTTATTTTGTCTTGATCATATTTCTCGTCTTAAATGTTAGATAAATATATTGACACACTTTTTATTCGTGTAGTTTTTATGAATAATATTGTGGTTGGTATTTTTTATTGTTGTTCAATTGACACGTGTTGCTTTTATACGAAGGTGGAATTTATGGTCGGTTTAGGTTTATGGAATTTGTATTTATAATTTTTATAAAAGTAACAATTAAAATTTTATTAGTCTATTGTAACTATTTCGAATTTCAATAAATACCAAAATGCACTACAGTAGACAGGCTCGGATTAAAAAGTAATAAACAAGTTGCGTTGTGTTTTGAAATTTAAGTTTCTTAACCAGATTAACTTTCTAGTATAGTGAATTTTGTAACAGCTAAGGGTCATTTACTATAACGATTTTACAGTTGAATCCTAGTAATTATGTTAAAATTTTAACTTTACACTAATTTGGAGACATGTCTTAAAAATATCATTTTTGTACTGTACGTGACATAGTGACACGTTTTTTTCAAACAGCTTTGGATAAATAAGTAAACCACTTGCGAAACTCCATAGCTCTAATTCGCTATTTATGACGCGTTGCTAAAATAAAACAAGAACACTAGAGTTGAAGTTTTTCTAAAACTTGCAATCTCCTTAAATCTTAAAACTTCAAACGTCTAAACAGCCAGGGTTTTTGGTAGAATTTTGTTAAAACAATATTTTATATAACGACCAGATTGGTTAGGTTGCAGTAAAGACAGTCACGGAAAATTAAAGGATTAGAAAAGAGCGGAACACATTTTTCCAGCGAAAAATTTTCTCTCAGTCGCTTTGCTTATTGATAGTTTGATTTTACTGCATTGGTAGTTCAAATGGGCGAAACGGGAATTTGCGACACTGAAGCAATGTAACAACATCACTACAACAATACTAAAATATAGGGTTTTCCAATAGGAATGATATGTTTTTTAAGTGACGTTTCGGCCATTTGTAATAAGTCAAGATCTGTCATTTTTTATTTCATTGTATTCAGTAATGTTTACAATTTCATAATGGTGAGATATACGCAAGAACAACGTTTACAAATTATTCAATTTTATTATCAAAATGATCGTTATCCAATTGAAACTTTTCGTGCGCTTTTGCCATTTTATAGTCGTAATAATCGTCTAAGTGTGCTCGCTATTCGTCGAATTGTTGAAAACTTTGAGCGTACATTTTCTTTACATAATGTTGAAGTGCCAATAAGACAAAGATTCGCTCCAAGTAATGCAAATATTGCTGCCGTTCAGGCAAGTGTTGCTGAAGACCGCAATTTGTCGATTTTGCCTTGGAACAACTTGAAAACGATAACAATTTTTTTAAGAAAATCATCTTCTCCGATGAGGCTCACTTTCATCTGAGTGGTACAGCAAATAAACAAAACTATCGATTCTGGTGCGAAGAAAATCCACAAATTATTAATGAAAAACCATTACATTCACCTAAATTGACAGTTTGGTGTGGTTTTCGGTCTGGTGGAATCATCGGTCCATATTTTTTTCGAAATGAAGCCGGTAACACCGTTACTGTCAATGGAGATCGGTATAGATCGAAGATTACCAACTTTTTATGGCCGAAATTGAAAGAAATTGATCTTAACAACATTTGGTTCCAACAAGACGGGGCTACCTGCCACATATGAGTAGCAAGTGCAACAATTGAATTATTGCGAGAAAAGTTTGGAGATTCGATTATTTCAAGAAATTGTGATATTGAATGGCCTCCAAGAAGTTGCGATTTAACACCATTAGACTCTTTCTTGTGGGGTTATTTGAAGTCATTGGTCTTTAGCAATAAACCAAACTCTCTTCAAGCTTTACAAGTCAATATTGAACGTGCTATTCATGACATACGACTTGAATTAGTGGAAAAAGTGCTCGAACATTGGGTTCATCGAATTCGTTCCTTCAGAAGAAGTCGTGGAGGCCATTTGAATGACGTTTTATTCAGAACTTGATTGTATCGATTGTACTTCACATTAAATAAAAAACATTTCAATTTCCTTAACAATTAGTGTGTTTTTTTTAAAGAAATCATATCACTCTTATTGGAAAACCCTATATAGCTTTCCATTTTTTTATGGAAACTAAATTTTGTTTATGACAAGTCTACGATAAATCGTTTATGACGATATTGTGACCAGAACAATATCGTGTGCAAATTGGCCACAATCTCAAAATATAAAAAAAAATATTTTTAGGAGAAAATGTAATTTATAATTTTCATTTCCTAAAAATCGCATAAACACACGCTTCTGAAAATTCCATTTCAAGAATATAAAATAAAAAATTCAAAATTAAATAATCGTAATCCTACTTCTATCTCACACCTCGGAAAATTCTTTGTTTCACCTATAAAAATATTATCAGTATTATAATCGCATATTGAGTTTTTCAGATTCACTTTCCAGTCTTGGTTCAGACCTATTGGCCAACTGGAATTGTACAAGCCTCTCAAAATCCAATTTGCAATTATTTGACCTTCTAATTGAAGTGCGCGCTAAAAATGTATAGCATATTAGACCTTAAAAAATATTACAATGTCTTGGTATTCCTAATTGCTGAACTTGGTATTTTTGTCGAATATAAAAAAAATTTTGGTTATGTTAAAAATTTCCGAATAAACCAATCAAAAAATGTTTATTTGCCAATTGGACAAACAAAACGTTGACACCGTCAACTGTTCTCTCGATTGTTTACCTACGCTATACTAAAAAGTACCTGCTGTTTATGACATATTTCGGACTATTCGTCGATTCATTTAAGAAACTAATGTGGCTAGTCTAAAATTAGTGATTTAGTCAACATACCATCCAAAATCAACAAAATTTATGTTTATTTTTGAAAGTACGTTGTTTCGCAAAATTATTCACATACATATTGACAAATTTCCAACTGAGTTGTTGATAAATTAAACAATTGATACATAACCACCTTAGTTAACCAATTGTTTTGAGTAAACTCGATTTTTCTAGGAACTATAGAAGAAAACCTTAAAAGAATGCCTTAAATTCTACCAAAAGGATTTATAGAACATTTTTCAATGTTGCGTTTTAGTTTAGGGGTAGGACGATCATGAATAGGACCACTTGACAATTTAAGACGGTATTCAAATTTTTTAATGGAAACAAAATCAATTTTACCGGGGTTATTAGCAGGCCAACAAAACTCAGAATCGTGCGCTTTATACATTGTAATCGAAATAATGTATAAGGTTTTTTAAAACAGTAGCATAGAACCAGTACAAACTAAATTTCCTTGTTAAGGTAGAATGCCGTATAAAGTTGGGTAGTGCTCATGATGTAACCCTCATGGTTAAAAAAGTTCGCGAGGTTTCACCATTAGTCACTTAAGTATACTTAACTATTTCTATTTATAAATATTGTCTTCCGAAAACCCTTGTTCTGATAAGATTCGGTACTACAAACAAATATGCGGCGCCAGCTTATACTTGGTCTATTTTTTAATTCAACCCGAGCAAGCAGGCCTGCCCTAGGTATTGTACACCAAGCAAAGGTAATGCAAGGCCAAATGATCTCGTATGCATAGAACAATAAATTGTTTTTTATTTTGTAAACCTCTTCATACACTGACATTCACATTTCAGAGTAAAATTTGAATAACCGAGTAGGCACGGTATTTGTGAACTGTGACAAATAAAATCGCAGTGTGCAGGGTAAAATTACACAGGTTAAATAGAAAAACAAAGAGTATTTTATGATAATGAACTGCCTGCTTCAAAATAGATCCTATATAGACACATTATGTTTTGTTTTAAATAGTAATGGAGCAGGCGTTGACAAAAATGTCAAGCTAAGCATTTAATTTACTTTGTTTTGAACAAAAAAAAATTGTTCCCGCCAACTAAATATCTCATCGACAGACTCATCGGAAATTAAATTTTTGTTGGTAAACTATTAGTGTCCAGAATTTCTATTTTTGATGCACGCCACGGGATGAGAAAAATATATCAATCCGAAACTATGTATAAACCAAATTGTAAATCATGGTTAGGCATAACACATTACAACGAAATTTTGGGCAACTCGAAACTATAGTTATGAAACCTTTTAAACGAAGCCCAGTTAGTACTACTTGCTATGCGAGCGAAAGCCGGTATTTGTTTATATAAGAAAGAGCCTCATGTCATTTAATTATTATTTCATCATTTGTTACATTAATTGTAAATATAGTGTAAACACTATACATAACATTCAGTCAAATTATCGTCAACTATGAAGTTTATATAAGATAAAAACTTTTTTTTTGAGGAATTGATCACGCACCAAAACGCTAGTTCTCAAATTTTCCGTCAGATGTAAGTCACTTGGCGTCATTCCAATTGCTGTAAGACAAGTAAAATCGAAATATCCGTGAACTGATTTTGTGAAAATTGTTCTATTGAGAAGGATTTACTCAAAAAACGATTTACTGAGGGCCGACTTAGCATTAGTCTAGAAGTAATTTTTGGTAAACCTTGGTTAATTTATGCGAAGTCTTCCAAAGAATATTTTTAGAGACATACGAACTTTGATGGTATTTTATCTTAAACGTTTTTTGTCAAATGTCTTTTGGTTTTACCAGTTACAAATATTATTGTTTTAAATATAAAGTTAAATCAATCTGTGGTGACTCTTTAAAATACACAATCTATTTACCATAATGCCTAGTACGCAGCTGAAGTGAAATGAAATTTTAAAACGAGAGTGAAAATTTCACCGCTGAATTTTGTTTTGGGGTACGCACTTAAGCAGTTTAGCTGTAGTGGAATTGGTATTTTTCTATTAGAATATAGGTGTTTCTGTCAAACTCTATACATTTTTCAGAATAATTTATCTAGTTAATTTTAGAGACCTGCGAAAATTTCATTTCACGTCGCGTACTAGCCCTAATATCTCAAATATAGAGCAAAATAAAATACATAAATCATGCCGGTACTCACAGCAACCAGGGCTATCAAAGAATCCATACCCGACTTATAGTTGAAAACCATATCGGGTTTAGACCCTTTCAATTTTATTTTCAAGTTTATTTTAATATTATTTCTATGGAGTAATTCACTTTATTGAATTGTTTGTTAAATCCGAATAGAAAATGAAACAAAAATCAGTATGACTTCCTACTTCAAATCAAAAATGGAACAAATTAGTACATTTAAAAATATTGGTGAAAAGATTTTTGAAGTAACAACATATTCCGTCATAATGAATACAGTTGATCAATTTAAACAGCAGTCGTGGACTGTACCAAAACCTGTTACTCTTACTAAGCATTGGTGACTCTCTTTACTGTCCTAATAGTGTGAATAAGCACACAGACAGATGCATCAATTTCAAATACATGCTTTAGTCACATACCATTGGTCCATCTCAATGAGAGATTTATTATTTTTTCGTCATATTGCGACCGTTATACAACTTATCAACTGAAAGCACCCAATACTACTCTAGGCTCAGGCACCACATACAGTAAAAATTAAAAAAAGAAGCTAACGTCTCAATATTTTTTGAAAAAACTTTTGCCTTCATAAAAACCTTTCTATTCATTTTTAACGCCTATATTGATTGAAATATAGAAATTTCGTTTTTTAATCAAGGGTACCATTGTTGTTGTTTTTCCTACAAAAATTGGTTCATCTCAATAACCAATGGACAATTAACAAAAACCAATTAGGCCGACCGGTCCTTTCCAAGAAAAATGTATAACAAATATCTAGGACATGACTAGTTTTAAAATATCATCGTGATGCGTTTTATATTTAATATCGATGTGTCAGTAGCCAATAGCGCATTCCAGAATATCAAATCTAATTTTATTATTGTAGTCCGAGTTCAATAATCAGATTTAAGTTTAATTGTTAATACCTTGATAAAAACATAAATGTTAATTCGATATCTAAATATTTATCATTATGAAAACATGGTTTATGTAAATCGAGAAGAAAACGATACACACAAGATAACCAAATGTAGGTTATGTATTTTGTATTTTTATATCTCGACGCTGTAAACAAATATTTGTTAGAGAGAAAAAAATAGTTTACATGATTAAAACTCGATTGTGAAAAATTTGAGTACTGTGCTACTCCCAACTGGTGTGCTGATCGCCGCTTTATGCCCGGAAGTTGGTTTTTAATTAACTCTCGAAGGGATTTTGTAATTCTGATATAACCTAAAATTCTGGTTTTAGATAGAATAAATGAAAACACTAGTTTCCTAGACCGGGCCAAATATTTCGACAATATGTGGTGACCATGTGGAGATTCACTATTTCTCATAATTAAGAATAATTGTTTCCACTTTAATTTGCACATTTACCGATTTCTTACTGAAATCGTTTACATTTTTATTTATTTATTTTCTCTGTTTATGGTGGATCGAATACGATTTTATGGTTGGTTATATGACTAACATCTTTTTATAGTACGGGTATAAATTAACTACTGATCTATGTCATTAGTCTCAACGCTTTATGTTTGAAATTTTATAGCCCAACTTATATTTTCATTGCGTGCCAATTGTCAGCCGCACATACTCGGGTTGAGTAGGTTACAAGTACGATGCACGGGCGTGACATGTTTTTCCAACATTTTAAAGCAAATTTGTTTTGTTGTTACGATTTAGAGAACTCCGACATCTCCTCCCCTGTCTGCAGCGCCATGTCCCACATCATGTTCAATCTTTTGTTATACCAAATCATGCAATTTAGATATTAAAAAATTGTTACATTAAAATTTGCGACTGTTTTTCAATAGAGAAAGATAGAAAAGAGAGAGAAAGTCAACGATATGTTGGTATTCCGTTATCATGCAGAACTTTATGTTTAATGTTTATTGGTTTTAATTTATCCCTTATAATTATTTATTTATTTATTATTTTATTTTTATTCTTAAACTTAAGTTGTATAGTAATATTTTTTATTTAATTATATTTATCTTTTGTTTCTTTTAGGTAATCTGAAGTTGAAATGATATTTATGTCAGGTAAATTTTTTATTTATATGTGACCGCGATGTAATTCATATGGTTTAACTCGGATTGATGAATGAATTGAATTAATTCGATTATTGTAAGAGAGACTTATTTAATTAAATCTCCATTTTCCAATTTGCGAAAAATATTACCCGACCAATTTCCGTGATTAATATGGAACAGGGTATTCCAATGTCAAATATCAAAAAAACATTTTATTTTGTTGGAGGTAGAGTTTGTTTGGGTACGCCTTCCCGTGAATATATTTGTTCGAGAGTTTCAATTATTGTTGACATTTTTCTATCTTTCAGAAACTCTATTAAT
This sequence comes from Nephrotoma guestfalica, assembly GCA_963691935.1. Lineage (NCBI taxonomy): Eukaryota > Metazoa > Arthropoda > Insecta > Diptera > Tipulidae > Nephrotoma > Nephrotoma guestfalica. Next base: position 292,150,932 of record OY829914.1, on the reverse strand, counting down.
GAGTATTTTGAAAATTTGTCAGTGATAGTTAAGAAAATAGGGCTTTTCATAGAAAAGGTGTCCATATGCCAAACTTCTAGGGGAGACTTTGGTTTTTGCAATTGTAATGGTGTTATTGTGATTGTTCTGTATATTGGTATATTTCAGCACTCTCGAATTAAATTCACAAATCGTAGGAAATTCTTCCATTTAGCGTCACTACTGTGTGACAAACGAATATGATAATCGACACTTACTTATACACAATCAACTTCCCAACCACCCCATACTTTCTTTCCTTTAACGCTGGATCGCGGATAAATTTGAATTTTTGACTTATAGATTATTGGCTAATGTGTAAGAATCACAACAATCAGTTTCGAACAAATGAGACTATTGATTTGAAAAAATCAGTCTTCTCATCAGGTCGCGACGACTGATGTTGTATTACTACATTGGAATATTGTCTATATATATAGAACATAACATGTAGTTGTACTACTAGCGAATAACTGCATAGCGTACGAAATTTGATTCTTTCACATTTCCATCTATATTTTATCAACTAACTTTTCGCATTCACGAATTTTATTATATATTTTTACTTTGGTTTTTGCAATTGTAATGGTGTTATTGTGATTGTTCTGTATATTGGTATATTTCAGCACTCTCGAATTAAATTCACAAATCGTAGGAAATTCTTCCATTTAGCGTCACTACTGTGTGACAAACGAATATGATAATCGACACTTACTTATACACAAGTGTCGATTATCATATTCGTTTGTCACACAGTAGTGACGCTAAATGGAAGAATTTCCTACGATTTGTGAATTTAATTCGAGAGTGCTGAAATATACCAATATACAGAACAATCACAATAACACCATTACAATTGCAAAAACCAAAGTAAAAATATATAATAAAATTCGTGAATGCGAAAAGTTAGTTGATAAAATATAGATGGAAATGTGAAAGAATCAAATTTCGTACGCTATGCAGTTATTCGCTAGTAGTACAACTACATGTTATGTTCTATATATATAGACAATATTCCAATGTAGTAATACAACATCAGTCGTCGCGACCTGATGAGAAGACTGATTTTTTCAAATCAATAGTCTCATTTGTTCGAAACTGATTGTTGTGATTCTTACACATTAGCCAATAATCTATAAGTCAAAAATTCAAATTTATCCGCGATCCAGCGTTAAAGGAAAGAAAGTATGGGGTGGTTGGGAAGTTGATTGTGTATAAGTAAGTGTCGATTATCATATTCGTTTGTCACACAGTAGTGACGCTAAATGGAAGAATTTCCTACGATTTGTGAATTTAATTCGAGAGTGCTGAAATATACCAATATACAGAACAATCACAATAACACCATTACAATTGCAAAAACCAAAGTAAAAATATATAATAAAATTCGTGAATGCGAAAAGTTAGTTGATAAAATATAGATGGAAATGTGAAAGAATCAAATTTCGTACGCTATGCAGTTATTCGCTAGTAGCACAACTACATGTTATGTTCTATATATATAGACAATATTCCAATGTAGTAATACAACATCAGTCGTCGCGACCTGATGAGAAGACTGATTTTTTCAAATCAATAGTCTCATTTGTTCGAAACTGATTGTTGTGATTCTTACACATTAGCCAATAATCTATAAGTCAAAAATTCAAATTCTAGGGGAGAGTTTGGTAAAACTGTTTCTTGGAGTTTTATTTTATATGTTTTTGGTCGTATTTATGATTCATTGATAAGTGTTTGCAATTGACGTTTTTGATAACAACGGGCATATGCGTTAATTTTATTTTATTTTGTATGCACTGAGCTTCTAGGTGCATCGGCTGATGTTCTTTCTGCGCCGTTGTTTTCGATCTAGGTCGTGTCCGCAATGTCGATTTGCGTTTGCTCCACGTACTCTTCACGAGGTTTGCTTTAATGTTGGGTCGTCGGACGCGTCTTTTGCCAGGACCAGTGTGCTGCAATGCAACTTATCCACGACGATTTAAAATTGGAAATTTCACAAACAATGAAAAAGATTAAAGAACTGGAATATATACAGGCGACTGAATATACGTTGCAAAGTTATCCTTGCAACAAATAACTAAAAAGTATCATACAACATACGAAAAAATTCGATATAACAATTTTTAGTCGATACGTTGAGGGAACAGGTGAACCTAATGGTGAACAAGTGAACTTGATACAGTAAACATTTTTCAGCAAGTTATTGGTAAACCGGCCAAAGAAGCAGAGGATATTATAAATCGCCCGGAGACAAATGTGACAACTCTTGCTGTGTTGGTGGCGACGTCAAAGCGAAGGAAAACGCAAACAAATAAGTTCCTATTTCGAAAATTCTCAGAATTAATGAAAGCGTTTCAGGAATTGAAGGACAAAAATAAACGGTTAAGTGAGGAAGTCGTTAATTCGAGAATAAATGCCACAAGTATAATCGATGAAAATGCAGTTTTACTTGCGCCAGGGGAACGTCAGCCTGCTCGAACAATAAAACGATCTAATACGACTGGTGCAATATGTGATTACCCGCCTATACACGTACAAGTCGAGTTCAGTTAGTTTGGCGTTACAACTTAGAGGCGTTACAAATCAAGCGATTTGCAGGAGAGGATGAGTCACCTGGTAGCTACTTAGAAATGAAAAGTAAAATTTGTCTATTGTCGATCAATTATATTTTGGAGTGCTACGAGTATTTTGGAAAAGTTAATTTTTGATACTGGTTGTGTTTTGATAGTTGTAATACTCCATACGTCCTTCTTAAAGATCGCAGTATCTAACACAGTTTTAATATCCGGATGTTTTAACATTTTAGGTTTTGCGGTATCGGCCCAGTGTTTGAAATTGCATTTGTAATCGCGGAAAGATGATTCAACTAGTTGAAGTGGATTAGAACAATTCTTAATAGCCTGCGGGTTAGCAAACCCGATTTTTCAAATTTCGATAAAACACTCTAGGAAATAAAATTCAATTCCATTCTATTTTCTTTCTAATCCATGCAATCTTTTCTGGAGCCGAAGCACTCCCTGCTCTTTCGCGGTCATTTTTTCCGTCTTACTTTACGCATTTTCTGCCAACTCGAAGACGTACGGCTATAGGACCGGTTTAAGTTACCACCTGCGCATTGCATAGCTCCATGCTCCATGGGTCAGCCTATGAGTTTTGCACAGTTTTGAAGTACATTATTTTTCTAAATCCCTCCCAAACAGTCATTCATGAGACCATCAGGTTTTGTGAGGGGTGTATATCCTCAAAATTACGCAATTATAGAAAAAACAAAGAAAGTCATGCATACAAATAAGGATATCATTTCAAATTTGCTGTTTTCTTGGGCTTTCCAAAATCTCAAACAATATAGTTTTAGAAGTCTTCAAACTTCACGCTAAAGTACAAAGCACCTTTATCTTGTTAGAATATATGTTTGCTGAAATTGGAGCATGTGTATTTGCGTATCAGAGTGGTTTATAGTTTGTAGTTCCAGCACACTGGTCTCGGTGGGGGATGCAGCGACTCAGCATTAAAGTGGATTTTGTGGGGAATGCGTGGAGCGGATGCGAGTCGACATAGCGTACATGATTATCTATATATAAAATGTAAATTATATCATAATTAATAATACGCCACAGTGCTTCCAATTCTTAGCCGATTATGATGGGATTGGGTATGTTGGATGGAAATAGGATTCTTAAATGATTTTTGGAGAAAGTTCTGGAATATGCTCATCTGGGGCGGAACTCGGCCAATTTTTAACCGTTGATGATGGAATTGGATATGTTGGATGGAAATAGGATTCTTAACTGAAGAATCCCATTTCTCTCCAACATAATCGGCTAAGAAATGGCCTTAGTTCCGTCCCAGGTGGCCATATTCCAGCACTCTTTCAAAATTCATTTAAGAATCTCGCTTCCGTCCAACATACCCAATCACATAATAATCGGTTAAAAAATGACCGAGTTCTGTCCCAGGTGGACGTATTCCAAAAGTTCTTCGAAAAATCATTTAAGAATCCCATTTGCATCCAACATACCAAATCCCATCATAATCGGTTAAAAATTGGTCCAATTCCGTACGAGGTGGCCTAAATCCAGAACTTCTTCCTAAAATTTTTTAAGAACTCTTCAACACCATAGCTGATTTTCACACTTTCTGTTATGTCACTATGTGTCTTTCTCAGAGTGTGTCCTATCCATCCCCAGTTTCGTTTCATGATTTCCTTTTCAATATCAATTTAATTTGTTTGGTACAAAAGTTCTGTGTTCGTAAATGTATTTGGCCAGAATCATTTTATTAGCCTCCTAAGGCATTTGTTCAGAAATACCTAGATTGTTCTGCTTGAACTTGTGCGTGCGTTTCTAAGTTTTGAAACTACACAGCAATACTGATTTTGCGCAGGCATTGCATATTCAAAGATTAGTATTTCTTGACAGGGTTTATGCATTATAGATCTTGTCGGGCATGTTAAAGGTGTTTCTCGCATTGTTATGCGTTGGTTTATATACGAACTTCTCAACATCGTGTTCTAACATTTGTATTCAGCCTCAAGGTGATAGATCAGATTTTTATGATACTGATTTTTATGATGAGATTTTTATGATGATCTATTATCTTCATCGGGATACGCAATTCACCGATCGATATCTAAATTGCGCTTCTCTCGTTGAAAACGAGCTTCCAAAGTTTCGTGTCCTCATGTGAAAACAGTCGATTGTCGCAAAACATCTACAAGTGTCACTCAGGTAAATACAAACACTCGAACACTCGCGAAATGACCATTACATGGGAAAATACCAATAAACAATGCTCTCATTTTGGACGACCATCCATCTGATGACAGCGAAGATCAGGCAGAATTAAGGAACGATATGGATGTACTTCCTGATACGAAGAACGAACCTCAATTCTTCAAAGATGAAGTAGAACTTGATCTTAGGAGTATGAAAATGGGGTAAGCGCCCCGACTGAATCAAATTAAAAAGATAAAATGCTTGGAAAACGGAGTCATTCTTAATATCTGGAAAATTGGGAAGGAAATAATTATAAAGAAGGATGGATAGAGAGTCGAAACGGACCCGAAGGCATATAGGTCAATAATGCTACTGTCAAGCATTAGGAAGCTTTTCGAGAAAATCATTATTTCTAGAGTAATGGCAAAGTTTACTAGAAATATACTCAGAAAAATAATTTGGCTTCAGAGAACAGAAGAACAAATCAACGGGAGATGCGATATTGCCCTTAATGGACAAAGTTAAAAATAAATAAATATTTAGGAACGAATATTGACGAGCGTATGGAAATAACCGCGCATATTAAAAACGTCGGTGATAGAGTCAAATTGTTCCATACAGTGGCGCCGATGTCATACGAAAACTGAAGACTCAACAAAGGTATCATGCTAATATTGTACTGAGGCATGATCAGTGATGAACAGACAAAGAAGCTCTAGGAATACTTGCTGGGATCTTGTCAATTAGCAACCCAATCAAACAAAGATTCGCGGTATTCGAAAGTGCGGTGAAGTTAATTTTGAAGCAGTCAACGTCGATGTACAGGTTGGACAAGAACGGAATAATACGATAAAGAGGGGTCAAAAGTAAAAGTATCTTAATATGGCAAAGATACTAGAGCAAATCAGAAAAAGAAAAACCACTATACTAATATCTACCAGATGTGATGTGTACCGCCATTCCTTATGAGGTTTGGAGCTATAGAGAAAACTCAGCTAATAAGCAAAAAACAATTAATTGCTTCGCAAAATTCTGTGCCAACGACATGGAAATGAAAACGCTAATGATTTATATCTCGGTTTCATTTAGCTTTGATCACGTTTTAATAAATACTCAACCATATGTCCGTTCCTTATATACTGATTGATTGTTGCTGAGGTTCACTCAGGTCTGACCATGGCTACTACTTTTATTGAACGTTTATTTACTTGTAGTATTTTCTTCCACACGTCATCCCTAATCAGAGAATCATCATCCCTTTATCAGGTGTAACCTTGATAGCCAAGCACACTGGTAACAGTATTAACGTAACTCGTTTCAAAGCCGCTGGTTCATTTTGAATGTTGCTATCACCAGTTTGTGATCCACAATGTATACATTTGCATTTTGTCACTGCTCTAACATGTACAAACGACAGAAAGTTCTTGCTAACCCGTTCATGATCGATTTGGTTCTTTGTTCCGCCATCTGGTGATTTGCAAGTATATGACGTACAAATTTCTTTTCAAATACTTGGAATTATTTCTCACACAGTTAGATAACCGACTTGATATTTTATAATGCGGCTTATTCATTACGCAAAGTATTAAATATGCGGTATTTATTCAAAATTAACCGCGTATTGTATCCTATTTCGCAAGGGTATTGACTCGCGGTATATGCGACTATTGTACATATCATATACATTTTGGATTAAACTATATACAATTACCACAAATTAAAATCATACCATGACAAATAATAATTAATATTTTACTACAACGCATGCATAGTACCAATAATTATTTAGTCAAACCTAACTAATTATTAGTGGTGACTTGAAATTAAAAATTTTCCATTTTATTTTGAATTTGCGCTTGTACTCTCGTATATACAAGAAATTGTTTAATTAATTCTGAAAGACGTTAGATTTATCGTTTTTAAATAACAAAAATATAAGCGATAAATGGATTTTGCCATTCAAGTGCATTAACTTACTTGTACTCGTATGTATGACTAATGGGAATAGAGTGCAAGCGATTACTTAAAAATAAAAACTATTTGTTTACCTATACTCGTTTACCAAGGCTTCCATAGTGGTATATAATTTCAAACAATTTTTGATTACATAAAACTATAAGTAACGTACCATATCTAAAGTGAAACGCGCATCTTTATAGTCTGTCTAGAAATTTAACAATTAAGATGATCAATGAGGCATTCAATTTCATTTGGATACATGAGTCGATAAAAAAGAAAATTAATTTTACAACAACAGGTGCTTTTCGATATATAAATGAAAATTTTTATGAACTCTATACGAGCTCAGTGAAATTGATTCGAAAATCGGTTTTGTAAAAACTCGTGTATACGGGCTATTGTTCTTGATTACAGAGATCATTAAAATATTTTATTTTAATTGCGTTTATAATAGCATATTATAGTGGCTTAATAGAAATTTACATTTTTTTTAATCGTGAGAATATCACGTACCGAGTTACAACTATACATAAATTGCAAACGACTTATTTATTCACACTTGATGAAATTAATTTATTCAAAATGGCTAAATCAATACTGTGCATAAATTAGTTTTTTTTTATTTTTGCTGAATCTCTTACTAAATTTATTTTTCTATAGTTCTAAACGTCTAAATTTTTAGTGTTCCGGTTTTCTTATCGTGATCATAGTGCAAAATACTAGGTAGTTAATTAAAAATTATTTATTCATACGAGTATATGGATAAATGAAAAACGTGATTAGGAGATTGCGATTTACAAAGTTTGCGAAACTTTTATGGGCTTTATAGAATTCTGTACCGAATACCACACCCAGTTTAGTATATACGACTTTTTAATCACCCACCACATTTGAACACACATTTAAAATTTATTCAAAAGGTTAAACATCTCTTAGTTATTCATTCATTCGTCTCTAAGCTGAATTTAAATATGCAAGCACGCACGCAATTTGAAAACTGGAAAATAGCAATAATTTCACTTGTAATCTTTATAAATTTTCGTACGTATTTGGTGTTGATAGAGAAAGTAATAAGAAATTGTTTATAATCGGAATAACTGAGGACTTCACTTTTACACAATTCTGCTCTAAAAATTCGTTAATTAATTCTGAAACATATAAGTTTAACATCAAAACTGTATATATTTTACTCTTAAGGGCTTTCCGCCATTAACCAAATTTCTTATCTCAGTTATAAATCTTGGTCCGATTTATGTTTATTATTTTGGCATAATTTTGTATTAATTACGGTAATAATATTAATGATTTTAATTTTTTATATGATCGATAGAAAGTGTTGTACAATAGAAAGTATAAATTAATTGCCTATATATTTGGGTGGTTTTAACTATATCGAATCTAAACTACTTAGACAACCTTCATAAAAAAAATTGGAGTTTCATTGAAACAAATAAAAATCACCTTAAATTTAATAAACGGATTAAAATCATTTTAATAAACTTAATTTTGTTTTATGCCGCATAATGTAAGACCGATTAATGGGTTACGCGCCTAAAGACCAGAAAAATACGAGGAATAATGAAAGAAAAATTTCAAGATTCATAATGAAATACTGAATTGTGTCAGTGAATTGAAACATGAACGTTTTATAGTTTTTGGTTTGTTATTATTTTTAACTTTATATTGTTGTGATCGTCAAGGTTAAAAAGAAAATTAAGTTAATATTTTAAGTAGAAAATTTGATGTTCGCGGTTAATTGAACGAAGGTGAAGGTTACCGGTTATCTAAGGTATGTAACGTAATTATGCAGCTAGAGTTTATTAGCTGTAGAAATAAGTTGGGTAGGCGTTAGCTAGTTATAGTTAATTAAATCGGAAACAGATCATTTTGTAGAGATCGATTCGAGAGTAGGCAAAACGGTTCGAGTAGTTCGTTCCGGAACATCTTCAGAACTGTGGATTGTACTTGCTTCTAATAATTCATTGGTGGATATGTTTGGTATGCTTATGTATGTACACACTGATCCGCGGTTGACTGTTTTTCTTGGTAGTGCATAGATACTGGTTAACCTTTAGGAGTTCGTTTGGTGTTAATTTTTTATTCTGTTCTGTATATCCGTTATGCAATTTTCTTATATTTTTTTTTAAAGAATTTCTCATATGAAGTATTAACGTCAAGAAAAGATATTCTCCTCTCTCCGTATTGGTTGTTTTTCATATTTGTATTTGCTTTTTCCTTTCTATTATTTAGTTTTATTAGTTTCGAATCATATATGATGATATATGATAACTCTGTCATAACAGTTGAGAGTAGGCATAAATATTTAGGCTTCTAAAGAGCGTCTTTGAGCGTTGTCTCAAAGTAATTTTCGCTTATTAGCCAGAGACAGATCTTATAATTTTTATATCTGGTAAGGAAGATCAAGTTCGTAGTCCCAATCAGTCCTTTTTATGATAAACAATAACGTCTTTTTCTGAATACTTTCAATTCTATCAATGTGCGATTGATAGAAAAGGCACTATACTTGGACTGCATATTCCATCTGAGATCTAATATAGCTAAAGTGCGTAAGATGAAGAAGGTACGCTGATCGGTTAATCTGTTGCCTCATTTACTCGTTTGATTTTATGCCATTGATGTTATAGTCACTATTTGCTGATTTGCTTTTCCGGTGGAAGGACATAATTTTACATATCGATATTGAGATATAATTGGTTAACTTCACACCACTCGCTGATTTTATCTATGTCGTCTTGCATTAATTTGGTATTTTGTGTGTTTACAATACTTCTAGAGATTTTTAAATCATCTGTAAATAAAAATACAGATGATTTCAAAGAAACATTATATTTTCCGTCAATAAATATCCATGGACCTTCATGCGAGCCTTATTGTATTTGATCTTTGTTCTCCCATTTCAATATATTGTCAATTGACAAAATCTGGAGAAAAGCCAGAGGACTTCAGACTGGCTAATGGTTGCTATGACTTCAAATGCTTTACTAAAGTCTGTATAAACTGTGTCCACTTGTTGATGTTGTTCAATGGCCTTAACTGTATACTCAATTAAATTTGTTGTTGTAAATTTACCAGATATAAACCCACGTTTTTTACACAAAAGAATTTGAAATAACTTTGGTGTTTTTGTTGTGGTAGCTATTCCTCTGTAGCATGAAATATCGCCTATTTTTCTAGATTTGAAAATCGGTGTAATTTTCGATGTCTTCCATCTGCTGGGAATAATCTGGGAATAATCCTCTACGATAAATTAATTTGCGCTGTGGTTTTTTATAATAAACGCTAGAATACCATCCAAGCCGCAACCGGCCCCAATGTCATTATTTGCATTCATTAAATTGTCATAGCAGTTCGTTATTGCAATTTAAGTTCAGCCAGTGTTTGTAGCGTGGATGTATTCAGGTGTGTAGATAAATTGAAAGAACTAAGCAAACATATTTATTCTATTATCTATTCTTCTATAATCTATCTATTCTCTTCTAGAACTAAGCAAACATATATTACTAACTATTACTTACTATTACTACTATTATTGACTAATAACTATCGAATTCGGAATTGATCTTCATAAGTCTTGCTTCATCAAGTGCTGATTGTCTCTTCTTTATTTTATTAAAAGCCTTGTATTTAAAATTATCTAGTTTACTAGGTGATCATCATACCAAGGTGGGTATTGTTTGAATGCCTTTATGGTGGCGCAACGTTTCAAAACCGCAAAAGATGATGTCGTAAAATTTATCAATATTTGCGTCGATAATATCAGATGTTATTTCTTCTTACCAATTCATACTTACTATAGATACTGATTGAATTAACGTTTGTAATTCTTTGTTAGCTCTTGGCTGGCGAATAGAATTTTCACTGGTTTATGTTGTACACAATTTAAGACAGATGGTGCTAACGATTGAGATATACTAAAGATATTTAGTTCACAAATTATTTGAGGTGCCTGCAGCGGAATAAACTGTCAATTGGTTGGATGCTTTCTTATCACCTGGGACGCAATTTCATCTTGTTCCTCGAATACAAATTGATTCTAACTGGCGAGTACACACTTAGCTCCTCGAAAGTTGGAGCCATTATCGAAAAATACGTGCATAGTCCATATCTTGCAATAAATCAATCAAACGCGGTGGTTTATATTTGGAATGGCTTTTGTACACATGCATACAAATGCATATGTAACTTTTTCTGGTTCATTATTCGCTAGGTGAAAACCGTCCGAAATGATCCGGCAAAATCGTCACCAGTGTACAAAAATGGTTTCGTCAACACCTTCTTTTCCACAGATTGCACGCCTAACTTCAGGCTGAACGTTTGAGGGTTTTGTTTGATGCGCCTTCCGAAAGCATCTCTTATTGTTCTTCAAATCGTCAATAACCAATATTTTCTCCTCAATAAGGTATGATGGATCATAATGACTATTCTTTACATACTGCTCGATTATCAATTTTTACATATTTGGATCGTGCTTTGGTAACACTCCCTAATCGTAACTCGACCCTCTAATCGTAGCAGCCGAAGATCGTCGATGAATGAGCCCAGTTAAATCGTTTTACTATCTCAATGAATTCGATCTGCGGATTTCAATTTTTGTACCTCCATATTAAAGTGAAACGATACATGTGGGCTAGTACTTCGTCATCTTGATTGGTAGCTCTTGTTAAAAATTCTTCAATTCGCTGGGAGACATGCTGCGATTTGCGCAATCAACTTGATTCAGCCCCAGATACAAGTGACATCTGGGGAGCACGTTTAATATATTGGTAGTGCAATTCACGACATAAGTTTTCCACCGTTTTGGAGTATCAGGCAGATAACCAGTTTAATACTATGCTTAAGTCCGTTCATGCTATTATATGCTGCCTTGGTATTTCCAAAATCGAACCGGCAACAAGACGCCACACAGTTCAAGCCATCAAGGCACCACAACTGCTGCAACATCCGTATACAACTCATAGATCTGTATTGGAGCATCATGGTATTTACGGTCTTTTGGATGTACGATGATTTTGCGGTACATTTTTTAAATGTCTGCCGTGACTACGACCCGATACGTTCGAAATTTCATTACAATTTCATATAGTGAATTTTGTATCGTAGGGCCCACTTCCAAAACATTATATTATGCGATACCGATCAATATTGTTACTGACGCAACAAACACCACTCGATTTTTTTCTTCTCTAGTTTTACTACAAAATGTCCAATCTAATTCTGTGAAACATTCTGTACAAATGCTCCTCACATGGATTGCTTTGGGGTGATTCGCCTTTCCCGCCATATTCCATTGCTTTCATTGCCGAAGTAGCTTGGTTAGCGGAAAATGTTCCGGAAAGTATACAACCCAATTTACACCTCTGTAGGGTGGGATGTGTATCGAGATTCGCTTTTCACCTACCTTACGCAGTTGCCAACCAAATGGAGTTCCGATTTACTTAGAACTATCTTCACATTGCATAGATCCATATGCCAGCGTTTAGTACTGGCATAGAAGATGGGTCGGCCAGGCTCAAAGATAGGTTCTAAGCCGACTTTAACTCGATCCACTCGAATAAACACATATTTGCACGTATTTGCACGTATTTCAATAAATAAATCTAGCCGTTTGAAGGAGAAAGAGGACTTGGTAATTCCATATAAATAAAATCAAAGTGACCTTCAGAAAAACGGCAGGCTTTACAGTTTTGACTTTTGGCAGTTTAAGCAGTTTTTGGACCAATAATAGTTCCGGAGTGCGACAAATTGTGTAAATTATCAAAAAAAAAAATCTCATTGAACGTGGAATGCACCTCGTATTGTTTAAATGAAGTCTTGTACCAAATTCTGTTGTTCGATTTTGCCAGGATAATGCGTTCCATTTTTCATTTGTTTTAAACTGAGTTAGAGACGATTGATTTCAATTCTTCGACGTTAAATTGTTCGAATTGAAGTTCAATTACTGCATTTTCAATACAACCAGATCGAGAAAGTTACATAACTATCTTTACCTATGATGTGATGAATGTTATCTAATAACATTATAAAAGATGTCTAAAGTTTTTTGTTTAGATAAGTATATCGCTAGAAGTTCACTATCAAATACAGAATATAAATGAACGTAGTTCCCATATATCGAGCTCAATATTACGCTGTTGTATAATACAGCACCAATTGCCACACTTTTACTTTGTGTTGTTCTTATATTTAGATTTGCATCGAGAGATTCTCTTTTAGGCAATACATACCATCAAAGCCGGATAAATACGGCATGAAAATCTGGTGGATCTGCGATAGCTCTACAAGCTATCCTTTGAAGGAATTCCTTATTTAGGAAAAAAAAGGTAACCAGAGAGCAGTAAATCTGGCGTCTACTGTGGTACAGCTCCGTTTCACGGTTCTCACAGAAATGTTACATTTGACAATTTTTTTACCAGCTTGGAGCTAGCCCAACATTTAACAAGTGTAGGTTTGACTTGTGTTAGGAACTCTGCGCCGAAACAAAACTTACATACCAAATAATTTTCTTCCCAGCCGTCATTGGGTTGTAGAATCAAACGTTTTTGCTTCCAGGAAAACGATGAGTTTGGTAAGCTACATATGTTCCAAAAAAAATCGTGTTGTAATTTGATTATCTACTATGGATTTTGACGTTAACCTCGATGAAAATAATAGGAGCAAATCTGAGATTAATTTGTACAACAATAGTATAAAATGAGGAGTCGACACTCTGGACCAGATGTATCATTCTTTTCCTGTGAAAAAAACGAACCGTTGGCCCATGGTTCAATTCTTTAATATGTTGAATGTGGCAGTCATAACAGATTAGGTTGTACCAAATATTCAACGACGCAGTACTGCACGTCTCTCAAAACTAACTAAAGGTGTTGTTCAGCATGTATTATCTGGTACCAATTTGCATCAAAATATTGAAATTTCACATAAAACTAAAGGTGCTTGAAAAATGTCGGTACTGACCACTCAGATAAAGTTGTTATCTGCAATAATTGCATCAGTAGTAGTTCAGTAGTTTTTGTCGTGATCAGTAGTTTTTGTTGTGATTTTTGTATGTTAAACGAATGTATAATTGAATTGCTCCAATAAATACTGAATTATCTTAAAAAGTTGACGTGATTTTTTTATTTTTGCCAAATTTATGTAAAATACTGTATATGAGTCCGACAAGACTCATCGCATCCATTTTAGTAAGAAAAATTACCCGTACTGATTAGGGTTACTTGGATGCGCCAGCATAGTAACAGAAGCTAACGATAATATTGCTCTTTCAAATGCGCCAAAACAATCATTCGACCATTAAAATATTTTACTATGCTTAGGATTTTTTTTTTTACTCAGCTAAATGGGCGTTAGAATCTCGGCAATGTTCGGAATTAAGATATGATAATAATTTATCATACCCAAAAACTTCTGGATTTCTTTGATTGATTTCGACGGTTGGATGGCAAATATTGCATCCACTATAGATGCTTAAAAGGTGCTAGATATTCCATTTTTCGAAATCATGTGAGATACATTGCATTCTCAATCCGCATTTTGAAACTTAAAATCGGAATCATTTTATTTGGTTAAAAAATCTGCCCCAATAGTAGATTAACGGACGAATTCAAGAAACAATGTGAAAATTTTCTTCGTAAACCAAGATTTATATTTAGGAACTGAGTAAATATTGGAACCATTAGTCGCGGCTTACCAATAATCTAAATTTGTACTACCATGAGGAAAATATTTGAGAGGTACTACCGTTATATCAGCCTTTACATTTAGTGAACAATCGTTATGAAAATAAATTATTAAAATTAATTAATTGATTTTTTGATTGCTAGGATCTGTGAAATTGCGAGTTCTTTACAGTTTCTCAATCTTGTTCCGCAATACGGACCTCATAAGCTATATGACTGTCACTAAGAGCACGATTCGATTTAGATCGGTTTCAATCAGGTGAATTGAAATACATTCGTTGATTATCATTTCGAAATAGTTGTCTACCACAACTCAACATCTGCGAAGTAGAAGCAATTAGCAACTGAGCGAACTTTCTGTATTGCGGTATCTAAATTATTTTAATCACAGCTACAGTTTGCATCACAACATTAATTAACGATCACCGCTGTGTATTCAACGAGAGTAATCTTAATATTGTACCAAAATTAATGTTTTATATTTTTTAGTTTATTACAGTGACACGAAACAATGATAACGATGAAATGAATATATTTACGTTATCGGTTTAAAATTTCTATATAGTGAGCGAAGTATGTGAGTTAATGTAGGGACCAAATGAATATTTGATCACTACAGGTTGTTGAAAAAGATAACTGGGTTTAATTTAAAAGTCACAGCTGGTATGAAGCAAGTTAAAAGTTAAAAATTCACGTTAAATTGGCAGTATTCTCAAGCATTTGCCTTACAAAACGCAAAAAAAAATAAAATCGTGTAACGACCTAGGAGAAAAATGGTTCTAAAGTATAGATAAATTGTGAGTCTAAGGAGCTCTTAAACCCTCATTCGTTATTCGTCAATTTATTTCGGCTAAAAGGTTAGTTTGGCTTTTAACAGAAATAAAACGAAAATTATTAACAAGATTTGAATACTTTTCATTAATGTTAACAGATTTTTTGTATTTTACATGAAACTATCTAGCATGCACTTTGATTTTGAACGTTATACCGATTATTCATTAAAGAGATTAAAACCAATTTAAGTTAGTAATTAGTGAGTTAGCGTAGTTCAATAATCGTTGTTATCGCGAGAGGTTTGGTAACTGCTTCTTATGACAACACAAAATTTTATGAAAAATATTTAATAGTTTCTGACGAATATAATCATAAATGCCTGGTATGAGCAAAAATATTTTTCATCTTAATTACACAGCTCGAGAAATAGACGTATTCTTTAATTACAAAAAAATTTACATTTCTAATTAAAATCTAATTATTTTTTATTGCTATTTTCAAATCAATTTACAGAGCGCTTTTGTGCGCAATTTATGATTGCCTTCACGCCTTATTTAGAAAAAAAACACTATATAGTTATTCAGAGATTGACTGTTAGACAAGAATGTTCGTATGCGCGTTAAAAATACCGAACGTTTCGTTATCTATTAACAAAATGTAGAAAAGACGTAAAAATCAGATAGTTTTTCCTACCGGTATCATAAACATAAACAACGGTATTACCATCATTACTTAACAAAAAATACCAAAGAAACGAATAATAATAAATAAATATCTTGTTTGTACGAATATACAATACACCCAAGTACTAAAAAAGTATGTAAGACCACGAGCAGTTTAAAGATGGTATTTTTTCAATGTCAGATATGTACAAACATAATTCTTCGTCATTCCTTATCCGATGGTTCTTTTTGATGTGGCTGATTTTTTATTTTGATACAATAAAACTATCTCATACCTCGCGAATCGCGATATGTTTAACAATTTCTGAAATGAATTCTTCATCTTTGCTGTTTTCCGTTTTACATACGTTTTGATTTCATATGACACAGGCATTTAATTTCAAGATTATATATAAAATGACATAATTTTATATGTAATATTATGTACTCGTACATACCGAAATGATGACGAGCATCAAACACTTCACTGCACTAAATAAAAATTGTTGGTGTAGCTGGCAGGTGTACTCGTCTATTATGTGATATTATTTCATGCGAATATTATTTCTCATGAATTGCATAACCTCATCAGAATTGTTTTAGCACATTGTATAGAAATGGAAAATGTTTTCGTGATTTTTCACCGGAAAACAGACATGTACAAAACTTATGCATACATAACAAGATATTCGTCGCATGTTTGTCTCTGATACGCTATAATTATGTAAGGTTATGTTTTGTTTCGTATTCACCGTACATAGCGAATGAATATTGTGAGAGTTTTTCACTATACTACACACACCCCTTATAAATATTTATTTTAAATTTAATTAGTAATCAATTCAAGAAACTCAATTCTCAGAAAACATAATTTTCCTCACCCAGTTTACAAAGATCGATCGATTAATGGGGTTTGGTTGCGATCGTTGGAATTACGAGTAAATAAAAAAAATCATAACAAAATTTTAAACTTTTCAAGGTGATCGAGTTTAGATCGTTAGAGGTTTTTTTCAAGAAACAAACACAAAATAGAAATTAAAATTCTTTAAGATGAAGCAAAACGTAAGAAAATATACTCGTATTATGGAGATGAGGCAATTTGCACGAATATTTACTTTAACTAAGTTTAAAAGTTAAACGTTTCATATACAAATACAAAGTAGATACGGGGAATTGTTGGAAGTAAGCGCAGTTAGATTAACATAAAATTACTTGATAGTTTATATAAATTGCGGTATTTCGAGAATCTTTGATCACATAGTGGTTTTCAATTTCAATCAAATATTTCAGCATACTTGTGGTAATCTATAATTTATTGAATATATGTAAACACACGGTTCTGTTACAATGATACGTTTCGTACAGCACAAAATTTCGGCCATACCCCAGAGAAAAACTTCTAGAGTGCCTTATTGTGTGATATAAAGTTAACACAGTTGACGATGATGTACTTGTGACTGTATGGTCGCAACACATTTCTGACCCAAATGATTCATGTAATGTACTCTATATTCTGAAAAATCTGATGCATGTTGAATAATTGTAACAAATACTTTATTAATCCAAACATAAAGTGCAACTGTTCAATATTTTTATAAAGTACATATATTTATTCTGGTCACTGAAAGACTTATTTCTACTAGATGTTGTAAATCGAACGGAACTTGTTACCTTACAAGGAGCTTCAGCTGAATGTAAGTGGAAACAATTGGAATAATGTCCCTTCAAAATCTAAGAGTAAATTTCACCAGAAAATAAAACTGCACTGAAAATATTATCCACTGTTATGCCATAAAACC
The DNA here is from genome assembly GCA_963691935.1 of Nephrotoma guestfalica. Lineage (NCBI taxonomy): Eukaryota > Metazoa > Arthropoda > Insecta > Diptera > Tipulidae > Nephrotoma > Nephrotoma guestfalica. The sequence goes on along the minus strand of OY829914.1, from coordinate 292,133,308 downwards.
AACATAAAACGAAATCACAGAGTTCCGATATCCCTTCAATTCTCTCGTACAATTTTCATTTCCACAAAAATTATTTGGCAATTATTAACAATGTGGTTAAATTTCTACAATGAAAGATCCAATCAACAATAATCAGTAATTTAATAACAGTAATTCGTTGTCTTACTCAATATAACCGCCGACAGTGGCAGAGCAGTTTAACATCGATACACGGAAATAAAGAAAATCTGAAATGTCTCTGCTTGACCCAATTTATTAACTGAAACCAGGAAAAATATTAGTACGAGTTCCAGCTAAGGTATTGATAGCAATTGAATTTCAATTGGTTAGACCTTGTACGTGTGGTTTTATGACAGATATGAGTGATTCTGTTCGAATGATAGTTTCTCATAATAATGGTAATCCATTGGTATATGTATGCTAATTGCTTTAGGGATAGCTATAGAAACTGTGGAGATGGGCTAGGAAGAATGCATCCAGAAGAATTTTTTCAACTTCGTTACAGACTAACGGTAGAAAGAGAAATAAAATAGATGTCAAGCAGCCTTGTTGAAGTGTATAGCAGCTTATTTTGTGGAGACTGACTTATTTCAAAGTCTGCAATAAGCATCCTCTCGAATAGGCTTATTATAAACCAAACTAGCCTTTGGGGTACACATTCAGAGGCATACACCTTAATCTACCTTAATTTATTTATTTATCGTCAGCTAACTGATCGAAAAATCTGCAGTGTGAGTTATATGTCTTTATTCGACTATATGAGTTTCTCCATGTTCATGGACGATTTCATGGATCTGCTGGATAGTTGATTGCATACCAAACTTTTAATTACGGATGGTTTGAATAACAATTTGTTACAAGTTAATTCTGTGTTTGATAGCTTACTAGTTCTGTTGTCGAATTATGAACAAGATATTTGATCTCTCAGCCTACACGTATCACGATTGGTTCTGCAAAGTGAATTGGTAACGCTTTTCTAGATTAGGTACACTTTCAAAAAGTTACAAATTCAGTTTTGAATTTGAGAATCACAGATCACTGCTTAATTAACTTCCTGCTTAATTATCTATACCTTTTCACTTAGTTCTCTTAATGATTAGCACGACAATTTGCCGAAAACGATAATTCACCGAAAACGACGATTCATCGGAATCAACAATTGTCCGAAATCACCAATAAATCTAAAAAGAAAACTCATCGAAAACGACAATATACCGAAAACGAAAATTCACCGAAAACAATTCATCGAAATCGAAAACGATAATTCACCGAAATTTCAGCGAAATATAACTAACCGCGCTCCTTATCGAGAATACGGTTTATGTCGATGATTAAAACCCTAGATTCATCCAGCAATTGAGTTTCATATTTATCGGTTGGAAAATAAATAGCTCGTTCCTCTTAAACTGACTATTTTAAAAAGCACCCCTGGCGCTGTGACGGAACTAGACCATTTCTTATCGATAAAGATGAAATTGTGTATCTAGTATGGAAATCTGATTCCTGAGACTCGATCAATTGAGAGCGTTTGTAGTTTATAAAATTCCTTGAATACCAAAGAATTGTTATCACGATGCAGAATGACCTATTTCAATAACAATACTTTGTCACAAGTTAAAAACAAGCTTTTCATAATTTTGCAACCAGAAGCTTTTTACCTAGTATTATTCTAATTAGTTAATATGAAAATTTTATAAATGCAGAAGCTTTTTATAAAAGCAGATATAATCTGTGGGATTGGGCTGAGTAACGATAAACTAAGTGAGGCTAACCAACTGGAAAATAATTGGTTGGGGAAAAACAAATCCATTATTTTTTGGCTTAAGTGTCACATATCTTGTTATGTATTTGTCGCAGTACGCCATACTTATACTCGAAAGGGGGATACATGTACTTAAAATATGCTTTTGTCATTGTTTTGATTGATCGATCCAGTTGAGTTATAGCGTGTCAAGGATGGAAGTAGACGAAAAGAAAATTCGCTATATTTTACAACTATGCTTTGATAAACGCGAAAACGCAAGTCAGGCGTCTGAAATTGTGAATGGTGTCTATGGTCCCGAAACTGTCAGAGCCAATCACGCGCAATTTTGGTTTCGTCGATTCCGTTCCGGTAAATTCGATATCAAAGATGCACCATGCTATCGTCGAAAATTTTGATAAAATCCTGGAAATTATAGAAGTATACCGGCATGCGAGCTGTTGTAGCATCGCCCAGGAGCTGAAGATCAGTTACAAAACAGTTTTAAACTATTTGTATGCATAAGGCGACTGGCGACAATAAATGGGTCACATACGACAATGTCAAGCGGAAACGGTAATGGTCGACGGCCCGCGAAGCAGCCCAAACGGTTGTCAACCCAGGGGCCCTATTCCTGAATACGATACGAAAACGAAAGTAAACGATTCCTATTCAATTTTAAGTAAGAATCGTACGAATCTGATTCAATTCAAATATGAATCTTATATCTACTACCAGCGATTGGAACGACCGAAGGCGGCAATCAACGAGAAGCGGCCAGAATTAGCCAATAGGAGGGGCGTCATGTTCCACCAGAACAACGTCAGGCCTCACACGTCAGTGATGATCTGCCAGAAACTCTTGGTGGTGTAAAAATGGCCTCAAGAGAGGCCTGGAAAACTGGCTATCTCATTTATTTTGCTAATAGAGACAAGGCGTTTTGGAAAAGCTTCATAATTAAATTACCTTCTTGGAATAACTCGTTGTTATCGAAAAAACGTCTAATATTTGAATTAAAAGCACCGAAAAACGTAAAAATAATGTATTTCTTTTGCCTCATACTTGATCTGGTACCTTTGTTTTCAATTCCTGTTGAATTCCACATTTATCAATTAAAACTTATTTTAGCAATTTATTTTAAAATACAATTTCAATCCAAAATAAATAATTTCATTGGTAATGAAATTGAGTCTTTCTGTCAGTTTATTTTAAATTCTTTTAGAATCCCATTTTAATCCCAAATACCAAATTTCATCATGATCGATTAAGACACGGCTTAGTTTCGTCTCCGTAGGCCGTATACTGTAATATCAAAAAATGTTCAGAATCACATTTTTATCGTACATTCTCAATGTCATAATTTACGGTTAAGAAATTTCATAGCTTCCTTCCAGTTGATCATACATACCCAAGTTGATTATGATCGGTTAAGGAATGTCCTAGTTACGTTCCAGTTGGCCATATTTCAGAAATTTTACTAAAAAACATTTTATAATTCTATTTCAATTCTACAATCCGTACTTCATCATGACCTGCTATGAAATAATCTAGTTCCGTTGTAGTATGCCACATTCCAGAACTACTTATGGAAAGCATTTTAGAATCACGTATTTATTTATCCTTTATACCATATTTCAACATAATCGCATGAGAAACAGCTTAATTCCATTAAAATTTGACGATATCCAGAACTAAATTTGGAACTCATATTTGAAATGTCGCGAAAACGCGCGGATCAATTTGTTATTCGAAAAATAATATCATTGATTACAATATCAAAGAATGCCAAAATTTTATGAACTTTACGCTTCAGTCTGTCTCAAGTAACATAATTATCTTAATAAAATTTAAAATTTTGTATTTTTATAATTTCTGGACTATCCGAACGAGCTTAGTTACACAATTTTAGAAGTTTTGTATGAAACTTAAAAGTTCCGAGTAAACCACCAACAACCAACATAAGAACGGAAACATTTTATTTTGTTAAAACTCTTCATCCTCTCATTATATAAGCCATTTTGTTTGTTATAAATATTTTTTGTCTCCTTAGAAAATCAATGTCTTGTCAATTCTTAGAAACCTCCAATCATGTGGATTAGTAAGATAAGTATGTTACATCAAACGCTCACAACCTACCGGTTAGGTATCAAACAAGAGTTTATTTATAGAAACCTCGCGTAACATCCTAGTAATGGGCTAATTCAGATTATAATCAGTTGTATGATGCGTAATCCTAAAGGACTGTTCTCATTGAACGAGAATTACCATTTATTTTAATCTTTGGAAATAAAGTACGAGAATCGATACCACCAGGTAGTAATTGGTGGACAAAAACAATTCCTGCAACAGCAGCACTCCCCGTAGATCAAAACGAAGAAATCTGCGTTGCACTGCTTCAATTCGATGTATGTGGACTGTTTGATATGGTGACCAGACTTGGCAAGCGTACTGGAGCAAGGGACGGATGAAAGTCGTAGAAAAAGCTTTCGTAACATAAGGACCAATAAATTCATTTGACCAACGTTTTACGGAACCAAGCATGGAGTTTGCTCTGTTGATGATATTTTCAATATGTGTTCTGAAGTTACATTCGATGTCACAAATAACTACCAAATCACGTTTACGAGAATACAAGTTCGACTAGCATTTACTGACATTTAACTCGAGGTTATTCTTAGCAAACCAAATGGCGAAATCGTTTAGGTTATCTTGTAGTAGATTGGTAATAGTGCAAGTGGAAATTTTTCAACAGATTTTCTTATCGTAGGCGTATATTGAAATAACCGAATTTTTAATCAAGTACGGATGTTGCTATAAAACGTGCTGACATAAATGAAAAACATCTAATGCTTTCTTTGCTGCAGATATGAGCTCATCCATAACGGAAATCGAGCTGGAAAACTAACGGCTCGTAGTTCAAATAAAATAATTGTATGGGGAATGCGGACGAATTTTTTGCTAAAGTCGGTGATCATATCAACTACATTTCTTGCCTGCATGGAATTCAAACTATATACGACGTAAATATCGCTATATTAGTGGTGGTGGACCTTCCTTTCAGGAAACCATTTCCACCTTTCAGGAAACGGTGAATCATATAAACAAAACTTTCAAACAGTTTTGGAATACACGACAGTTTCGCAATTAGTCTGTTGTAACAGATTTCTGATTTACAGCCGTTCTTCTGGATAGAAACTATAAAATAATCTTTCAAGATGGTCGGAAAAATTCCTAATCAGAGTGATGTTTAAAGGGCCGTGAGTGGCTTGGTGAGACTATCAATGTATTTTCTCAAAACGGCAGGCGGCAGACTATCAAGATCGGTTGAAAAATCATCTTTTAGTTTGATAGTCTTGTTGAACGCAGTCTCCTGATCTATTTGTATGAAAATTAGGGTTGTTTCAGCAAAATTATTCAAATAGTTAAAGTAGTCCGGATCTGGTTCAAAATCATTATTAGAAAACGCTTGAACGAGAAATTGGCAAACTTATTAGTAAAGATGGTTTGAGCATTGGAAGATGCTAAATTGTACTTCACGATTGAACTGCCAAAATTACTTAGGGTCGGCGATTATGTCGGATTGCATACGGCTGATGTAGTTCAATTCAGGAGACATATTTGAGAAATCCTTGTTCAGACCAAATTTAACTAAAATAATCCGCGCTAGTTTTTAAAACATTTTTAAAAAACGATTATTTCTGAGATTAGGCAGTGTACGTAAGTGGTGTACCATGGAGGAGACGTCGGAGTACATTAAAATATTGCAGAATAAAAATGAGTTTCAAAATTATTAATTATAGATTTAGAATTAATTAGAATTGGGTTTCGGTGGATGGTATACACCAATAGTAGAGAGAAATAAATTATTTTCAGCAACAAAGCAATTACTGGCATCTAAAAAAACTAGATCGTGCTGCCTGCCCAAATTGTCTTTGATGTAATAAGAGTTTCCTTTGCAGAATGTGAGGATAAGGTCATCTTGTATATTCATAATATCAAACACGTAGTCCACAACACCAACAGGAAGGTGATATTTTCTGAATTGGCTGTTGGGGCGCATAAAACAACAAAGAATGAAAATACGTTTCACGTTTAATTTAACACAAATCAACTTGATATTTCAATGTTGGGAATGGAAAGCAATAAGAACTCTTCTACCGGTCAAATTTGAGTCAGACTTATAATAACCTCCTTTCTGGAAGACATTAAAATTTGATGTAAAATACTCGTGGTTGGTAAATTCATTGTGTAAGTTTGTCTCCGTAAGTGCAAAAACATAAGTTCCTGAGTTCTTAAGATAACGTTTCTACCTACGTTTTGGTAGTAAAGGGACAGGGACCTAAGTTTTTTGATGCTAGATTAGAAATACTCTTTCCATTATTTTTGCGCATTTTAAACGAAGTCACGTAACCATTGTAGCATGATATGTTTTGCATTTCATTAAATATGATCGACAATAAAGTTATTAAAATTCAAAACAGACTTTACATGTGAGAAGAAGATGTATGTGGGTATAGTAGAACTTCTTAATCTTGAAACAAATATGTGTATGAGCAATTTTAAGAGAACACGGGCCATGGCAGTTAGTAAGAACGTATAAATGACGATTTTTATAAATGTTATATTTTGGTATTTTGACATAAACTTTCAGAGTTAAACTTCCAAGTTTACTCCAAATTTGTCCTGAATAAAATCAAGGTCAGTAAGATCCATTTGAAGTTGTTAGAGAAAGTTACCAAGATTCGGTTAAGTATCACTCTGTACAGTATCCAGTTCAGAAAAAACGAAATTGATTAGATCTGATAATTTTGATCTGTGTTGCTAATAACCACTTTAAGAACCATTGAAGATTAAAGTATAATTTAATTAATGACCGTCTACCGTACATGCCGTAACTAAGAGTCTCGACATGATATTTCATTTCTACATATAAATGTATGTGTAACGCTATTATTCATATATTGATGTCGAAAAATGTCTTCTTTTATAAACCACACGATTCTTATTTTTTAAAATGTTGGTTTGGAAAGATTCAGACATAAAACACATTATAAGACCGCATAATCAAATATTAGCCGGAGAGACACGAAACCTGAAAAAAAACCCAAAGTTGATTATTTGAAAACAAAAGTAACCTTGAAGGGGTCACACTTAACACGATCTGCTTTTGTTGTTAAAATATTTAATATTTATTGTCGTTTTTGGATTTTATTTGTTGATTTCGCGATTCGCATAACTAAATTTTACGTTTGGAAATCAATGCGAAATCAGAAATACTATTCATGTGTTTATTATTTAAATTTAAAGGTAATGCGTTGTTATTTAAATAAGGTTGCAAAATAACATCTGTGCATAACCGCCCCTATAAAGGTATGCCTACATTTTTATGTAAGGAAATTTCAAGTGAATTGCACCCACAAATTTTTAGCAGAAACAATTTATATGTTTAGATTGTTTTATAATCACTTCTCATTTTACATACAAAGGAATACATAATTTGCATAAATCCCCGTAACCTTACAAAAATTTTCCCATGTCCTGAAAAACATATGTTTCCTGTAAAACAACAAATTCCTATTATATATATACGATTTTATGACCCCTTACGTCGTTTCAATTCCCAAAATAAATTTTGCCAAACCCCAAAAAAATATTACAAAATATGTAAACACAGGTATATGATTTCGTATTTAACAAGATTGCCCATCATCATCATCATCGTCTTTGAAACAAGTTTTAAGTCTTCCGCTGTGTTTTTTTACATATTTTATTTAGAAAATTAAATTTGTGTGTCGCGGTTTTTAAGAATTATATACAAAATATATGATTGGAATGCAAAAGGTTAATCTTAAGAAATGTATTTATGTTGTTGTATATCCACTTGTTTATTATACCCATACATTGGCTAAATAACTTATGTGCTGTGCGCGCGATTACATGATCTAAGAAGAATTTTTCGTGATCGTCTTAATGTACCAACACAAGCACACTTAATAAAATATATTATGTAGATTTTATGTCTTGTCGCGTTTATTTAAAAAATATTTTATTCAAGGTGGATAACAGAATTTATACATACGCGTCAAACAATAATCTGACACAAATATTTTGTTTGTAAAGGTATCCAGAAGATGCAAAATTATTATTGGTATCGTCCCCGATTATAAAGCCAATTCGTATTATGTTGTATACCGTTTCAAATTACGTATTTCAGTGTGAAACTAAAACTAGATTATCTGTCTAGCCAAAAAATTTAAAGATTCCAGATATAGGTCTTTGTTGCTTTACTTATATAGAGATTTGCGAGGCCAAAAGTCTTAATTTATTAGTTTCGGGCACTCCCCGAAAAGAGCACAAGCATAAATCTTATTCAATAAAGCAATAATTTAAAATTCAAATTGCCATTCAATAAATATTTGATTTCTTAATGAGCTTCAATGTCTGTTATGTTTTTATTTTTATTTTTTAATGTATGGCTCGTTCTTTGCAATTATTTTGAGAAAGTAGATCTTGCTTATGTACATATTGAAAGATTGTACAACGCTAATTAGAAATGAGTTCTGTCTATACAAATTTGAATGCTTCTTGTAATTATACGCCTCACTCGTTGTTTTATTGTACAGTGGAGCAAAGAAGGGTTAGAAAATTTTTGCATAACGTTCCATTACCAAATCCAAATTACTCAAACTCGTGTTATGAATTAATGATGTTTAGAAATACTAAAACAGAATATAAACGATGAAGAAATCAAATCCTGGCACTCGAAAACTCTCCTCACCAATGTTTACCAAAATCGTTCGGGCCCTACCGGGTGACCCCTAAATAGATTTTCCCGAAATCATTACCCAACACAATCGGTTTCTGGTACTCAAAAACGCTCTGCCAGCAATATTTACAAAAATCGTGGCTGGCATGATTCGGGCTCCATAATTCTCCAACACCATAATTCATTTCTAAAGCTAAAAATTAAGCCTACCGAATTTTTGATAAAAACTGTCTTGAATAATCAAAATCGGTATTCCCGTTTAAATTTCAGAAAACCAACAATATGGACCCTTCTTAGACGCAAATTTATTCTTTAATTCATTGTCTTTTTTTAAAATGCTAAACTTTTCAACATCATTGGAAAAATTAAAAGAAGCACAGATTTCCAACCGCATTTCGTAAAGTTTGAAATGTCATCCCAAATAATTAATCTGCCTAGCCAGTAAAGATGTCTAAATTTGGCGAAATAAAATTTTAAAAATGATGCGAACGAATATTGTTTGAAATTTAATTTACAATCTTTTTGCTTTAAGTTATGTTTTCTTAAATGCTATATATTTTTCAAAATATTTACAAAACTGGAATAATTGACCAATTACCGCCAACCATCATCAGAATATCCCAATTTATCGAAAAAGCTTTAGAAAAAATTAGCATAACCCATATCAAAAATCTGACCAAAACCGAAAGTAAAACGCAAAATAAGATCAATTGACATACAAATAATTAAAGGCTCATCATGGCCTAATGCTCCCAAAAAAAAAAATTGGGCTCCACTCGTTCTTGGCGATGCTTTGAGTCCAAAAATTAACTTTTCCTAAACCTAGCAGAACCCATCGTTTTTGTTGACATGGATTGAGCCCAAATTTATTTAATAGATCATTTAATTATCCTATTATTTGCCTACAATTATCCATTGTATCTTATAATTTCTGCTGGATGAGTTCTGCTAGCTTTAGGAATGTATCCGACTGACCTGCACAGAGGCTGAATTTTTCAAAACCCGTTTATTGTCAAAAATCGTCAAAATGATATGGAGCGATTTCGTTGCATATTAAATTTAAAAGTCATTTCCGCTGGTTTGATTTCGGTCATAAATCACTGAGATATTTTGTAGAAAAAGCTTAAGAATGTGGAACACACTAAATATCTAAAACGAAAAATTTTGTAGAATTTCGTAAATTTTTGTAAAAATTTCAGAAAACCAACCAGGCCAACCCTTGAGGAAAATTTAATCTTTAAATTTATTAGAATCTTTAAATTATTTGTCATATTTTTAGTAATGCTAAACTTTTCAATATGTTTGCAAAATTAAAAAGCTCCCATATACGAGTACGCTGCCCCTGCCACATCCGGTATACAAATTTCCATGAAATTTCACAAAGATGTTCCAATTAATGGAATACGGTTCAGAATAAAGTATCATTCCGAATAGTCAATGAAATCTATGTTTTTGACTTCGGCGGTATAACATTTTGGGCCCACCGGATGATCTTCTGAGCGAATTTTTCCGAAATCTGGATCATTTGCAACAAAATCAATTTTAATCAAAATCGTGCCAGCCAAGATATTTATAAACAACACACCCGTCCCACTGGATGACCTTTTGAACGAACTTGTACAAAAAGGCATCAGAAAAGTGAATCACATGGCCGAATTTTCCTAGAACCAAGCTCCTGGCAAATGATTTCTGGTGCTCAAAAACACCGTTTTACCAATTTTCAAGAAAATTGTTCGAGCCTCTCCCGAAACATTTCATATATATATACACATTTACTAGGAAGTCCGCTACTGGTCGCTTCCCGCCCCAACTCCATTCAGACGTCAGTTTGTGCTGCACTGTTTTTTTTAAACAAAATTTAGTTTCTAATATCACCGCTTCACACCTTCTAACTCAACCACACTTAGTGTAATTTTCAATTGTTTTGGTATATAGAAAACAATCTCTAGAATGCTGTGAACATGGGAAATTTTGCATCGAGAAAATCTTAGTCACAGATAAAAATCACTCAACGGTTATGATAAATTTAACATGTGTTTTTCAATTGATCGAACTAAGAGTTCTAACCAAATGCTTAATTTTAATCATAAACGTTTTCAGGAATAAATGGCACAATCAGCCAACTTAAAATTCTAAGGAACAAAAGAGGAAGAACTGAGGGGTAGTTTCGTTCGAAGGTCGTTAATGACATCGAATCTTGAAAAGGCTACTATTTCTCAAAGAGTTACGTTTGAAATACCTAATCTCCTCGTCTATGTCTTAGCGATGCTTATTACTTATGTAATCATCTTCACAGAATGGTGCAAAGAGAACTTTTGGAAATTTGATTTGTATGTATTTGTTTTTACAGCTCTGGGTAACCATCAAATAGATTTGTTCTTTATATTTGCACAAAAACAATTAGAACAACAATTTAGAAAATAAAAATGGGCCGAACAAAACATATTAGTTCCCTGTCACTGTCGTATTGTTATATCTGCCTCCAGCAACAAAGCTGTAGTTTTGAGTACTAAGATGCTTATTAAATGTTTGACATTCTTCAAAATCTTTTCAAAGATATGCGACAGGAATGTATGAAGAATATTGTATTGTGTACTAAAACGGAGGATTTGTGAACTAAGATCGACGTACAGTTCCCAAAAATTTTCAATTATTTTTGTATTAAATAAATTTAACGAGCCCTTAAGGGTAATACCTGCAGGGTCATTACCGGACCTTTGTTCTCGGCTCCAATTCTTGCACTACAAACTATTTTATTCCTACATCTGCTGCACTCCTACATTTTAGACACAAATTATTTAGCCAATTTGCGGCTGGCATAAACTGATTTTTATTCGGAGTAGGGCATAGACAAAATTTTGATTGTTTCATTGCTAATTCGATACCATATATTGCTAATAATGGCAAAATGTCTGAACCTGATTTTCATATCATTGTCGTCCTCGATTTCGTCATAGTCTAGGGTATACACTGGCGCATACAGACGACCCTTATTATGCATATAACGTGCTTGATAATTTGAGATGACAACCTCATACTCCAATTACTTACAAAAATATCAAAATATTTTGCTTATAAAAACGCGTCTTTTGCAATTAAAAGTTACAAAACATATTTTTTCTGTGTCACTTTCAGATAAAGCTTACTTGCACTCGAACTCCTTAACAATTTTTTATTAAAATCCTTCTATCCGAAACTATGACTTGCAATCACTTGACCGGACAGTCAAAAATCTCATCATCAATATTTATCGAAATGAAAATTAACTCGTTCGAGATGAAATATTGAAATAATTAAACGGACTCGAACCACACCGATAAGAACAAATTTTCTCGAACGTTCGTCTAACTGCAATTGATTCTTGGTAGTAGAAACCCGGCCCTTCCCAGTCCGTAAAAGCGTGCCTGAGTTGAGTTTTCTCAAATATTTGGCCCCTTGCCACACCGTATGATTTTAATAGAATTTTCCGGAAACCAGGACCCGTTGAAATCGGTTTCAGAATGTGATCATAATTTTTTCAATCAATTTGGACTAAAATCTTTCAATCCGTAAAATTATTCGTATTAAAATATTAGAAATAAAATTCGAAAGATAATTTCATAGTACCCAGCATAAAAAAGACGATATTGTAAATTTTTTATACGTAAACTCACTGAGTAATAAAGATTAACAATCTATTCTATAGTCGCAATTCTGATTGAGTATGCCCGCTTCAGAGATCGCTTGTACTACTTGGGGCAAGTTCAGCTCAGTTCTTGTTCAATTAGCTTCTTCTTCGCTATCACGTTTTACCTGGGTTCGATCATAGTCAGCTTAAGATCTCTTATTTAGATCTCTCGTTGCCATGACCGATAATTGCATCTGTGCCTTATAATTTAGAATTTTCGGTTTGCACCACCGATAAGTGTCGAATTGAGTATGGAAGCCTGTTGGGTATAAAAATTACTAATAATTAATTTGGGTATAAAATAAAATTACAAACAAACTTTCATTCAAAGTACAGGGTGATTAATTTTTATTATGATTTATTTAACATTGTGTATGTTTGTTGTCTGCCAATTATTCATAAAATTTACCGCCCTCTATATCAGTAAGTATAGATAATTAAAAAATCCCGAATTCAGGTGTAAACTACAAAGAGCGACTGATCGTCTTTAATGTTAAAGGTTCGCTTTTCTTCCTTAAGCATCGAGAGATAGTATCATAGGTTGAAGTTAGTTTCTTGAGATGAGGGCGATAAGGTATCCTCCTGCACGACAATATGCAAAAACGCTTACAAAGATCATACGATAGCGGTTTCCAGTAGCTTTAACATAGCGTTGTTTGCAAAGTAATATGAGTTAATGATGGCGCCGATTCAAATCCATTCTTCAAGACTATTTTGGCTGTTTGTTAGTGTATTAATTGATGATTCCTATCCAGCATTGGTTTCTGGTTTTCCAGTTGGCTTTTTTAGCATGGGGACGCCATATTACACTTTCTAAGTTTATATTGGAGTTTTCCAATAAATTAAATTTTTCCAAGCCAAACAGGCGAGATTAGTAAGCTTAAAATAATTCAATATATTCAAACTCATTTTCAAATTTTTATTAGTAATGTAATCGGTTTTTGTGGTTAACAAACATTAACGCCAGCTATTGCATAGCACTACTGGACAAATGGGTAATTTCATTCTCTTAATAGAGAAATTAAATTTTTTTCAACAGATGTCACTATTTAGTCACGCCTTTCCGCAAGTATAATAATTTCTGACGTCCTAAATTTGCCATTAAAGGCAATTGTTTATTCGACAACTCCTTAAATTGTTTTGGTTATTAAGTGTGGTGGTTATACCGACATATCCTGTTACTGAGAGCATCGCGGCCTTTTTGACATTTTCTTTAGTAAATTTGTATTTTTCACTAACCAGGGATAAATTGGTGTTCGTGATGTTCTTGCGGTTGAGATCCTTCAAGCATGTCGTCGGTACGAAAATGAAGTGTAAATCGCGGAAGACTTCGTTCATAAAACGCTGAAACGTTTGCGCGGCATTGCCTAGTTCAAATATTCACGTGAATTCATAGACGCTAAATCGTGTTGTGATTGTTGTTTGCGTCTTCAGAAGCAACTGAAATTAAATTAAACCCCTGACAAGATTAATTTTGGAGAAAGATGGAGAAATTTTGAATGTGAGGTATCGGGTAACGTTCCAGTATCATAACCGTATTTAGCCACTGATAATCCCGACACGGTATTCAATCGTATTTTTTTTTGTTCTTAACCACATGTAATGGACAAGCGGCAGGAGATCTCGTTGGTGGGCAAACACCTAATTCCACCATGTGCTGAAATTCTGTTAACGCATCTTTACTGGATCTAACCGTGGTGATCGAGATACAGGTGCGTGACCTGTTGTGCCGATATGATAAACCACGGAATGCCTTACTAGCAAGTTCAAGTTTTGCTCTGCTGTTAGGGAAGATACTAAATACTTATTTATCAGAGAGCCATAGCCAATGTTGATCGCGTAATTTATCATTGTAGGCATATTAACGCGAACCGTCGCGGTAGCAATTTAGTTCCGACACCGAAAGGTCAGCTCCCGTGGCAATCAGAGAACTCAGGTGGTTAATTTTGTCGTACGAGAAGAAGCGGGCATCGTTTAAGGTCGATATTCCCACCTTCTCGATCGAGTGACCGAGCGATTACTACTTGGTTAGCGGCATTTTCTTCCGTTTTCTTTCTCTCTTCCGTGACACCAACAAACGCCTTGTGTATTTGTGTTGCTATGAAGGCGATCGAGTGCTTTCTCTCGAACGCGATCACGTTCGCGATTAGAAACGCCCGCGAGTTTGGTTTTATTTGTTGGAAAATATTTTTTGTCCGCCTCCTGGAGTCGTGCTATGCGCTCTTCTACTGTATTAGTACGACTTGTAGAAGGTTGGGTCGTGTTTGAACTGTGACGTATGATGTTATGAGTAAGTGGGGTTTGAGAGGATTTATCATAAGCCGATACGTTAGCCTGTTGCTGTGGCGTCAGTAACTTGTATATTTTATCAGCTGTGTTTACTAGCTGATCGATGGGTAGTTTCATTAGAGAGTATTATTCGTTCTGACTAGTTGCCACCGACAAGTCGTTGCCAACATTTTGACTGTTAAGCAGAGACTTATGGTGACTGTGGCCTGTGTAATCTTAATTTGGAGGGGTCCGTCAAAATTAGATGGAGGAAATAAAAATAAAACAAATAAACTGATATTCTGAAAGAAAATCTTGCACTAAACTAAATAATCTACAAAAAGTAAATTAGTAAAAAAAACGTTGAGCGAATTCAACATGTTAACGCGATAAAGGAATAAATCAGAATGATAGAAATAATTATTTGTATCCTTTAATTTTATGTTTGCCATCTCGATACGCGAAGGAGAGCGACTGAATCAAAAATAAAATATTTGAGTATTCAGTTATTTTCGCCTCTATATTTTGTTAAAATGACGCATTGTGAAATGCATTTCAGCGGAAAAATTTTGTAAATAAACTCAAAATTAATTTTAAATGTTCTACCAACAGGGTCAAGCATCAATCAACATTTGCTCAGTTACAGCTGTAAGCGAGCAAAACTCATAATTCAATGCTCGTCTCATTAGTAAAAATTGAAGATTTAAATGTTTAAAAAAAACTGATTGTTTTCATGAGTTTCATGAGCAGAGTTTTTAACATTTTTTATGTTGAATATTTGAACTGGTTTCTCTTCACGAAATGTGTGTCCCTTGAAATTGCCTTTTGTTTCATTGATTTTTAGAACAATCTCTTGGGTTGTTGTTTCTATTCGAAGAAGGATCTTTTCAAGAATATTATTCGCTTGCGCTAGTAGCTGGTTCGATTGTGTTGTCTTGCTTTGAAACCAATTCCTTAATAATTTATACGTGGACAACTTTATTGGAATGCCAAGACATGCACGATTTCCATACCATGCTCCTGTGGATGTTATCATACGCCTGATGAAAACTGACAAAAGTCGATAACCAGGGGTGTCTATTCCATAATGAAGATTGACCAGTTAAAGATCATTGGAAACTTCATACTCGTCCAACGTTCGTTAGCGCTGTATATTTAACTTCGTTAAGTCTATCATTGGATAGTTGTGACAATTTAATTAATCACCCGTTTTATGTTTTTGGCTGGTTTGAGCTCTTTAGAGATTTCTTCTGTCGTCTAAGAGCAGAATCATGCGACTTGTATACTTTGAATTTATATTAAAAGGGATTAAGTTTAATTTTCAAAGTTAAGAATAAGTTTCATTGTGCGTGATGGTTCCCAAAACGTAATTCACGCGTTCTTAGAGTTTTACCATATTGGACCATCCTTAGTCATTTTGTGTCCAATTATAATAAAATTTAGTTGGTAGGATTGGTTTGAATTTTTTTTTTCAAGTTCCCTTTGACTACTTTCTAACGTTAAACATATAACGTGTGTAAGTCAATGTTCACTATAACTGTTAAGTTGGCCGATTTGCCATGAAGCTACTCCGAAACCATAGCTTCTAGTAGTTTGATTTAGGCGGTACCCGTACGACTGACTCTAAAGTTACATTATCGTATCATAATTTAACAACTTACATAATAGAAAATATTAATGAAACCTTTTTACGATTGTTTCAGGTGCACAGCTCGTCATTGATGACCCGGAAAATGCCAAAAATGATTTTGCATTCGATAATCCAGCTTTTAAAAATGAAGGTACTAAAGCACATTCACCACTTGACACAAAATGGATGCCAAAACAAAATGGTCTAGGTAATGAAAAACGAAAAACAGTTGATGATACATATGCTGGTGTAAGTATAACACGACATGGCTGAAACTGGATGGATTATTTTTAACTATTTAAACTTTTATTTGAAGAATCCTGCCCCTCGAATGATAGCACTACGTGGTTCTGATTTCACAGGGCTCGGTATCGAAATTTGTGGCGGATTGAAAGAAGGTATATTTGTGAAAAAAGTTTCATCACGAGGACCGGCCGTCGACATTGTGAATATTGGTGATCGTATTACAAGTATTACAATTGATTTTCGCCATATTGTACAGGAAGATGCGATATCGATTCTAAGCTACGCGTCTCCCTATAATGTTCAACTCGAATTAATCGATGGAAAAGGTGTGCTACCCTCACACATCTCATCCCAGTCACCAAAAGAATCACATTCACCTCTGTCACATCCATTGTACCGGTCGAGCAGCCAAGATAATTTGGATACAATTGAACGAAATTCACGCAAAAAATTATTCCCAAACGAAAATGACTCGAATTACCCAACTCTTAAAATGGATGAGAAACCAACCACTACCGTACACAAAGAAAATGAGAAGGAACATCACGGAAAGAAAAATTCGTTCAAACAACAAATCAAGGATTTAGTTGAAGAAAAATTACAAAACCGCAGCATTAGTCCGGATAAAAACCGCATCGAAATGGAAAAGCAACAGAAACAACAAGAATTGCCACAACAAAAGAGTGGTGGTCTAAAATTCGGAATAAGGGTGCTACCCCCAAATGTAAATGAAAAAATATTCGGTGGAAATAAGAGTCCATCAAAAGAGAAAAACGAAAATGAAAATAATCAGAATTTGGAGCGGACAGATGGTGTAATGATGACCCAGACAACAACAACTATGACTACATCAACCCTAAACGAAAATGATACTAAAATTACACCACCGACTGCAAAACGTCGCAGCAAAGATAAAATTAACGTTAGTCCAACTGGTGATTTCCAACGCGATGATATTTTAAATTCCAGCGGAATAAAACGTGACAGTAACGGTATTCCACAAGAAGTTCCAAATTACATGATGAATGCTGCGACCGCCGCTAAAGATAACCGGAAGAGTAATAATGATTCAGCGAAAAAATCAAAAGGCAAAGCACCAAAACCACCACCAAACTCAGAGGGTAACCTAATGCTTAAATCTAGCGATAACGTTGATTTGGACACGAGCACAACCACAATGGTCACAAATTTAAGTCTCGATGTGACGGACAACCCAGGCGATAAATTTAATTTTTCAGATAATTTTGTCGATAAAGCGATGGCCCAAGCGATGGAAGATGCAAAAGAAATTCTCGAACTAGAACAGAGCGGACCAAGTAACAGTTCAACGCCAAAATCATCGAAAAAAATAAATTTTGAATCACCTGTGAACGATAAAGTCACCTCAACGAATAACCAATTCGAATTAAATTCGGATCATATTACGATTCATCAAGCATCATCCTCATCGGACGATGACGATCAAGATGAGCGACATAAAAATGCGACTAATAATACATCGATTCCCTCGTTGAGTTCGGATGATAATGCGGCCGGGAGCGAGGCGAGCAACGATAACGAACGAAAAACTGCTAGCCTAGGAGATTTATCGCGTTTTAATTTAAAATTGAACCGATTAAATGATTCAAATGAAGAGATCGTGCTTCGATCGAATAATGGGACGCTAGAACGGGCTCAAAGTTTAGAAATTTCTGATTCACAAAATAGTGGAGGAAACAGTAACAAGAAACGGAAGGCGACCATATCCGATACCGATTTACTGTTGGAAAATAAAGAACCACGATTGGATATGCTAGATGGTGGCCTAGATACACTTCAACGAGGCCGATTGAAGAGTGCGTATGAGTTTGGCACTATGGAGGATGTGATCAATAAATCGAACCATAATAATGATCTCAAGAAGGATATAACGGAAATTATTAATCAAATTGCGGATAATTCGGAAGATATTGTAAATCGTATTGCGAAGATCGAGGGAGAGGAGATTGTAGTCGTAAGTAATGAGCAACGTCACAATAAATTTGGATATAAACCCGAGAACGAGTTTCAGGTAATCAAAAACGAATCGAATAAGTTAAAACAAATTGATGCAGGGAGCGTAATCGAAATAAACGAAAGGCCATTAATAAATGGAAGTGCACATCAAAATGAGGTGACCACAATATCATTGAGCAATGGTGGTGAAAGTAGTAATGTCACAGATAACGTTAAAATAATAAATAATTTTGGCACGACTAATATTTCAGATGACGTCAAAGTATCGCGATATCCATTCGGAAGTCTTGAGCGGCCTAAATCAGATGTTCTCAAGAAATTAATGCAAATGCAGACGAACGGCCACAAAATCGAAAATGAACCTCAAAGTAATATTATTGCAGATGCCCAGCCGCTTAGTTTGACCCTAATCGGAGCCGGTGAAATCGAAAGTCAGAAAGTGGAAAAAATTATGGACGATGCCGAATCACCCGTATATTCAAGTGATAATCTCGGTATTAACAGTATAAATATTTCGTCGATGGAGTTTAATATAGTGCCTCCGGTGAATGATGTAAGCAAGCATGTTGAAAGTATTATCACGATTTCAACGGATCCGATTATCACAACCACAAAAACCACGACAACGACAACATCTCAGCCAAGTTCGATTATAACGATCGAAGATGAAAAATTAGATTTTACTCTGCAAACACCACCCGATATGTCTGACAATGAGGATGACCATCAGAAACATAGCGACGATGTATTCATTGATGCGGATAATAAAACGTTTGTCACAGAAATCACAGTAAAATCGATCAGTGGCAAGGCTGACAGTGATAATGTCAAAATAATTCAGAATAACAATCATATTAATAATAGGGACGCAATATCAGCAACGTCAAATATACCAAAAACCGCAACACTACTAACCAATTTTATGGCCAACGAACGTCAACACGTCGAGGAAAATTTTATACCGCGCAACTCCGAAATTCGATTTACTACGTCCACGTACGAACCGTCGGTAAACAAAATTATTGAGAAACGTAATTCGGCGCATGTTGATCAAATTCGATCGAATTTCGAGCAAAAAACAAATAATCACAGCAGTAGCAGTCCACCAACCGAAATTATTATAAGCACATCGCAACGAAAGAGCTCGATTCCGACACCGAAGAGCCCGTCAAAAATTCCAGTATTCCATTCCAGTAGTAATAATATAAATATAATTCCACAACCAAAAATAGCAGCAACACAATTCAATAGTAACAATATTATTAATAATAATATTAACAATAATAATAATAGTAATAATCGGGTATCAGTTACATCGATAAAAAATTCATCAAGACATCCAAGCGGTAAATAGCCTTACTAATATTAATCTTTTTTATAACTAATATTTATGTTTCCATACTAAAATAATGTAATAATCGCTTATTTTACACTTTATTAATCAAATAATTTTTCTTTTTTTGTTTTTGGTTTGTGTCTTAGACAATAATGTAGAATAATGTAAAAAAAACTTCAGCAGAAAAATCATCAAAATGGCTTCCAATATATATATATAAACATTTTAATTATAAATTAATTAAAACGGTGCAATTAATAACATCACATGTAAATATATTATTCATAAATTTTTGTTTAATTAAAATTAATTATTCTCATAAAACACTTTGTGTAATCTGCATTATCGATTTCTAAATGTGTATCGAATATTATAATTGATAAGCAGTCTTAATAGTAATCAGTATTTTTTTGTCGTTTCTTTTTGTTTTTGTAATGTGTTTGTTTAAAATACTGTTTATTATCTTTTTAATTAACTAGAACATTTAATTAAGATTATATATGGCATAAAATTATATATTGTAAATTTAATAAAGAAACATTACGAATAAATAAAAATTTATTTAAATGTATTATTAAAATTAAGAATCTTATTTTATGTGAGAACGGAGACAAGTAACGAATTAGCGATGAGTAGACGAAGGTAAAACAATACTTGCACATTAATTGAGGACAGCGCCAATAAACAATGAGTAGCGAGTGATGGTTTTATTTAAATTTGCATAGATGGCAGTTTAGAACATTAAGAAAATATTTTGTTCTTACATTTGGATATTTATAAGTTCATGAGTCGTAAACATTAGAAATTACACATACTTTTTTTGTATGGAGTAAAAACAGCGATCATTACGATTTCGTAATCGTTATATAAAGCGATAAATATTATTTCTTTATTTTGTAATCTCAAATTAGTATTCGGTAGAATGTGTGTTGAATCGCACGCAATTCAAAATTCGATTCTAAAAAAATGTCGATCATTATTTTACTCGTGTTATCAGTCTTAACGTTAATTCTTACGTTAATATACCGCGTTAACAATCACTGGGTGAAACGAAATGTGGAATACATGAAACCTAAACTAATTGGCGGATTCGGATTTGATCTGTTTACGAGAAATGTGAATTTTTTGATACGCGACGATTACGATTCGATTAGTGGACCATTTGGCGGTTTTTTTATGCTGTTTCGACCAATGTGGCTGATTAAAGATCCAGAATTAATTAAAAATGTGTTAATCAAAGATTTTGAACATTTTGTAAATCGTGGGCTGCTTGTGAATGAAAAACGTGATCCCCTTACCGGAAACTTGTTGATGCTGCAAGGTGAAAGATGGAGATTCTTGCGAAATAAATTATCACCCACGTTTACAAGTGGGAAATTGAAGGCTATGGTTCCGCTAGTGATCAGCATTGGTGATCGGTTAAAAATTAAGATCGATTCGATCATTGGCAAAAGTGTTGAGGTACGAGATTTAATGGCATGTTTTACAACTGATGTTATAGCGTCGGTCATCTTCGGGATCGAAATCGATTGCATTAATAATCCGAAAGATGAATTTCGCGTGATCGGCGATCGAGCCATGCATCCAGATGGGTGGGGTTTTCTGCGCGAAGTTATAGCAATGACATTACCAGTTATCGCCGATACATTTAAAATTAAGGTTTCCGACCAGAAGGTGGAAAATTTTATGAGAAATGTTACAACTCAAGTACTAAATCTTCGTGAAAATGAAAATGTAGTTAGACATGATTTAATGCAGCTATTGGTTCAGTTACGTAATGGTGAGAAAGTCACAGAAGAAGATCGTTGGAATACAACTATTGTAGATGGTTCGTATATATTTTACAATTACACCTGCATATGCCAATAATTTGTTGTTCGCTTTTTGTAGAGAACTCTAAACAACTGTCGATAAATGAAATTATGGCCCAAGTGTTTATATTTTTTGCCGGTGGTTTTGAGACATCATCTACAACAATGGCGTTTACCTTATTTGAACTGGCGAAGGCAAAAGACATCCAAAATCGTTTACACATTGAAATTGATGCAACACTTTCTAAACATAACGGTATTTTAACGTACGAAGCTATTCATGAGATGAAATATTTGGAACAAGTAATTGACGAAACATTACGACTTTATCCTCCAGTACCGGTTTTATTGCGCCAAGCGACCAAGAATTATAAAATTCCGAACACCAATGTCATAATCGAGAAAGGTGAAAATATCTGCATATCGATACATGGTATCCAAACTGATTCTAAACATTACGAGAATCCGTTTGTTTATGACCCAGATCGATTCTCGCCTGAATGTAAATCTAAACGTGACCCATTCACTCATATTCCATTTGGCGATGGACCGCGAATGTGTATAGGAATGCGACTTGCAATGATGCAAGTGAAACTTGGATTGGGCCTCCTGTTGGCAAAGTACGATATAGGTTTAGCCGCAGACCGAACACCAACATTAGAATTTCATGCAATGCGGATAGGGTTCGATGTTAAGGGTGGTTTGAATTTGGTGTTTAAAACTCGTAAATGAATCCGAAAAAAGTGCCAACCAAAAATATTTGTTTTAGTTTTTCGCGTTCTATAAATAAATTTACTAATACATGCTTACGTTATAATATTATTGTTTATAAATTTAATTAATTTGGTTGCTCAAGATGCGCAGTCGCGAGTTTTCCGAAAATGGTGTTTGTGTTTAGTTCAAGTTCAACATTGTTATTGTTATTGTCATTGCTGTTTAGTTTATCAGTTTGATATAAAATTGTGCGAAGCTAAGACGTGCGTGCGTTTGAATTGAGTAAAAATAAAATTCCAAATATGGGGGCACTAATATTGCTTGGAATTAGTATAGTGACGTTATGCGTGTACTATGTGTGGCATATTAACACATATTGGTCGCGTCGTGGAATACCACATTTAAA
The DNA here is from genome assembly GCA_963691935.1 of Nephrotoma guestfalica. Lineage (NCBI taxonomy): Eukaryota > Metazoa > Arthropoda > Insecta > Diptera > Tipulidae > Nephrotoma > Nephrotoma guestfalica. Next base: position 292,110,728 of record OY829914.1, on the reverse strand, counting down.
ACCAAAATATTTCGGTGCTGTTGATAGTGATTTCACGACATATTTTTTCTCAGAACTAACCCAACGGATTTATAACCGAATTACTGGACCATTCGCAGGATACTATCTCTTCTACCGGCCAATGTTTTTCATCAAGGATTTGGATTTAATTAAACAAGTGTTGATTAAGGATTTTGATCATTTTGTTAATCGCGGAATGCCTGTCAACGAGGAATCGGATCCGCTAAGTGGAAATTTATTTAATATCGAAAATGAACGGTGGCGATTTTTACGGAACAAATTATCACCTGCATTTACATCGGGTAAATTGAAACAAATGTTTCCACATATTGCAGAAATTGGTGTCAGATTACAGGATTACATCGCAAAGCGTGATACAGATAATATCTACAACGTGAAAGATTTAATGGCATGCTATTCAAACGATGTTATAACTTCGGTTGCATTTGGAATTGAAACCGACACGATCAATAACCCAGACGATAAATTTCGGAAAATGGGTGAGCGAGCTTTTCACCCTCATTCGACAATGCAAATGATACGTGAAACTGTCGCATTTTGTTCCCCAAGCCTAGCTAAGTGGTTTAAAGTTAGGTCATTTGATCCCGAATTGACGGAATTTATGAAGATGGTTACCGAACAAAGTCTCGATTTGCGTGAAAATAAAAAGGTTGTGCGTCGCGATTTTCTACAGTTGTTAGTGAAATTACGTAATGGAAATACGGTGAACGATAATGATCCGTGGAGTACTGAGATTGTTGCCGGTGAGTTGTAAATTTACTAAATCTGTTTTCAATTTATATTTAATTTGCTTTACCAGAAAAAGACAAACAACTGACCGTGAACGAGGCAATGGCACAAATTTTCATATTTTTCTTGGGAGGATTTGAGACTTCATCGACCGCAATTTCTTTCGCATTATATGAGCTCGCGAAAAACCAAGAAATTCAAAAGCGTCTACAACAAGAAATTGACGGCGTGCTAGGGAAGCACGAAGGCAAACTAACATACGAAAACATTTCTGAAATGAAATACCTCGATCAAATTATTGACGAGTCGATGAGACGCTACCCACCAGCGGGAGCACTATTCCGCAGCGTCACCAAATCGTATAAAATACCAAACCACGATATAGTATTGAAAAAAGGCGAATTAGTATTCATCGATATGTACGCCGTGCAAAACGATCCCAAATACTTCCCAAATCCAAACGAATTTGATCCGGATCGTTTCTCACCCGAGGGGAAGGAAAAAATTGTACCTTTCTCGTATCTTCCATTCGGCGATGGACCACGCAATTGTATTGGAATGCGTATGGGGCTCATACAAACGAAGGTCGGACTATTTTCAATTATGTCTAAGTATATAGTGGAGCTGGCGCCCGGTACACCGCGCGAATTACAATTTCTTCCAATGGAGAATACATACACAGTGGTGGGTGGATTAAATTTAAGAATTACACCAAGATATAAATAATTTGTTATTGTAGTTTAATCAAATAAAATTGTGAAACGTTAAGGTATAGGCATTATTTATTATCGAGGCTTTTTATGATAAGCAAAATTATTCGTGTAACTTGTTGAATTTTTAAGCGTGACCTCCAAAACATTAGTACCAACAATAGTTTCGGATTGCGTCATCTAACCAATTTTGCTACAATAAATTTCTTCACAGACGAATGATAATTTAAAATGACCAACACTGCGTGAAATAAGAATTGAAACACATTTGTTGGGCATGATTCAGTAACGAATTCCTTTGCAAATCAACAGATGGATTGATGCATCCAAATTTTGATCATATAATACGTTTAAGTAGTTAAGCCAAAATTAAATTTTAATATTCATTTCAACAAAAACATTTCAGTTTTAATTAATTTAATTGAGTTAATTGATTCTGTAAACTTTTTGTTAAATTTGTGTCGCATGTTGTCTAAATTATTAAATGCAAACACACATCGACGGCGCTTATACAGAATTCTCTGGAATGTGATCGGAAAAAGTGTACAAATGCATTTGATAGCAAATTGTCGGAAATCGTTTACTAGGCGTAAACCGCTTGAATTTCATCGTCTAAAGTATTAAGATGCCGTGCACTAAATAATTCTACCAATCTCCCTGCGAACAGGGTACAGGGCAGAGTGATCACAGCATTGTGCAGCTGCGATTGTGTAAAAGTTCGCTCGAACTCCATTTTCTAGTCATGAGGCCAACAATTTTCTTTGTGAGGTTTGTTTACTGGTGCGATATAAATTCAATAATTATTCACTTATAGTAATTATATTTTAGGCCGTAGCTGGGGTTAGAAAGTTGTGGACTGGAAACATTTAGCGTATTGCATTGGTCATTTACAACAACAATCGCATTAAAAGTTAACACAAATGGATTCATCTAAATCCAAAATGATTTTGGATTTACGTAAATCCAATCCAATTTTTAGTACTAAAGATTTGTACTAAAATATTAAAAGTGATATTTCAAACTGCAAAACCGGCATAAATATTATTATGTTTATACATCACGATATACGCAAACATTTTTACTTACAAACATTGAAGACAAAACCTAAATCCGAAAATGACTGTTGATTTGGAAAATTATAAATTCAAACCTAAAACCTAATCCACTTTTACCCATATGCAATACGCTTGTTGTAAAAAAAAATATTTACTCGTGCCTCGCAGATTGCTTCAGCATTCTAGATTTGTACTCGTACAAGAGCCGCTCCCATTATATGTGAATGGCGAAATTGTTGGTTGCCATTTTATAGATCCTTATCGCCCAAACGCCATCTTCTGAGATACTAATGAAATAGTTCGATAGTAAACTGGCGCCAATACAAATTAACGCTGCGGTAAAAAATAAAAGCCGTAAGAGTTGTCCGTATTCCTACTGTTTGAATGGTAAACATTCTTAGAAAGCACAGATTTTGGAATGGCAAAGTGTTTTTATCTACATCTCTTTTATTAAGGCTGTATGGTACTGAGAAAAACAAATTTATTTTTAGTATGGATATTTAGATTCCCTCAAATGACGTATGTGAAGCTGGCCCGAAAATCATCCCGAAAAACGCCTATAAAATGTTGGTGTGTTTCTCCGCTAAATACATTAAAAGATTTTTCAGCCCGAAAAATTAAACAAAATGGGGAAAATCAAATTCCATCCCGAGAAAATAAAAACAATCTCACGTACACACAGCAAATTTTAAGTATAAAATTACCTTACAGTGGGGATAAGGGACCTCTCCAGCTGATTTAATATTCGCTTCTGTTATATTAGGTATTGGAATTATGCTGATATGTCGCTGAAAAATTCTCCGTTCACAGAGTTTGGCAGTTGTAACCGTATATGCCTAATTAATGCACTGACTGTCAGCATTAAGCACACAAATGCTCATTACCTTACAATGGGGATAAGAGACCTCCCCAGCTGATTTAATATTCGCTTCTGTTAGATTAGGTATCGGAATCTCTTGGAGGTCGCTTATCCCCACTATAAGGTAATGAGCATTTGTGTGCTTAATGCTGATGGTCATTGTATTAAAAAGGCATATACGGTTACAACTGCCAAACTCTGTGAACGGGGAAATTTATGGTGACATATGAGCATCATGGTGTATTCTACGAGGTCGATATAAGCACCATTGATTCATCATCTTCGAAGATTCCGATCGTACTAAAAAACCAAATTAGCCGTGGGATTGCGTAAGGTCCTTGACACTACGACCGACACCGTTTGCAGTCTGAAAGTTTAAGGAGTACCGGTAGCCACATGGGATATCATCTTATCAACATATAATCGCACACAAGCTGGATCCAGAAACCCATCGATATTGGGCGATATCACTACCAGAGTACACAATATCCATCATTCTGATCGATTTCCTGAACGCTCGCATGGCAATCACTGGAGATGATTTTCTTCTTAATGGCGCCCGAACACAGAAATTATCACTGGATCGTATTTCAACCTACTCCAGATGGGCCAGTCCGAGACAATCTTTTGTGCATCGTTGCGTATGGTAGTGTCAGCAATCCATATCTCGCAATTCACACCATCCTTCAGCTAGCAAGAGATGAACAGGTGAAATACCTAATTGCAATTAAAGTCGCATCCTGAAACTTCTACGTCGACGTCCTGATAATCGCTCGGGCCCATCGTGGAATTAATGGAGGCCCATAGGAAAATGGCAGAATTACTCATATGAGGCGGCTTCGAACTGCGAAAGTGGCCTTCGAACAGTCAGCATATTCTCAATGAGATATCAATCGAATTCCGCGAATATCAGACACAATTTGAGCTAAATTGGGACGATTCAGTCAAAACACTTGGGCTACATTGGCCTTCTTCGGCCGATTGTTTTGGATACAACATCAGCGCGTCATCAAGGATATTCGGTTCACTCGGCTGGGTATCTCCAACCACAATTATCGCGAAAATATACCACAAGAATTGGGGGTACTCGGAATATCGTGGAATGAAGTGATCCTAAAATCAATCGCTCAAAGATGGCTCACTCATCGAGATAGTTTGAAATCATTGGAGGATCTGAGAATCGATCGTTGGATAAATCATTCATAAAATCGCAATCTTCTTCAAGTTCACGGGTTCAGCGGCGCCTCTGATTCGCGAAAATCACAATGCTGACACGATGCTGCCACGTATGGAGTTTTGTGCCTGCGTACTCCTAGCAAAATTCATGCACATCATCGTTCAGTCATTCGACGTGCCACTGGTTCAAATGTACGTTTGGACCGAGTCGCAAGTGGTACTTAGTCGACTACACAGCTCGCCTAGTTGCTGGAACCCGTTTGTAGCCAATCGAGTTTCGTAAATCTTGGATTACATTCAACCAACCTATTGGATTTATTTCGGCACCAAGCATCATCTCGCGATTTCGCATCTCGTGGTGTTGAAGCCTCACGACCTTGTACAGACATTTAGTCCAACATCGACATCTCAGCACAACAACACATTCGGGAGGCTTCATCACCGTGCCCGAGCTGAATTAGGCATTCGAGTTCTGGGTCAAGCTGGTTTAAGAAACACATTTCGCTAAAGAGATATCAAGATTCTAAACCGGAGAACATCTATTAGGCAAGCGCACACTTCTACCACTGAGCCCTTTCGTCGGCATCCGATTATTCTTCCCCCCCCCCCCCCCAACAACCAGCTTACCAATATACTTATTTCAACGCTACACGGCGGTCCACAGCTGATGATGGCACACTTGCTGAAAAACTATTGGATTTTAAGCATCGAAACCTTAGTGCCCTCACACGCCGCACACAAAAATATATTGTGTGCTTTCGCCATCGTGTTTCTGCACAGATGCATCGACTATGCAGGCCCAACACCCATCAAACTATGCAACGGTTGTGGTGATGCATCAAAAGGCTACATTTGTATTTTCGGCTGCCTATCTACGAAGGCACTACATTTGGAGCTGACATCCGCACTCACCACAAACGCATTCATCGCATTCTTTAAAAGGTTCATCGCGCAAATCAACTGGTCGTCGGAATATCTTTCTCGCCTACAGCAATGACCAAAGTGGATGAGAGTCAACGACAACCTCACTATCGACCAATTGATCCTCATCAAAGAGAAAAATATACCACATTCGAAAAGCTCACTCGGAAGAATTATCGATACACACCCAGGCGCGAACGGTCGAGTTTGAGTCGTCACATTAAGATGTCCGAATGGCGTATACAAGCAACTAGTGACAAAGCTGTGCCTGTTGCCTATTCCATATAACCTCAACCAACACTAAAGTATTAAAATACATTAGGGGGCCGGCAATATTGGAGACGACACCAAACGAATTCACGACAGTCGGAGGTAACACCTATTGATGGTGCACCCACCATGCAAAAAACATTCTTCTTACCTCAACCTCCGATCGAGCAACAACATGAGACGGATAACGAACACAAACAATTAATAAATATTTTTTCATATTTCCGCATTTTCGCTCCACTGCTTCCTTGTTTCGAGGCTTCGTATTTGTTTTTCGCACAAACGCATGATTCGGGACTCACAGCGCTAATGGAATCAAATGCAACTTTGATTTTATAAAATGTCCAGTCTTGGAAATCGACAAAAATATTTTGCCGATGGTACCGAGCGCCCATTTATTCCAAAATCCTCCCGTAGACAACTCTACGAATCATGTCATAACGTTTCTCATCTCGGTATTAGAGGCGGATATCGACAGAGATACGAGCCAAATCAAACGCGAATTCGTTATCGGAAACAACACGGTCCATAACTATTCCTGCCGACCAAACAATCACCATAGCACCCAAAGGAGTAACATTTTCATTGAGCACCAACTAACAAAACAAGTCGAGGACGAGGATATTCACTCATAACAAGGGTTAAATATAGACTGCGCATGATATAAAAGCAAAACACGCAGTATGTCATGATGCAACAAAAATACAACGAACGAACGTTGCCAAACGACAAAAAATGGAAAAATTAGTATCCACTGAACTCTTAATATAGACGCGTGGTCTATTCGGTATTGGCGATAGTCAATCCGTTTAAATTAACATTGGCGTATAAAGTGCAACCAAGGACCGTGTCCGATTCCTGTAACAAATAATTTTTCCGTGATAATTTTGACATTAGCAGAATAATTTTCTCTTCCAAATATTATTGACATTATTAAAAATGGAATAATTGTGATTGTATATATATTGAAAATAAGGCAATTGCATCTTATTTTAAATAGGTTTAAATATTCAGTTAAAAATTAATAAATTGTTTAATTCATAACAATAGCAGTAAAATTTCGTAATTCAACATATGGCGTTTTTTGCAACGTAAACAAAATATTCAAAATTATTTCGGTTATGTCAAAAATTATAACACATAGCTACTGTAATAATTTGGTTGCATTCAGCACAATGTCAAAATTATCACAGTAGAAATAATTATCACGGAATTCGGCGTGTCCGAAAATCGCCGTATGACATTTACATACCCGCGCGGACAGCAAAAAGTGGACTTCATGTCAAGATTATTCATCGGAAGTATCCCCACTACCCACAAATCAGTCTTTAATTAATGCTAAATTATAAGATTTGTAACAAGAGATTTTGTTTTATTAATTACACATTAGAAAAAACAATTTTGTTAATTTAGACAACTTAATTAATTTTAAGTAACTCTCGTTGTTATTTCACAAAGCCAGCAGAGACTAGAAAATTCCAAAAGTATACGTACGAGTATAATGATCGATCCAACTAAAATTAATTGGATTTACTAACACATGCTCATATTATGTTGTAAGTATTTAATTTAGCCTGGCGATAAAGAGCGCAGCCGCGAGATTCTACTTGATATTTTTTTGAGTAAAATTCGACTCGCCAATTCTGTCGTCTATTAGGTAAAATTAGTTTAATTTGAAACTTTGATACTTAAAGGCGTGCGCACGATCTGAGTAAAGCACAACAAATTCCTAAATATGGGTATACTCATATTGCTTGGAATTAGCGTAGTGACGTTATGCGCTTACTACGTATGGTATATTAATACGTATTGGTCGCGTCGTGGAATACCACATTTAAAACCAAAGTATTTTGGCGGACTCGACAGTGAACTAACTACGTACTTTTTCCTCCATCTAACCCAACGAGTTTATAATCGAATTACAGGGCCTTTCGCAGGATACTACCTCTTCGTTCGACCAATGTTATTTATAAAGGATTTGGATTTAATAAAACAAATCTTGATTAAGGATTTCGATCACTTTGTAAATCGTGGATTGGCTGTTAATGAAGATACGGATCCGCTAACTGGAAATTTATTTAATATCGAAAATGAACGCTGGCGATTTTTACGGAATAAATTATCACCCACCTTTACATCAGGCAAATTGAAACAGATTTTTCCGCATATTGTAGAAATTGGCGTGAGATTGCAGGATTACGTGAAAAAACGCGGTACCGATAATATCTACGACGTGAAAGATTTAATGGCATGCTATTCGAACGATGTTATAACTTCCGTTGCATTTGGAATCGAAACCGACACGATCAATAACCCAGATGATAAATTTCGCAAAATGGGCGCACGAGCTTTTCATCCTCATACAAAGATGCAAATGATACGTGAAACTCTCGCATTTTGTTCTCCAACCTTTGCTAAGTGGTTTAGGATAAAAACGTTTGATCCCGAATTAACGGAATTTATGAAAACGGTGACCGAACAAAGTTTGGATTTGCGTGAAAATAAAAAAGTTGTGCGTCACGATTTTCTACAGCTGTTGGTGAAATTACGAAATGGAAATACTGTGAACGACAGTGATCCGTGGAGTACTGAGATTGTTGCCGGTGAGTTTTGATTTTGTTACATCTGCTTTCCAGTTTTAATTTATTTTCTTTACCAGAAAAAGACAAAAAGCTGACTGTGAACGAGGCAATGGCACAAATTTTCATATTCTTCTTGGGAGGATTTGAGACTTCGTCAACCGCAATTTCGTTCGCATTATTTGAGCTCGCAAAAAATCCAGATGTGCAAAAACGTTTGCAACGGGAAATTGATGAGGTGCTAGCAAAACATGATGGCAAATTAACATACGAAACCATATCCGAAATGAAATATCTCGAGCAAACGATTGAAGAGTCTCTAAGACGTTACCCACCAGCGGGAGCTCTGTTTCGTAGTGTCACCAAACCGTATAAAATTCCGAACCACGATATAGTATTGCAAAAGGACGAATTTATATTCATTGATGTGTATTCCATGCAAAATGATCCCAAATATTTCTCGAATCCAAACCAATTCGATCCGGATCGGTTTACACCCGAGAGAAAGGCAAGAATTGTACCATTCACGTATCTACCGTTTGGGGATGGACCACGTAATTGTGTTGGAATGCGTATGGGACTGATGCAATCGAAAATGGGACTATATTCGATTATGTCTAAGTATAATGTGGAGCTGGCGCCCGGTACACCTCGCGAACTGCAATTTACTCCATTTGAGAATACATATAAGGTAGTCGGTGGACTCAATTTAAGAATTACACCAAGAAATATATAATTTTGTTGTGTAATTGTGACTTGTCAAGAAAACAAAATAAATTTTTTAAATAATAAGTAAGGTTTCTTGCCTTTTTCTTATCGATACTTTTTAAGGTAAGCGAAATTGATAACACATAAGTAAAAATGGTCAATGTATTTTTTGAGAATGACCTCTAACTTATTATTATCAAAATATTGACAGTAATAATTATTAATATATTTCTCAGATTGCGTCACTTAACACTACTGCAACAATAAATTTTTCACAGACAAATAATTATTAAAAGTGACCAAAGTAGTAACCCTGTGTGCACTCAAATTTTAAATATTTAGAATTGTATTATCAATAGGTAGAACGAAAATGTTATCAATGTTTTGTATAATTAGTATTTGTTGTGTAGTATATGTATGTGTGTTGTACAACAAAAAATTACAAAGCTGAGTACTTAGATGAGGTGTGCTTCAGTATAGCAAAATAACAGAATTTAATACTTTTTGTGAGCTTAGACATTGTTAAAGTATGTTACCGATTATTGGAATAATTTTTTTCTGCACCGCTTGGTTTTCTTCTATCGTTTTGAACCTTCTTTGTTCAGTGAGTTAGCTTTCTAAATTCGCTTCAAAGCGCCTTGCAATGGCATCCTTATTAGAGTCAGTCTATATTGTTGGCTCAGCGTGTTTATAACTATCAATAACACAAAGTATGAGCTCTACCGGGTTGGTGACATATGCCCGAAAGGCAAAATCCTGTTGAAGAAAAACGCGAGAGTCATAATCTTGAGGAAATAAAATCCTGATGATACAAAATCCCGAAGTTACATAATCCCGACGGACAACATCCTGAAAATACAAAATCCCTAGAGACATAATTCCGAAAGGACAAAATCCCACAATCCCGAGAAAATCCCGAAATTCGGGATTTTTTTTCGAGATTAACAGAAATCGGAATGCCGGTTAATGAAGATGCGGATCCACTTACTAGAAATTTGTTCAATAGAGAATGAACGCTGGTAAACTGAAACAAATGTTTCCACATATTGCTAAAATTGGAGTTAGACTACAGGATCACATTGCTAAGCGTGGTAACGACAATATTTACGACGCAAAAGATTTAATGGCACGCTATTCAAACGATGTTATAACTTCCGTTGCATTTGGAATAGAAACCGACACTGGCGGAGTTTATGAAAACGGTGACCGAACAAAGTTTGGATTTGCGGGAAAATAAAAAAGTTGTGCGCCACGATTTTCTACAGCTGTTGGTGAAATTACGCAATGGTAATACGGTGAACGATAATGATCCGTGGAGTACTGAAATTGTTGCTGGCGAGTTTTAATTTTATTACATTTGTTTTCAATGTTTAATTTATTTGATTTCTAGAGAAAGATAAACAGCTAACCGTAAACGAGGCAATGGCCCAAATTTTCATATTCTTCTTGGGAGGCTTTGAGACATCATCGACCGCAATTTCGTTCGCATTGTTTGAGCTCGCGAAAAATCCAGATGTGCAAAAACGTCTACAGCAAGAAATTGATGAGGTGCTAAAGAAACATGATGGAAAAATAACGTATGAATCCATATCCGAAATGAAATATCTCGAACAAACCATAGAAGAATCATTAAGGCGGTACCCGCCAGTTACATCAATACTCCGCAGTGTCACCAAACCATATAAAATTCCAAATCACGATATAGTTTTGAAAAAAGATGAATTAATATTCATTGATGCGTACTCCCTTCAAAATGATCCCAAATATTTTCCGGCTCCAAACGAATTTAACCCGGATCGTTTCTCACCCGAGGGCAAGGAAAAAATTGTACCATTCTCTTACCTTCCATTCGGCGATGGACCACGTAATTGTATTGGAATGCGCATGGGAATTATGCAATCGAAAGTTGGACTGTTTTCGGTAATATCGAAGTACAATGTAGAGTTGGCACCCGGTATATCACGCGAACTACAATTTGTGCCCCTCGAAAATTCATACACAACAGTCGGTGGACTCAATTTAAGAATTACACCAAGAGTGAAATAAGTGCTATGCAATTGAAATGAAATACAAAAAAATTGTTTTCGACACAAAAACAAAAAGTCTCATTATTTCTTATCGACATTTTTATGATAAGCGAAATTGAATAGGTAAGTGATTAGTAAGCCCAACCATGATTTGTCGAATTTAACCGGTATTATCGGTACTTATCAAAATTCGTCAAGAAACCATGAAATGGCAATGGGTGAATGGAAATATTTTTGCGATGTAACATGCTTATCCAATTTTCTGGGTTCTCACATCAAAGTATTACAAAATTGTGTACAGTCATCGTGCTCGAAAAATTTTATAAATCTATTTTGATATTATATTGGTCTTGTAATGCTTATCATTTACCTCAAGACTCGATCGACGTAATTGTTTTGATTGTTTTTGTAATTTTGTAAATTCATGGTTATTATCACATAGAAGACAACAATTCATATTGGATATGACGACAAAACGACTTAATCACTTTATTTTACAGTATATGAGTTTAGTGGCGAACCTGCTTCGCGTATCACTGTACCTGCAATCTATTCGATTAGTAATTCGACTCTTTACTCCTTTAGGCTTATACTAGTTGTAGATTTTCTTTGGCATTTCCGACTGATCTTGGCTTAAGTAAATCCTTTTTGATTGGTAGGTTTGTTCTTGTCATTCTGCTGGACAACCGTTGGTTTGAAGATTCCAATTTGTCATTATTTGGAAAATTTCTCTAGTAAGTTTTGTAATCCTTTATAAATGTCTGTCTTATCTTATTTTCTTATATAGGATTGACGATGATTTGAAATGCTCGTTCTGCCCATTTGCCTTTGGACAATACGGGCTCTAAATTTCATGATGAAATTCGCAATCCTCTGCAAATTTTTTAAAGTCACCTGCTGAATATTGTGGGCCGGTATCAGTTTCGAGCACTTCTGGTGTTCCGTGTATAGCAAATGATTTCTTCGACATTTTTGTCACTTCTTGCGGAAGTTGAAAGAGATAATTTTTCCAAATCCACATATCCCAAGTAGCTATGTCCCTTTACTAAATATTCTTGCGATAAGAATGTAAAATTATCTGTTCCTAATCTTTGTTACTGTTATACCGGAATCCTTGCCCATAATTGGTTATTTTACATTTCGTCTCTGCGTTGACATACTGGACATTTTTGAACATACTGGGTTCGGTCAAGTTTATCCAATAAAATATTATTCGTCTTATTAGGGTGCTTGGACTGGGTTCAAATTACCACTAAACATTCGTTCAGCTTTTACGTGTTCACTGTGAGACAACACGACAAGCTACTATATAAACCGGGGATTTTGCAATTTGCGAATAATGCGAAATCAATGTTTATTGATAATCCGAATATTTACGGTGACAATTTTCTGTTAACTTCAATTTCAAGTAATTTTCGCCCCCTGATACCAATTAAGTCGATAATGCATTTTTTTGACTGAAATTTTCGCCTAACTTCATTAGCATGTATGTATTAGTATGAAGCATCGCCAAAAAACATTTATGGTATGCTAAATTACCGGGCCACTTATCTATACGATACACCAAATTAAAGGCAATTTAAATTCCTAAATAACATGCTACAGATACTTAGTGTACGTCAAATAGTTTGTAAGGTGTTAAGTAAAATATGAACCTACAGGCACCCAGTATCACATCATCGTGGCCTATTTGGTTGGGCTAACGATCCAATGTATACCAATGTTGGACCAACACGTTGATGTAACTTCGCGGTTCGTAAAATTTGCAATAACAGCCATAGTTCTCTAACAAATAGACTTTGAAATTTTCATTGGTTTTCGGGATTTTGTCCCTCGGGATTTTGTATCCTCGGTATTTTATTACTTCGAGTTTTTTATAAACCTTCAGGATATCGTACCTTCAGGATTATTAATATCAGGATTTTGTCCCTCTTCCGCTCTACTAACTCGGCCCGAAGCATGTTATAATGATACGATCCTCTACTAACAACACTGCAACGAACTCATTATCGGATTGGTGAAGTTTTGGAAAAATCACTAGTGGATTGAACCATAGAGTTCAAGAACTAAAATTAAATGCTTTATGAATTAAAATCTTTATGAATTAACCATCTCACACGAAAAGTCTTACAAGCAATATACTTAGTTTGAAATTCAATTTAAACAGGCCCCCAAACAAAGAAGGCATATAAGATAGAGTTGGTAAAACAGTTCTTTTGTAAATCAGAATCAGTATTTTAAGGAGTCAATCCTTAAAATTTAGCAATAGCTATTTTACCTTGACAACATTTAATGGCATTTGTAAGTTTATCTTTCATCTTTCAGCTTCACGTTCTTCTTCTTCTTCTTCTTCCTCGCTATACCATTACACTCCATGAAGGGATTTGGCCGCTTCAACAATGCTCTTTCAAATATCTCGATCTGCAACAAGAGGGCGCCAGATACGATAACAAAGGCTATCAAGGTCCCGTACAACGTTATTTATTCACCGAATAGAGGATCTCCAGCGCGGTCCTGTATTCAGTGGTGCGAACACCAGGGCCTGTTTTGTGGTAGGATTTTGGAAACGTAGAATGGCAAGCCGTCTCTCGGTAGCATCCAAAATTCGCTAGTAAAAGTTACTAGTGGTGTTATTAACGCTTTATAGAGGCTCAGAAATGTTAATGTTAGCTTACAATGATCGGTAACCTGCTGCGATCAGCGAAGTTATGTCTGCACAGACTGACTTGTGCTGTGTACCTTTACCATAGATCCAAGGTATTTAAATTCATTCACCTTTTCGTATTGTGTGCCGCCTGTTAAAAATTCTCCTCGTATTTGCCTTCTCGCGATGGTATGTATTTGGTTTTTAATTTGATAATATGGAATCCGAAAAGTTTTTACCGTTTTTACTATATTTACAGCGGGTGCAAAGCTTCTTTGAGAGACACATGTGCTGATATTTGGCTTGATTTATAATATAAACAGCTGCGCTTGGCTATGACAAGCTGGCAAATGGCATATTCTAACGAAAGGTAGAATATAATTTGATTTATTGGACCTCCTCGTCGCCTTTGACTATCATCTGGCTTTTAGAGCCGTCCATTAATAATTTGCACATGGTTATCAAACTGAATGGAATAGCCAAACGGGAAAAGACATTCCTTAATGTGTTCTTCTGGATGCTACCATACGTTCGTTGAAAATCTATAAATAGAAAGTGTACAGGGGTGTCCTTTACATAGCGCTTTTATAACAGAATTATCTGAGAAAAAGTTTGATTTCTTGTCGACCTGCATGGACGAAAATCGCACTGGCAGTCGCCAAAAATGCGTTCTTTATAAATTGATAATTTGTCAGCAGCTAGGTTGGTCAAAACCTTGTAGTCGGTGTTGAGCAAAGCTATTGCACGATAGTTGTTACAATTCAGCCGGTCTCCCTTGTACATATAGTGGACCAATTAAGGCAATTTTCCATTCGTCTATTTCGTTAAATATGCCATCCTCACCAGGTGCCTAATAAATTTGATAAGACGCTTTGAGCTTCATCGTAAGATGGAGTTGGTGGAGGTGTTATTTCTACATTTATATCAGATTGATACAAGGATGTTGGTTGCTCATTTGCGAGGATAACGTATTTCTATTTAAAAGTGATGAGAAATATGTTTCTCATACTGTTAGTATGGTGTTTGTGTCTATTTGTAGCTCCCCAGATTAGTTACGAATAGTGCTACGAGAACGCTATCTTTCTCTTAAACTGGTAGTTTCGATTTTAGGCACTTGCTGTTTGTGCCATTCTCGTTTCGTTCTTCTACATAGTCGATTAGAGTATTTTCTTGCGATCCTGTTTTTCTAGGTTTAAACTTATTTTTATCTTCATTTACTGTTGCAGCATTTGTTATCGCCAATTTTATTATGTTTCACTGTTTTTCCATAGAATGGGTTAATGTTTTGCTGTCCTAATTTTCTGATATTCAAGGTTCGTACGGATAACTTATACGCGGTGGCTAGGCGGCCAGCTTATTTTTCTAGTACCAGAAAGTGTTCAGAATCGATGTTGACGGTGTCGTTTGGTCTTAATATCTTTGATGCTAGGAAAATGTTTTTCCAATACGAGGTCGATTTGAGAAACCGGAGCTCGATCGTTTGATTTTCACGTGCCTTTATGATATAAGCGGAAAAGCGGACCAAAGCGGAAAATATGTGTTGGTTACCACCAGATTATATATGAGAGATAACAACTCATTTCCGATTTGTGCGTGGAAGTTACCCAGAACAATCTTGGTTTCGTATTGGGGAATTTTGTTTAAAACACTTTCGCGTTGGTCTGAAAAAATGTCTTTAGCATGTTCTGATTTCACCCCCTGAGATGTTGAAGAAACGCGTGTGCCTCATTACGCAGATCCGCCTCTTTATCTAAAATATGTTACGAATTGGAGTAAACGATTACTGATTAGAAAACCAACTCCAAACTCGTGAGTATCGAAAGTGTTGCTTTGACAGAGAGAATATCAGTCGCGACTGCGATCGAAAATGTTGTTGCCGATTAGTTTCTTATAGCGCAAATAGATCGAGCAATACTTAGATGCCTGATCAAACATTTACTGGAGGCTCTCCGGGCGGCGCTCTCTGAGGTTTTTGCTGTAGTTTCATTACAACTGTTTTCCAGATTGGCTTGTTAGCCCATCAAATGGGCCACGATGATGTGATACAGGGTTCCTGTAGGTCCATATTTTACTTAAGAGCTTACAAACTTTTTGACGTACACCAAGTATCTATAGCATGCTATTTAGGAATTTAAATTGCCTTTAATTTGGTGGATCGTATTGATAAGTGGGCCGGTAATTTATTTAGACGAGATGGTATTTAGCATACCATAATTGATTTTTGATGATGCTTCACACTAAAAGGCATACATGCTAATGAAGTTAGGCGAAAATTTCAGCCAAAAATTTGCATTATCGACTTATTCGGTATCAGGGGGTAGTACAAAATTCTGATCATGTCAGGCAAAAATTACTTGAAATTGAAGTTAACAGAAAATTTTCACCGAAAATATTTGAACACTTTAACACTTTTAAGTGAACACGTAAAAGCTGAACGAATGTTTAGTGGTAATTTGAACCCAGTCCCAGCACCCTAATAAGACGAATAATATTTTATTGGATAAACTTGACCGAACCCAGTATGTTCAAAAATATGCAGTATGTCAACGCAGAGACGAAATGTAAAAGAACCAATTATGGACAAAGGAATTCCGGACAAAGTTCGGTGACAAAGATAGTAAAGGGACATAGCTACTTGCGATATGTGGATTTTGAAAACTTCCGCCAGAAGTGACAAAAAATGTTGAAGAAATCATTTGCTATACATGGAGCACCAGAAGTACTAGAAACTGGTATCGGCCCACAATATTCAGCAGGTGAGTTTAAAAAATTTGCAGAGGATTGAGAATTTCATCATGAAATATCGAACCCGTATTTTCCAAAGGCAAATGGGCAGAACGAGCATTTAAAATCGTCGTCACTTCTAAGAAAATAAGATAAGACAGACATTTATAAAGGATTACAAAACTTACTAGAGAAATATACCAAATAATCACAAATTGGAATCTTCAAACCAACGGTTGTCCAGCAGAATGACAAGAACAAACCTACCAATCAAAAAGAAATTTACTTAAGCCAAGATCAGTCGGTAATGCCACAGAAAATCTACAACTAGTATAAGACAAAAGGAGTAAAGAATCGAATAGATTGCAGGTACAGTGATACGCGAAGCAGGTTCGCCACTAAACCCAATACTGTAAAATTAAGTAATTAAGTCGTTTTGTCGTCATATCCAATATGAATTGTTGTCTCCTATCTGATAATAACCATGAATTTACAAAATTACAAAAACAATCAAAACAATTACGTCGATCGAGTCTTGAGGTAAATGATAAGCATTACAAGACCAATATAATATCAAAATACATTTATAAAATTTTTTGAGCACGATGACTGTACACAATTTTGTAATACTTTGATGTGAGAACCCAGAAAATTGGATAAGCATGTTACATCGCAAAAATATTTCCATTCACCCATTGCCATTCCATGGTTTCTTGACGAATTTTGATAAGTACCGATAATACCGGTTAAATTCGACAAATCATGGTTGGGCTTACTAATCACTTACCTATTCAATTTCGCTTATCATAAAAATGTCGATAAGAAATAATGAGACTTTTTGTTTTTGTGTCGAAAACAATTTTTTTGTATTTCATTTCAATTGCATAGCACTTATTTCACTCTTGGTGTAATTCTTAAATTGAGTCCACCGACTGTTGTGTATGAATTTTCGAGGGGCACAAATTGTAGTTCGCGTGATATACCGGGTGCCAACTCTACATTGTACTTCGATATTACCGAAAACAGTCCAACTTTCGATTGCATAATTCCCATGCGCATTCCAATACAATTACGTGGTCCATCGCCGAATGGAAGGTAAGAGAATGGTACAATTTTTTCCTTGCCCTCGGGTGAGAAACGATCCGGGTTAAATTCGTTTGGAGCCGGAAAATATTTGGGATCATTTTGAAGGGAGTACGCATCAATGAATATTAATTCATCTTTTTTCAAAACTATATCGTGATTTGGAATTTTATATGGTTTGGTGACACTGCGGAGTATTGATGTAACTGGCGGGTACCGCCTTAATGATTCTTCTATGGTTTGTTCGAGATATTTCATTTCGGATATGGATTCATACGTTATTTTTCCATCATGTTTCTTTAGCACCTCATCAATTTCTTGCTGTAGACGTTTTTGCACATCTGGATTTTTCGCGAGCTCAAACAATGCGAACGAAATTGCAGTCGATGATGTCTCAAAGCCTCCCAAGAAGAATATGAAAATTTGGGCCATTGCCTCGTTTACGGTTAGCTGTTTATCTTTCTCTAGAAAACAAATAAATTAAACACTGAAAACAAATGTAATAAAGTTTTAATTTTATTACCAGCAACAATTTCAGTACTCCACGGATCATTATCGTTCACGGTATTACCATTGCGTAATTTCACCAACAGCTGTAGAAAATCGTGGCGCACAACTTTTTTATTTTCACGCAAATCTAAACTTTGCTCGGTAACCGTTTTCATAAACTCCGCCAGCTCTGGATCAAATGATCTTAACTTTAGTGCCTTGGCCAAATTTGGAGCACAAAACGCAACAGTTTCCCGAATTTTATGTAATGTAGAGGTAGAGTGGAATGCGAGCTCACCCATTTTTCGAAATTTATCATCTGGATTATTGATCGTGTCCGTTTCAATTCCAAATGCAACGGAAGTTATAACATCGTTTGAATAGCGTGCCATTAAATCTTTTGCGTCGTAAATATTATCGTTACTACGCTTAGCAATGTAATCTTGTAGTCTAACTCCAATTTTAGCAATATGTGGAAACATTTGTTTCAGTTTACCCGAGGTAAACGTTGGTGACAGTTTATTTCGTAAAAATCGCCAGCGCTCATTCTCGATATTGAACAAATTTCCAGTAAGTGGATCCGCATCTTCATTAACCGGCATTCCGCGATTCACAAAATGATCAAAATCCTTAATCAATATTTGTTTGATTAAATCCAGATCCTTGACGAAAAGCGTCGGTCTGAAGAATAGATAGTATCCGGCAAACGGGCCTTTAATTCGATAATAAATTCTTTGGGCTAATTGTGCGATAAAATATGTCGATATTTCACTATCGACTCCGCCGAAATATTTTGCTTTTAAATGCGGTATTCCACGGCGCGACCAATAAGTATTGATGTGCCATACATAGTAAGCGCATGCCGTCACTAAACTAATTAAAAGCAATAGGAATACACCCAGCATATTTAGATTTTTTGTTCACTATTTTTACAACACAAACGCGTCTTTTGATCACAAAGTAATAATGAAGACTGATTGAAAGTTAAAAACCGATTACGCAAGTTGAACTTGGACTACGAAAATTATTATAAAATTCCGCGTCTGCGCGTCTTTAAACTCACTAATATTAATAAAGATTAGAAGCCATTAATTACATGTTATGTTCTATGTGTGTTTGTTTGCTCTAGTAGTAAATACAATAACAAAGCGATTTAATGATTTAATGATCAGTAACCATTTGTGGTTGCCTATCATCGCATATAACTATGATTATGTTAATGATACCGAACATCTGTGTGATGACGGTTCGATACTAAATAACCTAGTGAATTAATTCTTAACAATTTGGACATTTAATTGAAATTGTTCCTAACTTTGTAACTAGTTCTCGAGAGGAGGAAATTACATGTGGTTCGTTGTAATTTTTCAAAAAAGTTTCGTTTAATAAAATTTCGATTTCTTTGAGTTAGGCACCTACAGTGTTTTACCGGAAAGCTAACAAAACTGTGCGAAAGCTAATGCACGCATACACAAGTAAATGGATTGCTTTAATAAATTTGTTTAGGTAATTATATTCAACTAAATATTTACTATTTTGATAGACAATGTTGCCTACTTTCAAGTACAACCATTCGAATCCAGCCACTGTACTGTGCTGGGTGAACAACTAGCTTAAATATATAATTCTTGAGTGCAGCGATGGCACCTATGCCTTAATTTGATACACATTTATTACAATTTACAACAACAAATTTCGGTTTTATTACAGGTTCGAGGAACGTGCACCGTCAAAATTGTAATTTTTGATGTAGCTATGACATCGGGATAGTTCTTGAACCAAAATTAATTACATTTCTTAGGTTGGTTCAAAACCACTTTCATAACTTGCCTAAGGGTTAATTTCACCCAAAAACGACTTCAATAATTTAATACACCAGATATTGACTCAAATGTTACTCCACGGACCTTATGGAGGACAGGTCAACCTTATCCAGGTATATGTATTAAATTATTTTTGTGTAAAGGTAGACGAAATTGTCTTCAGCAGGTTAAAGCCTTAATATGTAATTTATAGGTCGATTTTACCACCTTTTCTAATTTAATACACCAGAACATTTAACCCAATAGTGGCGCAATTACACATTGACGCCTTTACCTTCTGAAGACAATTGCGTCTAACTTAGCACACAAATAATTTATTACACACCTATAGATAAGGTTGACCTGCCCTCCATAAGATTCTTGGATTTACATTTGACCTAATATTTAGTGGCGGTCTGGTGTAATAAATTATTAAAGGTCGTCTAACTTGATACAAAAATAATTTTTTTCACACCTGGATAAGGTTGATCTGTTCTCCACAAGATCCATGGAGTTACATTTGGCCCAATATGTGGTGGCGGTGTAATAAATTATTAAAGGAGGTTAGATTGACGTTTTTGAAATAAACAGTCGTTTTGGGGTGAAATTTGCCCTTCGGCAAGTTATAGGGGGTGGTCTTGAACTCACCATAAAACGTAATTAATTTTTAATAAATTCTGGTCCAAGAACCATCTCGTGCAGGTAATTTTTTCTGCAGTGAACGAAACAAATGAAAGTGTGAAACTAAGCTGGAAACCGAACATATTAAAAATATTAGCGCTTTACTCCTGTAAAGATGTCAATGGAAAATGATGGGGTTCGGAGTCTCACATGAAACATTGGCTCAATATTTCTACTATTAGACTCGTTTAGTTATGTAGGAGCCACAGCCAACCAAGCACTGGAGATTTTCCTTCATCTCACATCTCTGGAAATCCTATGTAAACAAATGGCTATTCTAAGAAACAAGCACATCCCAAATACCACCGTCTATACCATCCCGTGGAGAGCGGGCTGGTTGAGAGAAGCATTTTTGAATACTGAAGATGTTAACTTCCAAACCATCATTAAGGTTCAAATATGGATGGGAATGTTGGGGTGGGATTTTTTGTGAATAATTAAATGTAAACCTTTCTTTTCGTCTCCTGGACCACTGCAGCGTTTTTCTGAACTACTCATATCTTAAAGAGACGGCAGATCAGCTCAACATCAACTTGGTGTGAAAAGGCAGATGAACTCGCTCGACAAGGTGCAACGGCCTCAAGCAGGGTGGATGTTTATGGAGGGTGGTTATATACCGATAGCTACGTGCAAATTACTGCTGAGAGAGAATGGTAGAAGAACAACGAACGACTAATGGTCCAATAGTACTCGAAAATGAGCTTCACGGCAGGTCCAGATCCCGTAAATGCCATGTATTACGATAGAAATCAGGCACCACTTTGTACTGACAAATGTGGAATTTGGTAAATATGCATCAGGTTTTGGTTGCCAAAAACTTTTCATTCGTGGTCCCACCAAAAAATGCCGTGCATTAAAATAAATTGATTTGAGTAAAATAGTAACTAAACGTTTTTAAATTACACTCAAATTTTCACATTTTTTTATTTACAACAAAGTATATTTGTTTGATGCTGACCAACAAATAAAATAGTATTCACAATGATCGCACTGCCATCTATTATACAATAGAAAAACTATTTTGAATTTTCAAGAAAAATAATTTATTTACATCTTTAAATACTTTATTTATTTATTAATTTACTAAATTAATGTGTTTCTAACAGTAATAATAATATAACATAAACAATAAATACTAATTAATTATATACATATAATAAGATTCTTTTTATGCAATTTTTTTATGTGAGAATCTATAAATTTTATTATCAACTATGATGATTAGTGAGATAGTTTTCTTTTAACAATATTTATTTAAAATTTAAACTATTTATAATTTTCCAATATTTTGTTATCAGTCTTAATTTCCGTTTATTCCTATAATATATTTATAGCGATAAAGTTGATAAACAAAAATTAAAGCCTCTGTCTCTTTAGGTTGCATCCCATATAACAGGGATATAGTTATGAATTAGTTTACGTTGATGTAATGATACGTACAGTGCGTACCTTAAATTGTAAGAAACATCGCACGAATTTCTCGTTATTATTAAATATTATACATACATTGTACAGAGTAATTTTTGTAATCGATTTTCTTCGGTGGGAGGCGTACATATAAAACTATAACATTAAAGTTTATACAAATTATCTAAAATTAAATAAATAATAAATGAGATTCAATAAAACAGAGATTAATAGAATATAGTTGAATGATATTTTAATTGCGGAACTGAAGCATGGCCGTTCTTTAATAACGAGCTCGCAATATGACATTTTAATCGATGATGCCATTTTATCGAGAAGATTTCGTGTGAAACGGGCCGTTTCGGCGCCACAATGCTGCCTTGCTTTCTTTTCGGAACAATCCAAATACTCGTTGAATGAGCAGCAAATTTTATGCAGTAACTCGAACCCTTCAGCAATATTATCACTTAAGTTGGCGCTTGGTGGTGGCTCGTGCAGAAACGACATTTCGTATTGATATTTTTTTGCACATTTATCGTACTCGCGATCCATTTTCTTAAAGCATGGTGCATGTTTCAAATATTCGTCTTGAAATTTAACGTTGGAAC
This sequence comes from Nephrotoma guestfalica, assembly GCA_963691935.1. Classification (NCBI taxonomy): domain Eukaryota; kingdom Metazoa; phylum Arthropoda; class Insecta; order Diptera; family Tipulidae; genus Nephrotoma; species Nephrotoma guestfalica. The sequence continues at coordinate 292,088,235 of OY829914.1, read as the reverse complement.
ATAATTCTTTGATTACAGTACCAGTACCATTGTACAATTTCATAAATTCACGTCGTTGTCCCAAACTCATGCAACGTCTTGTGTAACTTCTTATACAATGGATACCAGCATATAAATCAGGACATAATTTCTTAAATTCTTCTTTGTTTGTTGCTATGTCTAGTGTTGATGATAAAAATTCTAGTGGACGTGCACATTTCGATAATTCTTCTTGACCACATTCTTCTGTATAGACACTTTTCAAAAGTACTGTAAAAATAAAGAAATTAAAAAGAAATGTTAAAAAAAAGTTTTTTTGTATTTTTTTAAGTTTAGATGATTTAATGTTTGTTTATGTTTTACTGGGTGAGCAATTTACAATTTGTTTGTTGTTCCTTTAATATGTTTATTTACATGGAAAACGTGAATTTAAGTTTTAAATTTTTTCGTATTTGGCCAGCTTAAAGCTAAAGAACATTTCAACCTCTGCTAAGAGAATAGCTCGCAAATTTTGTGGACTGAGAAAAATTAGGAATGATTACATACGGTCTCCGAGTGATGGCACAGCTAGATGACTGCAAGTTACTATGAGTCTTCGGGTACTCTTCTATATGAATCCTTGATATAATTTACAGGGATATTTTTCTAAAGGTACCACAATAAATTTACCACCAAATGCCGCATTTCCCGTTGAAAAAAACACTGACCGAGTGCAAAATCAATTGTCGTCATACCAAACGAATTTTAATTTCCACGCGAAAATTATTTACTTTTGTTTGTTAACACTGTTTATAGTGTGCAATTTTTATTTGTACTTGAAAACAAAAACAAAACTGTATCAAAATTGTAACTTAGTTTAAAATATCGATGATGTTGAATGATTTAGACAACCCATCAATGGGGTTGTTTTCTCCATAGTTTGTAGAGTAGTGTTCAAATGCCAATCTCATGGTTTGCAAATGTTCTGCATTGATTTATTGATTGATTGACATAATGGAACATGAATTGATATGATTTTCAAGATGCAAGCTGTGACCAAGCAAAACGTTACCAATAAAAGTCGCGCGCAAGAGAAGTCGTTCATTTTCAAGCGTGCATATTTTGTAATCCATGGGTCTTGTTGAATACGGAGGTAACCGTAGCTCGGTTTTTATGGAATGGTAAATTTTGTTCATAATCCCACTCATTTTTATCTAACAAAAAAATCAATTTCAATTATTTTTATGTGCACAGCATAGTATGGATTCCAGATCGGTACAGCGTATTCCAATTGAGATCGAATGTAAGCGAAATAGAGTAACCATAGGGTTTAAATAACTTTAAATTCATTCAGTCCATCTTTTAATAAATCAAAACATGGCATTCGCCTTCGCAATACAATTTTCAATATGCTTCAATAGGCTGGAGTTACATTTGTCGAAAACTGGTGTTTTCGACAAATGTAACACCAAATCCATAATCTGACTCTGCAATATTTAGCTGTTGATTTTGTATAAAGTAATTAACGGATTCGTGTTACGATGAAAAGACATGATTTTGTATTTCTTAATATTTAAGTATAATGAGTTTCGATCACACCACTCGCTTAATCTATCTAAGTCTTCTTGAAATTTCTCCGTATCTAGCGTTCCATTAATAGTACGAACAATTTTCACAATATTTCAAAACAATAAAAATAAAGGGCTCGATATGTGATCCTTGGGGAACACCAGATGTAACTTTAATAACATTTGATTTCTCATTTCTCATTATTACAAATTATCGCCGGTTTGCGTTAACTACCAATTTTAACGTGATTGTGTAGACAACTCGTCGACAATGTAGATAATGCCAATTGCCGTGAGATACACAATATAAATTACTGACTATGCTAAATTGTCGTTCGTTTGAATTATTGATTTATAGTTGTTAAGCGGTAGCCATAAAACGTACTAATATTTAGTCCTAAGTTGCGTACTTAATTATTAGCCATTGTTAACCATTGAAAATAAATTTCAGTGCATTATATTTTACGCCATCTATTGAAACTGGTACGAACTAACACGCAATTAGTTTAGTCAGTAATTTAGTCGAAAAAATTGTTATCAGTTTGTGCCTGATATTACAGGTATAAATATTACAGCCTGATGTCGATTTTTTTGCCTAATTTCGACTAACTAAAGTGGCGAATAGTTCATACTAGTCATTGATAGAGGTCTCTAATATTCAGAGACACACAGTCTAAACATTAATTTCAGACTAAATAAACTTTTTCTAATCAAGACCGCATAACATAAAATATGAGGGATATTATTGTCGATACTTTTTCGATACTTTGGCTGTATATAAAGTACTTCGATACTTTCGAGCAAGTTTTAGTATACTTTTGAGAAAATTCAACAAATATCACTCGTGATATACAATTCAAAGACTAAGATATTTAAACCATTTTATGGTTAAAGCTTTGAACTCTGTGATATAAAACGGCAACAGTCTTTTATTGGTTTAAATGAAGGATCTAAAATCCAGTTAATTGATTTATAATTTAACTCCAGGCAAATTACCTTCTCGAGTAATTTATTAATTAAATACTTGTAATGCTTATATAAAAACAACTGGAACACGTTAGAGGTAAAGAAGGGCAAGCAGAGAAGCCCTAAAGTGGTGTCACAATATTTGCTTGCGAATATCCTCAATTTTAACCATCCGTTTTGAAGAGATATTCACATTCAAATCTGGGTCGCTTGAATTGGGAGCCCTGTACCTTTGTGTAAATGATTACTAATTTTATTAACTTTCATTAAGGATTGTTGTTGTTGGGACAAGGAGGATTGCATTTTAAAAGATCTGCTCTGACCAAGTTTTATGTTTAAGCAGTTAATTATTTTGGTGCAGCAGGATTACACAGAAAGATCACAACATGTCTACTCTTCTCATTAATCAATAAACAAACAGAAATTGGTAATACTTTTGCATCGTTATTTTAAAAGCAGTTCTTAGATTTATCGTTTAAATAAAATTTCTCGGGAAAAAAGAAACAAAATTGACGAGCTGAAATTGTTTGATCCTAATCCCTAGTTGCGGTAGTCGAGTAATAATTTTTAGACACAGATAATAATCTACTCTAGGCCATATTTGTAATTAATTTTTAATGCAGACAACTAAAATTTGTGCGGTAATATTCCATTGCGACAGCTGATTTATGATTTGCCATTAATCAGCTGTCGCAATGGAATATTACCGCACATAATATATTATTTTGTATTAGAGTCCTAAAAATACTTATGACTTATTAACGCCGCTCTGAATAATAACTGCTAAGATTAGCGTAAGAAACGCAGGTCTACAACAACAAAAGCAGCTAACCGACGCATGAAACCGAAAATAGATTAATTCCTCAAACAAAGTCAAGCGCTATGATTGGTGAAGTTTTAAAGCTTTTCTTGAAAGTTTTTCAATAACAGCACCAGAAGCACTCAACAGTTAAAACCCCTCTGCTGGCCAAACAAAAAATGATTTATCGTTAAATACTACGTTTTTAATGAGGTTGTGAGATGTTCATAAATTGCATTTAATGAACGCGTAGGATCTAAATGACCCGACATATTTGCAAGTTTTTTTCATATTTCATGCTGGAATTATTAATATTGAACCCCATCAATGTGCCTTGACTTGTAAATTACTGAAATGTTGGTAGAGTCGGTAAAGGCGCAGAAAGTACTTTGAACTTGGATTCAGTACTCTGTTCCTTAAAAATTCAGTACTTTTGATTTCTTGACAGTACCATCCCCGATTTGAATGTTCTTTTTCAAACCATTTTTAAGGAGGATTCACACATCTCTATAAAAATGTTAACAAAATTATAACCATCTATATTTTGCTAACATCTACTGACATTTGGCCAAACTTAAATAATGAATAAAAATAAATAGATAAATAGTTCTTTCATACATACATTAATTTAAAATTGCAGTTAAAACAGCTGATGTACTTTTTCCGTAAATAAAGTGAGCTAATTAAATGTGAACCAGGTACATTAGTGGTGAGACCGAATTGGTTGGTTTTTATTTGTGATGAAATTGGATGTGTGTTCGTCACACTAACCGTATGATGAACGCGTGCTGAATCCGCGTGCTTTAACACCAAATGAGAATTAGTTTAGGTCACAGTATGTGTATTTGGCCGCTAGGATATTAAGACAATTACCTAATACTCGTAGATAAAAACCTTCTTCATCAGACCGGATAGCGTGAAATAAACGAAAAATTAGGATGATTAAATTAGGATTTTAAGATTATTTCTTAGGTTGTCGACGTTGTCTACATTGTCGACATTACGCACGCGAAAAACCGCTATGTAATCTATGTAATAGTTTACGAGTCGACAATCGCGTAGATTACATTTCGTAATCTACCTCCCCAACCCTGTTAGATATTATGTAAACCAATTTATGTAATTGAGTGAAAACCCACTAGTAGTGACTCGGGATAATGACCGGAGATGAAGTCTAGATGGATAATGGGCCTGGGGTAATTGCCAGGGGGTATTAACTTAAATACGTTGATGACATATTTGTACTATTGATAGTGTCCTTACCATCTATCGAAACAGCAAAAAACGCACTGAATAATTTCCAATCTAAACTTTAGTTTACCGTGGAGGAGGAAGTCAACGGAAAAATCCCCTATACCTTGATGTGTTCGTGATACGAAACATTAATGATGACGAATTACACAATTTTTGGTATCGAAAATGTATATATTCATCCTAAAGGCTGAAATTAATAACTAATAGTTTTTGCTTAATAAAATTCGTCTACATTATTGACGTTTCCGTCATTCGATTGAAATTGTTGCCATTGTGTTTTTATTAACATAGATTTGTTTTGCTTATTCTGGCCTACGATTGAGGTCCCAGTATTATTCCAATTGCAGAAACATGAAGAACCCAAAGTCGGCCCTTAGAACCACTCCCCTCCACCTCGGTTATCCTGAAATCTACTGGTATGCTAATTTTGAACGCATCCAATCCATCAAGAGTTTCGGGATTCCATTATGATAACAGCGATCGAGCGAAAAATCGATTAATGTTTCAAATATGTTTTACAAACGATGCACAACAGGCCCTTGGTAAATCGTTGGTCCAGATAATTTTAACCGGATTTTATCGTCGTAGCAATTAAATTCAATTCCGTATGTAGATATCAATGTAATAAAAAACCCAAAAATGCTGATATAATTAGAAAAATTATGAATTTTATTAATAAAGACGGACATAGTGGGCGCAGTCAATATCATCGACATGAAAGCGGGATTTGAACAATTAACATGGGTCTGTATTAAAAATATAATTGATGAAAAATTTGGCACAAAAGCTGCTCATATCTTTCGAGATGTTAAACAACAGAAATATAAAGAGGCAAAGCTTTTAACGTATCGACTGTTGTAGGCAACTTTTTTGCAGATACACACAATTAGGGGTATACATCGCAAATATTAGAAATACAGACGCCGCTCGAACGGGATTCTGAAAATTTCGACCGCGTTAAAAATGTGTATAGTACCGAAGTAGGTCTAGACGATACAATAATTTATTAATTATTAAAAAAAATTGAATGCCAAATACTTGTCATAAAATAGCAAAACGCTTGCTCAGTTTCTTTTTTAAGAATTTTTTTTTATATCTATAGGTTGGTCGTCTGCGGACCAAGTAGCGCAAAGATAAAAATATTTTAACTCGCAGGGGAATTTTTATATAGAAAAAAATGATGGAAAAATATTTTCAAGCGTTTTTATTGGTTGCTCGTCGCTTGCACTCGTGCAGTCGGCTTAACTTAACTTACAAATCTACACTGCAAAGAATTTAGCCTATAGGATTTTCTATTTAAGTTCAGTCTACAATACTAGTTGTCATAATAACTACCCACACAACATCATTCAGAAAGGAATACAAAAAATATAAAAGCGTGACGTATGTTAATGGAGTGTCTAAAAGGACGAAAAAGTTGTAAATCGTTTCTTACCTACACAACGTTGGCATACCGAAACAGTAAGACCTCACACAATATGTTTACCAAACTAAAAGATCCTATACCGGTTTTGAAAAAGGACGTCATATACATGATCCCGTGTCAGGGCATGTTGGACAAACCAGAGAGTATTCGGAGAAGAGATTTCAAAACTATCGACTTGATCTAAGTAAAACGTTGAACCCGTCCTCGCAAAACATAGCCTTGGAAGACCATTGTCTTAGTTTGGCCTGTAATCTAATTATTATAAAAGACTAACCATCAAATCACTTCATATCTACACAAAAAACACATGACAACATAAAGCGAGATAGATGGCTTAGCTCCCATCTATTGCTCCCTCGAAAAGTCATTTATGTCACAACAAATAGCTTGATCACTCAACGGTTATCATTCAAACCAAAACTCAAGCATAGCTACACGCAACACACTACACTCAACCAAACGTATGATGATTAGTCAGATTCAATATTAATTTTGTTTGCAGTACTTTTGTTGCTGTTGCCGAAAAGACACACAATTTTGTTGTAGTGTTTCTAGAAAAATTTACATACTTTTTATTTTAATGTAATATTTAATTAAATAATTTTTAATATTGTTATATGACTGAATTTGTAAGTTAAATGTACCGGAAGTGGCAGCTTCTATGAGAGCTTTTCAATTTTTGTAGTTATGTTGAAAATGTGAGTCCGTCACGCCAGCCGGAAACCAACTATATGGCAAAAGTAACACGATGCATTGTGTATCATTCTGCACTATATGTTTTTTCAGCCGGAACCTTATAAATCCAGCACTACATGATTTTTTCGATAGAAACCTTATAATTCCAGCCGGAACCATACACTCTACAACTAAACTAACTATGGCACATGTAGCACAATGGTTTATGCATATTTGTGCATTGTATGTTTTTTCAATCGAAACCTTATAATTCCATCCAAAACCTGATAAATCCAGCCAGAACCCTACTACAGCCAAACCAACTATGGCACAAAATGCACGATGCATTAGTACACAATGTGCTTTTCCAGCCGGAACCTTATATCGCCAGCCGAGATCTTATTAAGCCAGCCGGAACTGTACCCTCCAGAGCAACCCCCAACTCTGTAGAGGGTATGGCTCCGACTGGTTTTATTAGGTTCCGGCTGAAAAACAATTAATGCACAATGATGCAAAATAAATCGTGTTTCTTATGCCATAGTTGGTTTGGCTGTAGTATGGCTCCGGCTGGCTTTATTAGGTTTCGGCTGGAATTATACAATATGATGATATTGTGTGTCATAGTTAGTTTGGCTGTATATAACTATGCCTTTGGTTCCGCCGGAATTATAAGATTCTACAGAAAAATCATATAGTCCTGGATTTATAAGGTTACGGATGAAAAATTATATAGTGTACAATGATGCAGAATGCATCGTGCTACTTGTGCCATACTTTGTTTGATTCCGGCTGATATGGTTCCGACTTTCGTGACGGACAGGAAAATTTTACAATTTACAAAGTGCAAGCATAGTGCATTCATAGTGCAAGCAAGACTGGCACAACATGAACATCTCTCCACTTTTTTTAGAAAATTTGATACCTATTTTGCGAAGTATGCGTTGTACCTCCTAAATACTATAAATGCAAATCCTACATAGAAATAAATATTATATTTTACGACACATTTTGTTCCGTATAGAATAAATCCTAGACCATTATCATTGATAATTTTTGTAAATCGAAAAGTGACAGATTTGTATGATATTTTAAACCGGAAAACTATATAGAAAATCTCTTCAAAATTATTCCCTTTTTCATAACAGGAGATCTTATTAAATTATTTACAACAAACGAAATATTTATAAATTTATCTCTGTATCACATTCACCTGGCACCATAAACACTATTTATATAAAATTCGTTCATATCGATTTAAAATATTAATTATTTCGACTAAATAAAAAATATCGACAAAGATTTTTTTGCAGTATTGTGGCAAAAAAAAAAACGAAAGATGGAAGGAAATCATTAGTTTTTCCTGTATCCTATTATTGTAAATGTGGGACACAGTACACAACGTTGTCGATGAGTTTTATCGTGTGGAACGATGAAATTGTTTTATTGGCACCCGGATTCAACAAATTAAATAATTACAAGAAAATTAAATTAAATTAAATGACTTTATCACATTTTGTAGAATGTACGGGTACACGTCCTCCTATACACAGGATTGATTCAGACGTTTTTATGTGTTTGGATGTGTACAGTATGTAACACTCAAACCACAATACTATTATCTATAGAAGGAAAGCAAAAATAATTATTTTTAGTGGAAATGATGAAAAATAGCAACGATTTAACCACAGAAAAGGACATACAAATTTAAGCTTTTCTCGTGTGAGTGTGCGAACATTACAAGTATTTTTTTTTTACAAAACTATCATCGTGTGTTATCCTTTTTGTGTTGAGTGGTTTTCAGTTACATTAAGCACATAGATTTTGTTGGTGACTAATTAACTGATTAGAATCTTAACATTACAGCACATACACATCCGACAGTTTTAAAAATAAAAAAAAATTTTGAATAATAAATTAGTCGTATATCTCAACGTGATTATTATCTTCAGTGTTTTACTAAATAATTTTGGGTACAGATTAAGACGAAACATTATTTTTTGGCAAAGAACACAAAAAGGCTAACAAATTGTCATTGTCAACATAACCCTTTTGTTTGATTAACATGGTGTACGAAATTTATGTGAATGTTATGTTATTGACTCACTCCACATGCACACGGTCGTGGTGTCCTCTTACTTAAACTAATTGTGTCACTTATAAATTATTAGTGTGATTTATCTTTCTGCATGTAGAAAACTAATATAAGTATGTAGTACCATTTATATAAAGGTAGCAAGCTGGTCATTAGGGCTTAGTTACGTGGGAAATTTTTAATTATATATAATATTCTCCATGACGTGTGTTATACGCAAATCTACCGTAGAAAAGTCATCCTTTCAGACTTTCAGAGGGTTAAAAAAACAAACAAAAACAAAAAAACGTATCAAACTTGCCTGGACCATCCATCCATCTAATTCATTGAAATGGATATTATCATGAGTTTTTTTTGTTGTACACAAACATATATTTTTTGAGTGACTTAGATCTTGAGTATGGATTAGATTTTACTTACTTTGACATTAAAAAGGTACAACAGAAAAAAAATTGTATTTGTTTTATTTTTTATTATTATTTTTGCAAAATTTACCTTTTTTCTCTCTAAACAAATTAAAATAAAAATTTTGTTATTTTTAGTATTTTCACAAAATGAAATAGAGGAAAAAAATTAAAAATTAATTATTAATCGTAATTTTAGTACTTAAAGGGGTTGAATGAATTTTTAGATGGCAAAAAATTAGACATTCGAGGTAGGGTATTATTCATATACGAGAACACATTACACAAATTTGGATATGTAATTTTGTTTTGTTTCCTAATTGTAATCCGAATGTAACTATTAATAATTCAGTAAAGCCAACAAAATAAAATAAAATCTAAAATTTATTCATATTATTTTGTTTCTAAAAAGGATTATACCAATATACGTTTGTTATACATAGTAGGTAATGGGTAATTATTCAGGCCGTAATAATGGAAATGTTCATATGCTCTTTTCCACGAATCAAATCATACCATCTATATTTTAATAGGCAAAGTAAATATTATTCCACTGTAGGTAGGTTAGGTACCCCAAATATGAAATTCGAGCGCTATTACTATTATTTAGATATACGTAATGTATTCAATTAGGATATGATAACATAACCAAAAAACTCATGAAACTTTATATGGAAATATGTTTTCAGGAAATTAGCATAATGCGAAACCGGATGTGATATTGTTATATTGAATTAGTTTGCGAGTTATCTTATGGTCAACGGCCCTTCTCAGAGTCTTCCTTCAACCGTGTTATACATTCGTAACATTTCAAACTACGACTTGTTATCTTTCTTGAAGATAATGGTTAAACCAAAATTCCACAGGCCTACCTAAAAATGTGAAAATTTTCCTAAAACTAAAAATATCTCTAAGTATTTCGGGCGTTCGATATGGATTCGTACACGATATTGCAAATAAAACACTCAGCGATTTAAAGTTGCGAACATTATTTTCCAACTCCTTTAATTTCTGCAGCAATTCACAAATTTCACTCGTCCACTGCTCACTAATTCATTTTAATTGTTCACTTTTACTGTTCACTACTTTTGGCACTGGTTACTTTTACTTGTTGACTTGCACTGTTCACTGAAATTATACTTGTGTACATATTGCAAATGTAAATCACTTTCATGTAGTTGTGGTCGCGAATATTTACGTTATCATTTCTCCTGTCTTGATGATTAATGCCAGTTGTTAATTCCAGGATTTTCTGTGATGACTATCTCCACCATTTACAATTGCTTTCGTTATCTTCACTTGGAATGACATTCTAAAATCCAATTCCCAATCGGTATTGGAGGAATACTTGATCCGATAACATCGATGCTGCTAAGAATAATAATCGCTTAATAAAATTATAGTCCCCAACTGCATTCGGACTCGCAACCTTTGGGTTTATAGCAGTTGATGATGAAAACCTTAACCACTCGACCACCAAGTTATATGCTTGTGTAGATTAGAACTCGTGACACTACCCCCACCTTAAATCTGTTCGTCCCGAACCGAGTCTAGATGTTGTATCGTCGTAATCTATCAACGTGGCAATGTGGACCACTTTCATCTTAGTTCTGAGGTCTAGTTGAATCCGGTATACAACATCGTTAATCCGTTTGACGATTTCATAAGGCCCTTTCCAGCTTTGGTGTAATTTCGGTGTTAACCCTTTTCTTTTCTTGCGATTTTGCTTCATTATGAATCCAATTCAATCTTTGACTTAGATCGGCCCGGATACTGATGCTGCCCTGCGATACCCTAACATAAATAGGGTATACATCAATCCCAGTTATCCTGATTGGCTTTGACTTCTTTCCGCAGATGCTCTTTCAGTATCCGGTATAACCTCTCTAATATTCCGTCTGATTGTGGAGGTAACGGTGTGGTACAGGTTTTGTTATGTTAAGAATTTTGCACAGTTCTTGAAACTCGGACGACTCAAAATATCTACCTTGATCCGAGTGTAGTTCTTGCGGTACCCGAATCTGCAAGTCGAATTCTTCACAAGTATTTCGGTTATAGTTCGAGCTCCCTGATTTACAATCGCATACTTCCATCCACTTGCTGAAGTGGTCAATACACACCAGTATGTAATAATTACCATCTTTTGTTTTTGGAAATGGGCCGGCGATGTCTATTGCTATTCGTTCGAATGGCGCTCCAACATTGTATTGCTGCATTCTTCCTTTCACCCGAGTTTGCGGTCCCTTACTCGCTACACACATTTCACACTGTTTGCACCAGTCTTCACCAGTCCTTGCTGCAATTGACACAATAAAACTAGTGTCTTACTTACCCAAAATTGTATTGATTCTTAAATGTGCTCCTGATCTTCCACCGTGTGTTTCTTGTAGCACTGCTCGTATCCGATTAGCAGGTAGCACAGTTTGATGTTTATTATTGCCGGAGTTGATCGTTTCCCAGATTATTACTAGTATTCGGTCATTTATTCTCAGCGGGTGCCACTGCGCTCAATAACTTTTTACAGAGGCACTTTGAGACTCAATTTTGTGCCAACGCGGTCGTTTACTTATGCCATTTTCTTACTTGGTCTAATTGACTCATTAGCCTCCTGTCCTTCTTTCAAATGTTCCGATTCAAACTGAATTCGTGCATTAACTGTGGGACAGTTCTTTCCCTCCTGTGTTACACATTGCTTACACGGAACTGCGCAGGGCCTTCTTGATAATCCATCTGCATTGTTGTGCAACGTACCTCGTAGGTAGTCAGTCTTGACAGTATAGGTTTTTAGTCGTTCGATCCATCTAGTCATTTACCTTTCGGATTCTTTAAACGGCATCAACCATTTGAGTGCCGCTTGATCTGTTCGAAGAACAAACTCTTGTCCATACATATATTTATTGAAAATTTTAACACTGTTCACCACAGCCAGCAGTTCTCTGCGTGTTACACAATAATTTTTCTCTGCTTTAGAGATAATACCGCACTGTGATAACACTGCACCTATCCCCGAGTTGCTAGCATCTGTATCCAAAATAAATATCCCATCGGCCTGCGGATACGGCAAAATAGAAGCGCTTCATAATTTCATCTTTAATTCTTTAAATGCTTTTTAATGCTCTGTGGTCCACTGAAAGAGTTAACTTTTATCGGTAAGGCGATGGGACTTCGTGCAACATCTGCAAAGTTTGGCACAAATCGTAGGTAGTATGAGCATAATCCGAGGAAATTGCTTAGTTGGCTAATACCCTTTCGTGCTGGTCAATTCAATGCTGATAAGAACTTCCTTGGATCCGTTTGCACACCATGCTTGAAACAATAAGATCCAAATAGTTAACTTCTTCTATGAACAGTCCGCATTTCGTTGCACTTAACTTCAATCTTGCCGACCGAGTCGGATGTTCATCAAATGTGCGGCCTAGTATAATGATGTCATCCAAATAAACCAGATATGTTTTCCAAGTTAGGTCTCTTAGAACTTGCTCCATTAATCTCTCAAATGTAACAGGCGCGTTGCATAATCCAAACGGCATTACCACAAATTGATAAAGACCGTTTCCTCCTCAAAACGCCGTTTTCTCTCTATCATCAAGATGGATTGCTATACTTGCCAATATCTGCTTTTCAGATCTATGGTACTGAAAATCTTGGCTTCTGACGGCGTGTCGAAGGTGTCGTCAATGTGCGATCATGGCGAACTCTATGGGCTGCTACGACTTCCCTATTACTCCAACACGTTCCATATTTTTGGTTAATTCGGCTGTCTCCCGCTGCTTTGCGAGCGGTACTTTGGTGCTTGCCGGATTGGAGTAGCGTTTCCTGTGTCGAATCTATGTAGCACAGTATTAGTTTATCCTCCTAGTTCTACATCAGCAAATACATCGGCTAATTCATCCATTACTTCCACTGCAATATCTAACTGTTCCGCTGGGAGATGATCGTCGACATTGTTTCAACTGGCAGTTGGCAATATAGTTGCAATATTCCATCAGCTGTACCGATAACTGCCCCTCTCTTGATTACACTTGTTAATCAGCTCACGTTTAAACCTCGTACTAGTACCTTCTGCTGGAATTTCACTAAGGTTCTCACACACAACAACCCATTATTTTTCACATTCGCAGGCTCCACAGTTCTCACCTTGATATTCCCAAGATTTCGGTCAATTTTCGCGTAGATTACTTCCTCGCACATCGGTGGAACCTCGACCCTGTCTTCGACTATAGTTCGCGATGAATTTTGTTCATTTTGATTTTTCGGAAGTACCTCCACATTATGCCCTTTTATCACCTCTAGTTATTCAAATCTAAGATCATCTGGTATTACTTCATAACATCAAATCCGATTATGCATTTATTGGGATGCTCACATTAATGCTATGCCAATACGCCAATAACAGCGACATTTTTGTAATCCGCCTCCTGTTGTGTGTTTTTAACGATGGTCTTGGGGCAATGCGGCTCCCTTCACCCTTCCACCAGTTTGCGCCCCTCAAAACTGGTAACTTAATTTTCCGGATCCATATCTATTAAATGAGACAACCGTTTTCTCTCCTCATTTCTTCACGTTTCTTGGCTCGAACGTCAGCTTCTCTCGGGTGCAGTGTACTTGGTTGTTTACAATCCTCATGTAATGCCTGGGTTGTTGGCAACAGAAACATCGAGACCGGTCCTCTCGAATTCTAAGGTCGTTCAGGAAAGCAAAATTATGAGTTCAGAACGATTCAATTGATCTACTATTCAATTCTTGAGGCTTTGTTCAAATCTTACTCCCAAATCCCCGACAGGTTTTCTTCAAACTGTTTATATAGCTTAAGCTATCTAATATCAATCTAAAACTATTCGCTTATTGATGGATTCGAATTCTAAGGTTGTTTAGGAAAGCAAATTAAATGATAAATTTTAATTGATCTTATAATTTAATAAAACATTGGTAATAAGCCAAGTGACATTTATTCGACTAATAATTTTACAATAAAATAAAATTTTTCATCGCCACGGTTTCAAAATCTAAAATGTCCAAATGACTACATTGTGGTCTAACATTATGTTTAAGGCCGTTTCACAAGAATGTATTTCTCTAAATCCAGATTGTTGATCAACTAATATATTTTATCAGCGATAGAATTTACTAGTTGCTTCTTAATTACTCGTTCCAGGGCAGTTCCAGGTTGGAGCTACCTACACTGCTATGGTTGCATAGTAGTTTCTGCAACGAACTTCATTACCACTGCTTCCTTTAAACTATAATTAACCATACTAGTAAATGTTCAGGGAACATAACAATTCAACAACGTTTCTTGGAATTGGAATTTTTGTATGTTTAAATCTACATTAGGAAGTATTAATATTTCAGGGATGTTACAACGAATATCTACCAAGCTGGACACAAGTGGGTTATTTAGTATTTTGTTGTCAAATTGGATACTCTCTATTGCATCGCATAGCCATACATTTATTTGAGAGTTTTCCACAGTTCCTTTGGATTATATTTGCTTTGCTATTTATTATTTTAAGAATCCTTTACTACGCTCCTTTTCTTGTATTAACAATGTCAAGTTTTCTGAGAACCAAGGTATTTTATTTCTAAGTATTAGGCCTTCAGCATTTTCATTTAATTCATTCTGTGTTCTATATCGCTGTACTCTGTTATTTAAAATACAATTTAGTTTATCCCCAGAATAATTTTTCCAAGATCTAATTTCTTTAAACTAATCAAATAACTGTGAATTTTTACTGCTTATATTCGCACGTAATTACTTATTTGTTGTGTGTTTTAAACTTTTGCTGGTTTGTATAATCCTGAACTATTTGATGAACCTAATGCTGCACTAGAAATTTTAACAAATTAATTACAAATTTGTTAAACAATTAGAAAAATGTTTACAGGTCCCGTTAAGTTGCAATTCGTGTGTGGGTTAGCATTGGACAAAGTTTCAGATATGTGTTAATATTTAATGTATCGTACTGTGGGTGGTACTGAAATTTTTTACAGATTAATTACAATTTATTGGAATAGTTCAAACTCCAGAAAACTATCCCTAAGCAACAGCCCATCCTCTAATTTAATGACAGAGCACATTATGTACAAAATTTGGGTATCCTATAATTTATTACAACAAACCACACTCAGGAAAAAATCAGCATTGAATACCCTTCTTCCCAAGAAATTAGTACCCCTGAATTTAATATAACAGCCCACACTCACCAAAAATCGATCGCAATGTATTGAACTATCTTCCTGTACAAGAAATGGGTACCCTCGAGTCTGTTACAACAACCCACACCTTCAAAGTAATTGTTTCACAGGAAGGTGATTCCATGCATTATTATCGATTTGCGTGGGTGTGGTTTGCTATGCTAAATTCGGGGTTTACCAAATGTATGCCAAAATAACAAAATTTATACAGTTTCCCATAAATATTTTAAATTTAAAAAACACTCAAAAATTAAATTTTCTAATAAACACAAATATTTCAAGCCTATTAAGCAGCAAAAGTTTAGTTTTTGGAAATGTTTTAAGTGAAAGTTACAAAATTAAAGTTACAACAACAAAATACACTATACTAATCGCATGGAGGTGATCGAAGTGTTTCTGAATTAGCATTAGATATAAGAAACTAGTCTTACCTAGCCACATGCTCGGGTATATTTGAGATTTTTGTTATTCGAGAGAGACTATCATTCAGTGAAATTCAAAAATTCTTAAAAATTTTAAATTATTTAACTCGACCTCTGCGGATCGGATCGCACAAAGGTAATCGAAGTACTTTTAAATGTGTAATTGATGTAAGCGAGAGTACAATGAGCGTATTGAGAGAGAATATGGTTAAGTGAAATTAAAAAATCTTGAATATTTGAAGTTATTTATCCGGCCACTACGGAATCACACAAAGGTGATTAAATTGGTTCAGAATTAATACTTGATGCAGGAAACCAATCTTACTTAGCCAGAAGCTCGAAAATGAGATTTTTGTTATACGAGAGGGAATATCATTGACGGTATCGGTAATACAAAATTCTTGAACATTTGAAATTATGTAACTCGGCACCTACAGCTCGCACAGAGGAAATCGAAGTGGTTCTGAATTAGAATTTGATATAAGAAACCAATCTTACCATAGCTGTATGATCAAAAATCTATGAGTTTTTTGTTATTATATCTTCCTTTTCGAAGAATTACAACGACGCCAATGTTACCGGACCGTGTATACCGTTGGTATAAAAGTTACAGGGCCTACCAGTGTACGCTAAACAAATGCCAACTATTAATAATATAATTTATTTTATCAAACATGGATTTATAGAAAATTTATTCCACGAACGAAAATGGAATCGCTTATGATTGTACCAATATCGAAGACATCGGTAGTCCAAGATATTTCAATCAGACCAATTTTATTATAAAAATTTTAACTTCCAATTTAAAAATTCCAGAACTGTAAGATGACGATTTCGTACATAAAAACAATGAAAAAACAACAGAAAGCAACAATATTACCTACGAATGGTCTACATACACTACCAATTCTCCACATTATCTACTTAAAAATCAATTGTCTACACTATTTTTGATACCAACATGTAGACAATTCCGATACACGTAGACGCACAACACTGCACGCAACATAGTGTAATATGACACAACACGATGCAACTTCCCACAATGGTGAACTGCTTGTAATCCTGCTAAATGTTACCAAATCATCCAAGCCAAATAAAATGTTAAATGAAGGCTCCAAGCTTCCCAAAATAATTTTCCAGAAATAAGAACCCATTAAAATCGGTTTTTGGTAATCGAAAACGCTCCTCCAGCAATTTTTGCAAAAATAGTGCGAGCGAAAAAAATTAATTTAAAGGACCCGTGTCCTGCCGAACGACTTTCGGAATGGAATAGATGAAAACCACATCCACCAATTTTTGCCACAATCGAACGAGTAAAATAAAACCTGACACGGGGCCGCTAAATGAATTTTCCCGAAATCCGGACCGAATATAATCTGTTTTTTGTTCTTGAAAACGACACTCCAGCAGTTTTTATAAAAATCGTGCGAGATGAAAGAATTAAAGAAAGGGTCCCGAACCATACCAGACGACCCTCTTAACGGATTTTCCAGAAATTAGCACCCATCGCAATCAATTCCTGGCACTCGAAAAGAAAATCCACCCACACGAATTTTTATAAAAACGGTGGTTGCCGAGAAAAACTAAAGAAAGGAACCCGAGCCAACCGTTCAACCCTATAATGAACCAATTTTCCGGAAATCTGGACCAATCGCAATCGATTCCTGGCAAATAAAAACCCATATTCACCAATTTTAATTTATTTGCCTATGATGCTACATAAAATATACCCTGATTTTTGGCACAAGTGTTTATGCCACGGTTAGTTTTCCGTTTACTGTTAGTCGGTTAGTTACCACAACCCAAATGCATTGCTTCCTAAAACGACAAATTTTAAACATGGAATCCAGCAATTTACGAATTGGTTTAACTTCACCCAGACCATATTACCTTTAAACATTCGAATTATTTGAAAACCAATTTTTATTGAAAAATTGAAATTTTTCACATCAATAACATGCAATTTTCGGCTAACATCATCAGAATTTTGTACTACCACCTGATACAGAACTAGTTTAAGTGATTTCATTAATAAAAGGTGGGATTTCCAGAAATCACCCATATACATTTTTTTTAAAATGATCTTTTCAAATTAGGGTTGAAATGGAGGTTTCTTACGGATGATTCTGGCTGATGGAGAGTATACACAACCATAAAATTTGTCAGTATGTTCAGTACAAGCAGTGTACGTGATTACATTTAAAAGTTGTGCGATTTTCAAAAATCATTCATTAAATGTATTTCAAAAATTTCAGTTTTAAATTAAGGTTGAATTAAGGGTTTTCTATTCCCAATTCTGGCTGATATGGAGTATGCCACAAGTGAATCCTGGTCTTATCAGGTTATATACTTCTAGTCTAAACATTGTGGCTAGAAAACTACGACTTTTTGTGCATAACAGCATAACACATGTAAATGGCCAGATAAAGCCGTTATAGAGAAATGCTGATCATTTCTAGAGGAGAACTTAATTGATTTTGGCATGCACAGTTTTGCACAATTAAACTAAAGCAAAACATATGCTCTAATGATTAAACGGATCTATGGGATTTCTGGTGTGATAATCACGTCAGAAATCCCATATTATCTCCCAAAATACATTATGCACAAATTTTACCGTTAGACGCACAAAATTGCACAATCAAACACTACTCGACCAAAATAAGAAAACCTTGGGATTTCTGGCGTGACTCACACCGATATCCAATATAAATCTAGACTTCTACGATAATTTGTTTCGGATGTAAAAGTTATCACTTTTACACATTGCAATTTATCTTGGCTTTTAGAGAATTAGGACACTGAGCTCCTAAATAAATAACATTAAACAACAAAATCTACTGTAACTATATAGGGTGGGCTAAATACATTTTTTTTAAAACAATCCAATAAAACAAAAAGTTCTCAATATTTTTTCAAATTTATTTTTTCATTGTAAAGAACAATCCTTCCGATTAATTATGGAAAACTATTTCATTCATATGACTGCCTCGGCTGGCCTTGACGTACCCCATATGGTCGATCCAAACTCTTTGACGGCACCCAAAAGATAATAGTCCAACGGCGTCAAATCACAGCTCCGAGGCGGCCAAATCACGTCAGCATTTCGGCTGATAATTCGATCTTCGACGACAGTGCACAAACGATCAATTGAAACGTATGCTGTGTGGCTCGGAGCGCCGTCTTGTTGAAACCAAATGTTGCCTATGTCCTCCTCTTCAAGTGCCGGGAACAAAAAATTGTTTATCATGGCGCGGTAGCGCTCACCATTGACAACGGCAGCTCCTTGCACATTTTCAAAGAAAAATGGCCCAATGATGCCACCGGACCAAAATCCGCACCAAACAATCACTCATGGAGGATGCATCGGCTTCTTTACGATCACGTGCAGGTTCTCCGTGCCTCAAATGCGACAATTCTGCTTGTTTACATAGCCGCCAAGATGGAAATGCACTTCATTCGAAAAGATGATTTTTTACCATGATTTTCGAAGTAATGCTTCAATATTTCCCAGCGTTGTTCAAGCGAATACACAACCATTTTCGTTCAGCGGAAGAATAAAACTAACTTTCTGTCAAATCAGAAGTGACATAACCTTTACCATACTCAAAAAAAGTGCTAGTTCAAACAAGAATTATTTGACCCAACCTGTATATATGTACTAACATCGAATACGAGTGTAACTTTAGTATTATATATATAAAAGTCTCGGGGATAATTGGAACATAATTTCTTTGCTTATTTGGATTTAAAATGAGTACAGATGTCCGTAAAAGACAAGAAGTATTCGTTGGCCCATGTAGCGGTGCACATCGTTTGATAGGTGACTGTTTAAGTTTATATGCCCTAGGGTAGAGATACAGTTCATAGAAGTTAAGAACTAATCGTTGGCCCATCTAGCGGTGCACATCGTTTCATAGATGAATGTTTAAGGAGCATGTACGTTCTTAAACATTCACTTATCAAACGATGTGCACCGCTAGTTCGGCCAACAAATCGTTCTTGACTTCTCAACTCATCTCAACCCTTACACATAGAAAAATTCTATAAAAAATCGTACATGCTCCTTAAACAGTCACCTACCAAACAATGTCCACCGCTAAATGGGCCAACAAATAGTTTCCAACTTCTGTGGACTATAGCTCGACTCATATACATAGAAAAATTCTAAAAAAACATCATACATGCTCTTTAAACATTCACCCATCAAACGATATGCACCACACAAAAAAAATCCCTACATTTTTACTCGCAACCCCGAAAATTTCGATTGTCAAGACTGCTTTTAACTATCAAATTGGGCTTATTTCATAAACTTTTCTAAGTATTATATCTACTCTCAGCCCCGATAATTTCAACTGTCATGACACTTGTAACAATCGTGATAGCAAGTATTTTCGGGACTGAGAGTAAAAATAAGTGTGTGAAGTTATCCCAGTATTTCATCCCAGAAAAATAAAAAATGTTCATCAGGCAATACTAGTTGTATCCCATCCCAGGATTTTTAAATTCATCCCAGAAAATTTTTGAAATACACAAACAAAGATAAAACTTAATCTAAAGTGTGTATTCTTAAAATGTCTATGATAAAATGATAAGAAGACAAGCCTTATGTTGAGATTGGCGCTAAAGCATCCTGAGATTGCCCATTTTAAATAAAATATACATTTTAGATTTAAACGAATGGTTCCCTGGAACCTAAAGTGTCGTAACCGATCTCATTTGATATCGATTGGAGTCCATCCGTATGTTAGAATTGGCGCTATGGGGTCATATGTATGTGTAAATGGCCGAATCATTTTTAAGATCAAAATTCGGTTTTAAAATAATGGTTCAATGGTTTAATCAATAGAACATGTATAAACTAAATGAGTCATTCGCATATTTTATTTAAAATGGGCCATCCCAGGATGCTTTAGCGCCAATCTCAACATACGAATCGTCTTGTGAATTTTATGAAATGATGAAGTAGATGAAATACTGGGATAACTTCACACACTTAGTAAAAATCTGGAGATTTTTTGGGCTGAGAGTAAAACATGTCATGATAGCAATAATTAGTGTTGCCATTGCATTTTTCGGGGATGGAATATATCTTCACATAGGTACATAACGAGTTCCGCCAAAAATCACTGAAATCTCCTGAAAACGCTTTAGTATGAAGTTTCACTTCGATCAGTTATTTCGTGTTAGCTGTAGAGGGCACAGAAATTTGATCAAAAAACTCGAGGTCAAAATTGTTCATGATTGCTATACAAAAAAACAGATTTTTTTTGCCAAAAATCGACTTTTCCGCTTAAATTTAAAAAAATTGATTTGAACTAATAATGTTGCAAATTTAATTTAAAATTCTTTGTTTTTAGTTGTTTTGCAAAAAACGCAGAAGCTACTTCCGGTCAACTGATCTCGACCAAAGATCACTGGTATCGCCCAATTTATAGTAAAAGCTTAAGTGTAAAGTTTCGTCTTCGGTTTTTAACAAACCGTCATTTCCGCTTAAAATATTTAAAATTTATCTGGATCGGTATTGTTGCAAAATTAATTTAATATATCTGTTAGTTCATAACCGTTTTTCTCGTAAATGGTAAAGATTTCAAAATATTTGCAAAAAAACGAAAAAGCTCTTGTATAAGATGACGTTTCTGGTGGACCGATTTCGGCCAAAAATCAATGGCATTTCTTAATTTATAAAAAAGCTTATGTACGAGGTCTCACCCCAATCAGACAAACCGTTTGGGCTGTAGAGAGGACACAGACATTTAGTCTGCTCGCACCGACACACGCATACACAAAGATATTCTAAATAGTACTTTTTTGATTTCGGCGATATTGCGAAAGGTAAATTTGCAAAACTTTTGAGGTTAAAATTTTTCATGATTACTATATACACTGCGCCATTGAATTGTTTGTTTCGATTATTTTCTATTTCATGGATTCTCTCGTTTCCTACTACTTTGGTTGACTATTTTTCATGGTTTTTGTTTTTTCCCATGTTGTTTACTTTTACTGTATATTTTACGTGTTACGAAATATTTAAAATAAAAATAAGGATCAATTATTAGCTAAGTTTCAATTAAGTAGTAATAGAGTTAATTTTAAAATGGGACGCCCAAAAACCAAAATTTCGCAACTAGACGCAAAAAAGTATACACATTCACAAATTACAAGATTAATTAAGTGTAGCGAAACAGCAATTAAAAAGTTTTTGAAGCGCTATTCCGAAAATTCAACGGTTGCGAGAAAGATTGGCTCTGGTTCAAAGAGAAAAAATTCTGTTCGCACAGTTGGAATGCTCACATTTGGCACTAAACCAAAGGTTTACCACGGCTTCAGAGCTAAGAAGAAAGCTTGCAACAGCAACAACCGAAACTATTTCAGTTCGTACTATCCAAAAAAGACTGAACGAACTTGGCCTCTATGCGCAACGACCTCCGAAAAAACCATTACTCACAGAAAAAATGAGAGCTGAACGACTCAAATTCGTAAAAGAGTTCAATATCTTTGGACCCGGCGAAAGGATCAGTGTTTGGTGCTTCCAGTTGAAACCGGTTGAATTGAAATATGCAGGTTTTCGGTGGCGAAAAGGCGAACGGTATTTATCAGAATGTATTTCGCCAACAGTAAAACATTCACCATATATTATGGTCTGGGGAGCCATAACAGCCTCTGGAGTTGGATCACTATGCCTTCTGGAAAGTAAACGGAAGTAAGTTCAGTAAACGGAGAAAAATACAAAAAAAATTGAAACCTGCGTAGTACCTCAATAGTCGAGGACCTGACCCAATACGTCGATAGTCCACTCTGCCAGGACGATTAAGCTCTGTACCCCAGAGCGTGCATTGTAAGTTATAGATGGTATCTGTGTCGTAAGAAGGCTTTATTTTAGTGTCTTTTTATTGGGGATTGAGTCACTACCCTGGCCAGGAAATAGTCCTGGCCTTAATATTATTGGTAATTGTTGGTCCGTCATGAGGAAAAACATCAAAAAATATAAGCCGAAAAGTGGCAAAGACCAGAAAGTCTGGTTTGAAGAAATAACAACGGAATATTTAACCAAACTTTACTATTCAATGCCGAACCGAATTAAGGCCGTCATAAAAGCCAAGGGCGGGTCCATTATAAATTAATTCTCTTCAATCATAATTTTTTTTTGGTTCAAATGAATTCTTTTATTAATTCTTTTATTTATGTTAATATTTATTTTGAATAAAAGTTTCCCTTGTTAACAACAAACTAGTTGTCAATTGAACTAACTTTATTAAAAACACTGTGAAGAACCACCAAATTGTTACGAGGTAGTGTGCAACTTTTCCTTATCCCAAGTTATGTAGATCTAAAATGTTGGATCAACGTTTTTTTATATGCACCATATTTAGAATAGTGTAGAAATTGTGTTGATAATCAGAATTTAACATTTTTGAAAACTACTTTTAAAGCAATTAAAGCAAATATCGGCATTACCAAAATTTACTTAAAAATTTCAAACCAAACATTTCAATGGCGCAGGGTGTACTTTAGTTAACATGTAAAATGTATTTAATAAAATAAATGTAAAACAAAAAGACTTATCTTAAGTAGGTAAATATAGCCTTGTAATTAAAGTTTCCACTTCACTCATGTACTTTTATCAATACTCATTACACAACTACAAAATCAAAGTAAATTAAATTAAAAATACCGATGCGTTAATAAAATTTAAATATTTACGTAATTTAATTTAGTTTAATCTTGATTGATAGTCAACTGTTCTCGTCGACGGTCAAAGACCAACCGCTCAATTGAGAGTTAACTGCATTCTACGAAAAAATATTCCGTGACACTATTTTGTGTCAACAAATAGAAATGAGCAATGTAAGTAGGGTTAGAAATAGCGGTTACCATTACAATTAATTTCATTAGCAAACCTATAAGACATCATTTTTCCGTAACCCAGACAGATAAAACATGAAAAACACGAAACTATTTATTCCATTTAGTCGAAAACGTTTATACAGCAAATTAATTTATGCTATTTAGTATTTTCACTTTGTTTATGTTGTTTGTCGGTTAGTTAAATGTTACACATAATTTCCATTGCAATTGTAAGTTTTCATTATTTTTTTTTGTTCCAGTGTTTGGAAAAGGGAAAACATACAAAAACAAAACCGAAAAGATAAAAATTCACTTTTTATGTATCTTTATGCAAAGTAGATTTTCCAGCACTAGTAGCAAGAACAACAATCATCAGCACCATCACCATCAGCAAGGAACTATATGGAAAAAGTATTTTATGTTATATGATTATGATGCCTTTTTGTTATTAAAATAATTTGAATACAATAACAATTAGAATAAATAATTTTTTGTACACCCTTGTAGACAGGCGTATGTACTGAATGACATATAGAACTCATATAATCATTTTGTTATTACACTTCTATACAAATAAGCGTACATTTAATTTTAAGGAGACATAAATAGACCTACTAAACAGGTGTAGATTGGTATAGAGAATATGCCATGAATTTAGAGCGTTTATTTTAAAAATTCATTAAATTTCTTGTGTATGTGCACGCTATTCCATAAAACCTGTATGAAGGCCTCAGTACTTTAGTGCGATAATTAAGCGAGATAACTAAGTGTTAAAATAAGAAAGATTAAAAATGTTTTATATTCTAAATTGTAAAGCATAACTACTCGTATGTTCATCTAACGAGTTTTTCCATCCCAACGAAATTAAATATTTTACAATATAATTATATTTACGATTACAAGTTTTTAATATGCATACATCCATACATACATACATACGTAAGTGTGAGTGTAGAGCATAAAACATAAACAAAACCTCATACACGAGAAAGATATGACGCACGAGATTAATCAATTTTAAATTAATACAAAAAAGAAATCTCGTGATCTTAAACATACAGAAAAATACTGTACATGTCGATCGAATATGCAGTTCGACGAGCCCACATTTTTTCTACTCGTTGATTGGTTAAAAATATCG
This sequence comes from Nephrotoma guestfalica, assembly GCA_963691935.1. Taxonomy (NCBI): domain Eukaryota; kingdom Metazoa; phylum Arthropoda; class Insecta; order Diptera; family Tipulidae; genus Nephrotoma; species Nephrotoma guestfalica. The sequence continues at coordinate 292,063,481 of OY829914.1, read as the reverse complement.
TACGATAATATTCTCATTGTATGCCTCTCGAAAAACTCGTTTATCGTTTATCATATGCACTGGTATGCGTTCAATAGAAAATTGATGCGCTTCAACTACTCATATGCATGCCTATGCCATATGTACTCGTCTATTTCATTAAATCAATAAACTAATTACATTAATTCCTTAAGGAAATCATCTTTTTGATTGAAGCAAATCAAATATACAAAACATTTTTTTATTTGTAGTTTTTAAATTAAATCAATCAAGACTACAATATAAACTGTCAATTATAAAACCTAACTTACATATTTCTATTTATATTGTGTCGAGTATGTAACACAACCATGTGAGGAGATAAAATTAATTTTGTTGAGATGAGTACCATACAGTGTGACACATCTCGTTTGTATACAGACTCAATTAAATAATAAAATAGGTTTTTAGTTTTGCAAATTTTTTTTTTGGGGGGAGGAAGCAAAAAATATCGATTTGATATCCAATCAAATATGTCAATAACGTATTAATGATGATGATAGTGAAATTCGTATTTATTATTAAACAACAATATAATGGTATGGACGTATGTACAATGTACCCATAATTTAATGTTGTTCATAGTTCCTATATACTCGTATAGTATTGTGCAGTTTTGTGTAGTCACAAAAAGATTTTTTTTTTTTTTGAAAATAAAAATTGTGCTATCTTGACACATGGAAATTTGTTAAATTTGCATAAAAATTTTATTTTGTTTTATGTTGTGGACTAGAAACATTTATTTGTGCAATGGTTTAGTTGGGAATTCGCTTGAAATGCTTAATTAAAGTGTTTAGAATGTTTCAACGGAACAAAAAAATCTTTACCTGTCTGTTTTTAAAACAAAATATCGTATGTAAATGTAGTTGACCTAAACGATCACGTGTTAATTTTAAATTCAGTGGAAATCAATTTGTTTACTTTTAGCCGATTGCTTAATCTTTATATACTAAATTTGCTTAATAAGTAAGCAATTTATTAGTTTTATTCGACGATTATTAGTCGACATGTTGGTGTCGAAAACAGCGTAGATAATTCTTTTTGGCCTAGACAATGTAGATTAACGGATGTGAAGTTCTTAACAAAGCAACAAAATTAACAAAAATCAAATTTGTTAAATTAACAAAAACAAACAGTCGGTAAAAACAATGTTAACAATGGAAACCTGCAGAGTTGTTAAATTACGTGAAGTTTTTAAAAAACTACATTAACTGCATTTACCATGTAGTTTATGTAGTTAATGTAGTTAATGACGTCAATGTAGTTTTTATACGCATGTGCATTTGTCTTATTTTTTTTTAAATTGTATTTTTGACTCTTTACCTTTTGTTGAGAGAATGAAAATGAAATTTTGACATAAAACCTCGATTTTTTGTGAATGACGAACATGTTTTGTAAGTTGTTCTTAAAAAAGTGATTATTTTGATTTTAAAGTTTAGAAAATAAATAATTATTAAAATAATTCTGGAAAGCAAACTTCCAAATTTTATTGCGCTTCTAGGGTCTCTTCTTTCTTCCTTATACATATACACAGTCGTAAATTTACAATGATTTAAATGTATATGAATGAAAGATGGGCGATTGTAGTTTACGCATGTAGCCAATGCATGTAGTTAATGCATGTAGTTAATATGTACTTAATTCAAGATTTTCGCCTACGTAGTTAATGGATTAACTACACGTAGTTTTAGAGGTAGTTTTTATCTCCTAAAACTACTTAACAACACTGGAAACCTGACAACAGACGGATTTCTTTTAATTTTAACTATTTTCTTTTAATAATCAAAACTTAATTTTGAATGTAATAAAAAAAAATTTACAATTAGTGCATATGAAATATGCACTACTTAATATTCAGTTTTATGTATATTGGCATAGCAATCAAAACCAATTGTAAAATCAGCTGAAGAATTTTTATTTATTTTACCAACAGTATTAATTTACATCTGGTATTTTTAAAATTAGGTTTATTTATATAAATCAAATTTGAATAAAAAAAGTTTTTAGAATTCTTTTAAATTCATCTCTGGACAAATTAAAATCGAACACGGTAGATACATTATTAAATACACGGCTAGAATTACAAACCGGGTCCGACATACCAAAATTAGACCCATGGAAGTGCAGATTAATCACTAAGCCTCGGTGTCTGAGTGATCTCACTGGGGCACGTAATGAAAACAAGGATAGTAGTTGTGAACAATCAATTCGACCCATTATAACGTCGCGCACAAACATTGCGGAAGAAATTTGTCTTCGAACGAACAATGGTTCAATATTCAATATCAAACAACGGCCTAGATACGGCGGAAACACATACTTAGGAGCGTTTACCTCTCGAGGAAGTCGCCTTAAGGCAAACAGCATAAATCGCTTCTGGATTGATTCTATACGGTTAGAGGAATTGATATAGTACGGATTCCAGACAATTGACGCATACTCCAAGTGCGATCGAACAAATGAAGCAAAGAGGACTTTTAGAGTATATGGATCAAGAAAGTCTTTGGAGAAACGGATTAAAACCCCTAACATTGAATTAGCCTTATTAATACATCTGTCAATATGGTCCTTAAACGATAATTCTCGTGAAAACAAAACCCCTAAATCTAGAAAAGAATTTAAGAATAAACTATTATCATGTCCATTACGTCCATAACGTCTTCTAGAAAAGTTCATAACTTTACATTTCGAAACGTTCAGGCAAAGCTTATTCAAGCTACACCAGTCGCAGAAAACGTTTAATTCCTGTTGTAGATTTAGCAGATCGCGATCATTTCTAATCTTACAAAAGATTTTTACATCATCAGCGTAAATCAGAAACTTACAATGTTTGAAGCACCGCTTCACATCATCTATGAATGCAATAAATAATACAGGTCCAATGTGGCTACCTTGTGGGACGCCAGACAAAATATTGATGTCTCTAGATAAAATATTATTTAAAAAAACTTTTTGAGTTCTGTTCGTCAAATATGAAAAAATCCACTTTAAAGGAAGGGCATCACACTTGTTGAGCTGTCCCAGTTTCTTTACCAATAAAACATGATCAATTTTATCAAAAGCTTTACTAAAATCAGTAAACACTACCTCAACACCATCACCACCTTATAATGCTAGCGTCAAAAAATTTGTAAACAAAGCAAGATTTGTCACAGTTGACCGTCCGGGGTAAAACCCATGCTGGTTTACTGAGATGGAATTTTTAATTAAGAAAAAGATGCGGTCCTTGACCATCGATTCAAATAATTTAGGAATAGCCGATAAGTTCTCCGTCCACTCTTGAAAATTGGTTTAATGAAACTGGATTTCCAAATTGAAGGGAAAACCCCACTTTTCAAACTCAAATTGAAGATGTTCGCCAGCGGCTGAACTAAGACCGAAGCACACTTTTTCAACACAAGCGGGTGAATTTTGTCCGGGCCACAACTCATATTCACATTTACATTCAAAAGAGCGTGCAGAACGTCATCGGTAGTAAATTGAAATTGAATGTTTGGATTATTATTAAAAACAAGTTCGTCATTCCCTCTCCAAGACGGGACATACACATTTTCAAAAAATGCTGCAAACATGTCAGTGATAATTTGTGGATCACTAGCCGTCAAAGAATTGAAAGACATTTGCGAGGGTATACCTCTACAATTCCGTTTCGAATCAACATAACTCCACGAACATTTAGGGTTGTTTCTAATATTCGATTCGATCTCGACAATATATAAATTATACAAGAAACGATTTAAAATTTTAAATTGAGATCTGAGAGCGCTAAATATTTCATGATTTACGGCGGATGGGTTTAATTTATATTTTTTATGAGCTTTAGATTTCCGATTTTTTAATCCTGAGAGGCGACTATTAAACCATGGCTCGCGCATCGACGAAACTACAGGTGAACGGGGAATAAATTGTTCAATTGCCAAGTTCATTATTTTATAAAACTGATCAATATAAGCGTCTAAACTACACGTTATATATTGATCCCAATTAATATTGTCCAGAAACTCATTTAAAGCATTATAATTTCCCTTATTAAACTTGAAAGACTCACTAGAATTAAAATTTACGTTAACATTAACACAATTTTCAAATATTAATTGGACATGTAGTGGTATGTGAAAAATACTTGAAGAACCGCCGAGATCATTACAAGCAATGATTGTGCCATGTACTTCTACTGAAACCAACACCAGATCGAGGATATCGCTGCACTGGTTCTAGATGTTATTAATCTGTCTTAGCCCGAGTGAACAGATTGAGTCCATCACCAGATCTGAAGTTAGATCACCATTGAATGGCAGAAGTTCATCATCTACTGTGAGCCATTTTATTTTCGGTAAGTTAAGATCTCCCAAAATCATCACACAATCAAAATCAGGAGCTGCAGCTGCTAGTTGGTTTGAGAAAAATAAGGAGGATCCGTATGGTATGTAAACAGCAACTATCAACACCAGCTTTCCATTGAAAGCAAGTTTAACAGCCAAAATCTCCAACTCGTTACTCCCAAGGTCAATAATATCCGCACGTATATCTTTCGTGACCGCGAACAATTGCATAAAAGTATACCAAATGATGCCATAAGAGGTGCTTTTCCTATTTGTTAATGCGTTGGAAAATCGGATCGCATAGAATATTTTGGAGATTTTTGGGTTTCACTGTATTAATTATTAACCAGATCACAGAGGTTCTACCGAGTAGCGACAAGTATCAAATTATGGCATAGAAAGTGCTCTTTGAAATAAAATTGGCCTCATCAAAAAACTACCAGATTTTCCCATTAGATAAACCCGAGACCCACCAGTCAACCCCTTACATGGTTTTTCTCGAATTTAAGATCCATCACAACCGGTTTCCACTCGTACTATAGAAAACCTCCGGCAAGCAATTATCATTTAAATCGTTTGAGCTAAGAAAACAATTAAAAATGAACCCGGGCTCACCAGACCAGCCCTTATACGATTTTTCTCGAAATCAGTATTCATCGTAATCGATTCCTGGTACTAGAAAACTTCCTACAAACAATTTTCTTTTAGATCGTTTTAGCTAAGAAAAAAATAAAAATAAGCCCGGGGCCCACCAGACCAGCAATTATATGAATTGTTGGTACTCGAAAACCGTCGTTTTCACGAAATCTGAATCCATCGTAATCGATTCCTGGTACAAGAACACCTCCTACAAACAATTTTCTTTTAAATCGTTTGAGCTAAGAAAAAAGTTAAAAAATTAACCCGGGGCCCACCAGACAAACACTTACACGATTTTTTTTCCAAAATAAGGATCCATCGTAATCGGTGGTACTCGAAACCCGCCTGAACGCAATTTTCATATAAATCGTTTGAGCTAAGAAAACAAATTAAAAATGAATCCGGGGTCGTACTCGAAAAACCGCCTTTAAGCAATTTTCATTTAAATCGTTTGGGCGGAGAAAAAAAATTAAGAATGAACCCGCCAAGCCAAATCAGGATCCATCACAATCGCTTCCTAGTACTAAAAAACCTCCTATAATCTCAGCCTGCGAGTACCTCTTATGCCATCATTTATAGTAGTCGATACTCGGTAGAATCTCTGTGATCTGGCCAATAATTAATACAGTGTAATACAGTGTACTATGCGATCCGATTTTCCAACGCATTAACAAATGGGAAAATCTCGTAGTTTTTTGATGAGGCCAATTTTATTTCCAAAAGCACCTCTTATGGCATCATTTGGTATACTTTTTTGCAATTGATTTTGATTGCTATGCCAATATACATATAACTGAATATTTAATAGTGCATATTTCAATTTATTAACATTATTAAATTACATAAAATGTTTTGTCTTATTTGTAAATATTTTTAAATTGTAAATTTATTTTTTTATTTCAATCAATTGAAGATGATGGGTGAAACCACATTGAAGAAATGTCAACCTCCAGTTAGGAATATGTTTTCTGTATTACGAGTTCAATCGAAGACCGTAGCCAAAACAAGTGACAAAGTTATTTCCACTCTTAATATAGAAAATCTTTAAGACCGTGAAGACAAACATGTACCACATTGGCAGGAAGAGAGAGCCCAAAAGATGGGCCAAGAAGGAGGATAATATAATATATTTCTGTCGAATCAAAAGCGAACGGATTAATGTTTTACAGGCACTCCCCCAGCACGCCAGCCCGTAGAGACGAATAGAATCAACTAGGGCATAATAAACTAACCTCCGTAGGTATAACGGACAAAAGAGGTGTAAGACATACATCTTCTTCGATACTAATCATAGTTTATGTTTCAAGCCTTCAATGTGGGCCTTCCAATTTAGATTTGGATCAATCAAAATAACTAAATATCTAATTATTACACTAATCTTAAAACAGCCAGTCGAAGTACAAGTCTGAACTTTGTTACAGCCAATACCATGGAAAGAAAGAGCATCAGATAGTTCCTGGTATCCTTAAAATGTACTATTTTAGTTTGTATGCATATTTTGGTTTAGAGAAAATCACTTTATAGTCGAACATGTGCACAGAATAAACGGATGTCATTGAGGATGCACTTGAGAATAAGAAGATATGTTCCAGTATTTTCTTAGATGTAGCCCAAGCTTTCGACCACCAAGGACCAAGGACTCGAATTTAATTTGCATCGAGAGCTGCCTAACTGAAAACGAGTACTCTGAACGAAAAAGAATATCAGCAGGTATACCACAAGGTAGCGTATTTGAACACGTGCTGTTTATTATTTATACAAGAGACTTACCGAATACGCAAGGTACTCAAGGTACATTAGCAACATTTGCAGACGATACAGCTATCAAAGCAGTTGCAAAATATATTTCGGAACCAACCAGCAAACTTCAAAATGCAGTTAACTCTGTGAACAATTAGACTAAAAAATTACGGACCTTATTAAACTTTACTGTCAACTTTACAAACCATAATGTAAACTGTATTCACGTGGTTCTCGACTGAAACTAAATTCCATATGCAAATACAACTGACCTAGACGAAATTATTAAATTTCGATATTGCTGTTTGTTATATAGTTGAATAAACGAAATTAATTGTAATTGCTAAGTTAGCATAAAGGTTTATACTGTTGAACTCAACATATTCCGGAGCTACAGAAGAGATTGGCGTTGGTTTGGCTTTCAAGCGTCACTGTTAGAATCAGCTCGGGAAGAGGTTGCTGATGGCGGTTGCAACTTTACACTGGCTTTTGTTGGTCGTGACGTTGACAATTAGTGATACCTCGCATAAAAACTATGTAGGATGAAATACTTGGTAACGGTTCACTTCTTAAGTTGTTATGGATGCAAAATGCCCTCGATGATTGTCTACTGCTAGCTACTTTGTTGATGTGAAAATGCTTGATTGAGTGTTGTTATGATTAATATCAGGAACTGGAATTACGGCTAGCAGATTATAATTTAGTGCAAAGGACAACGGTATGATGATTTCAATTATCACACTACGTAGTCTTACTCAGCTACGTATATATTCATGCTTTGATATATATGAATGAGGTCAGTAATAGTGTCTCGGTATGGTTATTGCGGAGGACCAAATTGTAGTTGGTCCTCTAGCTGTGACGGGGAGAGTATTGATGGATTCTGGATGATGTGATGCGCATTATAAACAACATCAAGCAACCCCTGTTGTGTATCCTCTAGGTTTTTTAGTATTAGAGTCAATTCTATCATGCTTGTTAATATTGAGCGGACCCTATCTTAACAGCTCCATTTCTGTTTATGTTGCTCTTTAATTAGATTATTCAACGATGTCACTGTTACATTAGAATTGTGCTTTACCAACTTGGTGTTGGTATGTTGGTGTTTGGTTGGTATGTTGATGTTTGGTTTCTCAGTGCCATTAGATGATTTTCGTTGTTGGTAATATTCTCAAATTGGACTTCATATTAGTCACCAAAAACATAAGCCCTGTTTTACTCGTCGCCGTTCCTTGTTGATTGTCAGTAGAAGCTCGTTATCTGAGACCAAATTTTTGAATTGCCAGTGGAGTTGTTGTATGATTATGTCGCATCTTAAGTTAGAGAGCTCCTTTCAAGCTGCTTCCAATTCGACTTGTGCTTTCTTAAAGGCTTTCATCTCCTCCCAGTAGCTCGTCATGTTGTAATAAATTACTAATGTCCACTTCACAGCTACCACTTCGAGTTTACCTAGATCCTCGAAGTATATTACTGTTGAATGGTTAAATGGAATGACTTTAATCTCGGCTTGCGCGAACCCTAGTTGACAACAAGTTAACACTAGATGATTTGCCTTTGCCCATCTTTGAGGCTCCTTTCTCAATTTTTGGTTGATTTCCTTGGACTGCGTGTTGTCGTTTTGCATGGGTGTGGTTGTATTTTGTGTTGTTGGTTGATACTGGGTTTCCCTTTGTCTATTGCCGACTGAGCAGGATTACTATTCTTGGAGTACATGTTCACGTGGTTGAATCGATAACTCTGGCTAGTGGCCAATGCGTAGAGAGTAGTTGTTCATCTTTGAGGATTACTAGTTCCCCCCCCCCTGGAGGTTAGGTTGTTCTTGTAACCATTTTGGCCTACGTTTTTTCCAAAAGCTTTGACTGAGCTTGGTCAGCTAATTCCACCTTGTAACGGTCATGCCTTCAATGTCAAGCCGGTGTGTTACTATAATAGCTCTCCCTATTAAAATATGTGCCGGACTAAAAACACCGTCTTGATCTGAATCGTTTGAGCGAGGGGCTAATGGCCTGGAGTTCAAACATGATTCTATTTCAGCTAGAAGTGTTGCAAGCTCCTCGATGGTTAACGTGTGAGTTCCTACTACTTTCCGAGGATGTTTTTTCATTGATTTGACTCCGGCCTCCCGCAAACCTCCAAAATGAGGACTTCCCGAGAGCAAGAAGTGCCACTCAGTTACCATCTGTGCCACTTTGTTTTTAATTTCACCTTCCTGTTGTTTTGCCTGCCTTTGTAATTGTTTATCTGCTCCAACAAATTCCTCTTCTTGAAATGGATCGCCGATATGCGGCTAAGAAAGCTGCTGTTGACAAGTCGCTTACAAGTTTTAGATGGATTGCCTTTGTGGCTAGGCATATAAAAATGACATTGTACTCTTTTGTTGTTTTATTACAGCGCCCTTTCCACAATTTTATACTAATTGGACTGGCATAGCCTACTCCCCTGTTTGTGAACGGTGAGGCCGGTGTTACTCTTTCTTTTGGTAACATACCCGTTAGTTGTGTTAATGTAAATTTCTTTGTTCTGGTGCCTACACAATTATGTATAGTGTTACGAATTGTATTATTGGCATTTATTACCCAATTCTGCGCTCTCAAATGTGATAACGTTGCTTAATTGCCTCCATGTAGAGCTTCTTTGATGAGCAACCTTGACAATTTGTGGCCTTTGAGCAATATTATTGGATGTTTTGAAACGATAGGCTTGAATTAGTTAGTCTTCCACCTAACGGTAGTAGACCATTTCCGTCGTGGAAGGGAAGGGGTTCAATGTTAGTAGTATGCTGTCCTTTGGTAAATTTTGATTTTAATTTCATAGGTTCTATTTCAAAGGTTTCTTTCTGTGCGACTTTGATTATTACTCTTAGCGCTGTCTTGAGTTCCTCTGGGTTGGGCTGGGATGTATTTTTGGTTTTAGTCTTTGTATCAGATACAAAGCGTAGACAGAATGCAATACTAAAAATGAATCGTTGTATCGACGAGAATCGATTGAATTCAACCACTGGCTTTTCCACTGTTGTTGTAAATGTGGTTATTGACTTACGTTCTATGCTGCCTGCTTCTTTCAGTTTGTCGTTGTTGAATGGTATTCAGACCTCGTATCCTCCATTCTCTAACCTCTTGTGGGTCTGCTCATAGAGTTTTTCACATTCTTCCTCTTCAGCGGTTAGATGTCTTTCCGGGTGTAGTTCTTCGGCTTCTCAAAAACGTTGTAATTGCTTATCTATGTCTGCTAGTGTGACATGGCTTTTTAATCGAGATATAGATACACTGCTGTTCTGGGTTAGGCGACCTGATATTATCCATCCTAATTCAGATTGATGGGCTATACCCTTATGAAGCGGATCTTTCTTTATTCCTTCCAACAGTATTTCTCCGTAGATGTCAGCGCCTATTAAAAGATCAATAGGTCCGGGAGTGTCGAAGGTAGGATCGGCTAGGATTACTTCCTTTTGTAGTTGGCTGTCTAGACCCAATATGTTTTTATCCGGAAGTGGTTTGGTAATAGTTGTTAAGACTAGAGCAATAGCCGAGTTGTTTTGCTGCTTCTTCCGTAACAAAGGTAGCCTGTGATCCTTGATTTATTAGTGCCCGTAACATACTGAAACCACCGTATATATATTGGTACTTTTACCACTTTGTTGCAAGAGCACTTTGTTGCAATCCTTGTCGAACTCTGATATGTTCAGTTTCGTATAACTGTTCTTCTGTTCCGGTTTTTTGTATGTGTAGCAAAGTATGGTAGTTACCCTTGCAGGTAAATCAATTGGTTTTAGTCTTGAGCTTTCAAAAGAACTTTCATATAGACGTTGTGATTCGTTGTCCAATTTTTTTAACAAAGTAAAGATGATGAATGGACTCCATGTGTCAATTCTATGCCTGTATTCTATAAAGCGAATAGACATTCGGTTGTTGTGTCGTGTAAACTTTTGATCGCAGTGGCGGATTCAGTGTTGATAGTTGGTTGACTTAATAAGGTATTTAACAGATTAGATAAAAGTAATCTTTTCTTGTTGAAGCGATTCTCTAAATTTTCCCAGGCTGCATCGTAATTGTATCTGATGGGTTCCAAATGGCTTACCAATTTTCAAGCAGACACTTGAACGTGGGGTTTTAAGTAGTTCATTTTGTGCGTGTTTGTGAGCTGATTGTTATTATGAATTAGCTGTTTGAAAGTGTCGGCGAAACCAACCACTGGTAGTAGCCGAATTTCAAAAGGCTTCACATTGCATTGTTCCTCTTCTTCTAACAATGTCATTAGTGATAATACGATTCTGTCGTATTCGTTGTTTACGTTTTCGTAGTGTTGTTCTATGAAGTATTTTAAATTAGCTTCCTGTTCTTCGGAAGCTTCCATTCAGATAATGTCATGTAGCTCCATGATCTACATCATCATCCTCTCCATAGTCTTTAATTTAAGCCGTAACGCTGGTCTGGATCTGTTGTTGCTTGCCAGTATCTCTTCAGCTGTGCGGATTTCTCTATATAAGCCTCGCATTCGGACGTCTTGTTGTTTTTATTGTTGCACGTATTTTTGAGTTTGCTGATGTTCAGTGTTTCTTGATGATTCAGACGATTGATTAAATGAAGCTCCAGTTCCTTGGTCGGTGTTATTTGACTCTTCAGGTTGGGCAGAGTTAAATTTGGAAGATGCATCTGGAGTTGGTCTTGACGGCAAGGATGATGAGTTTAGGCGTTGACGCATATCGTCAATATATTTTGTAAATCTTTCCTATACTTTTCTCCTATCTTTATAGTATCGTTGTATCGACGTACTCGTTGTACATCTTTCTTAGTGGTCCTTTTGCTGCTGCAATAATCAATCCATGTCAGAGTTTTTATGACTGGGGTGCTGAACTATTGTTGTATGGCGTAGACTCTGGTTTACCGGTTATTGTTTGACTGTTGAATTTCGATGCCTGTTGTTGTGGGAGATATATATTTTGGCCTATAGCAATATATTTGTAGAACTTATTGGCTGCTTATAGTTGTTGTAGTAGCTCGAGATTCCAATGTTTAATCCCTTTGGTTGAGTTTTATTGGTCGCCGGTTGTGGTAATGACTCGAAGGACCAATGTTTAGCTAGGTAATACTTTGTGGCTTGATCACTATTTCTAGCTAAATGATGAAAGAAAAAAGAAGAGTTAAACATCAAATATAGGAAAATGTACCCATGGCTCATGGGTAGAAATTCTGAGCTCTCAATACACAACAAATTGCTTCTATACAGGCAAATGCTTAAACCATAGTGTGGTATCCAACATTGGGATTATGCCAAGAATGCCAATATACAAACAACAACATTCATATAGAGACTTGAAGATGGCAGCAAATGAAAATGCAGATATCCTTCGTGTGTTGGACACCTACAATGAAGCGAAGAGACTCCAAAGGCAGAAACCGCTGGAGTTGGGCAGTTCGAATTAGAATAAGAAATTATTGTAAAATGAGTAACCAATAGGCTACTCATCTTAAACCGAGAAACTAATTTAAGATAGATAAATTACTAGATTAGCTCTGAATCAGTTGTAATATTAAATAAATAAATAAATTTAAAAAAAATGGCCATACAAATCATAAATTTGTCAGATTATGATAATTGGTTATAAAACAAACAAACTCATACCTCACATTTAGCAAAATACAACCTAGCGAAATTAGGCTTCGAGCAAAATATTTTCATGTAATTCAGTTTCAACCAAAACTAACATTTTAATTTGACAAGTAAAAATTATTTATTTGTCGAGTCAGTGCTATTGTATGGTTTTGAGATGGCCAGACCGAAACCTCACTTTTGGTAAATAGTTTTGCCTCGGCGCCTAATTTCGCTAGGTTGCAACGGTATGGTTTTTGTATTTTGTTAAATGTGAGCTATCAGTTTGTCCGTCTTTTAACAAAATTATCATAATCTCACAAATTTATGAATTTTATGTGTGTTTTGTGAATCAAATATAAAACTGGGTTGCCCGATTAATTTTTTTAATTTCGGGAATAGAATCCGAGGAAAAATTTACATAGATAGCTAACGAAATTTGTTCATGGAACAAATGTTTTCTTTCATTATTTATTTATTGTTTAAGCTAAACCACCAACAAACGAAAATAATTACCCAGTCCTGACCAAACGATTCTAATCAACATTTTGATCAAAATTTTTGGCTCTTAGGCAGAGCTAAAATAAAAGTTTTATTGGGTTTTTAATTTATTCCAGTTGGAATCGCTGATTTTTAAAAACAAGTCTTAGTTCTAATTTTAATGTTTATTGTTATTTAAAAATTACCGTAAACTTGCAAATTAATATTTATTAACTCCATTTATCCAAATCGAGACAAATTAAAAATGCATGCTTCCAAAAAAAAATGTTGAGCACAAAACTTGTATCGCATACATAGTAAATTATGTGGGATAAAAAAATAGAAGAACCCAACATACGAGTACATTCCATGTTGCATGTACGTATTTTGAATAAAATGTTTAATTAAAAAATATTGCATTTGCAACCCAGCATCCTATTGTATTGTATCTACATATAATATGAATAAAATATAAATTTTCGCTAAAATCGAAAGAACAGCATAAAATGTATAAATTTTATATAAAATTTCTCATAATTCAAAATCCTAATAATAATTTTATTTATTGAAAATGAACAAAAATACGAAAAAATATTAAAAACTATAATAAATAATATTGAAAATTTGATACTGCTAGGGTGCACTATACATTATTGCCTGAGTAGCTTCAATACATAATTTATGTTTGTATTGAGTGTTTTGCCGAAACAGCAATTTATTATTACTGACAAATTAGCTGCGATATCATACATGTAGATGGCACTATAAATAAACGGTGCATAAGTCTCCACACAATATTAAATATTAATAAAGCGACATCTCCCACTAAATCCATACCTCTTAAATAATATTATCGGGATTATTTCATGTAATAATATGAAAATGTTAATTATTTTTTGTTTGTTAAATAAAAGTCAACTAATTGTAATATAAACTACCTACATAAATTTTTTTTTTAGCTAGGCTAGGCATAAAATTATACGGTAACATATCCATTTAGAATTGGTGCATATACGAATAGCTACTGTAAAAATAAGATGAAAATTGTAATAATTTTACAGTTGCATTTTCATAAATTTTAATTGATAATAATCTACCAGCGAATGCTAACTAACAACAGCAACAAATATTATTTTTATCGTAATGGCAAAAAATTAAAATTATTTGGTTCAGTGAACTAACGTAATTTTAATTTCGTATATTATGCTACATAGTTTGAATAGCAAATTGGAACGATGAATTAAGTCAGTTTTGAAAATTAAACATTATACGTTTTTATGAAAAATGCGATTTCTTTTTTTCAATTTTGATATTTAATATTCCTAAAGGTGCTACGGTGTAGCAACATAGAACATACCACTATTAAAATTTCAATGAAGTGTTAAATATAAATTACTAGTTGAATTGCCCCGGCGGAGCCCCGGAGAAACTAAAACTATTTTGAACTTCAGATATTTTGCAGGAAATCCTCTCGTCGCAGCATTGCCTTCTCATTATTGCAGAGAAGTGATCACAAATTTACCAAAAATTGTACATCCTTCTTACAAACCTTCGTCATTAATTGTTCGGTTATAACGGTTTTCGACTTGTCAAAACAGAATACTGTTGGGTATTGAAGAGCATCGATCTGTGTTTCAGTAACACGTTGTAGACTTTCATTTCGTCTAAGGATAGTAATATCATGTCGATCAAAATCCGTTCCGTTCCGTTCGTTGGTCGTTGTTCTTTCATGTCCACCATAGGGTATTTCGCCTGTTCGAATGACTGATGGCATTTGCTCCAATGCCGTTTTCAATAAATTTGCATTAAATTTAAAATCTGTAATCTTGATATTGCTTCATGTTTTGTTCCGAGACTAAACTAATAGCGCAATGTTGATTAATTTGCTTCTCGTCGTTGCCCACAAAGAAAATTTGTAAGAACTGGAGTCATTGTCGGATAATTATAGTCTTTATTGTAATTGAATGCTGCCTGAATTTTTCTATTGATCAACTACGTCGTTTATGCGATTATGTTAGCAGCTCTAGAAGAAGACATTCTGCTTCGAATATTTCAGAGTCAATAGAGTTTTAGGATCCAATTGGTTGAATGCTGTGGAAACTTATAAGAGGCGCTCCTAACTGCTCAGTTGACTTATCCACTTTCTAATAAGGTCGGCTGGGTGGGTTGGATTCTGGGTCAGATAGCCATTGAGTTGCCCAGACATACTAAGTTCAAAAATATTTAGATCACCTTTAAAACATTTTCGACTGACGTTCGATAATCGAATATAGGGTAATTCAGTTGTGTCGATTGAGTATATCTTCGTCAATGATTTTATTAAGAAGACCATGATTTTTTTTTAAGTACGAAACTGTTATATAAATAAAAGCTTTATCAATTTTTAGTCGATGGTCTGGACAAAAAACAAAACATGCGTGACTTCAGCACGACGCACGATAAAATGGCCTTAATCTGAACGAAAATCCTTAACCGCCTAGATCATGTGATTTGACCGATTTGCACGTATTTCTTTGGGAGCTACGTCAAAAGTAAGGTCTTTCTCACGAAGCTCGAGGCAGATCTATGGTCAAGGACAATTATAAACTCTTTTAAATGATACTCAGCCCAAACTACGTCAAACAATCATTAAAAATATTGATAAGCGCATCTTGATATCAGTGAAGACGTGGTTTCAATTTCGTAGATATTGTGTTTCATGTACCTTCGCAGGAATATCTAGAGTCTCATTTGAAACACAAAGTCTCTTAATCAGGTCTATAAAATTCTAAGCGGGATTGGGCATTTATTGAAGTTTTCCGGAAAAATCAACTTTCTATTTTTATAGTTTTTTGCAAGGTTTCGAATTTGTGCAATGGATTTGTAAAGGTAATTTACTGAGGTAGTTCTTTCATTTTTATATATTTTATCTTTAACCCAGTCAGGGTTAAAATTCATAATTAAGCTTTTTGCACTTACGACTATGCCCCAAAGCTTTTCCCAGTGGGAACTGGCACAATGACAGTGAGAGTTTGTTAAATTAGTTCTTCGATACTTTGAATAGTGGTGATGTTGATCGAAATTTTTATTAAATTTCTCACATAACAAGCAAAGCTCTTTTTTGGAAATCGACCACCGTTAGATTTTGGCAAATTACCAGTTGATGTATTGTAGCGAATTGCTCGAAGAGTCTGACAGACACGGCACCAGAAGTCTGTGCGGTTATAAATAGCCTGTTAAAGTTCAGGGACGTAAGCGTTTGCAGACACGATGCAGTGCTTGAGTAAACCGTAATAAGCCAGGTGTGACTCGGACACGGATATATATATTGTATCAAAATGGTTCCTCAACATAAAGAAGAAATCAATTCCCACAATACCGATCCTAAAGGTTTGGTAATTCATTTTATTACAATACATAGTTACAACCAAAGGAAATAAGCAGAAATAGCAAAAGTTTTTATGCTAAAACCGGTAAGGCAGTCTTTATGCGTTACAGCGTATACGCCGAAATAAACTGTGTTTGCTTTGTAAGGCATCTGGTATCTGGATCACGTGCTGGCCGCCTTATAATACAGTTTCTACGATCATCACTAGTACTGGACTCACTGTAACACACGCGTGCATAATTGCGTGGATAAATTTCTAATAGATGGAGATGTCGTAAAAAAGCTGCTTTTAATATAGACACCAAATATTATTAGAGTTGTTTACAAATTTGACAATCAAACAATTCAGCCAATCAATTTTCCTCGAAACGAGGAAAAATCAAGTTACGACGATACCGGAGTTATAACAATATTTTTGTAAATTATGAGCATCAAGGGGAAAATTAATTTTTAAGCATTTACATGAACTGGAATCAGTTCAATGGGAGTTAAAAATTGCGAATTAAAGTAATTTGAAACGTGCGCTAATTTTTTTTTGCTTTTTTAATACAAATTTCAATAGGAAGCAATGGAATACTACTGTGGGCAAAAAGTAGTAAGATTTTTTAATTTAAATTTCGCGCGAGAAACCATTCGTCGAAATTTTTTTTTTCTATGTTGGTATGACTGTCAGTGACATCTGTGCCAAATGTCACATCAAAATAATCATTAGTGTTTAGTATACGCTTGTCTTTCTGAAGTACAAAAAGTGCATTCGGAGATTTTTACAATGAGTGAAATTATTCAACAAAGAAGTTCCATTAAATTTTGTGTGCGGAATCAAACGGCCTTCGGTGATAATTGTATGTCGCGAGCAAGTGTTTTTGATTGGTACAAATTGTTCAAAGAGGGCCGAGAACGTGTTGACAACGAACCACGTCTAGGACGGCCATCAATATCAACTGATGATCAACACGTTAATAAAATCAATGAGACCTTACTGGCATCGTCGAAATATTGGAAGGATCAGTAAAAACCATTTTGAAAGATCATTTGGACCCAAGAAAAGGAGAAGCACGATTGGTTCCAAAATCACTGAAATTTTTGGAAAAACAGCCTCGCGTTGACGTCTGTGAAACAATGCTTTCCGACTACCAGGAAACTGGCGATAAGTCTTGGATCTATGCTTACGACCCAGAAACAGACGATCAATCGGCGGAATATCGTGCCAAAGGTGAGCCGAAGCCGAAAAAAGCACGTCAAAGCAAGTCAAAAAATAAGATGTTGACAGTTTTCTACGATTATCGAGGTGTGGTGCACTCCGAATTCCTTCCGACCGGCCAAACTGTCAACAAGGAATACAATTTGAGTGTTATGCGTCGTTTGCGCGAAGCTATTCGTAAAAAGAGGCCGGAATTATGGGTCGACAACTCTTGGTTTTTGCACCACGATAATGTATCTTCTCATACTGCATTGGTTTTACGTGATTTTTTCGCCAAAAATTCCATCCATATCGTTCAGCAACAACCATATTCGCCAGATTTAGCTCCGTGTGACTATTCCGGAAAGATGAGGCCTCCTGGAGGCTATTCTGGAAATTTACTTTAACAACTGTTTCGAGGATTGGAAAAAACGTTGACACAAGTGTATTGAGGCCGGGGGGGATTACTTTGAGGGGGACGAAATAGATTTGGAAAAATAAATAAAGAATTTTAGAATTATGAGAAAAGTCTTACTATTTTTTGCCTACAGTATTAAAATAACATTCCAGGAATTTTTCCAGGAACGCCGCAAGAATCGCCATCATTATTATTGTTATCGTTTATATGATTATAAATTAGTAGTAGATTAGGGCTCTTAAGTTTCCGACCGCTTTGCTGACTCCTCTTCATCCTCGAAGTTTCATTTATACCCAGGGTTGGACTCGGGTACTTTCATGCCAACGGTTGGCAAACATGAAAGCGAGTTTTTTTGAAAGGTAAGGTAAATAATAAAAAATAAAAAATAACGTTATTATTGTTGCTGGAAGTATTTATTAAATTAAGGATTCAATGGGAAATTCGAAATATTGTTGAAAAATGTTCCAATTGCTTTTAAACCCTATCAAGTATATATTGTGGCACCTGGAAGCTAAAATTTGAAAAAAACGTGGCCTTATTTGCCCATGCCAGAACTATGACAAAATTCTAAAAATCCTCGTTTAATATTGCCAATCAGTGGTAAGTTCTGATTTCGAGGAATAGTGTGAATTATGTCTATAGTATAGGGTTTTCCAATAAGAGTGATATGATTTCTTTAAAAAAACCACACACTAATTGTTAAGGAAATTGAAATGTTTTTTATTTAATGTGAAGTACAATCGATACAATTACATCGATACAATTCTTCTGCAGGAACGATTTCGATGAACCGATTTTCGAGCACTTTTTCCACTAAATCAAGTCGTATGTCATGAATAGCACGTTCAATATTGACTTGTAAAGCTTGAAGAGAGTTTGGTTTATTGCTAAAGACCAATGACTTCAAATAACCACACAAGAAATAGTCTAATGGTGTTAAATCACAACTTCTTCGAGGCCATTCAATATCACAATTTCTTGAAATAATCGAATCTCCAAACTTTTCTCGCAATAAATCAATTGTTGCACTTGCTGTGTGGCTTGTTGGAACCAAATGTTGACAAGATCAACTTCTACCAATTTCGGTCATAAAAAGTTGGTTATCATCGAACTATACCGATCTCCATTGACAGTAACGTTGTTACCGGCTTCATTTCGAAAAAAATACGGACCGATGATTCCACCAGACCAAAAACCACACCAAACTGTCAATTTAGGTGAATGTAATGGTTTTTCATGAATAATTTGTGGATTTTCTTCGCACCAGAATCGACAGTTTTGTTTATTTACCGCACCACTCAGATGAAAGTGAGCCTCATCGGAGAAGATGATTTTCTTTAAAAAATCGTTATCGTTTTCAAGTTGTTCCAAGGCAAAATCAGCAAATTCACAACGTTTACGGTGGTCCAATGGCTTTAGTTCTTGAGTGAGAACAATTTTATATGGATGCAAACCCAAATCCTTTCTCAAAATCCGCCAGGTTGTAGTTTGAGACAGTCTCAATTCTGGAGAACGTCTTGGAATCGACAAATTGCGGTCTTCAGCAACACTTGCCTGAGCGGCTGCAATATTTGCATTAGTTCAAGCGAATCTTTATCTTATTGGCACTTCAACATTATGTAAAGAAAATGTACGCTCAAAATTTCAACAATACGACGAATAGCGAGCACACTTGGACGATTATTACGACTATAAAATGGCAAAAGCGATAATAAAACTGAATAATTTGTAAACGTTGTTCTTGTGTATATCTCACCATGATGAAATTGTAAACATTACTGAATACAATGAAACAAAAAATGACAGAACATGACATATAACAAATGGCCGAAACGTCACTTAAAAATCATATCATTCCTATTGGAAAACCCTATATAATGTTTTTACATCATATTAGCATTTTAATCGTACTGGTACGATGGATTAGTTATAGGTATATTAAATTAAATTTTCTAATATTCTAATATACGAGTATTATAATATTTATACTTTACACTTTTATGTGGTATTTAGAAATTGACTAAAAATTTATTTACGCCTAAATGTTTTCTTTTTCTGTATATAATCACTAATCACATACACAATTTTTACTTAGGATTCAGGAATTATGTCACACCAGTCCCCTCTGTCAGTTACAAACACAATGTGTATACAATAGGTTTATTCGCAACCGATCCGAAATTTCTAAATCCGAATCAGACACTCATCCGCCAGAAATTACTTTAATCCGGGGATAGCGGATAATTGCGGATACCCGCGGATATTACTATGCGATGCAGGTCTCTAGTTCTCTCATTGTAAATTTGATTTTGTGATGACCTAAGCACATAACTCACAACATATTTAACAGCATAATTATGTATTATCAAGCATTAATTTTATTTTTATTAGTTTTTGATTTTAAAACACTAATGCACTATTTTGATGATGTAGGTTATTAGAATCGGATACATATTATGTGTACGTTCAGGCATAAATATAAAGCATATACCTGTGAATACAAATAATTCTTTGTCACTTTTCTTAAATAACAAACATAATTTCTAATTTAAATATATTGCTTTCCTAAAATAGAATAAATAATGAATTTTAATCGTAAATAATTTCACATACATGCTCGTACATACATAAAGTATTCTGGGTGCATTATATTGCCGTTACTTTATAGTTTATATTATTACATTTATTTATTATGTAAAATTTGCAACTAAAACACTAGAAAAAGAATAATAAAAACTACTAAATGCTTAATACGAGTATAAATATTGATTTGCATAAAATTTATTGCAATAAAGCATTGTGCTGTTTTTAAAAAAAATGTTTATCCTATAAAGGTGTATGTTATAGTTGTAAGTATAAACTCGGTATACGGTTAATTAAAATGTTAAATCCTAAATTTGTCACCCACACCCTAAACTGTTGCATTTTACAATTTTTACAATTTTCACTGCACATTAACATTTTTTATGTATTGATTGAATTAAAACGTTAAGTACGGTGTACATAAATTTGTAACGCTCTTAAGATCTGGGTATAGGAAACCGAGAACAAATAAAAGGTGTTTGTATTACGATATTGATATAATGTCCTTATAGTTTGCAAGAATAACATAACACACAAGGTTTTGGTATTTTATGTAACACGTTTGGTTAACCTGATTTCAAAATACCGATCAATCCACGTTAAAACAACAATAACATAAATTTCAATCTCATATACTCGCTCCTATATGTGTTTACATATTTTCCAGTATAATGCAGATTTCATATCGATTTGTGTCACAGCCATTCCAGGAAAAATGATTCCTTATATAACAATTTTTCATTTCTCTTCTAGTAAATTATTATGCATAATGCAAACATCATGACTGTATCCAATAGTAATTGACACTTTAAGTTGGCAAAGTACATACGGAGCAGAGCGTCTATGTAAATATTCATATCTCCCAAGTTATAAACGCAAGATAAATTAATCTGAATTATTAAATAAAATATGCTCATAGATAAAATTGCATTGAAATTAAAAGTTTGAAACTAATCAATAAAAAGATAAATACAAAAAAAATTCACACATTATTCATGCAGCAGCTCCATGTGGTATGTCTGCTGCACCCCATATGTAGACCCAATTATTTTTATTCCTTTTGCCAAAAAAAAAAAAAAACTAAATTTGTAAATTAAAATCCAAAGCCATTAAAACTATTGCTAAAAATTTCAATGTTTATTTTTTTGTTTGGTTTGCATTTTTTTTAAGTTTAATTCTATTTTTTATTTATAAATAAATTCTAATATTAACCAGTTTGCTTCTTTTTCAAATTGTATACGAAATACGAGTATGTACAGAGATAAAAAAAATTTTTTTGTTTCATTTCGTTTATCAATTGAATTTAAATTCTCATCGGGTACCACTTTTTCAGTTGCACTATTTTATTTTTGTTTTTTAATTTAATAATAAAACAATTTTCTTCTATTATCGATAGCATAGTCGTACAGGAAAAACTGAATAAAACAAAAAACATGAGAAGTGATAAAAATAGTTTCAACAATTACAATTTAATTGATCAATATTTGTTAAGTGGATTTTGTAATAATTTTTTTCCGGTTATTTTTGGGTTGTTTTGGAAATAAATTCAGGAAAATAGTGTTAAAGAGTTCTTTTTAAAGTGCGTCATGATTTACTTCCCCTTTATGTATACAAACATTTATACGTAAACTATTAATAGGTTGCTAATAATAAAAAAAAAATAAAATAAATAAATAATAATAAATAAATAACAATAAAAAACATGAGAAGTGATAAAAATAGTTTCAACAATTACAATTTAATTGATCAATATTTGTTAAGTGGATTTTGTAATAATTTTTTTCCGGTTATTTTTGGGTTGTTTTGGAAATAAATTCAGGAAAATAGTGTTAAAGAGTTCTTTTTAAAGTGCGTCATGATTTACTTCCCCTTTATGTATACAAACATTTATACGTAAACTATTAATAGGTTGCTAATAATGATTGTAGATCCCCTTTACTAAATCCGTTTAATTTTTAAAGTGGAATAAGTTTAACTTTAATGCTGTAGCTACACAAATTAACGAAAACTATTAAAATGTGTATTGCAATGAGAAGTGTTAATAACTCTGGGCTAAAAAAGTTCGTCAAAAATATATTTTTTGTTTAAATACTACCAAAACAAAAGCGGCTTGAAATTTTGGATTTTAAAATCCCAGATTATTAAAATCCCGAAAATCAAAAATCTAAACTTGAAATTTCGACAAACAGGATTTTTAAAAATCCGGACTTCAAGATATTAATTTAAAATAGTCAGATTTGTAAGCCGATTGGAATGAAACTCAGCGTTTACAATGAAAAGAAATTTCAATATTTTTTTATTTATTTTCCGAATGTGGTTTTCGAAATTGGTTAATTTGAACAGAACTAAGCTGTTTCTGAAACGTTTAGAACGTGGGTTTTCAGGACACCCAACAGTTGGGAACATGATGAATAAAATCGTGGCCAACGTTATAAATTTTTTTATGCGATGATTTCACTAATCATGATAGGGGACCTGAAGGCGCCTATTGGTACAAAATTCGTCTGACCGGCGTGAAGAACTTAACCAAATTTGTTATTTTAAAATTTACGCGAGTGTGCATTCAATATTTTAACAATGTAATTCAACAAAAACTTGAACAGACATGATTGAAAATCGCATTAAAATAGTTAAAAGTAAACTCATTCCAATTTTTGTGTTGTTCAATATATTTTACGAGCCCAATTATAGATCGTTTCACGCATTTATACTACATACATTAAATAGTTTACCTAATAGGCTTTCAAAATACAATGCTAAGAGTAAGGATGTGTGTGAAGTTAGCCCAGAATTTCATCCCAGAAAAATAAAAAAATATCATCGGGTAACACTAAAACTGCAATGATATCCCAGCCCAGAATTTAATATGGTAATTTCATTCAATCTGGATATTTTATTCTAGCCCAGAATTTTTTTTTTTTCAATTTTTAATTTAAAACCAAAATTAAAAATTAAGGAAAAATAATAAAAGTTTAAATTAAAGAAATTTAATTGATTTAGCTCTGAGGGTCAAGCTCGTTGATACTCGGTAATAACTAAAAATATTCTACAGTACATTTTTATTGTGTATCAGAGGCCAGTAACGGAATGTATTCTATTCGACACGGGGGCGTATTATCTAGGTCTAGTTTTAATTTCAAACCGATTTGCATGTTGTGAACGGAGCTATATGATATTTTGGTCAGTATGGTATCGCGTCCATATAATATCCAAAGGGATTCGGCCTGGTATGTCTTAGTGTATCAGAGGCCAGTAACGGAATGTATTGTATTCGACACGGAAGCGTATTATCTAGGTCAATTTGGGATGTTTTTTTACGTGAGTCCCCTTGCCTATCACGATATTGTGCTTGTTTTACGTGAGTCCCGTTGCCTCTCACGATGGAGTGCCTGTTTAACGTGAGTCCCCTTGCCTCTCACGATGGGGTGCTTGTTTTACGTGTGTCGAATAGAATACATTCCGTTACTGGTCTCTGATACACTAAGACATACCAGGCCGAATCTCTTTGGATATTATATGGACGCGATACCATACTGACCAAAATATATATAGCTCCGTTCACAACATGCAAATCGGTTTGAAATTTAAACGAGTCCTAGATAATACGCTCCCGTGTCGAATAGAATACATTCCGTTACTGGCCTCCGATACACTAAGACATACCAGGCCGAATCCCTTTGGATATTATATGGACGCGATACCATACTGACCAGAATAACATATAGCTCCGTTCATAACTTGCAAATCGGTTTAAAATTTAAACGAGTCCTAGATAATACGCCTCCGTGTCGAATAGAATACATTCCGTTACTGGCCTCTGATTCACTAAGACATACCAGGCCGAATCCCTTTGAATATTATATGGACGCGATACTATACTGACACAAATTATTATATAGCTCGGTTCGCAACATGCAAATCGGTTTGAAATTAAAATTAGACCTAGATAATGCTATGCCGTGTCGAATAGAATACGTTCCATTTACTGGCCTCTGATACACAATAAAAATGTACTGTAGAATATTTTTAGTTATTACCGAGTATCAAAGAGCTTGACCCTCAGTGCTAAATCAATTAAATTTCTTTAATTTAAACTTTTATTAATTTTACTTAATTTTTAATTTTGGTTTTAAATTAAAAACTGAAAAAAAAAAATTATGGGCTAGAATAAAATTTCGAGATTGAATGAAATTACCATATTAAATTCTGGGCTGGGATATCATTGCAGTTTTAGTGTTACCCGATGATATTTTTTTATTTTTCTGGGATGAAATTCTGGGCTAACTTCACAAAGGTAGAGTAAGGGGCGACGACTCATTCAATTTTTTGTGTTGGCACCGGGTTTCTGTTTGTTGTAAGGAGCTAATCCTAGAGATTTCCACGCGGTTTCATTATATAGGTTAAATCACCTAACTAATATGCTTTCAAAATATCATGGTAAGATTTAGGGCTAGTGAAATGCACTATGAACTAACAAGCTTTCAATGGGAAATCTCAAGTTATTTGATTTTTTGTGATTTCCCATTTAAAGCTTGTTAATTCATAGTGCATCTCATTAACCGTAACTCTCACCATGATATTTTGAAAGCCTATTAGTTAGGTGATTTAACGTATATAATGAAACCGCGTGGAAATCTCTAGGATTAGCTCCTTACAACAAACAGCAACCCGGTGCCAACACAAAAAATTAAATGAGTCATCGCCCTTACTCCTAACATTGTATTTTGAAAGCCTATTAGGTAAACTATTTAATGTATGTAGTATAAATGCGTGGGACGATCTATAATTGGGCTCGTAAAATATATTGAACAACACAAAAAATTGAATGAGTTTACTTTTAACTATTTTAATGCGATTTTCAATCATGTCTGTTCCAAGTTTTTGTTGAATTACATTGTTAAAATATTGAATGCACACTCGCGTAAATTTTAAAATAACAAATTTGGTTAAGTTCTTCACACCGGTATTCGTCTGACGATAAAATATAATATATGAATAGAACGAAGTACAGCATCAAAATATTCAAATCTGAATTAAACTTATCCTTTTATCAACCGATTGCCAAGCAACTCTGAATATACAATAATATGGCGCAACGTTGCCACATTGACATAACGTCCAAATCGGGAGAGAGTTAGTTCAAATGTAAACACAACATTAAAATCTGAAGCCTAAGAATGAAATGGTATAAAATTCTGGGTTAATTAGATGTTGTATTCTTGGAAATATTAAATATTTTCTACTTCCACAAGATAACGCTGATGACATAATCGGTTGGCTATAAACAAAAAAAATGGATGAATTTGTTGTGGTGAACATCCCGACTTTCTTTAACCACGAATGATTTCTAAAGCGAAAAATTAAATTTACCGGACTTTTGGTAAATCCGTCGGTCATTAAGTCCTGAGGGTGACACATAGGTAGCGCGTCTAATGAAAAACTCGTATAATTTTTAGGAAACACCAACTTAAATAATAACACCAACAACTTAAATATGAAGTTTCACCTCGATCAGTCAATCGGTTTTGGCTTTCGGTTGTCAATTTTTGTTGAAAAATTATTTAACCGAAAATCGTAATTTCCGCTTTAATTTTGAATAACCGATGTAAACCGAATTTGTTACAAAATTAATTTATAATCGTTTAGTTCATGATCACTTTAAAAGCTTAAGCCCCAGTTCCGAATAATTATAAAACATGTCTATTCTTTTTGTGAAATTTTATTTTATTTTATTTATACAGTAAGAACTATGAACGTTCGCTCTTTATCAACTTTTATCTTCTTAAGGGAAGGGGGCTAAATTCTTAAAACATAAACAACTTTTTTCATTTGGGTAGCAGCACCAACCTCTGCTTTTTCCATCGTTCAGGAAATATTCTTTGATTCAAACAAGAGTTCAGTAGGTCGAGAAACTCTACAGAATTACCATGGACAATCGTCTTCAGTGCGATATTTGAATTATTGTCTAGGTCCAGTGCTTTTTCCAACTTACTTACAGGCATTCTTTAAATCCGTCATAGTAATCGGTTGGATCACTACTAGTAATATGAGTCTGTCCTAGCTGGGTACGAAATCCAATTGCTCTGGAAAAATGTCCAGATAGTCCTCTGAATTATAACAGGACACGTCTACTTCATAAATCCGTAGTCAAGCTCATTGCAAAGATCCTTCCATGTTTTGCGCTTATTTCTCACTGCACTATATCTAGTAAGCTCCAAAACTCTTCTCGCTCGATGGCATTTCTTGTACAAGTTGGACATTTCCCTGATCCACCTGTAGTTTGGCGGGTAGCCGTTACTTACGACTCTCGGCATTACTGCGTTAAAGGCCCTACGTAGTTGGATTGCTCTGAAACCTATCATGCCTCTAGGAATACCTCACCCAAGATGGCTTTTAAAATGTCCACATCGGGGTTCTTAGCCCTACATGCTTGATGGTCGCTGTGCTTGTAGATCTCGCTGACTTTCCAATGGATTACAGCCCTCATAAAACCCCTACTTAAGAAGGTTATGTCAATAACAGATTTCGCTCCACCTCTACAGAATGTAGACTTTACATTATTACATATATCGAGAAGCGATAGTGCCTCAGAAAGAGCTTGTCCCCGGTTTTGGTGTTCTTATGCTGTCCCATACTATGGTCCTTAAAAAGAAATCCCCTGTTTTATGAATGTTCTTCGTTCTCTGGCATCTCCAATAGACGGTCCAAAATCTATTAAAATCCTCTATCGATATCATCGGGAATACATAGCAGCTATAAATATAAGTTCCGTCTATTTCACTATAGTAAACTCAGATTCGTGACTAATTGGGTCCTCTACGATGAGCCATGTGCTGCGTGGGCATATCGTAGCTTTACTGTGCTTCAGTGTGCTTGCACTTCTTGTATCGAATAACAAAGGCCTTAAGAGTATTGTTGTAGCCTCTTTTCTGACAAATCATTCAGTTTGCCTCATTAGTGCAATTCCTTAAAACATGACCTTGTGCTGTGCTATGGCATAGACTTTAAACGGTAAACCACCCATCCAATATTTACGTATTTTGAAAGTATTGGAAATCTTTCGCGCCACTACATTTCTCAAAGACTTTATTGTACTTACAAGGAGAACCTAACTTTCATCAAATTGAGATTCCCCTCACAGATAGACTTCCACTATTGTTATGACCTCATCTATGGTTAATAATCTCAGGCAATCGTCTGCTTTCTTCAGAGTTTTTACCTGAGCTTCCGTCTCAGAATTTGCTCCAAAGATGCAACCTAACCGTATTTTCGCAGGCCGGATTTTCTCAAGAAGTACACTGCCTCCTCCATCTTCCGAATGCGGGTCACCTTATCCACTAGATCATTTAGTTCAGAGTTGATCTTAATATTTTTCAATAATTCATCATATGTTATGTTTCCTGTATTCATCATCTCTAAAGAATCCGGAAGGGGGCCTATCCCATCAGTTTTTGCGTTTCACTACGTGTCAATTTGTGGTGATCCCAGAGTCTGTGTTGTTGTCCACTTCAATTTTGTAAACATTTTCGTTAATTTTCTGGGACTGAGGAACTGCCTCGCTTGCCTTCTCTAGAGAACTCTTACCTCATGGTGCACTTAGATGGATTTTCTGTTACATTACTAATTATTTCTTCATCAACATCCAAATGATTTGGTAAGATTGGAATGAGGTTCCGTCTTAATGTTGTTACGATAGATCGATACTCTATAAATATTTGTAAATAAGGCGCGGAACGCGTTGAAAATCTGCGTTCATATTCATTCTGAGCTCGTGATGCATTACCTTCTCAAAATTTGTAAACAAAATGAATATCAAATGTTTATTCGTTAATGCTGTATACTTTTCAAAATAGTTGCAAAAAATGACAAAGCTCCTATGAAAGCAGCCTGTTCCAGTGGACTGATTTCGGCCAAACATCACTGGTATCTCCAATTTATATTTTGGGATTATCAATTCACTCGTCTGAGCTATACCGAGGTCTATTTTTTGTTGAAAAGCAGTTGTTTTTACCAATTTTGGAAAACAGATCTGGGCCGATATTGTTGCAAATTTTATTTGCAGATTTACCACTCGCTATATCGCCGAAGTCAAAAACGGAATTTTTTAAAAATCTCAGTGTGTGATCGGGGTAAAACTTTAGACTTTAGTTAGGTCATTTTTATAAATTTTACGAGAATTCACGAGTTTTGTATATTTCACCAACATTCGGAATCTTGTGGTGGAAATCTGTGTACCGGCATTGGTAGCTTCCGTATGAGCTTTCTCAATTTTTGCAATGATATTGATAAGTAAAGCATTTACAAAAATCGACAAAGAATACTAAGAATCAGATTAATGTAAAGATTAAATTTTCAAGAACGGCTGACCATGCTGGTGTACTGAAATTTAAGTGAGAAAAACTAATTTTGATTATGTAACAATCCATTTGGGTTGAGTTAATAATTTAACGCTAATTCATATTTTACCTCGTATGATATATTTTGAGGTAGTGGCAAAGTAGTTTGCGGGGGAAAAACCATAAAACAAATAAGACAGTTATACGAACAAACTTCGAGTGCAAACACGCATATATTTCTGGTATAACCCGTAATATGCTTATGTGATGTGTTCCGACCATCCAACATATTACTGGTCAAATGTTGAATGTCGATATATCATTTCGGGTATACATTTGGCAAACTCATCATTATTGACAATTAAATTCGAATTATTACGAAAGCACATGGTGTATACAGCGAGGTCGTTAACTAACAGGTTTGGCGGATTTCTGAAGTTTTCGATGAGCAATTATTCAAGGGATATATGCCATTTCCGAGAAGTACCGGTGATCATCTTTATGGAAGACAAACTTTGAATTAGTATACTTATTAGCTTTAACTTTCTTTAAATATTTACGATCTGCTATAACTACAATTTAGACGAGTAAAATAATCATAAATATTATTGAAATTTGTTCATTCTCCATTTACTTTGTTTGGCAAACAATTCAAACAGTTTAAATTTTGATGTTGTAAATTTCCAACCACTATCGAAGTTGATTGTTATATGAATTAGTTAGGACAAAATGATTAATCTTAAAATGGAGTAAACGCGTTTATTAGTATGAGTGAGTGAGGTTCACAAAGCACTTTGTATTAAGAGATTACAAGCGGCATTGGTCTCGAGTGGCATTTTGTTCTAGCGACACTCATGATATTTTATTTTCTGAAAGTTATATTAGCTTCGGCATCAACCTTGGACTAATATTAACATAGAAAATAATATAATTTGTATATATGTGTATGTAGCCAGAAACAGTGCGCCTAGAATACTACAGGCCACACTGCCTTAAAAATGTTGCTATATGACGTCATTTTACGTCGTTGCTTCCATTTTCTCACTATTATAGGCAGTACTAAAATTAAAAAGATTTTTTTTTGTGTAAGTTGTTAAGTATTAATTCATAATATTATTTTAAAATTATGCATTCGAAATTATGCTAAACATGTAACCGCGTATAAAATGTGTACACATTTCGAGTAATTTACGGGAAGACATAACCTTACTTTTAGCACTCGTATACATTTTTTTTTGCTTATTTTCGTTTATTCTTTTTATGAACATGACTGCGGTCTACAGTTCAAAAAATAAACTGTATACATAAATTTGACGACATAGCAAGCAGTGTGGCCTGTAATATTCTAGGTGCACTGACATAAACCTCTGTTTGGTCAAATAAATAGTACAGTAATAAAATTATGATTGAAAATTAACTTAACTTTTTGTTTTCTAGTTTGATCTTCTGAAATAGATCATGAAAATAAAATATTTAGGTGGTCATCACTCAGTTTTTGTGTCTCATGTCGAATTGCATAGATGTGCGGTGCGATAAAGCGTTTACTTTTTTATGTATGTTTCAGAAATAACAATTGAATAATATTTTGTATACCCGTTGTGTTATCTACACAAATTATTAAGTATCACAAGCATTAAAATTTTAGTTACGTAAGTTAAGTAAACAGTTTAGTTGAGTAAACCATTGGGAGTTAAACGTGCCATGTTACATTGTAGTTCTAAACAAAAAGTTGATGCTCGGCTTTTCAAACATTCCACAAACTAATTAAATCATGCACTCTGGCTAAAAAATGTTGGTATTATTTCTATATAGAGTATTTGTAAACTCCAACCATTTTGACACAAGTTGCTTTCTTTGGCGAAACTGACCGTGGTGCCTACAATATATCTCCCTCGTCTGGAGTGCCAAAGTGGTGTCAGAGAGTATACCTGGAAAAAGGCATCTTTTAAATCCCGATCCATCTCAATTTCGAAAGTTAAATACATTTCTATCAAAAATTTCGTCATCGCCAAAGGGTAAAATATAGAGATGAACAAAAATTGTGCACTGAACTTTTTTACATTCAATAGGGGCAAATTTTTTTGGTCCACTTGACGACGTGCTACAATTCGAACCTTCACCGTGTATTTATTGCAAAATTAATGAGGAAAATATCGACGCGTACCGATTTATAAATCGAAAATATTTTACTCGAATAAATAAATTGCAAAATGGTAAATTTAAAGTGCTTAGAAAAATTCGAATTTTAAACAAAAAACTCGTGGATTTCGCCGTTTACTTTCAGACAACAAAACCGCAGAAGTGGCCAGAAAACTTTAAAATATTGACTCAAAATATTTATTATCAATCTCCTAAGTCTTATAATTTCATGAGGGGGATTAAATTTTGATTTACTATCAAAATCCTCCCTTTTTTCGGAAGAATTCGTAATACAGCTCAATTCGAGATTGGATCGATGGCTCCGTGGATTTCGGTTTATTATGCAGAAGACACTCTAAAAGTAGTAGTTACATTTGTGTGTTCAAGGTACGTAGTAGTATAAATATATTTTGGGCTTTTTATAGTTTTATAAGGTTATTTTTATAGACCAAAGTCACCGTGGTTAGTGCTTTTGCGTTTGAATCGAGAGTACCGAGTATAACCCACCTAGCGAAGTGCAAAATTAACTGTCTGGTCCATCTACAATTGGCCTTTGCGGGAGCGTAGGCTCTGGTCTGTAGATCTATAGGATAAAGCAGCATGCCTCTAAAAAATATTCACAGGATCATAGCTGTAATCAAATAGTGCACGCGAACGAATGGTAGACTGTGAATGAATCACGATATATATGAATTGAGTTTTTGATAAACTCCATAATATAGAATTCATTAAATTTTCTAGGCTGAGATAGGATTTAGAGTCGGCAAACGCGAAAACCTGGAAAAAAGGAAAGGAAAATCTGGTACAAATTAGTCGGGCAATGATAAAGTCTATTCGCAAAGATAATAGTTTCTAAATACTGGATGCAATATGTTTCTGAATTTTCAAGGGGCTGCGATAATAGGCTAATAACTTAATCTACCGATAAACTTCAGGCCTCGCTGATTGTACGGCCCCAGGATTGTACGGCCTCCAGCTTCTGTTGGACTCAAAATTAAAGAAAGCAAGATAAATGTAGCGGGGAAGTGATAGCTTTGATGAGCGTCGGTGGGTGGTAATAATGTCGGTGATCATATCAAAGAGTATAAGGCTACATTGTCAGTAGTAATTTATACCCTCTACTCAAACCCAAAGACCTAGGCTCCACAATGACTAATAATTTGAGCAAAACGGATTTAATTTTCCATAAAAGTTCCGTACCTATATCGATGATATACCTATATAGATAATTAAAACATTCATCTCACAATATGCCAATATGCCGTGATCATGAAAAATTTTGAAATCGATTTTTTGCACCATTCGCTATATCGCCGAAGTTAAAAATGTTGTGTTTTAAAAAATCTCTGTGTGTGGTTCCGTGCAGACTAATGTCTGTAGCTCTCTACAGCCCAGACGGATTGCCTGACGAAGATCTCAATGGTTTTGGCTGAAATCGGTCCACCGAAAGTAGCAGCCGCCATTTTTCGATTATGGTAAATGGTTTGAAAATTGACATATTTTCAAAACATTTACCATAATCGAAAAGTGGCGAGCGAAAAGATTCTGAGTTAATTTTGCAACAATATCGGCCCAGACCAATTTACCGAAATTAAAGCGGAAATGACGATTTGTGACAAAAAAGATGTCAAAATGTTGTGGCCATCACCTTACTTTCTTTTATCACGAATACACTACACTTCATTTATATAGCGAAAAATTACGCTTACCGGACTTTTAGTAAAACTGACTTGTGTAATAAAAGTAATAATTCCAGCTCAAATTTCAAAAGACCAACAAGGTCAACTCCAGCCCAACCCCCATCATTGCAAAGGCATCAACGTTTCAACATCATTTAAAAAGCTCCCATAATCTTGCCTCTGCTGGTACACAGATATCCATCAAATTTCGCAAGGATCTCCCGATTAATTAAAAAAAGATTTAGATAAAATTAAGCCTATAAATAGAAAGATAGGAACATTACCCAAAGGAATCCTATGCGTGTGTTACCAGCTAAATTTTTATTATTTTTCACAAATGATACTTGCACGTTTAAATTATTTTAGTTTGAACTCCAATTATTATTTTATGTCAGAATCGGAATTTTGCTTTGATAATATACTTGACAATGATTTTGATACTCTTTTGTCTCTTGGCGTTCATTTAACGCAACCAATAATGTAATCGATTGAGCATTACCTTGAGATTAACTAAAAACTTTTTAATTAAATTTAAATTTTTCCAAAGTGTGAAACCTCTCTTGGTTTTGTAATGTTTTTAACAAAGCGCCAACATGTTTTATCTTCAAACTATTTATTCACGTAACTCAAACTAATCACAATATGGTTACGTCTCCAGTAAGAGATCATTTTCTAAATTTGCATTCAAAGTAGTTTTACAAGTGAACTGCTTATATTTACCGCCCGTATAATTAACACTACAGGTCAACCACTATAAAATTGTGGTATGCTTAAAATACCTGTAAACACTTAAAATGGTTTGAAACCGCAGACATCCGTAATCGATTAAGAATTTATAGCTTATCTCACATTTTAATCAGAGCTCATTTTGATATTTAGTATGTAAATCTAAATAAATATAAATATATTTAGATTTACCGGAGCTATTAACGTTTAGCAAAAAATTGACAACATTAATGTCACCGGATTAATACTCGTATTGTGCGTAAGCGATCAAGTTCATAAAATAATACGCATCGAACAGTGTAATACTGGATAAGAATGCTACCCAAATATTTTTTCTATTTCTCATTAGATGTCACCACACTAATCATAAAATGTAATTAAAATATAAATTACAACTTTGCACGAATAATAACTTGTGCATTGTGTACTAAATAGTTCATTTTAAGTGCATTATACCCTTAATCTTTTGTTTCACTTTTCGTAAAGTTAAAATAAAATTGAATACCAAAATAAAAACCAACAACAGTACGGTGACACGAAACTATTTATAAAAATAAGTACATACAATTATAAATAATCCAACGTAAAACTAGTTTCGTAGCTCTTAACAATTACTCGTACATTTCAGTTTTCATTAAACATAAATTTATTATTAAGCCACATAATGCTGTTGTTGCAGAAAATACTCGTATAGAGTGGAAAACTAGTTTTAAACATTAATATGTGTAGCATTTAGAATGTGTACATACGAGTACGATTGAACTATTCGACAATTTTTTTTATTTTTATAATTTTTATACGCGTTGTTACAGACCGCAACTACTTTACATAATAATTTTTGTTGTAAATTGTAGATTTATATAGAGTTGATCTCGTTTCCATATTTATAATGATCATGATCGTCATTACTTTGTAGGTATAGTACATATTTGACGAGCCCACGAATTCATGCGTTCTGATTGGTTGAATACAAATGCATCGCGTGATTTCTCTCTCTTTCATATCTTGCAAATGTTATCACGTGGTTAAGACATTAAAAAAACGAGCGAGAGTCATACGATCGCAATATTAATTGTTTGGTTTGAACTACAGTTTACAAAGTAAACGACCTTGTATTCTTACAACTGTTCAAATTTTATATACACTTTGTGTCACAACGTATATATAAATACGTCTTGGCTAAAAGTGGGAATATTCTCTAACCTCGGATATAACAACAGTTGTTGG
This sequence comes from Nephrotoma guestfalica, assembly GCA_963691935.1. Taxonomy (NCBI): domain Eukaryota; kingdom Metazoa; phylum Arthropoda; class Insecta; order Diptera; family Tipulidae; genus Nephrotoma; species Nephrotoma guestfalica. Next base: position 292,029,038 of record OY829914.1, on the reverse strand, counting down.
GGCACGCTTAAAATAAGCGGAAGTTAAAAAAAGATGAGGACCACCTCTGACAAGTGGCCTTTGTGACGTAAAATATTGTACGTAATTTTATATTTGCATTTTTTTAATGTTTGTACAGGTATATAAATATTGGTGAAGAGTCTTTTCGAATGTCAGAAAGTTAATGTTACGACTAACCTAATCCGGCGAAGCTCAGATTTCATTTTAAATCTTTTTTCACTTTTTTCGGTTATTTCGGATGCCAAGAATCATTTGCGATTAGTCTTAATACTTTTAAAACTTGGTTGGACAATTTTGATAAGAATTGGTTGCACTAGATATGTGGCACTATAGATAATGTTCTATTTGGATGGAATTCGACCGCTATTCAATCTATTTTTTATGATTTCAAATACAAAAATTCAACATAATTCAATAATGAATTAAAACAATTATTTAGATGATAAGATTAAAAAGAAGTATTTCAAGTTATTTTCGAAACTGTCCTTGGCTAGTTTCAAATCAAATTAACCTTCCTCGATATTAAAAGATTTTCATAATCATATCCAAAAATCGAATATTACGCAGTAAATTGCGATGCTTTCCCTGTTATATATTGTGAGTCTTTAAAGCTAAGTAAAACATTTCCTATAGACGAAGATTTTGCGCCATATTTTCTTGTATGAAGGTAGGTAGGTGTGCAACGTTCTAGTGCTGTTTTCTTTAAGACGGGCACTATGAATTTTTTGAAAGCTTTAGGGTATTATGTACATGTATTGACAAAACCAAACATAGAATTCGCTTTCACAATTGTTGTATCGATGCACATATTGAAGGTCATGTCATTAGAAAGGTGACTACTAAATGTATGGTTCTGAAACTCTCTGCAATCCAATGTTATTGATAATGGGACGTCCATTTCTGTGGAAAAACATTCTTGATAGTGCAGAACATCTCCAATTGCAAGAAATATCCAATTGCTTGCTACTCCATATCGGATCCGATATGGATCCTTGAAGAACTCTCGAGATACCTCTAACCACTTTGGATTTGTTATTTGTTTGAACCCTTCAACAAATTTGATGAAAATTCAAAACTATCAAGTGCGTTTTGATCAACATTTGGCGACATTAGGTCTTTTGCTTCAAGGGTTGTCATAACATTACTATAGATGATGGCAATGGTTGCTTTAAATTTAATCAGTTGTCAGCTTTGGTAAAAGTAAGATAACATGTCGTATGTGCAATCCAGGAGAAGGCTGTTAGAGTAGACATCCTTTTAGACAAACGTAAGGGTAGTGTTTAGGGTAAACTTATTATGTACATTCAGCACGGTAGATAGACTAATGCATTGTACATTTGCTTAAGAAATCCACAAGCCAAATATATCTGGCAACCATATTTGATATTGTCTTAAGAGTGTTGTTTACTTAAGTTCGAATAAGTTTTGCAGCCTCGATAATCACCTGTGGATACATTTTCTTCTAGAGTTCTTTGATATGCAATAGCTATTATGGAAAACTCGTAAGTTTTTCCCATTTTTGGGAAATTTAGAAATATCTCGAAATATTTTATTATTAGGTCTCAAACTTGGAGAAGTTGTGCAAGCTCGATCGGAATATAGAACACCAATAGCATCAAATGCCCAGGTTTGTTTGTTTTTAAATATTTTGAAAGAAACAATTTAAATAAAAAAGATCTAGGCTAAATTTAAAAAAAAATATGAAAACTACCTCAAAAAATTGCCGATAGAGGACCAACGGTTCTGTGGTATGCAAATATGGAGTTCTCCTATTAGAAAGGTTCAAATTGTAAAGAATTATGTTTAGACACATCGAAATCTAATTTTTAGGTTAGCTTCATCAATAAATTAAATTTTTAAAGATAGCAGAATCCATTTAGCAGGACCTTAGAAGATACTATGTATAGTTATAGGCCCATAATAGGCTAATCACTATATTACAAATTGTTGGACTCCATCCCTTTCAACTAAAATGATAGGTTCTGCTAGCTTTAGAAAAAATTGGAGAACCCATATCAACAAATGACTTGGAACCAACCGAAAACTTGAAGGCTAATTATAAGTAACTTCTATAGTATAAAGCATTACACATTTCCATTCCAAAACTAGCAGAGCCCAAATAGAAAATCTGCTAGCTTTAATTGAAATAACCTAAAGCTTGGACAAGAACAAATGGAGCCCAAAACTTTTAAAGATTCATTTGATTAGGCCATAATGCGCCTTAAATTATTTGTGCATAAATATATCTTGTTTTGTGTTCTAATTTTGGTTTTGGTTCGATTTTGGATTTGGGTTCTGCCGGCTTTCAATTAAATAACTTCAAGCTTGGTCAAGAACGGATGGAGCTAAAATTGTTTAATGGGATATTTGATAGGCCTTAATGAAACTTAAATGATTTGTTTGTCAAAGTAGATTTTGTATCGCGTCCTAATTTCGGTTTTTGGGTTTGCTCGTTTTATTTGGAATAGCCTAAATCTTGGTAAAGAACGAGTGAAGTCCAAATGAGCCTAAAGCGTTTAATTATTTGTTTGTCAATAGTTGTTTTGCGTTCTAATATCGGCTTTGGTCCGATTTTTGATTTAGGTACTGCTAGATTTGAAATGGAAAAGCCTAATGCTTCATTTAAAATAAGTGGAGCAAAAAAAATGTTAATGAAACATTTAATTAGCCTATGATTAGCCGTTTGATTCTAAATCATTTTAGCAGAAAATGCTGCGTTTAAGGACGTCTTATTTTGTTCACATAGCAGTTCACATTCAACAGGTAGGAGTATACGACTCATCTTTCCTAAAATGAAGGTACGTCATCATGGAATGTAATACATAAATTAGAACATTACAAGGCGTATTGACTTGATGATACAGTTTTTCCATTAATTCAAGAAGAGATTTGAGGTTCGGCAAACTGGAACTGTTGAGCCTGAATAATTTTTAAAAAATCGTCCTCGTAAAAATCCTCCCAATACGTCACGAAACTGCATCGTAAATTTACGCTAGCTTTGGTAAATTTACCATTTGAATGAAACTAAGACATTTCTCAAGCGGGTATTTTGGATCGTTTAAGGAAATACGTGAAAATCAAGATCAAATAACGAAATAGTGTACGATTTACAAAAGTTGCTCGAGTTACGTCTCCGCTCGTGCTAAGACTAACGAGAGGTTTTGAAAAAAAAAAAATTTTCTAGAATAATGTTTACGAATAGCTCCCAGGAAAAAGTGAAGTTCTAATAATTTCGCAATTTGGACTCAATAAAATGTTATGTACGATACCAACCAGTTAACTTTGCAGGGCCGGATAAAGGTGTGGTGTAACTCCATAATATTTGCTGTGCATGGCAATGAAAAGATTGCGCCTACTTATACGTTGATAGAGAAATAATCTGTGGTCAGAAAGTATCATCCGATTTTGAAAAAATTTGGCCTTTTTCGCTCGACTCCTGATTCTGCCTACTAGAGGTCTCAATGTAAACGAGTTTTATTTACCATGATTGACCAGTTGGGAGACCAACATTTTTTTTGTTTTATTACAATGCGCGCGAATAAAACAGGATGACCAAAACTAATGAGACTGTCATACAGATTTCGCTATTATTTAGGAAACGGCAATTAACTATGGCGTATATTAGAGACTATCTGGTGGTGTCGATGGAAAAGTCTGGACATGAGAGCCGTCAAAAACATCTAGAGAAATCTATCATTAAGGAATATATGGAGCAGAAGCAACCTTTAGAGAAAATATTTGGATTCAATGTAGCATCCTGAGTTTGTTATTGTAGATATAACTCATAATCTAGTGTCAAGTGTCGACATTCGAATTTTGTAAAACTCACTAATTAAGAAAACGTTAGAAATATCTGCTCTTCCTAGGTTGTTAAATATGTCGAAAAGCTCGGTTCTATATATATTCGAGCTTCATGGCTTTTTGGACGAGAACGAATTCCTAAGTCTAACAAAGTTCTGAAAATTAAAAATATTGTTCGCAATTCATTTAAAGTCCCAAGAATTGGAAAATATTATTTTGGCTCGGGCTGTAGCCTAGTATAAATTTTCTTAAAAGAATCAGTCATTAGATATCGCAACTGTGCTATAGCAGTGGATCCAAATTCGATTTAAACCCGAAACGGTAACTTTACATTTGGCGTTTCGTGGCGAAAACGCCAATGAAATGCAGAGATAAAGGATTTGGTCAAAGAATCAATTGAAATTTGATATCAATAAAACAAATTTGTTAAAGATATTCGGTAATATGAGCTTATATGATGAAAAGATCCTTTTGCTGATTTGCTTATTAATGCCGTTGGGAACAAAGCCGCGGTGGGTATGGAATTGTGCTGTAACGATTAGGGTGTGATATAGCGAAAGTTACTCACATCTGTTCGTTAGAAATTTTATTTACAAAATGAAACAAATCAAAATTGTTAGAAAGATGCTTTTCTACAAACATTCCCATCCACCACTAGAAAAAAATCATTTTCTGCCGCAAAATGTTCCTCATGAACAGATCTATCACGTCTATATAGTAGAACAAATCTTCCGCAGATCGAAAAATGTCTCATATTCATATTTGGAGCGGAAAATTACTAAAGACAAATTTTCAAATTCACCGTTCGAAAAAATATGTATTTACAAAATGTTCGTATGTCATTACGAAACCAGCCCAAACCCATGATAATGACTTGTGATTGGCAGAAATTGAAAAATGACTCATACTTGGAGTGGGAATTGGTAAATAAAAAAATTTCAAACCCACCATTCGGAAAAAAATCTTTGTTTACAAAATGTTTCCCATTTAAGGCTAATTTTCCTCTATCCACCGCTTGGAAAAACATTTACAACAGAATGTTCCTTGGCCAAAGCTTTGGTAATGTTTTGTTATTGCCAAGGTTGAAAAATTACTCCTTCTTGGAGAAGAGAATTGTTAGAAATAAACTTTTAAATTCAACGTTACCAAAAATTTTTATAAGCAAAATATTCTTACGAGATAGACGAATCCTACCCAAATCTCTGATAATGGCTTGTTGTTGGCCCAGATTGAAAAACTACTCATGCTTGGAGTAGTAAAATGAAAATAAAAAACGTTCAAATCAAATCAATTCTCTTGCTTAGTGGGACCTTCCCCACATCTGATAATAGCTTTAAATCGTCGCAATGACTCCGGTTGTTAGAACAATTATTAAGACAATTCAAGAAAGATATACAAATCTCATTATAGTGCCATTGAGTTGGGCAGATTCCCTATAAGGTGTAAACTGTACAGACTAGAAACATAGGCAAAAACATTTACGATAAACAAAAAATCAAGCAATAACTGATTAGGAGGATCAAAATCAGTTTTTTTACGTAAAATTGAATTATCGTAGATCGCATCATTAACAGCAGCCTCGTAAGCAAAATTGGCATATACTCGTGGATGATGCAATACGTAATCGAATATTTGTTGTTTTTTCTAACGAGCTACTAGCTTTAGAACCGAATCCAATCGAGTTTTTATGACACAAAACCTATTGAGAAATTTAGTCGTACAAACACGAGTCGAGTATTGTGTGGATATGATTATTTTGTCTCGAAGAGTGGCATTTCGATTCTACAAAAATACACTCATTACTTTTCATATTAAAGTGTTAAAATAAGAGCAACAATAAAACAACTGGAAAATTATTTAACACGAAAAAAAATCTTTTTTCCTCCACTAGATATACTCGTCCTAAACAAACACACAAACAAAATACGAGTCGAACACACATAAAAAAACAGTGGAAAACTAAATACACACAGATATCATCCAACAAAATGCTTACCAAACCCAACAAGCAACGTAAATTTTTAATTGTTGCAAAAAAGGCCAAAACTGCATTTATATTTATTCTGAAGCTGGAAATTTTTTTACATCTCTTGTACGCTGCTCTATTACAGAATAGTTTTTTTTTATAAAGTGTGTCTGTGTGTGCGCTTTGAAATGGATGGGGAGGTGTGATCCTGGGGGTGGTCGATTGTGTATGTACGTAAGTAATTTCGCGGAAATATAAAATAACAATTTTCATCTGCTATTTTACCAGTTATTATTGTTATTGTTATTACTCGTTGTTTTTGGTTTAACTGTTGGATTAAATTCAATTATGTACGTATGCCGGGAAGAGACTTTAAACAAATAGAAAAATTAAACAAGAACATCGCTTCTCTATGAAGCATCAGCAGTTTTTATGGTTTACTTTGCGTTCGCAAGTTTTTTCTTCTATTTTTTGGTCTAAATAAAAATAAACACTATCAGTAACAGGTTTTTTGTTTAGTTAATTATTGTGGTAAAGGATACCGTGTATCTGTGTATATATCTAAAGTCTGCTATTTTGAAATTTAAGTGATAAGAAAAGAATCTAATTAAAGCTGGAAATCTTATATGGTTTCGAAATAGTACTTATCAACATATTTAACTAAGCTGATCAAACACAGATGAACGCGTACATATTTATCTTCCAAATTATCACTTGATATGTTGAAACAGTATAATAGTAATTTAAAATTGTTAACATAAATTACCATAATGTTTTATGTTCGTATAAAGAACCAAAAGAGGTTTCTATTAATCGGACTATTTCGTCTTTATCTGTAGTATAATAACTATACTCCTTTGCTGACCTTCTTATCAGCTGCAAGAAAAAAAAAATTAATTTCAACGTACTTTTGGAATATGATTTACTCTGTTTAAATTGATCAGTGTATTGGCACCGTAGTCACTTCAATCCTCATGGCAGGTAGAAAAATATTAGGGCGAAAGTTATCTCCCTCAACTGAATTTTGAGCTGACAGTCACTATGGTTTAGTTGTAAACTAAAAAAAGTCTGGAGCAATAAATTCAGTTTTAAATTGTATACGAATGTGAAAGATTCATAACATATTGGTGCCAGAGTTACAGATCCGAGGACCCTTCGTGGGCATGAATGATGGAATTTCGTATAGCGGAGATTCTAAAATGTTATTTTATAACGGGTATTGATGAGGCCAGCTGAAACAGACCTAAATTACTCTTAGATAACCTGGATCATGATGAATTTTGTAAAAATAAGATGATTAAAATGGGATACTATCTTAGATTTTGATTAAGACCAATTTAGACGTAAATATCCTCAGGAATGAGAAAAAAATGACATCAGAAGTGAAGCAGCCAAACTAGATTTGTGCAATCAAGAGAGTTTTCGGTTAGCCCAAGAATTTTAACACAGCATTTAACTCAAGAGTTTAAACAAAAAGACTAGCCTACATGGAGTTCAGACAAAATATGAGGACAGTGAACAGTTGCAGTAGAAAAAGCAGCAACAATCTTTGCAGTGCTGTTATACGCAAGGAATGATATCAAAATTTGTTCAGCATGCCATCAAACTACAAAATTAGACCAGCGATGGCTAGGAAAAATGAGCAAAGTGAAAACCTTGTACAAATTAAAACTCAGGAGCTTTAGAAAGAGATAAAATCTCTTTGAAGCAAAAGTTAATAGTCAGTTCAAAGAATTTGATGACAACCTTAAAGATCGAGTTGAAAAATTGCAAAGGCAACTGAGACAGGCCTCCGAAAATAAAATTGAACATCAAAAGGTTCGCTTAAAAGCTCGTCCCTCATATACTAATGGCGAAGTAAGCAGAACAACACAGATGCCCGATGATTTTTGAAAGAAATTCTGGAACATTGCCAAACTAAACATGTTCAATTGTGATGGTTTACGGCCGGCGCAAGAATTTTTAGGTATTGAAACGACTAGTGAAATAGAAAACAACACCAAATATTCTGTGGCTAAGGTGAGAACAAGCCCTAGAGAATTTAGGCATTTAACACGAGAGTTTAAACAAAACGATTAGTCTACAAAAAGATCAGGTAACCAACCTTTCCAGTGCTGTTATATGCAAAGAAAGTTATCAAATTCGATCAGCATGCCACCAAACTACAGTATTAAACCAAGTGTTAGGGAAAACGAGAAAAGTGAAATCTTGCGCAAATTAAAAGAGAGTGGATTCAGTGGAAGTTCTACGCCAACTGATACATTAAAATTATGCAGTATAGGTTTGCAAGATAAGAGTATTAAAAAAAGGTGAAACGGTTAAAATTTCTGGGCTCGCCGGCTTACCCGTTCTTCACAAAACAAAGAGAGAAATGGCTCGAAAATCACAATTTACTTTCTGTATGATAGTTTCAACATGGAACAAAAGCTTTATAAATTCTCGATAAATCTCCGACTCCGACGGTTGGCCGATGTATTTCTTTAACCGATGACGATCTGAATTGAACCAATATAGTTCGAACGAACGAACTTAGGCAACGCTATTCCAATTCACATACTGTTCAAAAGCTCACCGATCACAAAATAAGACGCGGTCGAAGAATTTTGCAACAGGTTGGATGTCACCGTTGGTATTTGTTTAGAATATGGGTGGCTCGACAAGCTTTTAGTTTATATTTACCATGTAGGAAATTGAATGTTGTATAAAAAAGGCCTACTATTGCGAAGTATAAGACGCTCTAGATAATTTTCCAGGAGCCAAATTGGTTAGAGCCTAAACTCTTAAAGTGGAATCAGACTTCGACACATGAATTTGAAACCCAGTTTTGGTGTATTTGAACGACTTTATAGTATTTATGTTGTCAGTTTGGCGAGCATATCGATAATCTTATGCAAAGCCTTTAAGTAGCTGCTGAGCTAGAGCTGAGTTCAATAAAAAACAAACGTTTTAAGAGCCATCAAGTTTTTACTAACACCAGAAAGGTTTAAACGTATATATGATACTCCAAGACACTCACCAAAGATAGATGTGACCTCCAGGAGAACTTCAACTCTCATGTTACATAATACTCACTTGATATTGATAGATTTGCCGAATGTTAATTGGTGATTGGTACGGTTATACAATTCAACCAAAAAGAAAGCATGTCATAGAACTTATACCGAAGATGCGAGGGTATTACAAGGATTTAAGAGGAGTAAAGTAGTTTATTGAATTCAACAAACTACCAGAAATATGATGAAGATGGAATACGTAGCCAGATGGACACGATAAGATCTTAAAAGTGCAGAGAAACTGTTCGAAAAGTACAAAATTACAGTAGGATTATGAGACGGATACACTTAAGTCAACTGTTGAGCGATATAATAGTAGATGATCGATCGATTGGTTAAGGTGTAGGCTACACCAGTGTTATCATTTAAAGATTCAGGTGATGACATTCGCAACCAACATCCTTACTGCGAATTAATTTTAGTTGGTGACTTTAATTATTCCATAAAGAATGGCTGATTCACCAAGATACGAATTTGGCTGGGTGCCAAGCAGAGTGCTTTGCCGCTGCACATGACCTCACATAGATTGTTAGTGATTCCTCATTTGAATGTCAAAATTCTACAGGAGTCCATATTCTGGATCTTTGTTTCACAACAATTCTTCCATTCAATGAAAGCATGTATAGAGGCTAGAATTGGAAGATCTGACCATAACTTGAACCGAAACCCAGATTACAGTCAAGGCGCATTTGGCATCACGCCGATACAAAATAATTCTAGAATTTCATTTTTTTCCACGAGAATGAGTATAGGAAAGGAGTTATATAAAATGTGTGATATGCTCAAATCTGAGGGGTCCGTCCCCTGCATCAAGGGGATCCTCCCTTTAAATTTCTACACCATTCATCCAACCGAATTCTAATTTTGTATAGGTATTTTATATCAAAATGAGCAGGTTTTCGTACCATTTTTGAAGGGATCGGCACACTGTGTCTAAGTACCATAGGAAAAGGCGTTTGATCCGCTCAACCGACCATCATGAAATGTTAACCATCTATAAGTTGCATGTCCAGAATCAATCTTACGATATTTTTGAAGGGGTCAAACCCGCGGCCTAGAGGCCCCGGCACACTTTTTTCTAAAATTTCATTTTTTAAATGTTTTCGCGTGAATGCCATAAAGAAAGATATTATATTTGAATTGTGACATTCAAGAATCCAAGGGGTTCTTTCTCTGGGCCAAGGGGTTTCTGAAACGTTTACATTTTTTTCAAAAATGTATGTTTGTTCCGAATGGACGGGATCCGCCACTCAACGGAACGTTGATTTTTACCATGTATAAGTTGCATGTCCAGCACCAAGCTTACGATATTTTTTAAGGAGCTGGTTTCTGGGGTCTAGAGCCCCGGTACAAACTTTTTTAAATTTTATCACGGGAATAAATTTAGGAAAGGGGTTCATGAAATTAGTGACATGTTAGGAGTTCCTTCTTATACATTTCCATCCCATTCATCCAATCGGATTCAAATTTTGCAAGGAAATTGTATATCAATATGAGCAATTTTTCGTTATACTTTTTAAGGGGTCGGCCCCTGGATCTAGGTGGTTCCATACAATTGTTTCTCAAAAATGTCTGCAATTGCAAGTGGAATCGCCTCAGCGTACAGAAGAGAACACTGTTGATTCTGAATCAATTGAATCGTTCAGTCAAAAAGAACGTTTTCTTCTAAAGCTGATAAAACAAGTGAACAGCATGCGACACGGATGGAAAAAATCGCTTGCGATAGTCGGTCAATAGAACAATTCGGAGGTCTATTATTATGCAGTATTAAATTTCTAATTACTCCCGTGCAACGGAATTTAAAATTTTGCAGATGTTCAGATGCTATCAGGAACAGCGCAACACTGAAAAATCAATTAATTGCGCCTTGATACTAAGTCATAAATTTTCAAACTCAAAATGTCAAAAATTTGTCCTGAATACCACCTTTATGATTAGTTTGAGGTTTATGAATTAGACCCTAAATGTTTGCGGTAGGTCAAGAGATTTAATATTTCCTATTTATATTGTAGTTTACTATTTTTACTAAAGAGTCAAGTTTGTCCTAGATTTTATTTTTGTAACTTTTTTTCCTGCAATTTGTTCTGGGGCCAAGGCTCTCCTAACTCTTTCGCGGTTTCCTTTTTCCATCCTTACTTTTACGGCAGTGTCAGCCAATTCGAGGACGTACGGTTATAGGTCCGATTTTATCACCATTTGCACATTGCATAGCTGCATGCCAGCCTATACTGGCATGGAAGATGTCAGTCGGCCCTTGAGTTTTGCACTCCGACAGGCGGTCATGATGTATAAGATAGCAGAAAAATGTGTTCTTGATATTCACCGCTAGAGGCATCAAAATCACAAAATGGACATTTTTTCTGCTGATATTTTTTGAAACCAGCAGAAATGTTTTAAAATTTTTAACCAAAGAGTGCTACCAACATGTATTTGCATTATGATGCTTATGATAATTTAAGTATATTTTGAGAGCCTCTCTTTTTCTAAAGAAAATTTCAGTTTTTTTGTTTCAAAACGTTTAAACATATACTTTCTCTTCTGTTTCATAAATGCTTTGATTTTTCATAAAATTTTCTGCTGAGAATTATTGATATTCTTAAAAATTTCAAAAAATTTCTGCTGGTTTCTAAAAATATCAGCAGAAAAAATTTCCTTTTTGTGATAGTGATGCCTCTAGCGATGAGTAGCAAGAACACAATTTTTCTGCTGGAAATTTTCTGCTATCTTACACAGGCATCAGGGGGTAATAAATGTGTTCCATTTCATCACAGATCGTAATCTGTTGATGAAAATTCCCTTTGCATCCTGCCCCTATTGGGATTCGACCCCGGTACCTCCCGATCCAAATGCCAAAGCTTTAACCACCGTGCCATTTGATTGGTATTTTTGTAGTTTTTGGATAAAGTTGGGATAAAGTTCACGCGTATAATGTTACCAGATTAAAATTTTATAGATATTTATATAAAACTGCGATAATAGTGTTGCCTGGTTTCACATATTTAAAATTTAATTTACGACGGATATTATTATTGTACTTCGCGCAATACTGGATACAAAAATCACTCAAAAATGTCTAAAACATAAGAAATTTAGGGCGATGACATTCAGGAGGTTTTGAATAGTTTCGAATATCGAACGACTTGTGGCGTTAGTTGTAAAAAGTAAAATGCAGCAAAAGCAAAGGAGTGGTATGAGTGTTCCTGTAACATAATTTTTCGTTTATATTACATACAATTAAAATAAAATAAATCGTATACGAATATGAAAATCAAAATGATCAGCAGATAACTCAATAGTCAGTAACAAGGATTCTCATTGAGTCTCATTCAATAATACTAAAGTGTAATTAATTTGAATTTAATGTGCATTTCGATTTCCATTTTTATGTTATTAAGAAATAATAAGCAATTAACACGGTGTCGCAACGAATTTTCAAATAATCAACGTTTTGAGATTCAACAGTTTCTGATTTTGTTATTTTAAAAATATTTTTCTTACCCAAAACCCTAGTTATGGTGTTATGAAGTATAAAAACAATTTTGGTAAACATTTTTTTTAATAATAAAACAGTTTATAATTTTTTTAAATTTAAATAAATTAAAAACTTTTTGTTTCTGTGCAATGGTGTGTAAGAGAAAATTCGTAACAAAAAAAAAATTATGGTATATTGATTTACAAAGTAATTTATGTTGTTCAATTCTTCAAGCCGTTTTAGGCGTGGATAAGGTCAGTTTTTAAATCCCCGATAATTTGCATTATGCATATGAAAAATAACAAATTGTTGATAAGGAATATAGAAATATTTACTCTTCGTAAAATCAAACATGTGACGTGTGCTTTTATACTGAGTTGCATAATACGTATTTCTTGATAATAAAGACAACAATTTTACAAGCGTCATTTGTACGTGAACTAACGATTCAGTTACGATTACGATAATAGGTAACAAACATTTTAAGTTCCAGTTAAGAAATGTATATATTCACGTTTCTGTAATCTTATTTATTTGAACTGTGTATGCGCGATATGGTAAGCACAACTGAGTTTTACGCGCCTTACTCTATGTGACTGAGGTTAGACTATCCATGTTTACATTTGTGTTTTATCTCTTTAATTTTTTATTTTTTAACACTCAATATTAAAGCGCCGGCGTAAATTGCACAATAGATGAAAGCACTCAACAAACAAATTCTCATTTTAGTAGGCTGTCTGGAAATCATTGTCTTCTTAATTTAAAACACCTTGTACCATTCGAACACTATATCTATTCGCCTTTTAGCGCAAGGTGACTGACATCTGACGGAATATTTTAGAACTAGTGCGAAAGGTGATCAATTTCTCAAAAAATTAGTTTTTATGTAATAAATTTTGTATAGTTGACTATAATTCTATTGAATATTATGTAAAATGCTTAATTAGTTTACAATTAATGTAACAAATTATTAATTAGAATTAGGAAATTATAAATTAATTAGGAAGTGGCGCTAACTAGTACACAACTTTATTATTAGCCTTATTTTGTTGAGAATTTAAATATTAGACGCCGCAGGTTTAAGCAGTGTTTGTATTCTAATTTATCATAGCAAAAGAAAATTGTCCATCATAGTTGGCGTTTAAAAAAAAATTTACCACTGATAAAGAAGCCAACTATGATGAAAAATTTTCTTTTGCTATGATAAATACGAAAACTGACCGAACTGAATATTTTAATTCTCAACAAAATACGGCTAATTATTATTTATGCTATGTACGCCTTCAATTTTGAATTATGTTCCTAGAATAGATGTTAAGTAATAATATTTTATTAATGAGATGTAGAATACTTATCAGTAATAATCAAAACAGGCAGGATAATTATCTATAGAAAAATTATTAGTTTGGAATGTTTAACCAAATTTTGAATTGAATAAATTGAAATAATTACTTTGTTTACATAATGGATTCAAGAGATAATGACAATTCTATTATTATTTTTTGACATTATTGAATACTAGCACAAACAATCTATCCATTGAAATATATTTAATTCCGAATTTAGTTACGGTATAGATACGGCTTTAGTGAAAATATGATTGTTACAAAGCATAATTATCGAAATATTCGCCATTACTAGTATGGTCTTTTGCCATTTATCGCAGGTAGATGATTATGCCTTCGCGATATAAACTCGGTTACTTCGAAGCAAAATAGTCATCGAGCCATTTTTGCACATTTTCGATGGAGCCAAATCTGGAGAATACTCCGCATGCTGTAAAACTTCCCAGCCTAATGAGAAGGCGAGTTCCTGAGTTGATTTTGCTGTATGGGGAGCGAGCGTTGTCATGCAGCAATAACACCTTCCACCTTTCTTGACCCATAAATGGCATTTTTCCCTTCAGAGCATCACTTAATTTTGATCAATTGCGCCTGGTAACGTTCAGCTGTAACCGTTTGACCAGGTTCCAGTAGCTTGTAGTAAATAACTCTTTTCCAATGCTAACAGACACACAGTAACATTTTCTTTGCATGCATATTCATTTTTGCAACTAATATTGATGGCTGGCCTGAATCAACCCATGGCTTTCTGCGTTTACCAATTTTGTGCAAAAAAAACTCTTTCTTTTGTACCGAAAAAGCAAATTCTAGATGTCAACTATTCGGTTTTTGTTTTCTTAGGTCAATTTATGAGGAGCTCATTTTCCTTCCTTCTGTATTTTTCCCATTGCATGCAATTGAAGTAATATTGCTTGGTGAGTAACTCCTAACTGTTCTTCAAGCTCTTTCAAGCACGGATTTTCATGCAGTAAAACTTTAAGGTCTTCAAATTGTTTTACTGCACGTGGATGTCGGCCGTCTTCAAGACCAAAATTGAATGAAATCTAGCAAACCACGTTTTTACTGTTTAATGACTCACAGAATGTCCACTCAAAGTCGAATTAATGAATTATATAGCATGAACAGATTGTTTTTCATTTGGAAACAGAATAGAATTCAATGACGTAAATGTCGACATCCATCTCTTAAGTATATTTGAATGTAACCAACTTTCGAGCTGAGTTTCGGTACAAACCGTATAAAACAACCCGATTTTTAGGAAATCACGCTTCGAATTTTTAAAATTTGACATGTGGGAAAATGGGACTCTTAAATGATTTTTTGACAAAATTCAAAAATGAGTTTGCAATAAAGTTCTAGAAAATGGCTAATAGGGATGGAATTTGGCCATTTCTTAACAGATTTTGTTGAATTCGATACGTGCGATGGAAATGGGATTCTAAAAATGTTGCATTAACAAAATATTACTTTTTTTATTAATCTTCCAACTACAAAATCTTGCATAACAAAATGGTGCAATTATTTTTCTTTTTAGTAAGCGTCATTAAAAGATTCTATATAATCCGCTCCTACGTGCTCCTCGTGGCGACATGTTTGCTGATCCCGGCTTCTATACGTCCCCCGAAATTCAAATCTAAAGCCCCACGGAGCGCTAAGGGGAGGGAAGTGCTGCGACCTCACGCGTGCCCGTGACAGTTATTGAAGCCGCCAGCCTCTACAATTATTGCATTTCAAAATGTCGCATTAACAAATTATTGCTTTAAATATAATATAATATAATATTTTAAAATATTAAAGTCGAAATTCGACATCGAATTTATGATTAAAAGAAAGTCGTTTTGACCCTAAGAGGGGCTTTGACACTTTCGGTCCTTCGACACATTCGGCCCTTCGGCTACATTAGGCCCTTGATCTCTATCAAATTCGACTCTTGGACACATTCGGCCCTTTGTACCCATTCCTTGCTAGTCAACTGTGCGAGAGTTTCTGAAGCCGTTAGGCCCTACAATCCAAAATTTTTAAACTGTATCGTATATTTTTTAGTGAAATTTTGAGCAAGATATTTCAATTTTTTTGTGTATTAAAACTAAAATTTTGAAAGCCAAGATTGCGTACCTAATCCCTCCTAAACCAACGACGGAGACATGGCGTAAGAGTGAAACATAATAATTTTAATTTTTTTTTTATGTTTTTATTAATTATAAAATGAAAGCGCTGCGATCCGACTTATGTATCCCGAACTTTTTACTGTGTACGGGTTTTACTGTTTTAGTTTGGTTATAGTCGTTTTTTATTTTTCAAGAAATTGGAATTGCAATTTCAATTTTTGAAAACCATCATAAACTAGGAATTCGACTAATTCTAGGGCGGGTGTCAATATATGATGGCATTAAAATATCCAATAAAATAGCACCGACTCCACGAAACCGACTCCCGCCTCCGACTTCGCAGCCTTGGTTTTTTCTAGTAAATTTTTGGGCAATATATCTTAATTTTATGTTAAATATTGTTAGTCCGGCCAGCCCGAATTATTAAAAAATATTGTTCCCAAAATCAAAACTTTAGAACTACAAGAAAAGAAAACAGTGATTTTGAAACCTGGGATTTCGTAGTACACCCATGAAAAATATATCAAGCTGTTCTTTATTCGCATAATTGTAAAGAAAATTAACATTTGACAAATTTCGAATTTCTTGTTTCTTCTGATAATATACAAAGTTTAAAAATAATTTACACTGTTAAATTAATTTAAAAATAAATTTTGTGTTTAAGACAGTTTAGGACAAACTTCACTTGATTATATCGATGCATGTGAAGTTAGACCTCAACATTTATCAGAACCTGGTTCAACATTTATTAGAATGGAATATAAAAATTCATTATTTTCTTAAGAAATTGAATATCTCGAGACCTAATATGTTTATCGAGAACGAAATTATGGTTTTCTGGTAGGTCTTAGATTAGGACTATCTATATTCGAAGCCATTTGGGAAGCTAATAATTTATTTCGACAAGCTAAAAATTATTAGCTTTTCAAATGGCTTCGAATATAGATAGTCCTAATCTACACCTATCAGAAAAACATAATAACAATTTTGATAAACATATTAGGTTTCGAAATATTCTAATACTTAATTTTTTAAGAAAATATTAAATTCTTATATTCAATCCTAATAAATGTTGAATCTAATTATTTATTATAAATTTCAATTGGAATTAGTTCATAAATTCAATATTTCGCCTAAATGTCATTCTTGTTTTACTTTTAACCAATACATACAAATTTTCGTTTGTTTTTGTTGGTTAGGATTAAGTTAGGTCTAACTTCAAACGCGTGGCTCTATGCGATCTTATGTTTAATTGGCCGAATCATTTTTATGAAAAAAATTCGGATTTAAATTAATGGTTTCCAACATGATGACCTCTACCTACCAAGGATAGACCATGCCAAGATGCACTTGACCATTCTAGGATACCATAGCATTAATCTCAACAAACGGATTGTCATAGAAATTTTATTCTGGTCTACTAGTGAGTATAACACATTACGTCCAATCGTTGTCAAATGAGACCGGTTATCACACCAAAGAACCACGATCGAAGACCACATTTTAGGTTCCTGGGAACCATTAATTTAAATCCGCATTGTGTTCTTAAAAAGGATTTGGCCATTTACACATATAACCCCATAGCGCCAATCATAACATCCGAATGGTCTTGGAATTTTAGTCTTAGATGGTAGACGTAGTACAAATTATGTCAATCGACGTCAAATGAGATCGATTGAGACACTTTAGGTTACAGGGTACCATTCGTTTAAATCTTAAATGTATAAAATGGGCCATCCCAGGTTGCTATAGCGCCAACCTCAACATACGGATCGTTATAGTTATTTTGGATTTCCCCGGGTGTGATGCTAAATTATAACTACAAAAGTTTGACAGCCGTGGGACTAAATAAATAAAATCCTAAAATATAGTGCTGAACATAGTTAATTTTGGTGTCTTCTAGTCGATGTTTAATTTAATTTAATTTAATCTTTAGATGATTCGGGGGAATATAAATTAATAAATGTTTATAATTTTTAGGTAGACGTAAAGATGATATTGTTTGTTCTAGGTTGGTGTTGGTGATATAGTGATGGCTATTAGGTCTCAGGAAATTCACTTCACTTCTCACAGTAACTATATGTACATTATGAGTTTTCGAAAGGCAGGCCCAGCTAACAATATGCTCGTCATTAATTTATTGCCACGATTACTTGTGCTGGAGATCTTTCTGTCTGACATCATATACCTGGTGAGTTTTTAAATAATGCCGGACTTTTATATTGAGAACGGTGCTAGATACTCTAAATTTGTTAAGGGTCGAGGAAGACGTCTATTGGTGATCTTGAATGACCTTGAAACTCATTAGTTTCGGAGATATAGACTAAAGTTAGTTTTTTATCAAAAATTGATTTTGACTAAGCAAACGAGTTTACGCTAAGTTCTACAGTGTTACATTGTAACAACAAACAAAAATAAATAAATATTTATAGTTCTTTGATTTATTACGAAACTGTTATTTTGTTACTATGATAATGAAAAAATAAATGCATTTATTAGTCTTGAATATTGTAATTGTGATAAGATTATAATTATATTTGAAAAAAGTTTTTTACGATGAGATTATGATGATCTACGGTGAGTGTCGACAAGATGAACCGGTGGCGATTAGTTTATACGTTTGTTGGGACATCATTCATCTCATATATTCAAATCATCTATAAATCACATCGAATTCACTCATAAAACATATCACACGGCTAAATCCATTCATAATTCACAAATCATCTCATTCAAATTTTCATCATTCATAAAAATACATGAACGGAAAAATTCGTCCATGCCGAGAAAGAACGATATCTAGGTCGTTGGCACTTTGGATCAAGCAAATGATTTTAGATCAAGAATTCAATTTTGCCATTGCGAGAGGCAATAAATTGGAGACGAGGCAACTGTTCTGTGTTCTGTTGATCATCAACATCATTGCAGTGTAAATGCTTGGGCTGGAATAGTTGGATCTCGGCTAATAGGACCTTTTTTTGATGGTGCACTAACAACACAAAAGTTTGTAAATTTTTTATTAAAAGATATTCCCAACCTATTGGAAGACATCCCATTGCGAGAAAGACAAGAAATGTGGCTTCAGTTGGATGGTGCACCCCCCCCCATTTTGGTACAGCTTTCCGACAACAACCAAATTTAATGTTTCCGAATAAATGGATTTGAAATAGTGGTCCTACTTCTGTTCCAGCACCATCACCCGATTTAACATGTATGGATTTTTAGTTATGGGGAAAAGTGAAAGACTTAGCCTAATTCTAAATAGTTCTACCACTGCAGAAAATATGTGACAAAAAATTAAAGATATTTTTAGAAATCATATTTCAGAAGCTGAATTAGAAGCAGTTCATCTAAATTTTGTAGCACTAGTAGAAAAATGGCGGACATTTTGAACATGTATTAAATTAATAAACATTTTTATGAAACAATTTTGATTTTCTAATTTTTATTTAACACTTTAACACTAAGCACTTAAAAGTATAGGTTCCAATTTAAACAAACCTTACTTTAGTCTATATCTCCAAAACTAATGAGTTTCAAGGTTATTCAAGATCACCACTAGACTTCCCCCTCGACTCTTAACAAATTTCACTATAAGTAGCTTGGGACTTACTTCTAGTAGATTAGAACTGCATTGTGATGTGCCGTACGATCGGAAATATCAAAAAAATTACTTTTCTATTTTCCCCTCTTGTTATGTGTAAACTGTAGGAAAAGGACCAGCGTTATCCGGCACACTTCGTCCAGTACTTGGTTCTACAGTCCAATCAATATATCAATCAATCAATGGCGGATATGATGCTGAATTAAAATCACGAGAACCACGATCGATGACGACCTTTCAGGCTCTTGGGAACCATTAATTTATAACAGAATTGTGTTCTTAAAAATAGACGTATTGTGTCCAATCGATAATAAATGAAATCAGTCACGGTACTTTAGGTCCCAGGGGACTATTCGTTTAAATTTTGAATGTATATTTCAACATAATCTCAACATATGGATCGTCATAGGACCTTTATTTTGAATAGAAGAGATCGGTCACGGCACTGATAGTTCCCGGGAACCATTAATTTAAATTAATAATTCATACATAAACTGCAAGGCCATTCCATATGGGCTTATTGCGCCAATCTCAACATACGGTTGGCCTTGGGATTTTTTTAGATAGAGGTTGTCATGTTGTATCGAAATCAGAAGAGATCAATGACGACATTTTAGATTAATCCGAATTATGTTCTTAGAAAATGATTTGGCCATTTACAGATATGACCCTATAGACCCAATCATAACATATGGATAGTCTTGAACTTTTATTCGTGTAGTAAGGAATAAGGATCGTCATGAGAATTTTATTTTGGATAGTGGACATGATACCATGTTAAAATCAGAATATATTTGGCACGACACTCGTCAATAATTCACTCATTGACCAAATAGGCCACAAATATATGGGCCCATACCAAGTAACTTTTTGTTTTCTCATCATTTTAACATAGATATTTGAAGAATTAATGATTATCATAATTTGTGTTCCAATCCTGGGAAGGGATATAATTACGATTGTCTGATGAACATTTTCTATTTTTTCTGGGATGAAATACTGGGATATCTTCAAACACTTTTAATTTGAATGAACTTGGACTACTTGTTCATGAGTTATGGAATATCCTGTTTAGTTAAACAAATGTACACAGTAGACCTAATTTTGGAGTTAGCTTAATAGAGCCAATCCTTAGTTTATATGTAACATGATAAACATCAAGTCTAAACTTTATTCAAAACGAGCTGGTCAAAATATATTTTTGTATCCGAATCGTTATTATATTAAACCAGTTTGCAGGCGATTTAGAAAGAATTTCAAAAAAGTATAAAATACATTTTGGGTATATATACTTCGCTATACATAATGTTTTGGAAAAAGATTATATGTATATATTGATAAATCTTATAATGTTGGCTACATTAAAAACATATAAAAGATTATCAACCAATAACGTAGAAAATCAAAAAGCCCCGAAAAATATACACAAAAATAATGTAAATTTTTGCAAGTCTGTCCAAAAAAAATATTTTCTGTCTCTTTAAAACAAAAAATTTATGCAAAAGCTCAACGTCGTTATAAAACGAGATTTGATAAAAAAAAATGTACATGTAATATGCTAAATTTTCCTAATTGATTTTAATTGTAAAAATGTCACAGGAATCAAAAATAAATATAACCATAATATTTTTTTTATTATCATCTCCGAAATGATGACGAATGTAGAATATTGTCTTTAGAATATGTACTGCTGCAGTACTCTGTCTAAACGAAAATCAAACAGAATGAGAAATGAGGGAGGCAGAAGGCTTATGGGACAAAATTATGATGTTGCTTTAAAGAATTTATGTTCAGTACAATGTTAAACATTTTCAATTTCCATTTCGTCGTTCTTCTGCCGCATACACAACTGGAAAATTGGTTTTTATCTACTAAAACGAATCCTTATTATAATGATCTAAATTAATTTGTACTTTTATTTTATTTTTATTATTGCCAAGAGTAATGTCGGAAACTATTTGCCGTCTTTTAAAATTCTGTGTATTTTGTACGCCAACCACATTTTTACTATACAGAGCTAATATAGAAATATGATATTTAGCCAAATCATGCGGGAACACAAAAAAAGCTCCTGTTTACACACATATCTCTTATATACAGCTAATTATATTTATGTTTTGCCTTAAGCCTTTGCGAGACGAAAACAAAACAAATATGATATGATCTATTTGCACGAGGAATTGAAATTCTATTTGGAAAATATTATTTTGTGTGTGCTGATATTCGAAGAATTTTTTTTATACATGAAACCAAAAATTTACACAAATTTGTGGTTTTCAGGAAACTGTGGTAATTGTTGTGTAACAACATAATTTGCATATTATCAAAACGTAAAATAATTTGAACGAATATAATGCAAATTCCTAGCTACGTAACGTACATACCTATTCTTAATTAAATTCCAAACGTAAAAACTTTTTTATAGTATTCGATAAACTATTTATACCTTTTTTTATGAATGAAATAAATTTTGGAGCACGCGAGTTTATTGCACCACCACCACAGTAAAGCATAAACCCAAAACAAAATCATGGTAAAATAACTTCACTTTTTAATATCAGCTGATTCGCGTTTTATTTTAGTGAGGTTGTTATTCCCGTACTCTGTGGTGTGTAATAAAAAGATCGTATGATTTAACGGTTGATAAGTTTGTTAAAAAAATTGTATAAATTATATGTGTTACCTGTTGCCACAATGGCCATAAATATAAACATTTTATTCATGATGTATCAGCTAATTTTCAAGTTCACCGTGACCACCGAACTTTCACTAAACCCATAAACACTGTTAAATTTAGAAATTCAAAATATTTGTATTCAAACACATATAATTAAACGGAATATTTAAATTGAAACAGCCACACCACCAAACTATACAGACGTAAAATATAATCTGTAAATATTACAAATTCGAGTTTGACACAACACAAAACACAAAATTTTTTTTAAAATAATTTATTTAAAATGACACACACGTTTTTATGTTAACGATGTTAACTCTTTGGTGGTTTCACTTCAACTGAAATGATTTTTTTTGAATGAAAAACGTTTTTGTTTATTTTTCTCTGTGCATTTGCTACGTTCGAATCATTTTTTTTTTACTTCTATCAAACCGATAAAGTTACAAATAACAACAGTAATCGTGTAATAACAGTAGCAATAACAATTTAAGTAAGTCGACGCGAGAGACGATGCAATGAAAAAGCAGTCACACAAAAATAGATTCTAATTAACGATGGTAAGAAAAATTTCTTTACGGTGAGAATAGTGGCAGCTAGCGGAGAATAGATGCGACTTACTATTAGGTTCGTTTCCAATTTATAATTTTATTGATTGGTTTATCTGAAACTACTTGTTGAAGAGGTACTCGTACAACAAAATTGTGTAAGAAAATTTAACTAGAAAAATCGCTCCGAATGCACTTTGTACGATTTTTATCTCAAACAGCCGATTTAGTTTAATCGAGCGTAAATTTTAGCAAATATAAAACTGGATGTAATATTTAGACAATATTGGCATATGGTGCTGTTCAGGAACTATAATTTGATAAGTTGATAATGTTTCCATTTCCTTGTTTTAGCGGTGCTATGGGGTGCTGGTTCATTGATATAAATACGTATGTGTGTGTGCGCTTATTCAGACTTTTGTCGATGGCCTCTCCAATGTCCGGATGCTTCCGATCAGGGCCGGTCCTAGATATTTTCGCGCCTGCTGCAATTCATAATTATAAGTTTTGACTTCAAGATTTTGTAGATTTAAATAATATTTAAAAAATCTCTGAGTATGTGTGCATATTTTATCTGTATAGCTGCTCTACACTTCAGATGAGTTAAATAATCCACGTGAAACTTCATAGTTTATATATAAATTTGGAGTCCATAATGCCTTTTGGCTGAAAACGGTAAATTGGAATAGGCAGCTTCCAAACGAAGTTTTGTAAATTTTGCAAACATTTTAAAAACCATGGCATTTATGAGAAAAAAATATAAAGGACAAATAATTATAAATTAAATTTGAACAAACCTAGGATATACACACAACTATATTTCCAAAATTTTAACAGAACAGACAAATTTTTTATAGGAAATCTTTTGCAAGAAATGCCAAATATTTTGTGAAGTGCAACTACGTATATAGATGACTGGTTTTTGAAAGGCACAACACAATTCATTTCAGCTCAGAAATTGAAGTCGTTTTAGTAGGAATTAGCATCATAAGAAATGTTTTTTGGACTAACCATCAAGCTACTCGTTAAGTTCTTTATAGAAATCCTCTTCCTCCTCGAGCCATAGCTCTGTTTGATAATTACAATTTCATTTTTGTATGAACACGCACTGAATTACAACCCCCATACGAGGGCCCTAACAAAGCATTTGCGGATTATGTAAATACATTGCCATGCATTGTAAATACATAAAGAACCACGATGACTTAAGGCCTACGAAATTCATTGGTCTGTGGGCAAAACTGAAGTGTGCGTGAATTTTTCATCTATTTTCAAACTGAGGGAGGGAATGTAGTATCTGTAAGTAATCTATGTTCAAATATTAGAAATCGAGAACAAATTTCAACTTTGCAATTATTCTAGATAAATTTGACATCCATTAACAAATAGCATCTCAAAACACTAGTGGATTGCAACACTGCAGAATATAAATTATTTTTGCAAAAAATAAGGAATTTAATAGTTGTTTTCAAATGACTTCGGACACACATTTAATTCAACATTCAAGATACAGAGACAGGCCTATCACAAAATGGGCTCTTTACTTCCTCTACTCACGGAAACACCAAAATTTTTACAAGAGCATTCCAAATTCCGTTGCGAGTACCAATCACATTCAAGTAATACAAGAAGTGACTGATGTAGGAATAGTAATGGTTGGCGATACATTCGAATAACGTGATACACGCATCATGGGCCTCAACAACACCACACAGTCATTGCAAATACACATCGATCTTACGACGCTCTACAGTATCCTTTAATTTTTTGGGAGGACGAGGATGGCTACCATATTAACAACAAACAAAGGAATCTTACAACAGGTTAACCTAACAATTATAAATTTAATAAACAAATTTATAATTACAATATTTTTTTAACTTTTGAATATTCATGAGTTAGCAAGATGAATTTCTATGCACACAGGCTTATGATTCGGACCAATTTAGACATTCACATATTAAAATGCCACCAATTTATTGTCGATAAGTTCGCTAAAATTGAAAGTCAACGTCTCCGTTATAAGGTCCGAAGAATACATCCATTTGCGCGATGCCATAAACAATTGTGTGGATGGCAATGTAAACCCTAATGAAATTGTTCAAATGTGCATCCTGCCTTCGACATACACTGGCAGTCCTCAGCATATGCAGGAATATATTTAAGATGCAATAGACTACGTACATGCATAAGGAAAACCATATTTATTCATTACATTTACATGGAACCCACAGTGGGAAAAAATCATAAAATATTTATTGCCAGACCAATCAGCTAATGATCGACATGACATAACGGCACGTGCTTTCAAAACAAAAACTAAAATCATAATGGATTTTATAGTAAAACACCACTTATTTGGAGAAACGCGAAACGTGAATTGACAAAATTAGACCAGAAGAAATCGATCAGATTATATTAGCAGAAATCCCAGATGAAACAGTAGATCCAAAATGCTTCCAGATTGTAACCACAAGCATGACCATATCGGAGACTATTACAGGAATTGATGGATATCACTATATCGTCCTCAACTTACTGAAAATGGTGGCCATTCCTTTGTAATAAACTCAAACAATAACCAGAACGGTATTGAAATAGATAATAGATGAGTTGTACCTTATTGTCCTCTTCTATCGAAAACCTACAAAACAAAGATAAATGCAGAATTTTGTACTTCTGTTAGATCTATTAAATACATCTGTAAATATGCTGTATATGTGCAGAAAGGCAGCGACATGGCCGTTTTTGCTGTACAAAATGCTAATGAAAATGACGAAGTTGTGCATTACCAAATATGGGGCAGGTATATAAGCAGTAATGAGGCGCAGTCTGGCGAATCCTATACTTTCCTATTGACGGAAGAAATTCAGTTGTCACTTATTTGGCCACCCATCTTGAAAATGGGCAACGTGTTTACTTCACAGAAGAAAATACAGTTAGTCGAGCAGAAGCACCACCAAAAACAACATTAACGGAATTTTTCCAATTATGCCATCAACAAAATGATTTTGCCAACTTATTGTACATTCAAAACATGTTAGAATTTCCGTTATTTTCATTCAAGTCAATTGATACTGTGGTAGAAGAAGATGAAGGAGTGAATTTTTTAACTGAATTTTTAAATTTACTTGATTTGCCACCACATAATTTAATTTTGAAAGTTGGATCACCACCAATCGTACTGCTACGAAACCTAAATGCGCCAAAATTATGAAACGGATTTGGAAAATCCATGCTTCTCTCATGGTCAATTAGATGTAGCCTGCTCCAGAGTTGATAAGCCCAATGATTTGTTTATATACGCCGAAAATGGAGAAACAAAAAATATTGTCCACACGTTGGCTTTACAATAAATTATTATTTACTAAGATCAGACGAACATTGTATCTGATACAAAATTAAATTTTTTAAACCGAAATTAAACTCTGCAATTAAAATAACATAATGAATTTAATTTCAATTTTATTAAAAAAATTACTACCGTAATGAAATTACATTTCAAAACAAATCTTGGAAAAAAATAATTAATTTAGGCAGAACAACGTTCTGCACCCCGCCCGGTTACAATGTACCAATTTGAACCTACAAGGGGCCGGCCGTGCTCCCGATGGAATGAAACTTCAAAATCTACTTTTTTGGAAAATTTGAAAGCCCCAATGATTTTCGATCGAAATCGGCTCACTGGAAGAGGTAGCTTCAATAGGAGTTTCGTAATTTCTCAATAATGAGGCGTAACTAATGCCATAGATTATTATCATCAACATCTTTATTGCTGAAATAAAGAAATGCTCCATATAACCTAATGAATGTGGTGGAGCATACAAATTTATTTAAAAATAGAAAATTCAATTAATCTTCGTTTGGCAGCATCAAAAAATATAACAAAATTAAAATTTACTACAAACATTTATTTATATTGTTGTTGTGAAAGAGTGAATTGTCGAAGAAGTTTAAGGGTGTAGGCGTTTCAGTGTTTTATTTGCAAAATCCAGTACGAATCCGTATCGAACCCCTAAATTCGTAACATTTGGTGTCAGAAATGAGATTTTACGGAAAACAGCAGTAACATTTATATATCTCAACAATTAAGGGATAAGCTCCATAATCTCGGACTTTCAACAGAAGGTAACAAAAATGAGCTCCTAGTGAAGATTCAGAGCGCCACGGAGGAGGATGTTGAAACAGGATGCCTAGATCGCAACAATAATCACCGACACGGGCCGGGTGTCAGGAATCACGCCAGTTATCTCAAACGATGAACAGAAAGTTCAGCCTTACAAAGAGCAAGTAAAAAATGAGCAACTCCAAAAACCCAGCAATAATCCTGACATGAAAGAAAAATTGATGGGACTGAATGCGAAGATAGATCAGCAACGCGCCAAATCCGAATAGCAGAGCGCCCAATCGGTGGAACTATGAGCAAAGCAATGTGCAAATTTGCCGAGCTACATGTAAAGAACAAAGCATCAAATTGGCAGAACTGCGAGAGAAGCAACGACCTCCTTGCCAACCTGCATAAACAGCAGAACGTAAATAATGAAAAAACTCGACCAAATTTAGCCTACCCAAGAACCTTGAAGACGAAGTGAACGGTCGTTTAAAGGAGATGGAATATAAGATTAAGTAAGTGAACGCTTTGGAACACATACCTCGTAAACTATTGAAGATGGCCAATTAATTAAAACATTTTGAACAGAACCAGTTGCCTGAAGCTCACAAGGAATGTTAAGGCTTCGACATACGATAGCAGGATTCCATTAGAGAATTTTAAAGTGCAATTCCAACCGGCGGAATGTTGTTGTTGGGGCGCAGGACGGCAGCTCAACTTGCTAATTTTGGCTCTCTGAAGGAAAGCTACAGATGTCCTAAAACTGTATTCGCAAGAGAAAGGAGATATGAGCGGGTCATGACTGAGTTGAAAGTAAGATATGAGCTGTCCAGAGAATTAAACAAGATACAACTCCAAAACTAGCGGTACATACGTGGAAACAGCCTGAAAGAGAGGTAATGAAATTCGTGCGTCAAGCTTACCGTAATGCACATGTAGATGCGTTGAGCAACTAAAAGTTAAGTAAACTTAATTCCGAGAATATTTCGGAGATAAAGTCGATAATAAGGAAGGAGTTGAGACAACAACACAAAGCTATTGGAGTCACAGAAAATTAGAACAGTTTAGTGCATAATCAAGTAACACAAAATGTATAAGGAAGTTAGGTCACTACGTCCGACACGAATGGCAACGATGAAATGATGGTTTTTCGAAACAGTATGATTCCAAATAGACAAAGTAGAAACTGGTGAGAGGCATAGACCTTGGAAATACGGAAACACCATAGAGGATTCAAGAAACGACCAGCATCACAGGAAAAAGTTCATTTCAAAATCGGTAGTAGACCATAAAAAATTTCGATAAAGGGTCCATACAAAATTGTCAAGAAAACATTGAAGATTTGTGTTTGTGCTAGAAGTAAAGGACTGCAAGTTATATCGAAAGGACGCACGCAACAGTACAATGTAGGAGCACCATCTGAACGAAATGCAATGGATATTGCCGGTCCATTTCCAGTAACAAAGGTTGTTAATCGATATATACTGGTATGTATTGGTTACTTCAGTGAAAACTTCGATTCATCCGTGTTCCAAGAACTGTAAAGAATTCTTCACGTATAAAACAGTCGCACCACACCACTACATCCACAGTCAGACGGAATGGGAGTGAGGTGTATAACCGGACACTGGAGGAACATCTGCGAAAAAAATACCAAGATAACTGGAATCGATGTATACCACCCCTAGTGTCATGGTGGTCAGCTCCGACAGATCCGTGTGATTAACATTGGGTTCCCGAGAAGATGAACCAGTCACACAGCATGTGGCCGATCTAAGAAAGAGAATGAACAGGATCCATAACGAAGTAAGAAGTAACCTCAAGTTATCCACATTGATAGGTTACAACGTTACAACATGAGGAAAGTGAACGAATCAATTCGGACGAATATAATTAAGATGATGGCAATGTTACGAATTCTACTCTACATAGCGTCGGTGGTCGAGTGCTTAAGGTATACACTATTAATTGATAACATACCTTAAGTTTCATCGACCAAGTATTATTCTAATAATACATGGAAGTTACCGGATTAAGTATTCTCCGATACTGATTGAAAATAGGATTTTAAAATGGTATTACATGTGGAGGGAATAGTCATCATGACAATAGTTGATGACGTAAAATGTTCTCGATTTACATTTGCAATGGAATCACACACACATAGAGATTAGTGTTAGAAATATTTTTCAATGTCATCAATGTCAAACAACCACTCTCGAGCCTCACGTTCAAATTAATGGCTCATATGAATGACTGGGATGATATGAAACCAGTAGGATGCCATATAAATAAGATCTTCTACACGTTCCGTATTGCACCGAAGATCGACACAGTTGTTTGGATTTATTGTATGATGGACAATACGACTATTGCTATGAACAAAGAATATTTTAAAACCCTCAAAAACATAAAGATACTTTAGTGGTTCACGAAATAACGGAATTGTAGACGTCATTTTTGAATGGTTATAAATTAGTTTAACAGTGCTTTTCTGGACCATAAATAGATCTCAATACTACTGAATTAGATCCCACAACAACTGGATATGCCATAGAGTTACATAAATTACCTGAGCTAACAAAGCAACCTGAAAAGCATACATTTCCAGTACAAGAGTAAGCATGATACTTCAAACGATATGGATGAATGGTGTAGTTATTTCTTCCAAAATACAAAGCTCTAGATTTCATACTGCCTGCGAGCCGATAATAACTGAACCAATTGCTGAGAATACCCAAATCTCTTTGCAAGATATGTTGGGCTTCACTGAACTTTTGGAATCATAAGTTAGTGCCAGATCATCAGTAAAAGCAGAAGCACGATCTGAAAGGTTAATCTCAAAGACGGAATTGAAATAAATTAATACTAATAAAGGTCCCAAAACTGATCCTTGGAGTACACCACGTTTCACATGACCTAGACAACTTTATGTTTCATAGCGTTAATGAAACGATCTGACTACGCGTTTGGAGAATGCTATTAAAGTTAACCGAAAGTGAACAAATCGATAATGCAGATTATGCAAATTATTATTACTTCAGGCGAAAGTAGAAAAATTATATTGTTACGATCTCGCCTATTGGTTTAATGGGCAAATAATTAAGCATGGACGAGACATTTATTCGACGGAAATTGTTTATTTAAAGTTTAGAAAATTAATGATCTATTTTTAGTGAGATTGGTGGCATCTATGGTTAAGTAGAAGGATTAGTGATAGTTTTATGACAGTGTTAGTGGTATTGCAGATTATACCAGAATCAGTGTGGGTCAAAACCAGATCTCCAATATTCAACGCGGTATATAAATACCGGTGTAATGAACACAACGAGTCAGTCATTCAGGAGATTAGGTACGCGAAAGGTTAAAATTCGAAAATGAACAGTAATGATAAAAAGTGAATTAATAGTGTGGTGTTTTAGTGTTAGAGAAATTTGAAAAAATTATTTTGGGAATATTCGACAATATTCCAGTAACGATAAGTGTTAAATAAATGTTAGGAAATTATTCAACGATTATTTTCGGAATTTTCGGGAATATTCCGGAGGTGGTTTAAATTGCGAGAATAGTTGTTGTAACCGGCAAATTCAATAACGGTATTCACAATCTAGTATAATTTCAAAATTTGGAAAAGATCTCATTTGAATTGGTTTGTCAATTCGCTGTAAAATTTTCCAAATTATGTTTCTTGTTGGCAGTTCGGGGAAATTGGTGGGTGCAAAATACACGTGCACTTGTCAGTGCAGTGCAGCAGTTTTATGTCTGGCAAAGGTTATGTTTCAACCGGTTCGTCGATTGTAATCAATGCAAAATTTTCCAGGTTAAGTTTCTTGTTGCAAATTTCTCCGAACTCCCTCATCAAACTTGACCTGGATAATTTCCAGCGATAATCATCGACGTACCTATTCAACTGAAATCTTCTCCAGACATAACACTTTAAAAATTAAGTTTTTACAAATTTTTGCAATTTCTATGTGTATGTCACATTTCCCAATTTTCCCATACTCCCAACATGAAACTTCATCTGGAAAAATTGCCAGCGATATTTATTGACGAATCGATTCAAATTATACCTTTTCCACATATGATACTTTAAATATTAAGTTTATACAAATTTTTGGTTTCCACGTGTATTTTACTCACCCAATTTTCCAGAACCCCCAACATGAAATCATACCTTTTTCAGATGTAACACTTTAAACGTTAAGTTTCTACATTTTTTGAAGTTTGCACGTGTATTTCACTCCCCCCCAACTGTCCCGAACTTCCAACATGAAATTTGACCTGAAAAGTTTTCCAGGGATAACTATCGACGAACCGATTCAAATGAGACCTTTTCCAGATATAACACTTTGAACATCAAGTTTTTACAAATTTTGGAAGTTTTCCCTGAACTCGAGAACGTTCGACTATGCTGTATGAGAAAGCAGACAATTTCCAGCAAACAAATGTGCTTTTGCTATTCACCGCTAGAGTTAGCACTATCACAAAAAGGAAATTTTTTAAGAAATCAGCAGAAAATGTATGTGAAATTGTTAAGCAAATCAATAATTCTCAGCACAAAGTTTATGAAAAATCCGAGTACAAAGATTTATGAAACACAAGCTAAAATATATGTTTAAACGTTTAGAAACGAAAAAAGCTAATTTTGCTTTAAAAAACGATCTGCGTATATGACTCTTAAAATATACTGAAATTATCATAATAATCATAATGCAAATACTTAAAACAAAAGTATTGCCGGCGTCGGTAGAACCCCATGAATTTTTAAAGTCATTTTAATGTGAAATATTTTCAGTTTTTTTAACAAAATTGTTGGAAAATTTTTATGTAACTATCCTGGGTTTATGTTTTTATTAAAGCCGGGACACGAAACTAATATTTGAGGAGAAGTGTATCTTCCTTTTTTCTTAACATAACCATCATGTATTAAATCGATCATTAATTGCGGCATCCCCATCAAAATGATAATGAATTCAAAATACAGATGATAATTCCATGTTCAAACCCGTAGTTTAACATTATCGAAGCCTATAAAGGTTTATATCCGGATTATATCCGGACCACAAGCATATCATACAGTCATATAACTACAAACATAAACCAATAAAAGCATCAGCACGATAGTCGACTGCTTAAAAGTTTTTTTAAATCTTTCAGGCTCCAGAATTGATAATTTTACGATTTGATGTTGGTTGTATCAATACAAAAATAATATTTTTAATAATTTTTTTCTCAGTTTATTTATTTTACGGTATCCTGGCAGCATTCGAACCACAGTTTTCCAATTTTCTATATTTCTTATTTACAATTAAAATAAATAAAGATTACGTTAGTGCACGAGGAAGAACAAAATAAAATCAATTACCCACAACTGCGATACAATGTGCCAATTTGACGAGAGTAAATATTTTATTAAATAAACAGTTTTAACATAGAAAATATTTTCAAAATGATTAGCAGTGTACTTATAAAAATTCGCTAAACCAATTGGTTGATATTTTCTATAAATTATTTTTAATTAATATTGCTATTTTTCCCTAGATGTCGCTTATTATCTAATATTTTAGTACAAGCTAGGCAAATAACTACGATTCCAAACAAAAGATGGCAGTTGTTTAAAAACTGTTTCAAAATGAACTCAAATGAATTATCTTTAGAGAATTTGAGGAATAACAGAGAACGTAAAAGTAAATGTTTATATGTATGTATATGGTTCGAGTAGAGGAGGAGTGGGTAAAAAAACAACATTAACCTTTCAAAAATAAATATTTTCTTCGGCGTCCGAATTAATTTATATTTACGAAATTAAATTTTTTTTTTCAAAATAAATTTTTTTAATGCTGATGAGTATTTTTTATTAGACGATTATCAAAATGTATTTACCCCACATATCATCTATAAATTTTACTACCACAACTAAACACGAAATAAATTCATCCACATAAATAAACATAAAAAACCTTGTCACAAAAAAATTCAAGAAATAGTGTAAAGAAAATATAACTAAAAACAAACATTTTATACAAACTATCATTCAGTACTGAGATGTCCCGTGTGGTGGCACGACGTACGGTTATGTGGAAATTAATTCTAATTTTAATTTAACCGAGAATTTTTTTAAAATTGAATCTTCTCGCTTAATGTTTTTAAAAATTATTATTTAATTTATTTATATTTCGTGACTATTACGTATATTTTTTGAACGGCCAGTAATTAGTTATTTAATTAAAATAGTGTAACAAAAAAATTAATAAGTGGATTAAGTTGGTTTCAAATTCGGCAAAGTGGAAGAATTTTGTGTATCAAAATTTTATATTATTTGGGCATTATCCGGAATAAAATTGTGTGATATTTTTGTTGTGTTTAATTATGCCTAATTAATTAAAGTGGTGACTGAATAGTGTGCGGTGATTTATAAAAATACAAATATCACAAAAAAATATAATTAAGAATTATTCTTACCTAGCGATTAATAATTAAAAATTTATTATAAACAAAGAAAAATCGAAATTTCCGTGTTTCAAGTTTTTCTTTGTTGTTTGTTGTGGAAAATATATCAACAACGAATTGTACAGTAAAACGAAGGAGGAAAAATTATTTTGTTTGTGTGGAGTTTTTAATTTAATGGTTTTTATGGTGAGTTATGATTTTTGAAATTTAATTTAATGAACAAAAAAAATTATTCGAAATTTTTTGAACTACATACTGTCAATTTTTGACAAGTAAATAATATTATTTAACGCGTTGGTGTGTATTTATTTACAAAACCAATACTCTTAAATATTTATAATAATAATAATAATAAAATTTAAAAGGTAACAAACCGAATGAACTCAAAATGAATTGAATATCTGTATGTGGAGAATTTTTTTATTTTGAATATGTGTGCGCGTACGTTGTAAACAAAATACGGTATTTACAGTGACGTAGAATGTCTGATTGTTGTTTTGGTTGTGATAAGACGTTAGCTAAGAATTTTAATATTTATTAAATAACTTTATATGCCAGGGAAGTATAGTGTACGGAAGTAGGGGCAATATATTTTTGGGCTAAAGCACGTTTGCTGATATTAACCCTAGAGCTACGGTGGCCAGACGTAAGCGTTTCTGGGGTATTATACCCCTTTTGTCACAACCAATTTGCAAATACTCCAAAACGATCAATATTTATATTTTCATGCGTTTGTACATTTACATTTACGAAGCATTTAAAAATGTTGAATGAGTTTTCTTGGCCACTCCGCACGATTTGTAACATTAAATAAATTTTGTGAAATCTGCGACTTTGTTATCCTCAGTACAAAGTTTTATTACGAATGATTATGACTTAAGCTTGATCTTGCTTCTAGCCAATGAACAGCAGTGTAAAATGTCCAACAAGACAAAACGTATCGTGGCCAACATCCGACTCTCTCCTACCACAAGTACAAGCTCATATACCAAAACCCTTTACAACGTTTTCATATCGACCTCCATACCCCTGATATCGCATCGCTTTCCCTGTTCACTCAGCTAAAGAGAAAACGCCAAGTGTTGTGTTTGTGTGTCTATGCCGCACATTATCACAATCTCAAACCGTAGACGTCGGCTCATCTCCAAAATAATAAAAAAACAAAAAGTTTGTTTCGGAAACAAATTGTTCCAAAAATAAAACGATAACTTAGATGAATATTGGTAAAAACATTTTTTTTTTTAAATCTTCACAATTTGGTCGGACCAAATTCCAAAAATGTCCTGGACCAAAATGCGAAATCAATTTAGAATCCGCCTGGCCTCTTCGTAAATCCGGCGCTAGCAAAAAACAATAAAGTTCATACGAAAACTTTCACAACAAAAGCCGCCTCATCCGCCCAACCAACAGAAGGACAACAGGAACCATTCCCTTTCCATTCCCCAATAAAATTCCTGACCTTCTGGATGTCTATACATCAAGAAGTATCTCCGAAAATTACTTAGCAATCGAAAAAGAAGAAGGGCTATCGTCAGACCATTCTCCAGTTTTAATTTCAATAATACCCCTATTATGGTTCTCACCCCACCGAGTCACTGATTTGCATAGTAATTTTAGGTGAGGTGAGAATCGTAATAAAGACCTAAGTGACAAGGAAAGCAAGCCCTCCAAGACTTACAAATAGCAATACAAACTGAGAAAACTTTCGTCAGCTAGTTGACGAAAGCGTCAATCTACAGGTACAGATCTCAACGCTTACAAGGTAGAAGAAGAACTGGAAAGCCTTATTGAAGAAGAAATATTACAAAAAAGTATATACCATACAGTTGAAGTGAGACAGTTGGTTAACGAAAAAAGAAGAGCACATAAGACAAAACAACCCTCAACAACTTGTGTAATAAACTTAAACTACTAATAAAGGAGATTAAGAATGAGTCAGTGGCTTGATTCCTAAGTAAATTGACAGATAAACCTGACACGCAATATTCCCCGTGGAAAGTTACCAAAGGTTTAAAAAGGCCTAAAATCCAAGTGCCTCCGATAAAAGCAAAAGCGAGAAGCAAAAATCTTATCTGTTTGCCGAACGCCTCGAAAATATCTTCAAACCACCAACTGGACAAGCGGATAATGAATATTTAACACCTATAAGCAAAATAGACGAGGTATCTGTCAATCAAGCAAGAAGTAATAAGCCTCAAAGATAAAAAAGGTCCTGATAACAGCGCAAATAATCAAAGCCCTACCCGAAAAAGCACGAAGGAAACTACAGCACATAATCAATGCTATCTTTATACTATGCTATGTTCCGAGGGAGTGGAAAGTATCTGAAATCATAATGATTCCCAGGCCTAATAAACAGCTAAGCGACAAAACATCGTATAGGCCTATTTCTTTGCTAACAACAACATCAACAATTTTCGATAGACTGCTTCTCAAGAGACTAAAGCCAATAGCCAGAGAGCAGAAGTTGTTTACCAGCACATCAATTTCGGCTCCTATCGGAGGAACCAAAGGAGTGGCGTTGCGAAAAAAGAAACATGCTCAGCAATATTCTTAGACGTAGCCCAAGCATTTGATAAGGTTTGGCACCAAGATCTGGAATTTAAACCCCAACGAGATTTCCCAAACCAAGATTTTGAATTGCTAAAGTCTTACATCAACGACCGTTACTTCAGAGTGTACCAGGAAGGGGAATACTCAAAACAAAAGAAAATATTGGCAAGGGTTCCATAAGGCAGTATTCTGGGCCATGAATTGTACTTCCTGTATACAAATGATCTACCAAACGTAGTAGAAGCTAGAATGGGAATGTTTGTTGATAGCTGTTATGGCCACTGATGCTAGCATTGTTGAGTCAACAAGGAAACTACAAAATGCTATTAATATAGTGAATAACGACAAAAAATAGAGAATAACACTAAACGAATCGAAATCAACACATATCAATTTTATAAATAGGAAATTGGGATATATTCCGATTAGACTGAATTCGCAACAAATCCCCTATTATGATAACTCTTACTTCCAAGGCAAGAACTGAATTTAAAATTCAGAAAAATGCACTGGCTTTTAGGAAGAAACTCCGAACTGACAACGCACAACAAACTGCTGTTACATAAAAAAAAATCCTAAAACCTATCTGGACCGATGGTATTCAAGTTTGGGGCTGCGCAAAAAAAACTACAGTTAAGTACAGTTACTACGTAGTATTGTGAATGGTCATTGGTACTTTAGAAATGACAATCTCCATAAAGACTTAAACACAAAAATTTCCAAGGAGTCACATACTGCGACTGCATCAGCATAACAATGAGGAGCTGCGGAACCTACTGGGTCACACCAACGGGCTGTAGTGCCTAAAAAGAACAAATCCTTTAGAATTAGTGGTACCCTTAGTCGCTGAAATCAAAGGACTGGCGGAGCTGGGATGAACCGATACGTTTTATCCCACAAGAATAGAATACTAAACCAATAAAACAATTACAAGATAATCAATGAGATTAGTTGGGATATTATACAGAAATAAGAATTTCTTAAAATAAAAAGAACAATTCCCCTTCCAAATCCAAGCCAGAACTTTCCCGCGCCTACCAAGCCTTTTGCAAATCTTGCATCCCCCAAATCATTTGCAAACAAGAACAAGCTCCCACAAAAAACGGTTTCTATCAAAATTAGTCATCCGAGGAAAATGATTATGATCAGCCTTGCTTCAACTTCAAACTAGAATCGACCCATTCCTAACCGAGTCCACGCAAATGATATATCAAAATACTGCAAAAAACGAAAAAACTTCAATGGAAGTTGCCACCTCCCATAACCTAACAAAAATCGCTAAGTATGAAGTTCTGTCCTGATCAGTCAACCCACCTGGGACGCAGAGCAGCTGAACTATGGCAAAACAATATTTTACTACCAAAATCATCACTTCCGCAAAAATTTTGGAAAATGACCAGCCCTATTACACATCCAATCCATAATATTTCCGCTCTCAAATGATTCCCTCGCAACCTTCCAAAATAATTGGAAACGCATCAAAAAATGATAAAGTTTAAGTCAATATAAGCTGTTACAAAACCCTACTTGGGCCTCCCAACACATGAAAAATGCCCAAGTACGAATTTTGATCTGGTCACTCTACCTACATCCGACTTACTTCAGTTTATCGTGCTTAGGGGCACTCAATGCCCCAATACTGAGTGTCCTGTAGAATAGAATACATGTTTTGTTTGGAAAAGGGTGTTTTAGTTCCAAATCACAAAAAATCGTTGCTACACAAAAATTTATTGGATTGGGTATTTAGAATTCGTTATGCGTTTTTGGTCACTTTGATGGTGGTATCGAAGGAGAGGTGCCTTGCACAGACAGGTTATTCAAATTACAGTCGTCTTCTTCATCAGCGACAGAATCTGCGCTTGTAGAATAATACCGTTCGCATACTGCAGTAATTTTCGTATCACCCATTTGAACACTTGTGGCCATTCAAGGGAAAATATTGCAGCTGTAAGATCTTACATGTAAAGTAGAGGAGGTCACTTAAACGACATTCTTTTTCATTATTAACCGGAACCAGTGTACCTTAATTTCCAATAAAACTAAATAAAGATTTCGCACAATTTATGTCTTTTATTTCAAATTAAAAAAGAAACCTCAAATTTAAACACCCTGTAGTATGTTATTCTTTTACTAGATGCACAACTAAATTTCCGGGTTTATTTGAAAAATGGAGGATTTCAATAAAAAGATAAAAAATGGTTTATTCAAAATATTGTCCTACATTTTTGCCATCTCTCTGGCAATACATGAATGCCACGACGATAACACGACGCGTCTTTGGACCGAAACCATTCATCCAACCAATTTGACACTTCTTCGAAACTGGCCAAGTGTAGCCCTGCCAAGCTATGCGCCATCGACCGGAACAAGTGTTAATTCAAGAGTGCCAGGTCTGGAGAATAAGCCGGGTGTGGTAGAAGATCCCATCTCAGCGTTTTGATGGTGTCCTTGATGATGGGAGTGCGATGGCATGGAGCGTTGTCGTGCCACAATATCACTCGTTCGTGTCTCGTGCCCCACTCTGGCCACTATTCGAGCAATGCATGGTTCAGATTGATGAGTTGTTGTATGTAGCGTTGCTCATTGACAGTTTCGCACTATTTCTGCAGCTCATAGTACACGATTCCTTTGTGGTCCCACCAAACGCAGAGCATTGTCTTTTTTCAGAAGCGATTTGGCCGTGCCGCCGATGTTGATGCTTCGCCAGGTAAAAACTAGGAAACTCTTCGATTTTGCATCTGTCTCAGACAACTCACGCGGCATCCATTTTCTCCCCTTTTGATTTTTTTTTCCATGGCATGTAAACATTTGGAAATACCTTGGTGAGTCGTGTTTAATGTCTCTGCAAGATGATCCTGAGTTTACATATCATTTTCGTACAATAACGCTTGCAGCTCGGTGGCTTCAAATATTGTTGGTCTTCCGGAGCTCTTCTTCTTCTAGTTTTTAATGGTACATATTCACCGTAGCCCCCCTCAAGCAAATGACGTGCTTCAGCTGCATTTTGTTCAAGTTGAAGCAGAAATGTAAAGCTTCCCGTAAATGCTCTTTGTTTGGTTCAAAACTCGAGATTTTCGTTCTTATAGAAAAAATATTTTTGTGTTGCAATATGTGCTGGTATTAGAACTGGTTATCGTTAATAACTGTTCACGCTATGAACAAAACACAAATTCTGACATAAATGGCAACTAGAAGTGCCGCTAACACCATCTATGTGTGAAGCCGGAAATTTAGTTGTGCACCTGATAATTTAGATATTTGAATTCTTTTTTATTAATAGGCCTACTTCTCTTCTTTTTCTTTGAATCCTGCCCCTATTGCGATTAGAACCTGATACCTCCCTATCCAAAAACGCCAAAGATTTAACCATTGTGTCATTTGGTCGGCGAAATAAAATTATCTCAATGCGACTTCTGCTGCCATTCGGTGCCTATGATCTTTTCTACAACGACGACTGTGACTAGCGAACCTAGAACAAATTCAATAATTGACATGATAGCCTGATGCGAGTGTGCTGTTTGCAACATGATGCATATGAATGATGTTTCAAGATGCGGTTACGAAATGTGTGACGACGCGTGGTGTCTCTTACTGCATATGCGGGGTGAACTGGATCGGCAAGCTAAACTAGAGTGGTCTGGGCATCAGCAGTTGAAACATATCACCTCTTTTTGCATACGAGTTTGGGACTTTTGTTTAACGTGAGAGGCTTGAATTTATCACACCGAAACACGTTGTGATTTCCACCTCAGCTTTGATACGAGGATGTGTAAGCCTCCGAAATGAGGACGAGTGTGCGCGATGAATACGATAATGACGGAATCTAACATCATCTCAGGAAACCGATAAAATCTTTGTGCGATGGATATTTCGCTCGAGTTAGTGTCATCCTTCATGCCCAATGAGGTTCTGAATCTACCTTATCGGCGTTGATGTTAATCATAATGGTATTCCATGTAGTAACCAGCACTCCTAAGGTCCTCAAACAGTGAATGATCTCGGTCATTTGTCGAGGATTTTATGCAAACCTGTGGCTGATTCAAGTCATAATGTGGGAATGATTCGATTCTTCCAAAAGTGTCTGCCAACGATGAACCGACAATGGTGGTAACGATCTCATAGAATCCGGCATTACTCCACGTAATTGACATCGGAGATGCTAACAGACACAAAGTGCTGCACTTACAGATAAGTACGATGCATATATTTGCCAACTTTATCCAATTTGTATAATCGCCATCGAAAACAGGAACATTTATTGGGGGCAAATGTGCGTTGTTGGCTTGCAGTGTAGGCGTAGATTTAAATTCGCCTGGGTGCGGTCTTCATCCACTCTACTGAACGCACACGGCTTCCATTTATTCCTGCACCTCGCAGATTTCTGCTCGTTATTGCTTGTTCCAATTGATTTGCGTATCATGATAAGCGTGCGAACTCTGGCACTGTTTATATCACTTTTAACTTTGTACGAACACTGAAAATTTTATATAACAAAATGTTTATCGCTTAATTGAACAACACTGACACGAAAAGTCAATCCAGGTCGAAGGACCAGAATGTTGGAACGAATTGCGAATTAATAAAACGATGGTTGATGCCGTAAAATAATTATTTTTATTGAGTGTGTATACACACAGATCTGTGGCTTATTAATGTAGGCTGGAGCCAGAAGAAAATTTTCAATACAGAATCATCGATGTTGTCAACTGATTCTATCGTCCGATGCTACATTGAGTGGGTAGGATTGTGCGACGTTACTTCAATATAGTGTTGGTTAGTGGGTCTTGTGTTGTCTCCAACAACTCCCAAAAGTAAATATAGAGAAACCACTCTCAAACCTCAATTTAAACAAACTAGTAATGTTCTAAAATTATCAATACGTAGATGAATTTGGCCCACCAAATAATTAGTTTTGCCCATCATCTGTACGAAATAATAAAATTATTTAATCAAATTATAAGAAGATTTGTAAATCAATATTAAGTGTCAATTTAAGTTGATTGATGATTTTGCGTCCATACAATAATTAGTTTTGTCCACCTCCATAAACCTGTGCACAAAAAGTTACATTTATTACTTAAACTTTTGAGTTAATTTTTAATTATGTAGGTAAAACTAAAATTCTCCATCTGATGACAAATTGCGTTCAGCCATATTAGTTTTGGTTTGGTCACCCACTAAAACTTTGATGTTTTCCTAAATTACTATTAATTAACAATTTAAATAAATGATTTAATTTAAATTTTAGAATTGTCCACGTTACGATGCATTTTGTGCACCACAAAATAAGTTTCGTCCACCCCCATAAACCGTTAATTTGTGAGTTAATTTATAATAATATTCGTAAGTCACTACTAATTGTCCGTTTTAGTTAGGAAAGTTTTGTTTTAAGAATTAAACTGATAATGAATTTTGTCCACCCAATAATTAATTATGACCACCCCTATAAAGCTATGTACGAAATATTACCATTTACAAACTTAATCTTTGAATATTCGTAAATTACTATTAATTGGACATTTAAACAAATGAGTTATGTCTTGTCCACCTGTTGATGAGTTTTACCCACCCAATTATTAGTTTTCCCCATTTCGGAAAAACAAAATTATAAAGAGAAAAATTTTTCTTTAACGTACATTAATCCAAAAGTTGAAGTAGGAATTTTATTAATCTAGGAAGTGCTAGTTCAAATTTTAGTAAAGGGCGAAACTTTTTAATGGACGATATAACTTACGTATTGGGAATGCTAACGTCACATACCTCTTGTACCAACGCATACAAATAAAACATTTACAGGTTAATGGCCCCAAAAATATTACAATTAGATTTAAAATACATTTACACTACACAGATTTCGCAAAAGAACCAAAGTTCTTAAATTTGGAGTGCACCACACCCAAAACCAAACAAAAAAAAAATATTATTTGTATTTATAAAACCAAAACATTTATAATCTTTAAATTATTTTACAGCTCTAACAAGTGGGTGTCTAAATATCTCAACTGTTTTGATAAGAAAAATATTTTTGTGTTAATACACATTTACAGTTTTCACATATATTTGTTACTCGTAGTATAAACAAACCGACTACAGCAACAATTTATTTTAATCGCTAATTAATTTCATTGTTAAATTATATTGGGTTCTTATCGCCCCGTTAAATTCACAATCGAATTCGTTCGATTTCAATAATGCGTAGTGCGCTTACTAATACACCACTCAAATCTAGAATGAGAACAGAAAATATTTTTGGGTGTTATCACACCCGACTAACAAATTGATAAGATTTATATATGGGAAGCGATCGTAACCCAATTTTCGGTATGAGTATGTCTATATATTTTATGACGACGTACAAGTCAAGGGTTTTGACCTGAGGAGTGTTCGTACTTTCCGCGATAAATTCAAAAACTTGATATGCATGCACTCAGATTGAACAAAAAAAAAATCAACTTTGATCAATCAATCAACATCAAATGATTTTTAATTACTTCACCTTAATTTTGATTAATTGTAATTTATTCGTATTTATATTTTTTTTTATTTTATTTATACCAATTCAATTCTTTTTGTGTTAGGAAACTACAAAGAAATACTCAACCGCGACGTTCGGGCACAAATAGCACCACAAGAGAATTGAACAAGATTATTGTGTAAAAGTGTGCAAAGTTGTTAAGTGACCACACCCAACTACAATATACTCGCTCGTATATAGAGAAGATCACCTGTTTTGTGTTAACATTTTATATATTTTATTTAATTCGTAGTTATCATAAATTTAAAAATAAAATATCAACAAAAGATTATTTTAAGAATTGGTTTTTGGTCGGTGTGCGGATGAATTTTATTTTAGTTTGCGCTTAAATTTTGCGTATAGTTTAAAGTTGAACACAGTACAGTAATAATTTTTTGAAATTTGATATTTATGTGCGATTTCGGCTCTTTAATTATCTCTCGAAAATGATCTCAGGTTGAATTTTGCAAAGAAACTATAATTATGTTCAAATTACGGACGGTAATCGATGGGAAATGCCATTAAAATTTAGATAAGTGTGTCAAAATTAGCCTATTCAATGTTTACATAAATTTGCATAATTATGCTATTAAGGTCAAGATTAATAAAATTACAATATTTGTGGTTCTTAACGAGGCGGTGACGCGGCCTACGAACTATACGTGTTGCACGCAAAATTTATAGTTTTTCGCACGTATATATCAATTCGACCATCGGCTATTGTAAAATTAGATATTTCATTAAGTAGGGCACGCAACCTT
Organism: Nephrotoma guestfalica; assembly: GCA_963691935.1. Taxonomy (NCBI): domain Eukaryota; kingdom Metazoa; phylum Arthropoda; class Insecta; order Diptera; family Tipulidae; genus Nephrotoma; species Nephrotoma guestfalica. The sequence goes on along the minus strand of OY829914.1, from coordinate 291,986,074 downwards.
CTCTCCGATCTCTCAATATTCTAATACGATTTCGAATCACTGTGGCGAGGTTTCAAATTAATGTTCCGATATTGTTTGACTACAGCTAGAAAGACAATAAAAGCAATTTATCTTTGGCACAATAGTTCACACAAATTGATAAGAATAAATTATTTTTTTGTTTTAGTTGTGTGTGTTGGGTTGGCGAAGTAACTAAACTACTTTGTATACGAGGAAACTTAAGAAACAGAAATAAAAATTAGATAAAATTGGCTAAGAAAAATGTCTTTTTGTGTCTCGACTTTTTCTTATAATATTATGCGCTCGTATATGATTTTTATCGTTTGCAATTTATATTATTATTGTTATTACTACTGTTTATTATTATTAGTATTATTATTCGTGGTTGTATTTATAATTTTTTTTTACTTCATAGCTGTGTTTGCCGTTTTATAGCTTCTGTATAAATAGCTTTTGTATTGTTGAATGTACGAGTACTTGCGGATATTTTTGTTGCAACGTTGTGCACGGCTACCGTACTGAGATTTAAAGTTTACACAGAAATAATGTTTATTCTGTAATATTGTAAATAACATTCGTTAAATTGTAATTAGCAATGTAGTTTGGTGGTTTCTAAGGTATAAGGCAGGCGGAAAATTGCAATATATGGATAATGTTGGGTCAGTTATCGAGAGAAAAACTAAAATAGATAAAATCAAAATTATGTTTTTAAATATTTTTGCGAAATATTGGGAGTACATATAAGTTTTGAGGTTTTTTTTATAACTTCAAACCTCTACTAAAATAAATTTGTACAATGTATTTTATTCAAAGTATCGTCGATCGTTACAAAGTCATAGTTTTCTCCCATCTTTCAGGCAACATACGGATTTCGCGATTTACTTTAGGACAGTTTATCGTATATTACAATTAAGGTCTTGGATTTGAAGTATCCTAAACCATAAAACTTTTTTCATAATGTATTTCGTATAAGAATTCGGCCATTTCTTAACTATCGCAATGAAATTGGACATGTTGAATGGAAATGGGATTCTTAAATGATTTTTGAAAGAAGTTCTTAAATCTGGAACTGACTGGTGATAGATGTTAAGGCATCCAGTCTTACCAAAAACTTGGTTACATGAACCCAAGCTTGACGCCTGCTTACGTCACACCTAACCTGGAGAGCAGAAGCTGATGAGGTATTATATATTTTGTATTGATTGCTATCAAACATTCTAAAATAAAACAATCGAAACGGAAAACTTCCACGAACATTTTGAACAAGTATTTCAATAAAAACTTGATATTTTGGCACTACAGGAAAAATTGGCAATAGCTTCGTCGATTATAACCGGAAATACACGGAACGCACTTTGTGGAAGCAAGAACGAACAAGCTCGAATTTGGAGTTGGGTTACTCATCATTAACGAATCGTCAATTCGTAATTAACTTCATAACTATTAGTCATCATATTTTCGTACTCAGGTTTCTTAGTACGAGTTACGAGTAGTTTCTCGTACTCAGGTTTCTTCTCAGGATACAAAACAAAGCTTGACGTTTGGGTACCACCATCATGGACGAAACGAGGTGAAGCTTCCCAAACGGTATCAAAGCCGGGATTGACGCCAAGAAAGGTAATGCTGTGTGTTTGGTGGGATTGGTAAGAAATCATTTTAATCTTTACTGTCACCAACTAATGCGTTTAAGGCAACCAATTCAGTCAAAACGTCCAGAATTGATCAGCAGAAATGGCGTTGTATTCCATCATGATAACGTTAGACCACACACATCATTGATGACCCGGCAGAAACAGAGAGCTTGGCTGGGAAGTTTTGATGCACCCACCATATAGTCCTGACCTCGACCCATCGGACTACCATTTGTTCCGGTTCATGCAGAACCATCTTAATGGTTTTACATTAAATTCAAAAGAGGCCTGCAAAAATGAGTTGTCTCGATTTTTCGCCTCTAAACTACAGAAGTTCTACAGTGATGGGAACATGGCTCTACCAGAAAAATGGCAAAAGGTCATCGATGAAAATGGCACATATTTGGTTTAATAAAGTTCATTTGAAATAAGAAAATTCTTTGTTTCAATGTCACCCAAAAAAAGTTCACGAACTTTTTCTCTAACCCTTTATTACTGGATAATTTAAATGGTCAAATCAGAGGCGCTCACGAGATATATCGCGGCACCATCAGCTCGAACTCCGTATGTCCTAACTTCAACAAACGGACATGGACCATTATTCTAGTAATGTTATATTATCCGTTGATTGCAGGTACGTATTTCCTATTTAAACACATTCACGCACTATGCCAAGTAGTTGCGAAAAACGTACGATAACTCTTTCATCATCATTTATCTTCAAACTGTACATTAGATTATTGAAGCACTTCATAATCATGTTAACTGCGAGTATTTCAATAATAATAATTCAGCCATTTCTAGATTTTGCCGGGGATCAGTGGAAATTGGCCATATTCCAGAACATCCTCCAAAAATCATTTAGGAATCCCATTTTCTACTCCCATTTTCCCACTTTAGTACCCAATCTCAACATAATCGGTTTAGAAACTAGTGAGTTCCTTCTTAGATGGCAATATTCCGTAATTTCTTCCAAAAGCTGTTTTAGAATCCCATTTCCATCCATAATAAAAATTCCATCAAAATCAGGTTGGAAATTAACGAGTTCTGTCCATGGTGGCCCTAATCCAGAAATTCTAACAAAAATAATTTAAGAATCCCATTTCCATTTATCATATCAAGTTTTATCATAATCGGTTAAGAAATTGCCCAGATCCGCCCCGATAGTCATATTCCAGAACTTCCTTTAAAAATCCCATTTCCATCCAATAAAACCAATCCCATCGTAATTAGTTAAAAAATTAACGAGTTCCGTCCCAGGTGGCCATATTCCATAACTTCTTCCAAAAATAATTCTAGAATCCCATTTCCCTCCAATTTGCTCAATCCCATCATAACCGGTTAAGAAATGGCAAAGTACCTTCCCATGTGGTCATATTCCAGAACTTCTTCCAAAAATCATTTAAGAATCCCATTTCCATCCAATTTGCTCAATCCCATCATAATTGGTGCAGAAATTAACGAAATCTGCCCGAGGTGGCCATATTCCAGAACTTCTTCTAAAAATCTTTCAAGAATCCCATTTTCATCCAACATTATTATCAATATCGGTGAAGAAGTAGCGGAGTTCCGCGATCCAAGAATCGACCCAATTTATAGCCTCTTCGCAAACAGTGAAGTGCTGCTCGACCAGGCCATGAGTCATCGACCGGAGCAAGTGGTAGTCGAAAAAAGCAATATCTGGTGAATACGGGGGGGGGGGGGGTGGGTCTTTTGGTATATTATGTGCTTTTAAGCCAATCATTGAGGCTTAATTGCATCAATTGTTGTTGGTAACGTTCTCCAGTGATGCTTTCGTTAGACTGGAGTAGCTCATAGTAGATTACTCCGAACTGATTACACGAGTGCATTGCATTATCTTCTTGCCATGAATATTCGGTTTAACGGTTGAAGTGCATGCATGACCGGGCTTACTCCACGATTTTCTGCGCTTTAGGTTGTCGTAGTCGTCCCCCGTCATGATTTGATGCAAAATAGGCGTTCGACGTGGTCTCGATCCAATAACGCCTACAACACAGCGTCTTCAAACTTTCCTGGTTCCTTTCGCGTTCTCTGTCACTGGTGTCAAAATCGCCGCTTTTAAAACGGCGGAACCAGTACTCACATGTTTTTATTGGTAGAGCTAGTTTCCCATATGCTACACACAGCAATTGATGTCCACAAGCTGCAATTTTCTTCAAACTAAAACAAAAAATCAGAACTTCCGGAACAGAAATTTGTTCGTTTTTGCTTTTCTCGTATTTGTTGTATTGTTTCCGTCTTGCGCGTATATGTACGCCTGTTTGCACGTACAGAGTGATGAATGATGAGTTAGCAATGAGTTTGCGAGATGTTATGTTTGCCATATGCACGATTAGAATTTGGTTTACAATATTCTAACCACTACAGCGAATACAAAACCCTTTCTCGCGTGTTTTCCTCCTTATAAAAAGATAAATATGTTGAGCTGATGATTCTAATAACCGTTCCAGAAAACAGATACCATCAGCGTAAGCTAATAGCTGGTTCGATTTATAACATAAAAACTGTGCTGGGCTATGTTTAGTTGAGAAACAATAAACTCCAGTGGCAGTTTAAACCCGATTTTGGAAATTAGGCCATCTTGCTGTACTTCCGATGTTATTTTGAAGTACTCCGAGGTTTGCCTTCGTTTATCACACTGAAGACAAGCTTTCATATCTAATTTCGTTGATGGCCGGCCGTTTACCATTTTTTGCTCAAACTGAAAATAAAATTAAAAAAATGTATACAACAGTTTCTGTCCTAGTTAGGAAATTTGAATCAGGCTAGCAAAATCAGACATTTAACAAACTTTTTCATGTGATAACGAAACCTGAGTCCACATCTCTGGGAAAGCGTATCTAATGTTCGTTTACCTTTATCGCTCAAACTCAATAGAAATACAAAACATCTGAACAACTTTGTTGGCTTAAATAGGAATTTTAAATCAAGCTGGCTGGATGAGCAATTTAGAAACCTATTTGAGGTACTCACGGAATCTGAGTCCAAATTTCTAGGAAGGCGCGTTAATCGCCGTTTACCATTTTCACTCAAACTCAAATTAGAAATTCAAAAATTCTTAACAAAATTGCTGCCATGGTTAGGAAGTTTCAATCACGCTGGCGTGATGAGCATGTTATAGCAACCTATTTGTGGTACTCACGGAACTTGAGTAAAAATCTCTGGAAAGGTGTGTTGATGGCCGTTTACCATTTTCGTTCAAACTCAATATAGAAATACTCAAATTCTTAAGAAATTTGCTGTCCTGGTTAGGAGATTCCAATCAGACTAGCTGGATGAGCACTTTAGCAATGTGTTTGAGGTGTTAACGGCACCTGAGTCCAAATTTCTGGAATGGTGTGTTGAGCCGTTGAAGCCGTTAGCCATTTTCGTTCAAACTGAAAATTCAAAACAAATTTGCTACTCTGGTTAGGAAGTTCCAATCATGTCCTCTGAATGAGCAATTTAGCAACCTGCACCTGTTTGCAGGTGCTTGCGAAACCTGAGTTCAAATCGCTTGCTGATGAAAGGTCAACGTTATCGTACTAAATGTTTTAATGTACTATATTATTTCGATCGGTTTCTGAACATGATTTATTTTAGTTTCTTATCAGAATACAAATTATCGCTTTAACCGAGAATGTACAAAGGGCATACAATTTCACAAACAATCTTATTAAACAAAATCTTATAAATAAAATTATAAAATAGATACAAACTTTCATTTTAAACTAAAATTTTAAATAAAAATTTCAAATGGTGATTACATTTCCTTCTCAATTGGATCTTCCAAACTAGGACAGCAAATTTGTTAAGAATTTTTTGTATTTCTATTTTGAGTTTGAGCGAAAACGGTAATCGGCAGTTAACACGCCTTCCTAGAGATTTAGACTCAAGTTCCATGGGTAATTCAAATAGGTTGCTAAATTGCTCATCTAGCCAGCCTGCCTCATTGAAACTTCCCAACCAGAATAGCAACTTTGTGAATTTTTTTTTTCTATTTTGAGTTTGAGTGAAAATGATAAACGGGTTGGTTGAAACTGCCTAACAAAACAGCAACTTTGTGAAGAATTTTTGTTTTTCTATTTTGAGTTCGAGTTAAAATAGTAAACGGCCATTAACACGCCTTCCCAGAGATTTGGGCTCAGAGCCGGTAAGCCGCTCAAATATGTAGCGAATTGCTCATCCACCCAAAACACGCCTTCCCAGAGATTTGGACTAGGATCCGGTAACTCCTCAAATATGTAGCGAATTGCTCATCCACCCAATCTGCTTAAAACTTCCTAACCAGGTTAGCAAATTTGTTAAGAATTTTTGTATTTATATGTTGAATTTGAGTGAAAATGGTAAACGGCCATTAACACACCTTCCTAATGATTTGCACTTAGCGTCCGCGAGCACCTCAAATAGATTGCTGAATTGCTCATCCATCCAGTCTGATTTATACTTCCTAGCCAGGACAGCAAATTTGTTAAGAATTTCTGCATTTCTATTTTGAGTTTGAGTGAAAATGGTAAACGGTCATTAACACAACTCGCCTTCCCAAAGTAGTGGACTCAGATTCCTTGAGCACCTCAAATAGGTTGCTAAATTGCTCATCAAGCCATCATAATTGCAAATTCCTAACCAGAATGCAAATTTGTTAAGAAATTTCTAATTTCTTTTTCGAGTTTGAGTGAAAATGGAAATGGTAAATTGCTCATCCAATCAGCTTAAATGTAACTTTCTAACCAGGTCAACAAATTTTTGTGTTAGAATACTTTACCGTTTAAAACGGTAAATGACCATAACACCATAAATTAATTTATTATATTTCAAGTTCAAATAAAATAATAATTTGGTGCGAATTTATCAATAAACTGTAAGTTAAATACTGTACTCGTATACCATAATAAAAAATATTGCATACATTTTATTACACTTGATTTATAAAGAAATATAACAAATTAATAACCACATTATATATATCGCTCATTTGCTGCAACAGCGACACAACTCAAAATTCACTCATTTCTAAGATATTCGAATCCAGCGATTCCCAATTAGGTAAAATTTCATATAAAAAATCACTCAATTCGCGAAAGATATTGAAAACTATAGATGTAGTAATAGATAAAAATTTAATTTACGAAACAGAATGTATTTTTATTAAGTTTCGAAAAACGCCGTTTTAATAAACACACATTTTGAGTGATATTTTCAAATCGCTCTACTGAAAAATGAAAATTTTTGGATCGTGTACATTTTTTCTTACCTCCAAATAAAGGGTGATCCAATAGGAGGTACCTTTTTCAATTGGCATTCTCATTAGGATTCATGCGTCACAACAGTCATGTTATATGACATTTCTGTTCAGTTTCCATTGACATTTCACCATGAATAGACTTACGCGAGAACAACGTTTATAAATTTTGGAAATTTACCTCAAAAATCAGTGTTCAGTGAAAAATTGTTTTCGTGCTCTTCGACCATTTTATGGTGTTCATAATAGTCCTTTTCGCGAAACAATTAATAAATTTCGAACCACTTTTTCATTATTGGATATTCATCAACCGACTAGAGTGCGTACAAGTCGATCTTTTGTGAATATTACTGCTGTAGCTGAAAGTGTACGTGAAGACCGCAATCAATCAATTCGTTGCCGTTTTGAAGAAAGATGTTGGTTTGAAGGCATACAAAATACAACTTGTTCAAGAATTGAAGCCGGTTGACCTTCCTTTGCGTCAACGATTTGGCTTATGGGCGTTGGAACAGAAACGGACCCGTGAATTGGCCTCCAAGATCTTGTGATTTAGATTACTTTTTGTGGAGGTATCTGAAATCACTTGTTTATATCGTCTAACCACAATCGATACCTGCATTGCTCGAGTGCCCGAAAATTGGACCCATAGAATGGGTCATCTAAGAGTCAGTCGCGGACAACATTTAAAAGAAATTATTTTCAAACATTAAAATGTCATAAACCGAACTTACGACACAAATACAATTTTTGATAGTTAACTTGATTTTAATGCGTTTTATTTCAAAAAACATTTCCGGAAGCTCTTATCGGATCACCCTTTATAACTTTACTTTAATTTTTTACGATTTATTGAAGAATATTTACACTTAACTTGTACAAAACTACAATTGGATTAACTATTAGAACTCAAATTACAGTTGGAGTGGTCATGAATTGTCTAATTAGCTTTAACTTTAATAGGCATACGCATATGTCCTTCTCGTAGCATGTCTCTATGTTGTGGACTGTAGTGGCTTGTTTCGTTCACTAAAAGAAACACAGCACAATGCAACTAATTAGGAACGGGCAATTCTCGGTAGAAATAATTATTTCAAAATAATCTACAATAACAACAATCTTGTACAAAAGAAAATTGGTTTAAGTCAAACATAGTCGATACAAACCAAAACCCAACAAAAACAACTTGGGTATAAAGACAGTTTTCAGATAATCTTCCAATTTATGATCAAAACAAAATCGCTGAAAACGATAACAACGATAAGTATGCAAAACATATTCAAATCGTTGCCGATTGCATAATAGTTTCAATAATATTCAATAGGTGTGTCCACGGTTAACATAATGTGGCAACCAGATAAATCCAGAATTTGTTTTGATGTTTACCAACTGAAAAACTGTTAAATTTGGATTTTATCCAGATGTACAGGGTCGAGCACGAATGTTGCTACAAAAGCAATTGTAAATTTATTTTTATTTCTGTTATTTTTTTTGATTATTTTTTTTAGATGTCCTCCTCCTTAGCGGTTTTGTTTTAATAACGGCTCTTATGGATTCTTTTAACTTGTTTTTATTGCGTGGCTTAGTTTTATGCTCCACTTGCTTATAATATTTCATAAACAAATCTGGAACAGTGGGGTCAGGTGACCTTGACCAGGCATCAAATTTTTAAAGCAGCGCCGCCATTACCGGTATTCGTAACAATGGCAAGTTTTTTGAGAACCAGGGAAGTTTATTCCTACTTTGAATAATTTTCGTTGATTAAGTTACAGTATTAAGCCTTCAGTATTTTTTATTCTGCGTTCTATGTTGCTGCAGTCTGTTACTTAGAATACAATTTAATTTATCTCCAGAATAGTTTTCCCAGGATCTAATTTCTTTAATCTCAGCAAACAACCGTGAATTTTTACTGCTTATATTTGCACAGTCTATTAAGCTTTTGCTGGTTTGGGTGACCTTGATTAACTAAATTTCACATCAATACTAAAATGATCAAAAATATAGTTAGATTTATTATAGTTGATAGCTCCTTCGAACGGTCCATCTAAATTATTTAAAAATGCTGCTTTTGTTGTTTTGTATGATCTATAAACTACGCCAAATATCCCAGTTGAACGGTATCCTTTTATGATCTGAATCGCCAAAAACCAAGTGCGGTCTTTCTCGAGATTACAAATTATTTTAAAACGAAAATATACGTGAGTATACATGCGCAACAAAGTTTGCCCGTACGTCTTTTACTGCGATGGTCATAGCCATTATAGTTAAAGTATTTTGAAACCTCTACTGAAATCTCTACTGCCCCTACGACATGGTATCTGTCAAAACGTATATTTAACTTTTCAGCTTGTAAAATGTACGGGATCTACTTTAATGATTGTACCAATTTTTTGAGTGTTTCTCCTGCAGTAGGTGGTTATTACTTTGATTTCACAAGTAGCGAGAAAATGGTTTTGCTGTTTTAGCTCAGATACAGCTATTTCATAATTTTCAAATTTCTCTGACATTTTAAGTATTTTTATCCCTTGGTAGTTTTACTTTAATTTCTCCTTGGCATCATTAGTGTTACACTGCAAGTGACAGCCCATTACTGGTATAATTTTTGGATCGAGTGACATAGTTAAATCTTTTCTAGTTTTTTTATTAGCTTGAGGTTGTTTTAGTTGCAGCATAACAAACCTTGGTTTGATTGCTCTTGATTACTGCTGCGGTTTTTCATTTCTTCTACTTGACTTTTAATTTCTACTACCTTGTATCCTATCTTTAAGTGCTTTGTTTTTAAATGTTACTTCATTTCCATGACAAAAAGTTTAATTTCGTTGAACTTCCCGTAAAACGTGACTGCTTCAGAATTTTGGCACTCTAAACAGACGCACTTTACATATGGAAATTCTTTAAATAGCTTTCTAAACTTTGCAAGGTTTCCAATCTTTCATTTATATGAAAATTTGCTGAATGACACAGGCGTTGTCCGGAATAAATTAGAAATTGAATGGTGCTACCTTTAAATTACCTCTATTTTTTATATTGGTCCACTATCGAAAACGATTATTTTTAGCCGTGTATCACTATGTTCACTTGTTCCAGCAGTTCTAGAAGAGGGCGTTCTGCTTCGAACGTTTCCATGCCCTGTCTCACGCAGTTTACTTGTTTCAGCGGCTCTAGAAGAAAACGTGTTTTTCGACTAATTGATTCAATTGATTGATAACGCAATTCGTTTCATACAGTATTTCAGAGTCAACAGTATTCTTTCTGTTGGTTGGGGCAATTCCTTTCCTAATTACAGACATTTTTGGGATCGAAGTCTAGGGGCCTGGCCTCATTCTGGTATAAAATCCCAATGCAAACTTTGAATCCGACTGGTTGAATAGCGTGTAAACTTATAAGAAGAGTCACATGATCCAGGGGACGGACCCCTCACATTCGTACAGTACACTTATTTCATATAATAAATTAAATCTTTCCTTACTGTTTCCCATGGAAACAATTAAAAACAATTTAATAATGGAAGAAATTTGTACCTGGGTCCCTAGACTTCGGGGTCCAACTCCTTCAAAAATTTTGTAAGATTGGTTCTGCACATGCATACATAATAAAAATTTCATGACAATTGGTCGGGCGGCTGAAACGTCCTTTCGAAACAGAAATTTTAGGAAAAATTATATGGAGAATCTAGCCTCAGAGGACCGACCCTATCAAAACTGGCTCGAAAACTTATAACCTCATTATCACCAGCCCCATTATTAGGCAAATATTCACTTTCCCGATTTCATTTAACGGTCGAACGTGCGTTCGTCGAATTTTCCAAATTCATTATGGGGGCTATATTTTGGCCAATATATTTGAGTTGTTGCCACTTATTTAATTAATTTTTATCTTTAATATAAATATTTATTCAATTTTATTTATACATTTAATTTAAATATTTTTATCCGCCATAGGTAATGGCGGTGAGTCGAGTGGCATCGTGGTGGTGGCGACTACGCGGGGAATAGCAACTTGCTTGAGCAGCATGTTAGCACGAACTGAATGAATGCAAAATTTAATTTATTTGTTTTCGCTTTGGAGTACTCGTTGTATTGTTCTCCTTGTCTTCTAGTTTGTTAATTTTTGTAAAAAATATTGCTTATCAAGAATTTTGGCACTTTTTTTTTAAATTGCCAATGGCTTTATTCTTGAATTTTGTTACATAAGAAACTAAGAAGAAATGTGCAAATCTTAAGCTAATTACATTTTTTCAGTATATCCCGGGCCAATTCGTTGGGATGTCCCTGAAGTTTTGAGTAGTATTTCGAACTGAATTCCTTGATTGTTACTTTAACGGTTTTAATACCAAGGTCGTCGTGTATGTTAGTATTTCGGTTATACCATGGAGCATTGTATTTTCGCTTAAGTTCGTTGCAGGAGTTCTCTATTTGATGTACTGGTAGATCCCCATACTGAATACTACTGTGTGGTTTCCATCGCAGTTACTACATTTTCTGACAGAAGCTTGAGTTTTATTTTTATCGCATTTCATTGAATTATGGAGATCACCACAGATTACACAAACATCGCTCAAAGTGCAATAAGCTTTAGTGTGGTCGTATTCTTGGTACTTAACACACTGTGCCGATCCAGTTTTTTTTTTGGGTTCTTCGACAGTAAATCTTCTATGTAGAAGATATTTTAGATCATATATTTCATGTTTCCCTTTGTTTTTTTATTATCTGGTTCTAATTCCAGATGGAATATTGGCTGTGGCATCTTTTCCCGATTTATAATATTAGTTATAGATTTAGCACGGAAGCTTTTTTTTTCAGCGAGAGCAGCTTGTATATCGTTTGGATCATCAAAGCTTCCAATTCCTTCCCATAATAGTGTTTTCCCACTTCATCAAAATGATTTATCAAGGCCTTGTATGCCTCAATATTTGACGGCTGAATTTTTGTTTCTTTTATTTTTCCTCATTTAACCCCGGAAATATAAAAGTTACCATCCGTTAAAGTGTCGATGGTTCTTGCTAAATCTCTATTTGATTCTTGCCTCAAATAGATTGGTGGCGGTAAATAAACTGAGTGGCGATTTAAAAACGAGCCACGTTTGATGGTGAGTACCAGTTACAAGTGGTCAATCAACCGGGTCAAAAAGTCCAACGGCATTAAATCGTATGGATCTGGATGGCCATTTCTGACCAACAAAATGGGTTGTATAGGCATGTGGCACCGTCTTGTTTAAACCACATGTTGAGTACATCCATAATGGTGCTATGATGCCTTCAGTCCAAAAACCGCAACAAACAGTGACACATTGTGGATGCACTTATTTCTCAAGAATCACTCGTCGATTTTCTGAACCTCAAATACTATCATTTTGACGATTAACGAAGCTATCAAAATGAAAACGAGCCTCATCGCTGAAAATATTTTTGTTCGAAAAATCAGCCTCCACTTGTTTTTCCACAATCAATGCAACTCGCTCTGCTCTTCGCTGTGAGTGGTCAGTAGTCTTTGTTGAAGGACGACCAGAGCATCTAAGATCACTAATCTCTGTCACGCAACATTTTTTTCGTGGGCAACACTTAACAGCACAAATGGCGTAAAATTCAGATGTTGCATGCATTTGTGGACACCCTTTAGTAGCACTGGCGTATTTTTCGTTTATGTTAAAACGATTTTTAAAAATTCGACTATCAAATTTATTAATCTTAATTTAAAGATGGTAATGATGACCATCAATCATATGGTTTAAATAAATGGTTCTTGTTCTGCCATTGCGTCAATCCGATACCTATGTAAATCTATGCTACCTTCTTTTTAAAACCAACCACAAAACAAGAAACACAAAAGTCGTCAAAATATATGCGAAATCAATTCAAATTTGTCATTTGTATTCGCTATAAAATTCACAAAAATTGACACTTAAGAAAGACAATCAAACCATTAGAAAGTATTGTAGGTAATAAGTAGAAAATAATACAAGTAAGAAATAGCCCATATTGGATGAACATAAAGGTAAATTATTTCTTATTGTTGAATCTTTATGCTGTCATTACAATTCTTATAAATGTACGATTATTTTATAACTATTGTTTTATATGAATTATTATAGTTGCATAATAAATTTTTATTACGTATATAAAATTTATCTTTTAACACAATACGTCTAAGTACAATATACTCGAACAATCATCCGTGCGCGGTATTTTTATAACAAATACAAAAAAAAATATTAACGATTTTTCACAAAAGAAAAACAGGGAAATAAGCAGCAGTAACTATGGAAATTAAGCCTCTGAATTATCGTTATAACGGGTGATTTTTTAAGAGCTTGAGAACTTTTTTTTAAAAAAAAACCCATAAAATTTGCAAAATCTCATCGGTTCTTTATTTGAAACGTTAGATTGGTCCATGACATTTACTTTTTGAAGATAATTTCATTTAAATGTTGACCGCGGCTGCGTCTTAGGTGGTCCATTCGGAAAGTCCAATTTTGGGCAACTTTTTCGAGCATTTCGGCCGGAATAGCCCGAATTTCTTCGGAAATGTTGTCTTCCAAAACTGGAATAGTTGCTGGCTTATTTCTGTAGACTGTAGACTTGACGTAGCCCCACAAAAAATAGTCTAAAGGCGTCAAATCGCATGATCTTGGTGCCCAACTTACCGGGCCATTTCTTGAGATGAATTGTTCTCCGAAGTTTTCCCTCAAAATGGCCATAGAATCGCGAGCTGTGTGGCATGTAGCGCCATCTTGTTGAAACCACATGTCAACTAAGTTCAGTTCTTCCATTTTTGGCAACAAAAAGTTTGTTAGCATCGAACGATAGCGATCGCCATTCACCGTAACGTTGCGTCCAACAGCATCTTTGAAAAAATACGGTCCAATGATTCCACCAGCGTACAAACCACACCAAACAGTGCATTTTTCGGGATGCATGGGCAGTTCTTGAACGGCTTCTGGTTGCTCTTCACTCCAAATGCGGCAATTTTGCTTATTTACGTAGCCATTCAACCAGAAATGAGCCTCATCGCTGAACAAAATTTGTCGATAAAAAAGCGGATTTTCTGCCAACTTTTCTAGGGCCCATTCACTGAAAATTCGACGTTGTGGCAGTTAGTAAGTCTATTCATTATGAAATGTCAAAGCATACTGAGCATCTTTCTCTTTGACACCTTGTCTGAAATCCCGCGTGATCTGTCAAATACTAATGCATGAAAATCCTAACCACAAAAAAATCACCCTTTATGAATGAGCAATTTTATTTTAAATGATACCTGCATGCGTCGTAATTCGTAATGTACTTGCCGCATTAACCGAGGAGTACATGCCGTTGGGTTAAAAAACCATAAAGTTTAATTTAAATTTAATTAAATCCGATAAATGTGAATATCATTATGTCTCAAAGGGGTGTTAGCCACATATAGAGATTCCATATTTTCATGAGAACCGATCTTCGTTCATAGCGTTGTTGATAAACATTTGATAAACATTTTCTCTGTCCTATACGAGTATGAGTATTTTGTCGATTCACAATAAGTTAACTAACAAAATATAAACAAAACTAAATCAACTTAAACGGAAATAAATAATAATAATAAATTATTTTAGTTTCAGATCTATCTCGAGTTTTAAGACACAAGTAGTTTTGTTACATTATAGCAATGTGTATGAACGACAATGAATGTAAAAAAAAAAATAGAATTACTTACCACTTAATTGGGCGTTTTGTACTTATGACAATTTTATGTACTGTACGAGTATAGTGGCATGCATTCAGTAGATGAGATAATCCTGATATCTGTTGATCTCTTACTAATGTTATTGTTAATTATTTTGATGTAATTGAAGTTATAAACGTTAAACTAGGTTGATACTTAGGTATCCACCTACAATCAATTTACTTTAATTGTTATATTAGGGCAGTATAATCTTAATTGGTTTATATTTTTCGCAAACACACATGATTTATTATTGTACATACATTTTTAAAATGTTATTTATCTAGGTGAGGTTACCAAGCCGTTGGAAGTTTGGTTTCGAACTAATGAAACTGGAATTCTTTAATTGGGGTTTTAACCAAATTTGATATAGAAATCGCATGTATGCGTCGCTAAGGCATTGTGATTATAAGGCAATTCGCTAAGGCATTGTGATTATTCGGTCCGTTTCGGTCCGTTTTCAAACGGTGGCTCTGACTATAATCAATTTTTTATAGTGACAGCTGATTTCCGTTGTTTCAGACAGATTAGACATCTGCCGTTAACATTCAATTTGTATTGCTTTGAGTTTCATACAAAACGTGTTTTACGGTGTTGAATATGTCGGATTTTGTGATAACTAAACGGCATTTGCGGGAAGTGTTAATTTTTTGTTTTAATTGGAAATGCTCCAACCGATAAATCACGTAGAGAATGGTTTCGACGCTTCAATTATTATGATTTCAGTGTCGATGATAACCCTCGCGACAGCCAAAGAAATTCGTAGACGATGAATTAGAAGCATTGTTCGGTGAAGATCTGACTCAAACATAAGAGGACCTGTACGGATGTAATCTATTGTGGTAATACTCAAAAGCAAGGCAATTGGGCCCCTTATAAATTGAAACCCATGTCTCTTGGGAAGGCGATTTCTTTCTTGCGAGCAACTGCTTCAAAGGCAAACAAGAAATGGTTTTTTACATCCGATAGTGACTGGTGACGAGAAGTGGATCTTCTACGATAACCCAAAGAGGAATAATACTACGCTTTGCCCGGCCAATCGTTGCCATCGACCTCAACATCAACACCAAAGACGAACATTCATGGATCGACGGTTATGCTGTGTATCTGGTGGGACCAAAGAGGTGTTGTGTACTACAAGCTGCTACAACCCAGCGATTCCATTACGGACGAGCGGTACAGACTACAAGTAATTCGTTTGAGCCGTGCATTACGAGAAAAAGGACCGGAACATGAGGAAAGGCACGATAAAGTTATTCTTCTATATGACAACGCTCGGCCTCACGTTGCAAAAGTCGTAAAAAAAATATTTGGAAATGCTCAAGCGGGATATTTTACCACACCCGCCGTATTCTCCGGGCATTACTCCTGCTGATTACTGGTTGTTCCGACGGATACAACACGTTTTGGCAGGTCACCGGTTAAATTCTTTCTACGAAATTGAAAAATCGGGGCAAAAATCATAAGCGACGATGGGCAATAATTTAATTAATCTGTTCATTCATTTTTAATTAAACTTTTCGCACTGTTTACTTTCATGTTTTTAACTTGCACTGTCCTCTGGTTAAATTACATCTGTTAGTCCGTTCAACACATCTGCAGGTGCATTGCCATAAGCTTGATTCGCTAATTTCGATACTTCTTTATCCAGGTCTTGCAGGCTTTCTCCGCGTAGTTGCCACTTGCTTTGGAGTTGAATCTTGAATCTCAGATAATTTTGAGCTCGTGACTCCTTTCTTTTGCGGTTACAGTTTACAATACATCTGCAGCTTTCCCACGACGAGTCAAAATAGTCCGTTGAGATGTTCGCCTGCGCCTTAACAATTATTCTGCACCGCCGCTTGACATTTTTGCAATGACGGAGGTTTCAAAATTCCCATTGGGATTCCAGCAATTGGTTGTATTGGTAACGTTTAATCTAGCTGGCCTTCTCCAGTAGTTTGCTTAATTTTATTTTGAAACTCATGTCTGATTTGTTGTTCAAATTCCTTTGGTGAGCTGGATTTCGTTCATTTTGCACGCTCTGCTGTTTACGTAGATCTGCAAGCTGACCACCTTTTGCACCTTGCCGGTCTAATGTGGCGCCTTGCTTTGTGCGGTATTGATCTAATTTGTTCTATTTTCTTTCATTTTCTTTTCATTTCCTATTTGAAGTAATAGTGATTGATGAATGTTTCTGTTCGCTCCATCGCTCCCGTTACCTCATTTTTAACTTCGTCTTAACTTCGGTAACTGGCGAAATCCCTGAGGGTCCTGGCATCGCTAATGATTGTCGCGATCTTCGTCCTCATTTTTCAGCATCCTTCGTCCGAGGCGTTCTGCAGTCTCGAAAGCAGCTCGCTCTTATTGCCTTCGGTTAAAAGCCCGAGTCTCTGCAGCTTTTCCCTCAACTGCCGGGATATATAAGTGTTTAGGTTTTTAACCATTGCTGGTATTTGCAAAATCACATTTCTATCACCATTGCGGTCGCGTTTTGATTTTTTTTAACTCGCATAAGTTTGATAAAAATTTGTGTAGAGAGGGGTTTTAATTTGTATGAATCGATTGCGATTGGTCCCGATGTCGAGAAAATTCGGCCCAGGGTCCCTTTCTTTAGTTTTTTTTGGCTCGAAATTGTTTTATAAAAATTGGAGAGGGGGGGTTTTCGAGTGTCAGGAGTTGGTTGCGATGGGTGTTAATTGTTGGAAAATTCGATCATATAATCATCCGGTGGGGCCTGGATCACTTCTTTAATTTTTTTCGGCTTGTACGATTTTTATAATAATGGCTGGAGGAGCGTTTACGACTATCAAAACCGATTGTGATGGGCCCTGGTTTCGGGAAAATTAATTAAGGGGTCATCCGGTCGGGGTCGGGAGGCTTGGAGCCTTCTTTAAACGTTTTATGGCTTGCTCAGCCATATTTTGCAGAATAAGGTTTTTGAATGCAATGAAACTATTGCAAAGAGTTTGCTTGACAGACCGTTATGTTGCAACATGTTGCAAGCTGTTGCCCCATTTATCATAATTTTGCACGATGTTACACCATGCGTTATTTTGCACCATGCGTTATTTTGCACATGTTCCAGGATGTTCCACTGTGGGATGTTGCATCATGTTTGATCATATTGCACCATGTTGTTTAATGTTGCATGCTATTGAAGAATGATGTGTGGTGTTCCACTATGCTGCGTTATATTGACTTGAGCCTTCATTTAACATTTTATTTTTGTTAAACGATTTGGATAAAATTTGACAGGATAGGTTTTCAAATTCAAGGAAGCGATTGGAGCCCTGATTTCTGGATAATTCATTTTAGAGTCCTCCGGATAGGCCGTTATGTTATGTACTATTCCATCATATTGCAAAATGTTGCACCATGTTTGATTCTACGCTGTATGATGTTGCACCATTTTGCGTGATTTTGCACAATGTTGCTTCCCACACCATGTTGTGGGATGTAATACCATGTAGTGGGATGTTGTGCGATGTTGCACAATGCTTCATTATGGATACTATGTTGTGGGATGTTACACCATGTTGCTTGATGTTGCATCATGTTGTGGGCTATTTTGAACATTGTACCATGTTGCGTCATGTGTATCTTGTTGTACCATGTTATGTGATGTTGCACCAAGTTGGGCGATTTCGTACTATGTTACATCAAGTATTTTGCTGTGTTTTTCGTTAATCTAGCATTATGCTCCATCATATAGCGGGATGTTGCACCATGTTATGTTGGTTGTGTTACGGTGACATTATGTAGTTGCCCTAATCGTGTCGTTTGTTTTTCACATTTGGCGGATCGATGGCGGAACGGATGAAGATTAAACTTCGTCTGGTGTGCTCGATATGGCGAATTTGTCGCTGCACTGTTTTAAAATTTGAGATAGGTTTCAAGTTATCCCGAACCTCGCAAAACTATATCGATAGCGTAATCCGACGTGGTCCAGCTATACCTGAAAAAAGTCTGTAATCACTCCGGCACTGTTACTTGTATAATTTTGCTGCTTCTGACCGCTCGTTCGATCTCGTTTTAGCGACGCTTGCTTCATTGTTCACTTCACATAAAACTTGGACACAATCAGTACAATATCTTACCATTAATTGAAGTGGAAATAACGGCTGACCCAGTTCCAAGGACCAAAAATGATGGGAAAGCGATTTGGTCTATTGTAATATTGGCTAACGTCATTTTCGATCCAACGCGTGTTGTCTCCATTTTTGGTATTTTATATAATGCAGATTTTGACCAATGTCGAAGCACCAGCGTTGTCTCTGTGTTCCCCTGTGATCTACACTGGATGGTGGTTTTTGCAACCAGTTTTTATATTTTTAACAGTGGCGTATTCGGAAATATCACAATCTACGAGTTGTTATATTTAAAAGTTCATGCAAATTCTATAGTGATCCTCAGCAACTTTCTTGGGACCAAATATCTAGTGTACGGTTTAGCTCTGAAATGTGGTGAGTCACCTTCGCTTTCAGAAATAATCACCGAATGAATTAGTACTTGTTTAAGTGCAAGTTTGCTTGACTGTAAAAATGTCGAAGTTTTATGAATGTCCGAGTAAAACCGTAAAGTAATACATAAATTCTTCTATTTAATTTTATTTTCTTCTAGAAGCCTCAAGGTTGGTCTCGAACCAACTTATTAAAATATTCGTTACATTTCCACCTTCTGACCAATTATCAAAGTCAAAAAATTCCCTTGCAAATTTTTGAACACTTGGGTAAAATTCAATTTCAGTCTTGTACAAATCAAATCAAAATATTTCTCTTAAGTGATTTGAACTGTAACCAGATTAATGCTTGGACATTTCTTCATTTCCTATGGTTCTAAAAAGAAATGAACGCGAGACATGTTCACCATTTATATTTTTATTATGATTCCTACATTTTTTAAGGCACACGACAAAACTTTACTTTACCGTAAACTATAAATTTTATAGTTAAATTTCGATTGTCAGATCGTCAGCTGGAGACAGTTTAGTGATTTATTTGTTTAATACTTGGAATATGTCAGTCTTATCGCCATTAAACAAAATCCAGCAGCCATATCAATATGGTTGAATAAAGAGAAATCGTCAATAGAATTTTAACATGGTTTGGCAGCAATGATGAAGTAAACTTCGCAATTAACTTTAGGAGCACACATCCCATTGAGGGATGTAGCCACCTTATTACTAAGGTTAATTAATCGATTCTAATTATGGATAAATGTAAGATTGTTCCATGCCGTTTTCTGCCATTTGTTACAATTACGTTTCTACTCTTCCCATGTGGTCATCCAAATTTGGGCCAACCCACTTATACCAAGAGCCGCTTGACGTTGTTATTGAAGTTGTTGTCGCATTGTCTCTTCAATGAAGGCACGTATAAAAAAATTTCAATCCACTCGAAATAATTAAAGATAAATTTTAATAAACAGTGCGACCCACATAACTACTGGATGCTCCAAAATTAATTACCTGATTTGTTTTCACCATATTTTTTTAAATATTTAAATATAAAAATAATTATAAATAGCAAATAGTATTTTATTTGAATAATTTTAATATTTTCAATTTTGAAAAATGATATAAATAAGTGTCTACCGTTAGACATCTGACTAAAACGAGCTATTTCTAGAGCCTTTTCCCTCTCGACTGTTATTTCAGCTCGAATGTTATCCTTAAGTTGTTGGCTGGTTTATTAAGGTAATCTCCAGATTTCAAATAGCCTGACAGGTTAAAGTCAGGTACAGACAAATCCGGTGAACGGGCCCGACCAATTAAAATCATCATATTTGGATATCAAGCGGTATGGAAACATTTCCGCCAGCATGTTCATAGTTAAGCGAGCTATGCATCTGATGCCTCGTCTTGATCAAACCACATATTTTCACTAGTGGTGGAACTGCTGGTTCCTTGAGCTGAGGTGCGAAGACGCATTTACACTGTAAATATACTTTTTACTTTCATTTGTAATTGATTTCATAATCACCGTCATCGGAACTGAAAGACGGATCTTGTAAAAACTACTGCTTCTGTGCACAGTATCAACAAATTCGTGCAAAACAAATTAGTACCCGTTTATAAAACAAAAGTAAAATGTTAAACAAAACAAAAAGTAAGTGGAAAAATTAAATTCGGTCCATTATTTCCATTGAACTATATTATTGAGGTTCAAAGTCAACTGAACCGTAAAACAAACAACAAAACCAAATGAAATTTTCTTTCTTATATTTTTTTAAAAAGATATAATTTTATTTTTATTGGCTGCAAAAAATAATATAAAAAATTTAATATTCAATAAAATAAAATTCGTGATAATAAGATTTAAGTTTTTATTACAATTAAGTTTAAAGCATTTATGCAGCGTTATACAAAAATAATAATAAGTTTCCTTTTCAACAACAATTCATGATTAATTGAAAGTTTTATTTTCTGTATGTGAACTGTACGTTGCCCAGGATTAAGAATTTATGCAAACTTTAATATAGTAACTGTATGACATCGTACTCAACATATTTGCATTTTTAGATTATGTGAGTCATTTATGAATTGAGAAATCAATGCCGAAACTGCCTACAACTTTTTTTTTATTTAATTCCAACAAAAAAAACTTTCTAATTTTCTGTCTTGTAGTTTTAAACGAAATTAAATAAATTTATTTTTCAAGATTAGGAATCTCCACCTACCAATTGGTGCGTGCGATATAGAGGTACAACTCTTGTGCACAGATACATTTTACTTTGAACTTCAGAACTAATTTCGAATTCCCCTCATTTTCTGGAAAGTGGCTACATATTGGGAATTTTAAAATTCAAATTGTCAATAATTACGAACGTTTTAACCGCAACCACTTTAATATACGCTATTGGCGTTGGAATTACCGCGGCTGCTGGCACCAGACAACGCATGCATATCATAAATATATTTATTAATAATTACAATATTTATGATATGATTGTGAAAATTTTTCTAAAGTTTGGAGTTATTCTTACACTACAACAATAACTAAACATAAGGGGAGTATTGGTAAAACTGCTAACGAACTAACGAATAGATTTCAAACTACGCCTTAAGAAATCGTAAAATTTATTTTATTCAATCATAATTACTGAGGTGCAATAGAAATGTAAAATAAAAATAAATCACATGACAAGTTGAATTTTTTTTTAAATTAGATACAAACTACGCTCTCAGGCAGATAGGATTAGAGGTTCCCTGAATTTTCCTGGTGTTCATAATCACTGGCCATCATAACTGAAACTTGTTTTGCTTAGTTTACGGTTTACTCTGAATAAGTCATTTTTAGAAACGCTTGCGCTGCCAGCAATCGCGGTATACCGAATATCGGAAATCCCAGAAAATAGAAATTTTTAATCAGGCAATACTAACATATCAATAACCAATTTGCTTCTGTGTGTAGTTAGCGCGGCCCTGAAATTTTATCGATTTGACTTCAACCACATAATTCTAAATCAGCAGGCAGTCTAAATAAAATTTATGGAATAATAACTAAAGTATCAAAACCCGGTCGATCCTAACATGCTTATACTAGTGGACAATTATAGACCAAGATAGAAAAATATCGTTTAGTGGCAAGATCCCTAAAATGAACTCTGGGCTAGGGATTTCATTGAATTTTATTTAAATTTTCATCCCACTCGATAAAACTAACATTATTCCGCTTAAAACGCCTTAGGACTACATGTTTTTGAAATGTTTACACTAGTAGCTTATTTTAGGCTAAATTATAAAAAATCGTTCCTTCCCGAAAATGAACTCTGGGCTAGGAATTACTTTGATTTTTATTTAAATTCTCGTCTAAACTAAGAATATCTTAGATTAGGGTTGCATAATTTGGAACTCTCCACGGAACGATTTTTTCCTAATTTGGTATATAATTGGCTCCTAGTGTATACATCTCAAAATCACCAACATTAGTAGTTTTGGCAAAATATTTTTCGTTTTGTCGAGCTGCACGAAAATATACACTGATTGTCAAATAACTGGTTGGTTTCTAGGTTTATGTAGTTTTCGTTTCTACCGTTGGTGATGAAGAGTCTATGAGATAGGATGAAATTGGCCACCAGAATGGAACGCTACTGCATAACCGTCCTGCTGCAAACAGCTCCTTCATTTTTTTTAGTGATTACTCTTTACTCTTAATATTCTCCCTCCCCTCCCCCTCTTATAAAGTGTTTGATGTTTTCTTTTATAACCATCGACGATCCTCTTTATGCTGTAGTAAAATGGATTTTCGATATTAGCCATATAATTATTTTTCAGTATTTAGAAAAAATTGTAGCCCATTTGCATTCCAGGTTACTATTCTAATTCTTTTATTTGTGGTGTATTATTTGAGTCGATGCCATTTCATTTAGAGAGTTTGGCTTATCTAACTTGTTGGCGATCAGATTGGCCTTAGTATTTTTTGAAGCACTATCGTACATGCAGTAGTGCTCTTCGAAATAACTGGTTTTTGTACTGCCACTTGCGAGTATAGTTTTAGTTCTCCGGTTTTAATTGGGTGAAATTTTGGTTCCTCTTTGGTGAAAGTTTGTTTAATTTTTTCTGGTATTTCTGGATTTTGTTTGCGTGATTTGTTTCTTAGTCTTTGCAGTTTCTTAGCTACTTCATACCCCCTGTAGCTTGCGGGATATGGTTTCTTCCAATTAAAAAAATCTTGCGGCAATATCTTTACTGACCAGGCATACTGAGTATGATGAAAAGCTTGGCATTTTTTATACTTCGGCATTAGACTGCTGTTTTTTTTCAATGGCTCTGTTTTAACTCTCATGTTAAGTCTTGCTTTGTTATTATATACATCTTCCACTTTTGAAATTTAAAGGTGAGCATAAATAGTGGTAGCTCTCTTTTGTTGATTTGAATTCCTTGTACAGTTTCAATTTATTCTTTATGTATCAATTCCATTCATGTGCTTTTTCAGTTCTTCAGTTTATTTTTTTAAAATTGTACGTTCTTGCTGTATATTTTTAGTTGAAGATACTGGCAACGTGTTAAGTAATGACACGCCCACCCCATAATCCTTTAGACTAGCCTCCAAAAAGTGTGGATTTGGCAGTATCTCAGGTGCTGAACCACCTGTGCATTCTGTATTTGTTGTACTCAATGCATTTGTTTCTTAAGTTAAGACACTGGTATAGGGTTTTCCAATAAGAGTGATATGATTTCATAAAAAAACACACTAATTGTTAAGGAAATTGAAATGTTTTTTATTTAATGCGAAGTACAATCGATACAATTAAGTTCTGAATAAAACGTCATTCAAATGGCATCCACGACTTCTTCTGCAGGAACGAATTCGATGAACCCAATTTTTGAGCACTTTTTCCACTAAATCAAGTCGTATGTCATGAATAGCACGTTCAATATTGACTTGCAAAGCTTGAAGAGAGTTTGATTTATTGCTAAAGACCAATGACTTCAAATAACCCCACAAGAAATAGTCTAATGGTGTTAAATCACAACTTCTTGGACTCCATTCAATATCACAATTTCTTCAAATAATCGAATCTCCAAACTTTTCTCGCAATAATTCAATTGTTGCACTTGCTGTGTGGCACGTAGCCCCGTTTTGTTGGAACCAAATGTTGTCAAGATCAACTTCTTCCAATTTCGGCCATAAAAAGTTGGTTATAATCGATCTATACCGATCTCCATTGACAGTAACGGTGTTACCAGCTTCATTTCGAAAAAAATACACACCGATGATTCCACCAGACCATAAACCACACCAAACTGTCAATTTAGGGGAATGTGATGGTTTTTCATGAATAATTTGTGGATTTTCTTCGCACAAGAATCGACAGTTTTGTTTATTTACCGCACCACTCAGATGAAAGTGAGCCTCATCGGAGAAGATGATTTTCTTAAAAAAATCGTTATCGTTTTCAAGATGTTCCAAGGCAAAATCAGCAAATTCACGACGTTTACGGTGGTCAAATGGCTTCAGTTCTTGAGTGAGAACAATTTTATACGGATGCAAACCCAAATCCTTTCTCAAAATCCGCCAGGTTGTGGTTTGAGACAGTCCCAATTCTTGAGAACGTCTTGGAATCGACAAATTGCGGTCTTCAGCAACACTTGCCTGAACGGCAGCAATATTTGCATTAGTTCGAGCGAATCTTTGTCTTATTGGCACTTTAACATTATGGAAAGAAAATGTACGCTCAAAATTTTCAACAATTCGACGAATAGCGAGCACACTTGGACAATTATTACGACTATAAAATGGCAAAAGCGCACGAAAAGTTGCAATTGGAGAACGATTATTTTGATAATAAAACTGAATAATTTGTAAACGTTGTTCTTGCGTATATCTCACCATGATGAAATTGTAAACATGACTGAATACAATGAAACAAAAAATGACAGATCATGATATATTACAAATGGCCGAAACCCTATAAAATGTATTAAACGGTAAATAATTAAACATTAACATTATTAAACATTAGTTTAATGCGTCACTCGACTTGTTCGACAATGCATGTGTTTATTCCGTTTTTCTGGCTTGTATCTGGGCGGATTTTAGAGTACCAAAATGCCAAGTAATCAGTATACGTCACAAAAATACGCAAACATGCATTGTAGGTATTTATGGTGAATGCAGAAGTAACGCTAATGCAGCTGCAGCCCTTTATAGGGAAAGATACCCAAACGCGCGTCACTCGGATTATCGCGTATTTATCAGAGTCCACGGTTGTTACTCGGAAGGAAGATTACCTGGCAGCGGTGTTGGTGGTACTAGCACTGAAAGAGTCGCTAATATTAACACTGAAGAACTGGTGCTTAAGGAAATTGAGCGAGATCCGTCTACCTCTACAAGAGCAATAGCACGACGCACTGGAATCGCAAAATCGAACGAGCACCGCATATTGAAAAAAAATAAGTTCCACCTAAAGTTCCTAAAAAATAAGAGATTACTACGCAAGATTGTGCTTTTGCGGACAGATGCTTGAGAAAATTGAACAAGATCCTCAATTCTTTAATAATAGTATATGGAGCGATGAATCAACACTGAATCGAGATGGATGCTTTAACATGCACAATCTTCACAGCTGGTACTTTCGAATCCTCATCTAATGCGAGAAAACAGATCCCAGTACAAATTCAAAATAAATTATTGGACCGGCATATTGAACGGAAATATAATTGGCCCATTTGAACTGCTCGGGAACTTATCTGGCAAAAGCTATTTGGACTTTCTTCAAAATGATCTGCCAAATTTATTGGAAGAGGTGTTCGAGGAGGTGAGAGAATCCCATTGGCTCCAGAATGATGGGTGTCCTGCGCACAATGCAGTAAACGTTCGGGCGTATTTGAATTCCACATATCCCGATAGATGGATTGGCCATCTGGAGCCCATTTTGTGGCATACAGTTCTCCGGACCTAAATTCGCTGGATTTTTTTACTGGAGTTGCCTAAAAGTAGAGGTCTACTCTAAACTGATCAGGAGCTTAGAAGAGTTACGTAGCCGTGTCCAGGAAGCCGAAAAAATTCAAAAATTACTGAACGGCGTTATGCGCGACTTCTCGAAAGAGCTTTTATTCGGAGATGTCGGGCGTGTATCAGAGTCAGTGGCAGACAGTTTGAGCATTGACTGTGAATGTACATTGGTTAAATAAAGTATTATCAATGTGTAACGTTGTTTTTTTATGAAGCCCTTATCATCAGATACAGTTTAAGACAAGAAATAATCCAATTTTAAAAATTTTGTTATTTAATAGAATTTATTCCTTCTGCATACTAATAGCAATAACCTCGTATATTACATTAGATAAAAGGATTTATTATACCATTTTAGAATTTGCATTAAACACGCATGATTTTAAAATATTTGGCCACTTTTCTCATACAGTTTTTTTTTTCACCAAAGACGCTCAAACTTTTATAAAAAAAAATATTTACCACATTTCATGCTGAAAATTAAAGTTTAGATTTTTTTTTTTTTTTTTTCAAAAAAGTGCTACTCATACTATGTACTGCATATCTATTAGTATACAACACCAAAATACCGATTACTAATAAACGTAAAGTAATGTTAAAAAAATGGACTTTTCTAAAAAAATTATATATCTTAGGTACTACTTGGGATATATTTTTTTGTATTTTATTTTGAGCGCCCAATAGCTCTACTATAAGGTGATTCAGGCTTATCCATTCATTTTGGGACACCGTGTATATATATTTCTAAATTCGTATAAAGGTTTCGGAAACAACTCGTTATCATGAAAATTACTAAAAGGAGGTTTACGTGTACCAGAAATCATTTGCGATGGGTCTTGGTTTCAGGAAAATTCGTTTATGGAGTTTTTCAGTGGGACCCGGATTCTATTTTTCCAAACGACTTTCATGAAAATTGCAGATGGAGGTTTTTCGAGTACCAGAAATCAATTGCGATAGGCCGTGATTTTGTTCTAATTTTCATATCTGATCTGCATTACCAGATATGCAATCGTTGCTCGATGACCCACGTTGATAAATTTTTGCCAGAAAATCATTCGAGTGGTTTTCGAAACTCAAATACAAAACATAAAAAGAGTAATTGTATTTGTTTATTCATATTAATATCTAAGATATAAATTAAATTAATAAGATAAATTATATAGAGAAAAGAAATTACGTTGATAATGTTTTATTGATCAATATTAAATCAATTATTTGATCGTGCATTCATCTTTTTTCGTATAGCATGTTCACCTTTTCTTCCTGAAAAAATTCACTTTATTATATAGGCTTGTGAAGTATTTCCTAAACTATTCCTAATTTTTTGTTTTTGTTTTTAGGACAGATATTTACATATTTTATGCAAGTATATCGAGTACGCAATAGTAAATAATCTACATGAACAGCTAATGTAAGGTTTTGCGTAACATTTTTAGATGTGTTATCTATTGCAAATCATATAAGATAAAAATTACGAGTGCCCAAAATTATCGCATCACATTTTACTAATAAGTTATCCGATTGATTTAATAAATTTATTTAATTTGTTTGTATATTTACAGAATGGTTTCGGTTCAGACCCTCTGTCTGCAAAAGAGGTAAGTGTCACAATTACATTAATCATCTTGTCTTTAGGTATATACTCGTGTACTCGTATGTATTTCACCATAAATGTGGTTATTAGTTCTGCGTATGAAACACGTGTGTACACATAATTAAGTATTCTACACATACGCTGTATAGCAGTTTTTATAGTAGTTTATAGTTATAACGGAGTAGAGTAGGAGTTCGAGTCATATTTCTAATTTAGATAAACTTGATTTTAATTAGCTGGGTTGGGCTTCTTATACATTTAAATGTATTCATTTATTTAATGATTGTTTTGTTTCGCTTTACCATTACTCCGTTTTGTTTTGATTAACTTTTATATAGTTCTTAATAGTTTTGTATAATTGATAATTTACTTCATTCAAAATCCAAATAAATCAAAATTGATAATTAACCAAGACTAGCAATTCACATGAAATAGTGTTTTATTATAGTGATTTAATTTAATTAGTCGTCACTATAGTGCGAATCGTAAAAATATTTTTGGATCAATCTGCAGACGATATTGGCACGAGCTTTAAAATTTTAATTGGAGCAATTTATTTATGTTTTTATTGTTTTATTGTTTGGTATTTACCTTTTACAATATCAAGACCATGACTATCGATCGAACTTATAATTATTATTAAAACCAAGCTGCAGTACGTAAATAACTATAAACACAATAAATCGCTAAATGGAATAAAAAAGGTATAAATTATTTGTCAACCCGTTTTACCGATTTTAACCATTATAATTTCAGCTTGATAGTAATTATTTAATTATCGTAAGTAAATACGTTTTTGTATTTTTCTATTTATAATGAAAGTTAAATAACATGTATTACTGTCGATTTAATTCAATTTAGATCATGATTTGTAAAAAGAATTGTATCTTATATATATTTGTACTGTATTTTATTTCTCATTATAACCGTTTTTGATTAACGATTATTTAGATTTAATTATAAGAAAAATAAAAACAGCATGTTGTACTTTTTATTACAATGATTTCTCGCCAACCGAGAGATTTGTTTGTTGTACTCGTACAGCAGCGAGTTTTACATTAATATTCTTATGTACAGATACGGCCTTGAATAGTGCCGTGGTTTTGTACCATAGCCTTAACATTCCATTTTAAAGGTATATTCATAGCATACATAGCAAATTCGCTTATTTAAAATATTTTAAATACTCAATTTACGTTAAGTATATCACAACAAGTCATACTGATTACAGAGTACCAAATCAAAATAGCCCGCCAATCAAAATTAATGAAGACGTATACACTTTTTCATTCAACTATAGATCCGCATGACCGTGAATTTAATATTTATATCTAAACCAGTAAACAACAACAAAAATTGTATACATACACAACACGGTTTATTACTATTATTAGGTAAGCTTCAATTACTGTCGTATCGTAACTTAAAGCTAAACAAAACTAAAAAAAATATCAAAACTAATTTATTTAAAATAATTCATTAAAATGTCTTTATTTTTTCATTAATTTCTGCGCTGCCCATTTACCTGTGCCCCATGTGTGTGTATGCACATATAATATTTATAAGTTGTTTGTACGCTATACCACCGTTTTGTGCTATCTGTCAAATTATATGATGATTAGAAAAATGTACAAGAGAAGTGAAAGGAAATCGGTTTAACGATATTTTATACACTGTAGTTGTTATAAGTAAATTAGTGGTACCTGAGACTATGCCCAAATGTATATACTAGGTAGGTGACAATTTTGTGTGTTTTATGACTTTTTTAGTTAGTTGATGTACGTTCACACAGAAAAGTTATTGACCCACATATTTTCTTTATACGAATTATATTTATGCACAAAAGTAGATTTACCGTTTGTTGTTTCAGAATTGCAGGCAAATACTACTTAGCTGCTCCCTCAAAAGAAGAGCAACCTAAAATTTCTCTGGACCCTGAGAAGATATTGATATTTGCAATTTTATAATTTCTGTTAACCGGCTTCATTTTGTACATAAATTTTTTTCATCGAAATGCGTGCTCAGATTACGATTTGTGATAAAAAGCAACACAACTACGACCCCCTATCGGCGTGCAAAACTCATGGGCC
Source organism: Nephrotoma guestfalica (assembly GCA_963691935.1). NCBI lineage: Eukaryota > Metazoa > Arthropoda > Insecta > Diptera > Tipulidae > Nephrotoma > Nephrotoma guestfalica. The sequence continues at coordinate 291,956,382 of OY829914.1, read as the reverse complement.
GACCCATCTTCCATGTCCAGTACTATATGCTGGCATAGAGCTATGCAATGCGCAGATGGTAGAGTAAATCGGACCTACAGCCGTACATCTTCGATTTGGCATAACTGCGTAAGGGAAGACGGGGAAAACAAACCGTGAAAGATTTGGGAGTGCTTCGGCCCCAGAACAGACTGCAGGGATTAAAAAAAATAGTTTATCGCGTGAACTTAGGATTTGTGTGTCTTTTGGACAATAATCTTACAATAATTATGAGTTCACTGATTTGGGAATAATTTTTCGCCTAAAGTTAATATACTTGGGTTTATTTTTCGCTACGAAAAGGAGTTTTGTTTGGCAGATTCCACGTGGGTAACTGCAGTAGGGAAACTTTCGAATTTCAAAATGAAACTTTGCATACCCATTAAGCCCAATTAGTGCTAATTAGTGCTCACGGGAAAAAATTAGTGCTAGTCCAGGAGCCGAACAAACGAGAAAATAAAATTTCAAATTTCGCCTGAAAGACGGAATAAATAAAACCCGATTTCTAGAAAAAACCAGAAATAATTTGAGCCTAATTTTAAAGCTTTCTAAAGGCCGCTAAACTGATGAAATTTGTGCTCATCATAGAAATATAATTTTCATAAAATTTCATTCATAAAAAAAATTTTGTTAATTAAAAAATTATTTTTGTTGTCATAAAGGCCGCTTTAGAAAGCTTTAAAATTAGGCTTAAATTATTTCTGGTTTTTTCTAGAAATCAGATTTTATTTATTCCGTCTTTCAGGTGAAATTTGAAATTTTCTTTTCCCTTTTTTTTGGCTCCTGGACTAGCACTAATTTTTTCCCGTGAGTACTAATTAGCACAAATTGGGCTTTATCGGTATGCAAAGTTTCATTTTGAAATTCGAAAGTTTCCCTGCTGCAGTCACCCACGATTGTTATGTCCCTACATATAGAGTCCGAGATCCTAAGCTGTTTTCCCGTCATTCGTCATATACGCATTCCATTCCGAATTTAAATTTGATTTAATTACTTACTCATTTGTTGATTGGCAATAGATGTTTATAATTTAATCTTCATCCCGAAAGCGGGTGGAAATTCCCACAGCAACTCTAAGGACAAGACCAATATTTCTGTCATCTTTTCTGCTGAAAACTATGGAAAGGTTGCGGGATGTCCATATTCGCTCGAGAATTGTACCCAGAAACTAGGCACAGTCTCAACATGCGTACCATAAGGGTAAGTCCGTTTCTCGATATCGAGGGCGCTTTCAACAACGTAAAGGTAGAAGCACTTAGGGAAGGATTGTTGCCACTTGAGATTGAATACTTTGTAACCAGGCTAATTGATCACCTGCTAGGTAGCAGATGGGTTATAGCGGAAATAGGGGAAGTCTCCGTTAAAAGGCGGGTGGTTCGGGAAACATCCCAGGGAGGTGTTCTCTCCCCTTCTTTGGAATGTAGTAATCAATGGACTACTATTATAACTGAAGTGAGAAGGTATAGGCGTGGTTACTTATGCCGATGACGTAGCGATAGTTGTCTCGGGGAAGCACCTATGTACAATCAGAAATGTGATGCAGATCAATCACTGTGGGTTGGGCCAGCAGATGTGGATTGGGGAGTAACCCATCTAAAACAGTTTAAATGGTACTATGCTGGCTCTTACTGATAGGGCGAGATTCCTGGGGATTCTTCTCGACAGTATAAGCTCAGTTGGAAACCAAACACGATAGAAAGAGTGAAGAAGGCCACTGTGACACTCAATATTCTTGCAAAAATGTCATCGGAAGGAAATGGGGTCTGAAACCGGAGCTGGTGCTCTGGCTTTACACGGCAGTAGTAGGGCTCGTACTACTGTATAGTGTGAGTGTAAGGTGGCCAGCTCTGGAGAAATTATCTTACAGGACCATGATGGCGAAGGTGCAGAGGGCAGCCTACTTGCTCATTAGTGGGGTGTTGAAAACGACCCCCCACTAGTACCTTAGAGGTTATGCTGTACCTTCTCCCATTGGATATTATCGATAAGCAATACGCGGTCAGCGATTTCGAGGTGGAAGTGCCGGCAAAAAGGGCACTCAATTTTAGCCAATTCTGTGAGGGATGACCTGATGAATTTGGATTATATAACACCCCTTTTGTGCTTTTGCAAACTTTTTAAGATGATTCTCCCCTGTAGCGAGGATTGGAAGAATGGTCTCATTATGGAGACCCGAAGAGTTAAATTCTTCACCGATGGCTCCAAACTCGATGGTAGAGTGGGAGTTGTGTGTTCTGTAGGGAATTAAATGTAAGTTTATCTTTTCGTCTACTTGATTACTGTATCGTGTATCAGGCTAAAGTTATAGCGATTGAAGAGGTCATGAACTGGTTGAAGCACGGTGTAATATCGTTAACTGATATCACTATCTGTGTGGACAGTCGGGCGACCATTCTTTCACTGGATTTAGTTTCCCTAGCATCAAGGGTGACGTTGGATTGTCAGATATCTCTTAACGAGATGAGTGAACACTTCAATATCTAGTTAGTCTGGGTTCCGGACCACTCTGACGATGAGGAAAATTGCAGGGCGGACGAATTAGCAAGGTACGGTACGACTCTCCAACTGGAAGCAGGGAGAGTATGTGTAGGAAGGCCTATGTCTGTCCTGAAAGCAGCAAGTTATAGGAAAGCAGTTGCCCTGACAAATGCTAGGTGGCTCGCCAGTCCGACTGGCAAAGTAGCAAAGCAAGTATGGCCTGAGTTGAGCTTGAAGCAATCCAAGATCTTGATCACTCTAATGAAGCGTGACTTAAGTAGAATTGTAAGGGTACTTACCGGACACTACCTTTTCGGAGATCATGCGAGAGGCTGGGTCTGGATGCAAAGGACTTCTGCAGAAGCTGCAAGGACAAAGAGGAGGAGACTCTTGTTTACTTCCTATGCTGATGTCTTGCGCTAGTTGACAGAAGACATGATCACCTGAGCAAATACACTATGGACAGCTTCTCTGATATCGAAAGCTATAATGTCCAAAGCTATAATCGCTTACGCTGTGTGAATAGCACTAGATGGGTTTAAAGGGAGTTTAATGATGTCTAGTTCTGTTCTATCACAATGGGCCAAAACGGCCTAAGTGTGCGATAGCAAGCACTGAAACCTAACCTAACAATATTTCACAAACACAATAACAATAATTCTCGTATGTGTGCACTATCATCGCCTCCATTTATTTCTCATAGTGATTATTTTTCAGATTTGCTTGTTTTTAGCTATCGCACACCCAATAACGAGTAAACGTAATTTAAGCGGCTAAGGTGCAACCAATATACCATGGCGTAAGCAAAAAAGTAACGATAATTGGTTATTGTGTTTCCCGATTATTATTTGAATAAAAAATATCGAACAAATAATTTGTCTCAAATTTTGTTTTGTAAATGGAATTTCATGTGCTGGATCGCTGAAAATGTCACAGAAGGCTTACGGTGAATCGACTTTGTCATATATGCATATGAGTGGAACAGAGTAATCAAAAGCGGTCGGGATGTGGTGGAAGATTTGCCTCGTTCAGCTCGGCCTCAACTGAAGTTAACATCAGTAAGATAAGGAAATAATGACGGAAAATCGTCATTTAGGTTTAAGAGAGATAGCCGCTGAACTTTCGGTGTCTCACAAATCAATTCGAACCATTTTTACATGTGGGCGTGAAACGCGTTGCCGCTATACTAGCTCCGAAAGAATTTTCTGCAAAAACACAATTACGTAAAGGTCGCTTAAAACTTGCTAGAACGAGTCAAATCCGTATTATAACTGCTGATGAGACATGAGTTTACGAGTTTAACATGCAAGTCAGTCAATAAGTTTCGGAATGGCGCCTTCCAACTGAGCCGAAACCATTTTCTTTGATTATTGCGGTATTGTGCACTCAGAATTCTTGCCAGATGGTCAGGCGGTAAATAAAGAATATTACCTGGGCGATGTGTGGCGTTTAAGTGAGCAAATTCGTCGTGAAAGCTAATGAATAAACTAATGGATTTTGCACCACAACAACACACCATCATCTCACAAGGCTATTATTGTGAATTTCGAGCCAAAACAACAAATATCATCGAACAACCACCGTATGCACCTGATGTGGCTCCGGCTGACTTTTTTCTCTTTCTCTTTTCTATGTTCGCTATTTTTTTATTCATAATAAAAATCGGGAAACTTTGAGATGAACTGACAAAATAGAGCGCTGTAGAGGACGGTTATGCCAACTTAGCGACAAAAAAGTGTGCAATCCCTTTAAGCGGGCTTTTTAAATAGCTAATTCCGGTTACTTTCTTGACAGAATGTATTTCGCTAAGATATTCTAACCTAGATATACGAGTAACTATTTACGATCAAGTGTCATAAGCGTGGCTACAGATATGTAGTTCGTAACTGGTATAAGAAGTCGGTTTGATGTGGAATGATGTATGTGCTCGGACTTAGATTCGCGATTGATTTGCGTAAATAAACTAATACTTCGTTTTGACTCTTGTATGTCGAAGAACTCACCTGGAATACGTAATGTCGTACCATAGACTAATTCAGCTGGCGTTGTCAACAGGTCTTACTTAATCGATACTCGTAAACCCAGCATTATGATTTGCAAGTTGTTAACTTATGCATAATGTCCCAGTACTATGATTGATGATTTGAGCGTTGTATGCCTCCTTTCTATTAGCCCGTTTAATTGTGGATGACAAGGCGTCGATTGAATCTGATCAGCTTCAATAATACTATAAAGTTCTCGCATCAGAAAGGATTCTAATTGCCTATCCTGGTCGGTTGTGATATATTCTAAACATTCAAAACGTACGATCCGATTGTATTTGTTTATCGATGTTTCGTATGACAATGTACCTAGGAGTGTTGGCATTGTACACAACTTTGTACGAAATTTGTAACAGCTTTTCCTACATATCGTTCGATTGTACAAGTCTAATAGTAGCTTTTATGCCAGGATGTGAACGAGTATGAGTCGATGCTATCACTTGTTGATGGTATTGCACCAGAGCATTTCCTTAGAACCTGGGATAGATTTTTTTTTTTTAAATTAGAGAAGTTAAATTACCTTGACGGATTTCGTTGAATTCATCTTCCATTTCTCGTTCATATGTCGAATATCGGTTGTAAATTGGCTCACAAAGTCCAACTGCCGGATTTGATAGACTTAGCTTTATGATCCGTATAAATTAGGCTTACTCTTACTTCCAACATGTATCGAAAATTTTAGACACTTAAATAAATTGCCAAAAGTTCTCGATCGTACGTACTGTATTTTTATTGGGTATCGGTCAACTTCTTCGGAAAATAACCTAACGGCTCGAAATTACCATTGACGTTCATTGATTCTACAGCAAAGTTCCATGCATCTACCTGTAATGAGATTTCTGCGCTCTTTCTCAGAAAAGCAAGTAATGTGGCTGATGCAAGTTGATGTTTGTTTCATCGGTCCAGTTCAATATTGTTTTGTCGTTAACCTTCCCTTTCATCATCGAATTAAGTGCTACTTGTGCATCTAATGCACTCGGTATAAATTTCCGATAATAATTGATCGTCTTTGCCAAAACAGATTTTGAAAAATTTTTAAGGGCCTCGACTTTGCTGGGAAGATGTAAAATACCATTTTTCGAAATGTTATGTTCAAAAAATTGTAGTTCTTCTACGACTATGTCGCAACTTAGCCACATTGATAGCTAGTTTATATTTCCAGAGGGGCTCGTATACTAATCGTACGTGCTCGGGAGTGTTTTCGGATGCGATTGAAATATTATCCAAATAGAGAAAACGAATTTAAGGCCTCTTAATGCTTCATATCGTTGAAATGTTTGGGGCACATTGCGCAAACCGCAAATTTCCGCAATTGGAACCTGATGAAATGCTTTTTGTTAATCTATTTTGCTCAGTTTTTCCGCTAAGAATACTCGTGCAATCGTGATTATAAGGTATTGGATGCCGATCAGGCACCGTTTGAACATTTAAGGCACGGTAGTCTCCGCATAGACGTTCCATCGGATATCCTTACCATCTGTATTGTGCACTAGAACATTCCTTTTCCTTCACTCCACCATTTGCCTCAAATTGCCTCAGGTTTTTCCTTATGCAATAATACAAATCTCGGGCCATCCTTTAACACTTGGCTTCCGTAAGTTTTAACCGTTAGTTTTCCTTTAGACCGATAGTTCTTCATAGGTTGATTCGTTACATATTACATCTCTCGCTACGACCCTTTTCTACTTTTGTAAACCATGTCGATTATATTTACCTGTGATGAAAGTGAAGTATACCTTTTATGCTGTTTGTAGTTTGTCTTTATTATAGCCAGTTTTGATCTGATAAAATCTTCAAAAAATTCAATCATCTCATCAGGCCAAGCGACTGAATAATACAACACAATAATCAGACTTTTTGTTGTACAATTGAACACCTGAAAAATATTAATCGTTTGTCAACTTGGCCTTGCTTCTGGTTTGATTATTTAATATTTTTCATAATTTCATAGACACCGGCCAACATTTGCCAAATAAGATTCAAATGTAATTATAAATGATCCACTAAATCATTCATTGGCTGCTAGCTCCTTTCTTATTTTTGAGCAAAATTAGAGTTTAAAATTGAAAACTAATTTTTAAAGATCTCACGCCGGCTTTACGTTAGTTCGTGCTTTACAATTACACCGAATTTCCTGCATAGAACCATTTTTAGTTATCTCATTAGATATCATTAAAATCTGATTCTCGAGAAATAGGTAGATCTTTAAATTAACTAAGCGTAAGCGCCCTACATATAGGCACTCGACCTTTATTTCACCTAATGATTTCGCTTCGTCCGGAATAAATCGCATACCACTTAATTCACAAAACAACAAAGTTATAAACAACACGCGAGCTTTCAGTGAAAAAATGTTAATTAATAAATTTCTGGGCTTTTAAATATAATTTTTTTAAAAACTGATTTAATTAATAAAAATGGGTGTGTTCGAACAATAGTGTAGTAAACTTGTTAAAACGCCAATGTCAGAATTATTTTATTGAGTTAAAGTCGCGTACAACAATCAAAATCATATCTAAATTCGAACTGACTCATTCAATGCCATAATTGTGTACTACTGTCTGTAAATGACCTTCAATCAACATCAATAAGTTACAAAAGTTGGATTCCTATTTTGTCGCATAGAATGGTTTAACACAATGCCTTACATATTAAATGCTCGCACTAATCGGACAAGTTCTCAAAGTAGTAATTCAAGTAGCCTTCAAACGACACATCCTGATTTCTAAGATAAAAAATTCTGAAAAATTTAAGAATCCTATATGTAATTGTTTGTTGTGTCTATTAATATACAAAATGTCCAATCCGAACTCACACCCAAATTCGTGAATTAATTAATTATTATTATCGTAATTACAGACATTATTTAGTTTGTTACTCTTGCTCGAATTATTATATAACAAAATTGACCGATCATTAGAAAGGGGGTTTTCCGTGATTTAAAAGAACAAATAGTTTTTGTTGTGGTTGTAGTTTTTTGTGTATCTGTTTGTTGTACATTATAACAAAAAAGGTTAAGTTGGAACAATCGGTAACAATTAACAGGTGACTGGAACACAATGATCTTGAATTCGGTGTTGGAATCGTCGCTAGAAGCCTGTATTTGCCAGTAGGCAAATGTTTACATGAATTCATATTGATTTAAGTCGTGCGCCTTTCTAGCTATGTCGTTCTTAATGAAATTTACGCCCAAATAGAATAAAACACGTACAAAATCCACCTTTAAACTATTTAAATAAAATAAAAATAAAAAAACTATAAATAAATCACAATCAGCTAATAAATAAATAATTATACAAAGGCGGATATTGTGTTTATGTGCTATCAAATCGGCGATATTCGTGATTGTTTCTATACATATGTGAATGTATACGGTACTCGTGTATATCAACCTTTTATTTAGTTTTACCTGCAAACACTATTATGTAATGTACAATAAAAAAAATTATAAAATAGAAAAGTTGCTGATTCATAATCATCATTAAATATCTCTTGACTTGGAACAAAAACCGAGTATAACGTCATGCATGTTACAAAGATGAGTTATAATCGGTAATGTTGCTGGTATTTTTTTTACACTCGTGTGCATAAATCGAGGAACAGTGATTTTTTGTCTGTTTACGCGGAATGTGTACTGTAACAAATTTCGTCACTGTTCTCTGCTTCTGGCCATTGTCGTATTCATAAGCTATCTATCTAACCTTTAACTTGGCGAATGTTATGGCTGATCTGATATCATTCGGGTCATCACGTCAGCCTAATCTCGAAGTTTCCTTCCCGGCATACGCCGACTGGTTGTTGATGGAATGCTTTTTGTATCGTTCGTTCTAATGGGGATCTTTCAACGTGACCCAACCATCTAACTCAATTCGATTTTTCCTTTTTATTTTAAACATTTTTCTGCTATATACTTTTCAAAATATTTGCAAAAAACGGGAAGCTCCTATGATAGCTGCCACTCCCGATGGATCTTTCAATTTAAGGAAAAAGCGTAAGAAAGAAATATCATCCGTAAATTTTGGAAAACTGATCTGGGCCGGTATTGTTTCAAAATTAATGTAGAAACTGTTAGGTCATAACCTTTTTTCCCGTCAATAATGTAATATTCCAAATTCGTACAAAAACTAAAAAGCTCGTATTGAAGCTGTCACTTCTGCTGAGAAAATGAAAAACTCTATAGGTATAACAGTTACTCTTTCCTAAAATTGTTAACATGACATCTTGGGGAAATGAAATAATTTTACATTAATGAAAACTAATATTGAAAACGAACGGTCTTCATTACTCGTGATGATCGACTTAGTGGAGTTGGCTGACTTTCACTGGTAGTTGTATCTTGCGACCGCATTGGACATGGTGAGGTTGCGGATTCACCAAAAAACGCTGTTGATGAAGATTCCGGCACTATAATGGGCGATGCATCAATAATTTCAGTGGATATTTCTCCTCCGAATTTGTCAGCGGATTCTCCAGAAACTCAACCACGAAGTTGGGTTTGATGTCGCTTCCAAATCCCCCTGTTCGTTGCCACCATGTACAATCGGCGACCTAAGCATTTTGAAATGTAACCTTTCCTACACGTTCCTCTGTTTACAAAATCTTTAGCATAGACGCTGTCATTTATTTTGAATTTAGTTGAGGGGAACTCCGCATCGTGAACTCGTTCAGGCTCGCATAACGATGACAGTAAAGTTCTTGGTTGTCTACCGTGTAGGATTTCGGCAGGAGATCGGTTACAATTGGTAAGTGGAGTTGAGGTCCCATCAAAATAGTTCTTTTTCATGGCTGTTTTAAAAGTGCGTACGAATCTTTCAGCTTCACCATTGGATTCGGGATGAAAAGGTGCGGACGTTAGGTGCTCAATATTATTTAAATGGCAAATCTGTTGAAATTCAGATGATGTGAACTGCGTGCCATTGTCGCTTACTATCGTGATGGGTAGTCCTTCGATCGCAAACAGTTGCTGGAGAGCATATATAGTGCAAATTGAAGTTGTCTTCGACATTTGTACAACAAACGGATATCTCAAAAATGCGTCCCAGCGAAATCAACGTGTGTCCGTTCCCATGGGCTAGACGGTGCTGGCCATTCAGAAATTCTTTTTTCGATGAAGTACCATAGGTTGAGCAACTTTCGCAACGCTGTACCATATTCTCGATGTCATACTCAATCGATGGCCACCAGCAATATCGTCTAGCGAGCTGTTTCATCCTGGTAATGTCCCAGTGTCCTTGATGGAGCAAGAACGACTACGCGTGTGTGATCTGTCTGCAAAAATATAACATCATTAAACGAAGAAATTGTGTCTTGTCGCCGAAAACAGGCGGTTAAGTAAGGCATTTGGTTTGTGAACTGTGGTAAATATTTTGGCCATCCAATTTTTATATATTCTAAAATTTGACGCAGCTCGGTATTATCGTGTGTTTGTTTTCGAATTGTTGAAACATCAATAGGGCAGTTTTCAATTGCTAACTCGTATATATCGTCAATGTAATGGCAGAATTCTTCACTAGAATCAAACGTGTGATCAAGGCCGCATGGCAATTGGGAGAGTGCATCTGCGTTGCCATGCTTGTTCGTTGGCTTGTATACGATATCGTACTCGTAACCCATTAAAATAATTGCCCATCTTTGCAATCGATTGATAGTGTGTATTGGTAATTTTTTATTTGGGCTAAATAATGTGAGAAGGGGTTTGTGATCCGTCACCAGTTGGAACTTCCTACCGGGAAGATACTGGTGAAATTTTGTGACACCATAAATGATAGATAATGCCTCTTTTTCTATCTGGCTATAATTTTGATGAGCTTTATCCAGAGTTTTGGATGCAAATGCGATTGGATGTTCGGTTCCATCCGGAAAACAATGTGAGAGCACGGCGCCTATGCCGTATGCCGAATCATCTGTTGCCAATAAAAGTGGAAGATCATCACGAAAATGACTCAAACGTGCAGCATTCTCAATAGCTTCCTTAAGTTGCTGGAAAGCCTCATCCTGCTCAGTCTTATAAACATTTATCTTTCCAATAAAAGATTCCACTTCCTTTAAGTTCCGTGGTCGAAGAAAAATTTTAATGGCACTCAAACCAGTGCACGAAGGACGAATGCCGTGTTAGTCGATTATGTGTCCCAAGTAATCTATCTCGACTTTTGCGAATTCACATTTATTGGCACGACATTTGAAACCGTTTTCAACCAATCGACATAATAACATTTTAAGGTGTTTTAGATGTTCCTCGTGTGACTCTCCGAAAATGATTAGATCATCTAAATAAACAGCACAAAATTTTAGATCCGCTGTCAGTTGTTTCATCAACCGTTGGAAGATTTCCGGAACGCTCAATTTGGGGATTCAGTGTTACCTTGAAATCCGCACATATCCGAATTTCTCCGTTCGGTTTTTTTTACTGGCACAATTGGGGTTGCCCATTGAGTGGTTTGTACCGGTTTCAGTACACCCACATTAACGAGTCGTTCCAATTCCTGCTTGACAGCCGCTTGAATTTGCAAATGGAATGGTTCGTGGCTTATGTTATCGAGGCTCAGCATTGGGTTTTAGTTTTATTTCAGCCTTATACGACGTACATCTTCCCAAGGAATTTTCAAACAGTAGATGATGCTTTTGAGTCAATTTAGCAATTCCTTGTTTCAGTTCGCCTACAGACTTTTCTTTGGATGACACTGCAAATATATTACTAGAATCATGTACAATTTTGAAATTAAACGGATTTGCATCCCTGACTTTATTACGCCTACCATGTGTATCGTTTATTTCGCTTGTTCAAAAGTAGATGGCTACACCGATGCAGTTGTTCGTTTAGTAGACTGAATTTTTTGTTTATATTTGGGACTGACGTAGGTAGTTGATGTAGAACCACAACTGACGTATAGGACCATAATTGTTCTGGAAATACTAACGATTGATTCATAACGTTTTGCAGCTTGAAGTACGGCTCATTTTTATTATTTTTCGACGAAAGACCGTGAGCTAATCCTTTATGCATGAAATTTCTAATTGTTTATGGTCAACAACGATATTTTTGTAAAGCTCACGAATGTGTTAGTAACGGATTAATAAATAAAAATGCGTATTTGTTTTCAAATATTTCAAAGACTAAGGAGCATCTTTTTACATAACGTATACAAAAACGTAGTGTAGCCTAAGGATCAAATGTTCGCCCTATTTTTACAACTTGTTACTTGCATTTCATATTTACACTCACATCTTAAACTGTCTCTCTCACTCATATGAACAATGAAGCAATATCTGACGATGTAGTGCACTATAAAAAGAAGTGTCACGTAACTAATCAAAATAATTTATGAGCTGCATACTCGTAAAGGATCAATAAAATAGCCATAAACCTTTTTAATATTTTAAAGTTAAAAAACAATAATATTACACCATACACTTGATCTGTAACTCAAATTTGACATAAAACTCACCATAATTGTGCAATAAAAATTTTAATTGTCAATGACAAACTCATTCTACACTACTTATTGCATATGTCAATTTCAGAACTAAAATACAACCGTTTTGAGTGCGGCTACTTTTGGCGAAATGTACCCTTTTCATGTTAACGAGACATTAAACTATTTTTCGCGCGCTTGAAAAAAACATCAAATTATATAATTAATAAACTAAATTAATTATTTATTTGAAATTAAACTTGGGTACGTACAATAATAATGATACAAATATCAGTAATGCGATACGCACAGAAATCCAACGAAATAGTTTAAGTTGCATACAAACCAAACTTTCATTTTTGTGGTGTATAACTCTATACAAAAACGGTAAATCTTATAGTCGCGCGGTAACTCGTATGTGCATGCAAAAATAGCGCACTATCGAGGTACATTAAAGTGTTTTTGGTTCTATTTTTAAAACGGCAAAATCAGTTTCAATTTATATTTATTTTTGTGTTAATTTGTTGAAATAAAACTTTTTTCGTACGTACGAGTATGTAAGTTATAAATCAAGATCAAATTATCGTGAGACAATCGATTAGGTATTAATGTGGTTATTGATTGAGTTATAAATCGAAATGACTAAACTACCTATATGACTGCGTTTAGAGCATAGAATTGGTGTGTGATTTGTGTTTAAATTGAATTTGCACGTTAATAATAGTAAACCGATTTAAAAAATTTCACGGTCTGATGAGATGACGAACGTGCATATCGATATTGTTGTACGCTACAATACAAATCGGACGTACTCGTATGAGACACAACACAACAAAATAATTTTCAGAGACAATGATAATGTTGGTGTCTTGATTTCTTTCTTGTACCTCGAGAGTGCTACAGCTTATATATTGTTTCCAGTTCCATATAGTTTTCTCAAGGAAATTGTAAGATCATAAATTCAAATATGATAAATTAGAGTTGTGGTCGGTACGTTTTTTTTTTCATTATTACTTTTATATTATAATATTTCTTAAGACAAATATTGCAAAAATTAATATATCAAAATACGATTATATGTGACTATATGCTTACCTATGTACTCGTATGTAATTTGATTTATAGTTTTATGATTCGATCTTAAAAATGTTGAATGAATTTCAAATGAATTAAAATTTACAAATGAATCAATTATTATTTCGTAATAGTTTGGTATAATTGTCTCCTTATATTTTTATTGCGGTGACATAATCTTTCTAAAGTGATTCAATATTATCTCAAAACCGTATATACCTATATATTGCGAAGTTGTTGGTGTTTTTATGGGGCCACCCAAATTATATACCGTTTATCAAGATATGGATTTTGGACCACCTAAATTTTATTTCATGCGTGCCAATCGATTATGTTACACACGTTTTTGATTTTAACCATGTGCTTTAATTTTTTATAATTCTATATTAGCACAGAGTATTGATGAAACTTAGTTTAAGTGCAGAAGCGTAAAATTATATGAATCAGACAGCTACGTTAGTTAATATTTTCGCAGCTTGCTTATTATGTGCCCTGTTGTTGATATTATCGATTTGATCTCGAATGGTTCTTAAAGCAATAACCATGAAAAGGAGATCGCATTCGCATACAATGAGAGTATATTATGGAATGACATTTGGTCACGTTTAGCTCGAGGTTTTTCTTTGTTCTTCCATCAAAGTAAAATTTGAGGAAAGAAACCAATGGAACTAGTAGCAGTGATATCAACTTCTCTTCCTGACTCTAAGGTATTCAAAATACTAAATCTGTATTTAGGTACACGGCAGCTTTGCGATTTGTCGGTAGTTACATACGTCTGACTTATTGTCCTTGAACCGGGCCAATGAAAGAGATTTTGCAAATTGTTGGAAATTTTCCTCGGGTTGTGATAAAATTGCAGGGGTCTCCCACACAATCAAGTTTTGGAGAGTGTTACGTGACATACAGTGAAAACGGTTTCCGAACCCGCTTGCCTTAGGAATGTTATTTCTACTAATCCAAACACTTCCAGTTATTAACTTCGACTGCGTGATTCATGGACATTTTCAAGTGTGGAAAACTTATTGCGTCGTACGACAAGTCACTTTCAAGGAAATTTTTAGGACCCGATAGAGCAAAGCACGTATTGGGAATACAATTACATGTAATTTTTACATGTAATACACAGGAATATTGTCGACAAAAAACGGATGGTATGGGTGATCAACGGATACAAGCCATTGAAATTTACCTGGAAGAAACCGGATCTTTCCAGCAGAAATGCAACCTAAAGGGTTATTCTCCTTTTGCTTGAGGTGACCTTCATTGAGTGTTTAAAGCTGATATTTATTCCTAATGGACAGAGGTCAAAGTGCTATTTAACAAATCGGTTTAAAGTTCGTATACCTACCTAAAGATTCCAAGGCCTTTAACTCTGTTGCCCTTTCTTATGAAAACTGTGAAAGTGTTAAATGTCTAATGTAAATTGCATTTCTCGACATTTGAGTTGTCTTTAACAATGTGAAAACTGAGTTAGTCATGGAAGAAGATGGGTGACTAGAGATAATCCACAAGATGATGTCCTGTCCCCTCTTTTGAGTAATCAACTGATTCGCGTTTCCACATGCTCGTTTTATAGTGATAGCTGTAGATACGATTAAGGAGGTTGTTAAAAATGCCGTTTCACAGCTTAAAAATGACATATTTTATTTCAGTTTATCTTAATTAATTTGTAAAATGAAATTAAACCGAAACATTTTAATTCAGAATTTTTTCATATGCGAGGTCGTTTTACTCGTCACAACATAGAGAAACAGATGAGTATTGGATAAAGCGTGGTTTCTGGACACTATATTGGGCGGTAACCTAAGTTGGAAATCAGGTTTGGAAAAGCTATTTTACAGCCATTTACTTATGAATGGGGTTTGAAAATGGAGTTGATACACTGGCGCTAAACTCGCGTAGTAAGACCTGTACTAATTATGTACGGAGCGAATGCTCGGTGGCAAAATGATAGAGAAGGTGTAGAGAACGGCCTATATGCAAATTAGCGAGGCGCTGAAGACATATATGCATGCCTTAGGTTATATGTTCCATCTTATTTCGGTTGATAATTCTGGCAGGCAGACAGGACGCGAACAGGACCATTAACGATTCGCTAAGGCAACAGATAGCAAATATTGTTTACGCTATACCTTCTATATATTTCTAAAAAATGTTTCAAACACTGTTCACTGCCGGTAGAGTGGAAACTGATTACTGCAGCGGATACCAAGCTGATATGATAGAGATTGAAGAGATCATGTTGAGGTATAATTTTTTATATTACTTTTCTCAAGGATCAAATATTCTCCGGCTTACCTGAGAGTATGATTCAATACTCGTTTGCTCTAAGATCACAATTTCTATTAATGTTTAGCAGCGGTTCTTCGAGGGAGACACTGTAAATCAGCTTTGGTGTGATGCGGCTTGATCTAAATTGTATGCCGTTTTGGCGATAATTCTCAAATCTGCATACTATTCGCTATTACAGGCTAATAGGCTACACTACTCTCCGCAGGTACCACCTTCCCTGTTCCATCCTTTTCATGTACTTCAAGAGTTATTGGCCCAAAACCAAATTTGATAAAACTCTTTGTATTTTGAGAGGCTTAACGATTCGTTTTTATAGTCATATCGAGAAATAAAGCCTCCCCTTTCGTCTCCCCGGTGTTACGGTTTTCTTGCTTGGTTAAATATTCCTATGGATTTGGCCATATTTGGCCTCGAATACTACCCCCAGTATGATACAATAAATATGTTGTTTTGTTTAATGCCAGCCTATCGACGAATTTCAGCTTAATGGGACATGTCAAAAATATTCTAACTGTGTAACAAATTTTTAATTATTAATTTGTAAAAAAATTCTAGTACCATTTTCATTTCTCTCGCCCGGTTGATAAAGTAAAAAAAAAGTATATGGTTCTTGGAACCATTATCGACGATAAATTTTAAATATTGGCGTAGTCGATATTAAGTGCACTGACCAAAATATTTACTCTTTAAGAATTTACTTCCACTATCGATTAAAATTGGTTGAGGATCTGGGATGGTAATCAAACGTGAAAGTTACATTCTCGAAAATGATTGTAAATTAAATTTCAAACAAAATTAGTTCAGATAATTTTTTGAATTTTACAGGAAATGGCCAGTTTAGTTAAAAAAAAACTACCTTTCACCCAAAATTCCGCATCTCTTCACTCTAGGTGGATAATGTTCAACATTACTGGTGTCATACGGATTGACATTTTGTTGTCTATTATTTTGTCGTACTGTCTTGCCATAGAACTGCACCTGCATGATTGAAATACACGCAGAATCTATCCCGTGTTAATTTAGAAAATGTAGAATTTCGGTTTTTCGAACGTTCCAAACCAAACAATCGTGTTCTTAAGATACAACTACCTTGTTCAATTTGGTTAGCACAACCTTTCACATCTAAACCTTATTCCAAATATGCGCCCTTCTACCTACGTAATTAATTAATTATGTAAGTGGCAATATTTCATTAAAACTTTTAATGCTTTTTCTGGGTTAAGGTTAATGGTCGTTAAAAGAATTCGGAATCTGCCTGCTAGTACTCCCAAAACGTATTCTACAATTCGCCTCAAAAACAAGACTTCATTATGTTCTCCGAAAGCGTAAAAGCATCGTGCGCAACAAAACCGTACACAAATCGAAATGTGTTGGATAACTTTTTAGCTGGTGATGTAGAAGCAAGAGATTTTAGGGAGTTTTCATGTCATGTGACATGTTGTTCACTTCTACTAGATTTGAATATAAAAACGGCATGTATTATTAATCAAAAAACTATTTTAGAGGCATTTCTAGCAGCCTTATGCCACCGATAGACTACTGGGGCCATATTCTTTGCAATTTTTCGTCGGCTACTTTAATCATTTTTTCAAATTTGTTTGCAAGTTTTCTATTAATTATTTCGGTACTGAGGGAAAAATTTCGACTGGGTAAATCGATGCGGAACTATTCCCTTAACAGGGAAATAAATAATAGTAAACTTGTAAACAAATTGGAAAAACTTATTAAAGTAGCCGGTGAAAAAGTAAATTATATTTCGAATACGGAAATTTCCACCGATTTCAAGAATAGGACCCCTGGTTAAAACATCACATTTTCGACACATTATCGAATGTTATGCCTCCTTTTCCTAAACTGGAATTGGCGACTGTTTCGTTTATGAATTATTTATTTTCTATTGCGATCACAACCTACTAGAATACATATGAGCAGTACCTCTTACTCTAATTTCGTTCAAGTATCGAAAACAAATTATTTAGTGATAGAAATGAATAGAAATATCACAATTGTTTAATCTAGTAGGCTGAAAAATGTAATGAAAAATGGAACAGTGCCCCATTTTATTCTAAAAAAGCGAGAAATAGACTTCGATAAATTATCGAAAATGTGATGTTATAACATGCCACCCCTGGGCATGAATTCCGGTTCAATGACTAATGAGATTGATTAATGACTTTGTATTTTTGTCATTCATTTAGTTTGAATTTTTAAAATATTGATATTTCCGGTCCTTTGAGGTAGCTTCAATAGCCTGGATAAAGAAGCCGATAATTATTTGAAAACTAAGGCAGAAATTACCAATAAATAACGTAATAATTACTCAATGTCATTTATCATTAAACGGGAATTTGTGCCCTGGTTTCATAATTATAGATATTCGAGATTATGATTTCCTAAATGAGAACTCGTGTGTCTTGAGGCAATTTCTTTTGTCTTCTCGTTTAGTTTTAAATAGTAATGAGGCATTGACAAAAATGTCAATATTGCATTTAATTGGTTTTTAAATTGTCAGAAATGACATTGATATTGATAGAACAGAAAAAGGTGTGTTCCCGCTAACTAAATATCTCAATGACAAATAGAAAACTCAAAGGAAACTAGATTTTCTTGGTAAACGATTAGTGTCCGGAACCTCCATTTTTGATGTATTCCACGTTGGGAGCACAGAAATGTCTCGGGACGCGAAAAAATATCTCAAAATCATGGTTAACTCGAAACTATACTTATGGAATCAGTAGTCTGTCTATGGCATTATTCCTTGAGTGTACATTGTGTCAAGAAATTAAATTTTACAGTTCTAATTCTAAAGAGGCTGTTAATATACTTTCAAACTTAACTTTTACCTACCGCTATTTTTCTATTAGCACAACGTACTTAAATCTATGTACTACACCAACTTGCCTGCGCCTATCCTCAAAAATAAATAACTTACATCCATCTCTATCACTCAACCCGTTGTTTTTAAAATGTAATAGAATTTCGTACGAGTATAATAAACGAGTTCAATAAACACCGAAATTGAACACTTTATCACTGTAACGATAAATCGTAGTAATTGTGGGGACGACCATCCCCTGAAATGTCTCATGTCCTGACGAAACTTTAGACGGAATGTATTTAAAAATGAATATCTTTTAAATGGTATAAGTACCTAAAGGCTTTGCTGCCATATCCGCTAGTTCACAAGTAACGCTACCCGTCATACAAATTACTTTAACTTTTATGTATTCAATATGTAGTCAAAATTACGAACATATACCGTTTGGTTAGGAATTAACTGTTTTAATGGATGTCTAAAATTCCGAAACGATTCTAGGTTACGACGTTGTTTGGATAAATTTTTTTTATTTTAGAGTAAATTCGAATGTTGTTTTTAAGTTGTTGAATTGCTTGTGGATGATTAGCATACACCTTACCTTTCAAAAAAAAACCCACAAAAAATAATCAAATGGTGTTAAATTCGGGCGTCTTCGTGGCCAAGGAAATACACAATTTCTTGAAATTATGCGATCAACAAATTTTGTTGACCAAATGAATTGTTGCATAATTTGCGTGACATGTCGCTCCGTCTTGTTGAAACCAACGATCGTTGACACGCATCCATTCAATTTGGACGTTTTCAAAGAAAAATGGCTCAATGATGCCACCAGCTCATAAACTAAACGAAAAGTGACTCTTGGACGTCAAGCATCCAATTAACAAAAGGACGACGATTTAAATGAACTGGTGGCTTAAATTTTTGAGTTAGTTGAATTTTGAAAGGATGCAAATGAAGATCAACATGCAAAATGCGTCGTAATGTGGTTCGTGAAATGTTTTGTTCTTGTGAACGATGCCTGGTTTATGTGCTTGGTTCATTACGAACACTTTCCTAGCAGCTGCCACTGATCAGGAATACGAACTGGATGAGCATGTTGATACGGTCTACAACTTTGTACTAGACCCGTTTCTTCAAAACGATCAACAATTTTGTCAAACTGAGCGTGCACAGTAGGACGTCCATGTTGACCAAAATTCTCACGTAATTTATGAAATGTTGTTGTTTTTGAACGATAATTTTCCTAATAAACTTGGACAATCAAAATGCGTTGTTGTGTTCAAGAAAATCGAGATATATTCTCTCCCAAGGTCTTGACGTTATAGGTAGAGAATGTAATGGAGGGTGGGCATAATAATTAGCTGCCTTATTAACTTTGAATGGCTCACATGTACTTAAATAATTTTTTATATCGGTTAATAACGATGGCCAATAAAAAGAGCAACGAACGACTTCGGTAGCCTTTTTAATTCCCAAATGTGATACAGATGTGCTAGAGGGGATAAACGTTAATATACTCGATTTACAATGGCTTTTGGTTTAATCTTCCGAATAAATTTATGTGCGGTCATCAGTGTAGTTACGCTGCGATTTATGATCCTTTCGAAAGAAAACCGTCTCTATACCAGTTGAGGTGGCGTCGCACTGGATGAATAACCGCTGCGAGAAGTCTGTAGCTCCTAGTACTGGTGCAGAAATTAATGCTTTTTGCGAACTTTCAAAATCGATTTGTGCATAGAAGAAGATATAGAAGATCAGTAAGAAAGACTGTGAGCGGCGAATAGTTTCTGATGAAGCGGCGATACCACCTCGTTTAACAGTTGTTAAATGTTGTTAAACAGTTTCGGGTTAGGATGCTCTGCAATAGCTCTAATCCTCCACCAAAACTGTAATAGTGAGCGACTAACGGTAACCACACGAAACTTGCGTATTAGATTTCAAATTATTGTTTCTTTTGTTGTTGGGTTGCGATTTGTTTCTCTATTTTAGAGATTGATTCAGTTATAATTAGTTTTGCACTTATCAATACAGTAACCATTACCGAGTTAAATTGTATAATTTTTGTGTGATACTTTAGTATTGATATAAATAAAAAATCTTATAAAAAAAAAATATCCATCTCTAATCACTCAATATAAGCCCGCACGATAATTTAAATTTTATAGTCACTGAAACTGAAACTCCTTATCACTGTAAGGCAAATCGTAGCCAGTCCCCGAGCCGATTCACCGAAACAGTGTAAAATATATACTCGTAGTATACGAAAATTGTATTCAATCAAACATCAATCATCATCAAAATACAATTACATGACAATGCAACCAATTCTCTTCTGATACCGAATTAGTATTTCGACATATTTTTTTCGAAAACCGGAAAATCGCGGTTACTCAAGGCTTTTTTCGGATTTTGTTTTCTGATACGAAAATCACAGTTTCGGTTTCTGAATATCCGAACCGTGCAAACACTAACCGTTAGGCTATTACACACTAACAATAGCAATAAAAGTTTTTAAAGAAAGTGAAAACCTTTTCACTAACTTGTTTAATCGCCGTTATTGTGCGAAAAGTTTGAGTCTCACACACTTGTTAGTTACGTGCAAATACATACATTATGGAATTTTAATTTCCTATCATCCAGTTTTTGGACCACCTCAATTTCATGCGTTAATCGATTACATATTATACCCACACACACACGTGTTGTTATAATTCTATATAAGTACCGAGTGTTGAAAAACTCATTTCAAGTGCAGTAGCAGCACCAAATTATACGTATCTGAAAACTATGAAAGTCGACCGTAGTTCGCACGCGATTTTCATTTTAACATACCTAACAATTAATTTCAAGATTGCGGTATAGCCCGCAAATCTTTACAAATCTTAAGGTATTTACTTTCATATATACGCTAATATTTGTAATTATGTAAAATAATGAATTTCTTATAGTATATTGCGGCTTCAAGAATTTTATTTATGTACCGTACACCCATAATTTTTAATAAACGAAAAACAATAAGTATAATTAAGATTTTCTTTCAAAACGGCGCTTTGGTGATTTAACCCTATAACCAATCGAAAGTATATGAGCCTGTACCAAGTACTTTTACATTATATAAAACATCTTCTGCAACTTTGTAAATTCTCTTTCACCTTTACTTGACATTAATATTGTTAAAAAACAAACTCGACCGATGATGACATAAATTCGATATGTGTACACACATTCTGCACACACTCTGTCCGGTTAAGCAATCAGGGTTAATTTAAAAGTAAAAGTTAAACAACACAAATTAACTTAAATAACCAAGAATTAAATAATAAGAAAATGTTTATATTTTGTTTTGAATATTTTTAAGGACAATAAACAAATTGATAATATGCGCTTTTTAACAAAAAATATCTTAATAATACGAGAGGCTGCTCTCTACATAAGTTAAGTCTAAGCATATTTAGCTTAATTTATTGTACATGAATTCCATAAAAATTGCCGTTGGATAAAAATTTGACGATAAATTAGAAATACAATAATTTACTTTTTAATATTTTCAAAAGTCCTCGATTTACCTGGTGGTACATACCTTTTATCAATATCGCAAAGTATTTAATAAATCTGCGTACATTTCAAGGCCCCGACTCTATAGTTATCTAATTATTACTAAAACTATTAAACTTTTTGTTGTAAAACTATTTAAATTAAATACAAAAAAAAACTTGCTCTAAGTTAATAAATTTAATATTCTTAATTGAATAATATTCGTAAGGTGTTGTTATGTGTCGATAAAACGTTTACCGTACTTCTTACATTTAGCGATTTAGTTGTAAATACGTATTTCATGATCATTTTAGAGAGTGTGAAATTTTTTAATATGCAATTAAATGAAAAACTAATAAATTTCCCGGATATTTTAATCAAGATATACAATTTAATTTATAAAGATTATTTAATTAACAATAAATTATGCTCAATAAAACGAAACTATAGACGGGAGTTAATTTATTAATGGTTTTTGGTACATGATACGAGTATGTATAGCCTAGATTAAATTAGACAAAGCGGCGGTTTCATACCCATTATAAAAGGCTCATGTCACTCTATTGTAACAATAACAATATTTTGATTTATGATTAACCGTACTTGAGGTTAAAAACTAAAATTGAAAGTGCGACATTGTTGTCATAATTTTAAATTTTTAATTTTTTAATGAATAACCCAAAATAAAAAAATATTAAGTACACCCTAAGGGCATATAATTTTTTAAAACTGGAAGTTAACAAATAAAATCATGTCATTTATTAAATTAAATTTCAAAGAATGTAGTGCAAACGATTATCAATAAATCAAATTAAAAATTAAAATGGATTGCGCCAAAAATTGTATTCATAGAAGCAGAGATACGAGTACGCGGATTGTATCAATTGTAATCGAATTTTATTTTACATCGTAGCCTAGATGAGCCTAGAGAGTCTTAGATGTGATCTCTGAGAGTAGATGACTAGGTGACAGTATTATTAAAAAGGCCTACATGGACAAAATACAGACAAGGATACACAGCAAATATAAAATATTTACATTATAAAAAGCGAACCACAGTTAAACGTAGCATTAAAGCACAAATATTTTTATTCTGGCAATCAATGTCGTAAATGACTTCAAAATCTTTTGGAGAACCTCTACTTTAAGCAATAATTACTTGCAAAAATTCCCTTGAGATGAGTCGAGTACTCTTGTAACCCCTGCCCTAGGCTGAGTCCCTCAGCCTAGGCCACTCAGAAGACTTCGTCTCGAAGCGCTAGGAAAATACTACCATTTGGACGAAGCTCCAAATTATCAAGATCACCAAAATCTTCAACCGAAAAAATTTTTCAGTATGAGAAGGAAGACGTTGATCTCTGTGAACAATTAACAGAAATAAAGAAATTTACAGCTAATTTGAAAAAATAATTTACAATTTTAAAGAAAGAATATGACGAACTCAAAGAAGCAGTTCAAACACGGTGCAGCACTTGGAACGACACCTAAACCTGCAATCGTTGATGCCATTAATTCATCCCATACGGATGAAGAAAAATTAGAAAGAGAAACAAATTAAAGACCCAATTAGCTCCTCTTTCTATTCTCGAAATAAAGACCAGGCAGGAAAGCTCGACACTCACCAGAAATGGGTAAAATTTCTTACCATCAACTTCATAACACGTTTCTAGAAGCCAGTTAATCACCAAGAAACAAACTAGTTCTACAGACTATAATAACAACCAGCTAAACCAAAAGAGAAATCAATCAATTGACGTCGTTGGAATAACAAATTATTCAGGCGTGTGGAATATGTCCAAAAAATCCAAAATTTGTTGCATGCAACAAATGTTGCACAGAAATCTCAAAAAAGATAAGGATTGATTGGAAATAAAAATAAATGATAGATATTCAGCGCATCATTTCCAAAGATTTTATTGCAGTAATTTTCGTTATTATTGTTGTTGTTTCATTAGTATTGTAAGGTATAACCTTACATGTTGGAAACATAAATAACGGATCAAATCACAAAACTTATTTATTAGAATATGAGAGCATTTCTGATAACTTTCGTCACTTTATAAAATTGAATTGAATTGGTTTAATGAAAACACTTGTAAATTTCCTTATGCTAGGTTTCATAACTATAGTTTCAAGATCATGATTTCCTAAATGAGAACTAAAGACACACTACAATTTCTTTTGTCTTTTCGTTTGGTTTTAAATAGTAATGGAGTAGGCATTGACAAAAATGTCAATATTGACATTTAAGTGACTTTTAAACTGTCAGAAATGACTTTTATATTGACAGAACAGAAAAAATTGTTCCCGCCAACTATATTTCAATGACAAATAGAAAACTCAAAGGACTAGATTAGTGTCCGGAGCCTCCATTTTTGATGTATTCGGCGTTGGGATCACAAAAATATCTCGGGATGAGAAAAAATATCTCATTCCGAAACTATGTATAAACCTAGTTGTAAATCATGGTTAGGCATGACACATTACAACGTAATCATAGTTAACTCGAAACTATATTTATGACACCAGTAGTCTATAGCATTAGAGGGACAATATTTATTTATTATTGGAATTTCGAAATTAATTTCTTCTTCAGTTCCTTTTTACAACTAATACATTTTTCTTAAAATTATGCTGCTTATTTACTAGTTCTAGGTCTAATTGTTATGTTCCTCCTACTGTGGTTAGTGTTGTGTTTAATTAAGTCATAGATCCTTTTGGTTTTGGTCTTCAATTTGGCTTAGTAATTCTTCAAGTCTGTGTGTCCTTTTCTGACTTTATGCAATATTGTTAAGTTGTGGTCAAAGTCTGTGAATTGATGTTTTTCTGTTTTGATGTGTTGTGTGTAGTTCGATTTTGGATCTGTGGAAATGATCTTCCTGTATGTCCTATGTAAAATTTGTTGCAGTCGTTGGATGATTGCATGATAGTTTGTACACATCTGTGTCTAAGGATTGTCGGGGTCTAATGTTGTCATGTTTTGTTGTAGCGTTTTCGTTTTGTGTTGGTGGCTGATTCTATTCTTCGGTGTTCATTGGTACATTGTGTAATCTATTGATCATGTTGTTAAATGCTGATATTTTGTGTTCGTATGGATGGTGTGAGTCATTGGAGATTGTGTGATCTGTTTCGGTCGGTTTTCTGTATCTTTTGAAGGCATGCTTATGGTTCTCGTTGCCTATCGTGAGATCTCAGAAATTGATTTTATTGTATTTTCTTGTTTTTTTTTATGTTGGGTTCCCTACTATTTATGTGTTGGTGTAATTTGTCTATTGCCTGTTGGTTCCTTTGAATAATAAAATGATGTCGTCTACGTACCTGTACCAGTATGTGATGTTTATGAAATGATTGTTGGATGCGTTCATGATATGTCTGTTCTCAAAATCGTTGAGGTATATTTCAGCTAATGTACCTGACAATGATCTGCCCATTGGTAGTCCTTCGGTCTGTATGTAGTAGTCATTGCTGTGAGTAAAATAATTTTGTTTTGTGATTTATTGCGATATTCATTATCTTGTTAGTGTCTGTTGATTTGATTCCATTTTTGGATAGTAAGTTCTTTGTTATATTTATTGTAATGTCTATTGGTATATTCGTGTACATGTTAGTGATGTCAAAAGATGCTAATTTTACGTTATTCGGTATCTTCTTTTAGTTACTTTCTAATTGTATGAACTGCTACAGCATGTCGTTGATGTGCTTGGTCTTATTGGCATATGTTGTTTGTGAATTTTAGGTAATCCTGTTATGGTTGGTGCGGTTGGTTTTATGGCTTTGTTGTAACGAGCTTTTATCACTTAGAATATTGATGGATTGGTTAATTACTCGTTTTATTCTTGTGTTATATTGTTTTGTTGGACCTGCTGCTAATTTCTCAATGCTGTTGTTGTCGATGAATTCTTGGATTTTGTTGTTATATTCAGTTTTGTCTATGATGACTATTGTGTTGCCTTTGTCAGCTTTTGTGGCTTTTGTAGATTATTTTTGAATCGGAGTTTTTATTTGCAACTAGGTTGTTTTGTTGTATAGTTTTTTGTTGATTTCGCTGATTATTAATGTTCTCATTTCTTGTTGGTTTTGTGCAGATTTTCTTAATAAGGCCTTTTCAATGTTGAAGGTGTTTGTTGAACTCGTTCCTGTTGTTCGCCAGCTGTATACTCATAACAAAAACTTTTACTGGTAAAAGACACATAAAATGGATTTATTCTCACAAGTTTCAAATTAGAAATCTGTTCAAAAAACTTCAACAGATTGATATGGGTAGCTTTCCTGGAACGCTCATAATTAGGTCTCTTACCGGGACAAACGAATCGAAAGATTCCTGGGGTGGGCAATATAAATAACGGGTATTTTACAAAGGGGTTCTTGCAACAAATTTCAATATAGAAATCTATTAAAAACTTTTTAAAGTATTGATATTTGGTCTAACCTCAGGAATCATTCGATTCGTTGGTCCTGGTAAGACATCGTATCACGTGCATTCCAGAAAACCTACCCAGAAGTCAATCTTTTGAAATATTTTGAACTGATTTCTTAATTGAAATTTGTTGCAACAACCCTTTTGTAAAAGACCCGGTATTTATATCGCGGACCCCATGAATTGTTCGATTAGTTTGCTCTGGTAAGGGATCATATTGATTGTGCAACATTTATTACATGCAACAAATTACGGATTTTTTTTTGTACATATTTCACTACAAGCTTGATTCCGAGAGGGACCAATGGTTTAGCTACGAGAACAAGAATGATTGTCAAATCAAACTTATGACTGAGGATATTGAGAATTGCAAGCAAACATCAGATAGAAAATGCTGTAAATATCATTAATACAGAAAAATCGAAACTAAACAAACACTTCAAATCATCATTGCACGAAACCAATTCTCACAAACTACAATATATGTGAAGTTGGCCCAACTTCCAACCCAGAAAAATAATATGGCAACGCCAAAATATACGAACTATATCTATAATTAAATGTCAGCCAAGTAATAACAAATTTTTGAAGGAATTAGAGGTCGGACAAGTGCCCGTTGCCAATATATAATTTATACCTTTCAACAAAATTTGCACCAGTTTTACTTCCGTGTCGAAATTATTCTACTACTGCCGTTAATATCGAGATGCTTCTGTATTAGAGGATGCCCATGAGAATACATTGCAATATAATTATTTTTGGATTATCGGAGATTAGGAAGGTTCTCGTTGCATGTATATCAACATGTACCTTTCAACAAAATTTACATTCGATTTACTTCCATATCAAAATTATTCGAGTACTGTCAACTTTCAACATATACATGGATGTTTGTACATATTGCGGATAAGCGCACCTGAGCACGCTCTAATAATAAAGCATCTCAAAGTTAACGGCAGTAGTCAAATAATTTCGACACGGAAGAAAAAACTACTGTGAAGTTTCCGACTAAATTAAAGAATAACAAAACATGGCGGACTACAAAAATTTTCGAAATTACAAAAATGCGCATGTATTAGTAAAACAGTTGACAAAAAAAATGTAAGTTTTGTAAACTTCTAGTTAATACAGAATTAGTAAACTAGCGAATTCGGCAATGATAATTATAAAAAAATAGATTAATACGAAATTGGAAATGTTATACAATGATATAGATCCACTTGTTATTGACCTCGAAGTTGATAAAATTTTTCAAGACTAAAATAAATGGAATTTCCGGTGTTCCTGTATCGAGGATTAGCAAGTTCACAGAAATTTCAAACGAACATGGTACGTCTGTGTAGTTAGTTAAAAATTGATCAACTTCAGCGTGGGATAATTTTTGTTTGTTAAGGATATCTTAAGCTAACTACACATATATACCATGCTTGTTGGAAACTTTGTGAGCTGGTTAATTTTGTATACAGTGAAGGCCTAAATCCCATTTATTTTATGACCCAATGCTAAAAATGTAAAAATTCTTTAGTTGGAACTTTGTGGAAATTGCTTACAGAGAAAAGGATACGGTGTTCTAAAAAATGAAATTCACAAACTAAAAGTTCTCGCCGCTGTAACCAAATTACGGTTTATTTTAAAATAGTTTACCAAATTCGATGGTGGCACTCGAATATTGACATAAACTCGCGTTCAGAATAAAATTTATTTTGTTTCTTTTACATAAAAATATTGGATTTTATGTTAATTTACATCAAGAAATAAATTAAAATTTGGATGTATTGTACAGTTGTTAAAGAACATATTAGCACAGTTGGCGTCATTCGTTTGTATACATTAAGAAAAATATTTTTGCTGTGTATATCGCAGGCAAACTATTTGTTTCGACTGTACGTGTATCAATTGCATTATTGACATTTAGGCGTATACAAGAAAAGCAATAAATCTTAAATAAATAAATTTTATCTAAAAGTTTACAACCTACGGATGGCATTAGCTTCAGCTTTTGTTGGTATCAAAAACCGTTTAAAATGATAATGTTTTCGAGTTTCTCGCTACCAAAATTTAGTGCTGCAAAGTTACAGAACAAAACTTCCGTTTATAGAGCCGAGTTACATTTTATGAATACCTTTAGTACATATCAGAAAGTTTACGATTACAGAGCTTACAAACAGTTTGTGAATTAGACCATTAGACCATTAGATTGTGTTTCCGAAGTCGCTAGTTTACTAATTGCATATTAATGAGCAGTTGCAATTCATCACAAAATTTACATTGCTTTTGTCAACTGTTTTACTAATACATGAGCATTTTTGTTATTTCGAAAATTTTTGTAGTCCAACTTCACAGTCGTACTCTGAAAAGTATATTGGCATTTATGAAAACGATTAAAACAAAAAACTTGTAGATTACGTTTAAACAAAAATGTTTCGAATTATTTTTGAAAATTTTACCGGGAACGACGAGTTTTGATCAAGGAACTTTATTTCACCAAAATTCGGTATTTCTTCAGTCCAGGTAGATTGACTAGTCGGAATAAAACTTCACACTAAAGCTTTTAACATAAATTAGGAGATCCATGCGAAATGTGGTGGACATTTTTGTACCGGGAGTGGTAGCTTCCGTAGGACTTTTTCATTTTTGCAATGAAGATTAAATTTTCAACAAATGTTGACCTTGCTGGTTTTCTGAAATTTAAGCTGGAATAATAATTTTTAATTAAACAAGACAGTTCTGATTAAAAATCCGGTTAGTCCAATTTTTCGATTTAGAAATTAACGGTCGTGTATTCGATATCTTTGTACATTTGTCTTAAAAGGAAGTCGGGTGTTGGCCACAACAATTACACTCCTCCAATCGTCATTTTCCGTCATAAAACGAAAAAGCTCTTATGAAAGGTGTCGCTTCGGCTGAGCTTGTTTTGACCATATATTCTCAGAATTTATGAAAAAAGCTTAAGTGTGAAGTTTCATGCCGATCAATCATCCGTCTAGGAGCCGAATTTTTGAGCTTACTTTTAAATATTTGCAAAAACCGGAAAATCTCTCCTATGGAAGCTGATACTTCCGATGCAACAATTTGTGGAAAAACCTTAAGTATGAAGTATGAAGCTGTACAGGGTAGAATTTTTATTGAAAAACAGTTTTATATTCAGAAAGTTCTACTTGGAATCCACGTTCAGTCTGTGCTATTCTTATTGTTTTTCACACGGATTATGGTACAAAATATTAATTGGGAAATTGGTTCGACTCGTCAAAAGGCTTTTTATAGCAGTTTGGGTTATCGTATTTTTGACTTCTTGTTGTATTGTTTTAGTCGTACACAAATTTATAAACTCGAGACACAAGTAATTTTTCATTAAAAATTTGTCAAAAATAGTTGAGTTAAAAGTCGTAAGTCATACTCGTGTTCATTAAATTTAAATAAATCAAAGTGTAGTAAAATGTCTGTAATAATTGCTCAATTTAAACTCTTCCATTAGGCAAATAACTCTTGGATCTTTAAAATAGAATTTCTTAAATTATCAACGGAATATGAAATTTTGATATGATTTTCAATTGATACTTTCGTACTGCGATTATTCGGTCTGGATGGTTTAAATTACCTACAATTAACACTTGTAATGTGAAATTGATTGATTGATTGGACTGTAGAACCAAGTACTGAACAAGTTCTACAGCCTGTTTACACATAACAATAGGAAGGGTAGGAAAAATATATTTTGTTTTTGGGACGGAACGATCCGGTTTCAGACACCTAGCGATCGTACGGCACAACACAATTCTAATCTACTTTTTCAAATAAATTTAGCTTAGTTCGCAAAAAAATGCCTTACTAATTTGGTCACCAAAGAAAATTTGATTAATTACCAAGTATAATTGGAACTTACCATTGCTCAACCAATCACCGTCAAACTGGAATTGACGGTGATTGGTTGAAGAATGGCAAAGAATTGGATTGGCACTCTATCATAATGCTCAATGGAATGAGGCCATCACTCAACAAATAATGGCCAACTGTGGTGTGCGTAGCTAAATTTGAACGAAATTTTGGGATTCGGCCATGATGAATGGAACCAGGCCGTTTCCCAACGGATAATTCTCCAAGCATATAATGAACTTGGAAGAATTGATAAATTCGATATTTAAAAAATAAATTGTAAATGAAAGATTAAAATTGTTAAACATTTTATTTAATATTCAAGAAAATATAAGCATAAACATCGGTGAAACATATTCCGAACTCTTGGAAATTCGAGCTACTCTGGTTGCGTTAATATTCTTAAAGAACAAGTATTTTGCTTATTAAATTGTCTTCGAATAGTGGCAAACATAGTTTAGACACCAGCTTGAGAACTACTATTAGATGCCTCGCTTGCTATAACCCTCGATCGTCGGATTATAAACGTATTAATCGGGTTATAATGGTATACTCCTCGACCTTGGCCTGTCTCCGTCAATTGACAAAAAAAAAATACAATTTTACTGATTGCTAACAGAGACAGTAATTTTTGACATTGTCGACGTATTGTCTAAATTCATTACATTATGGACGTAATTTTTCAATTGTGTTCATACATTATCTACACATGTAGAATATTATTTAACTACGCAGTGTAGACATTACGGCACAACGCTGGCTTGCACACCTAATCATGCAATTGTCTAATTTCATTGAAAATCTGCGTCTTATCACACACGATTGCGTCAAAAAATTTGACCTTTACGAACTTTTGTTTCTCATATGATAAGTACACATCTAATTGCACAAAGATGAGCATCGCAAATATTTTAAAATTGCTGTGCGTCTTTCTAGTGGTTGACTATTACGTTAATGCACAACGGATCAGTGAATTGTGTAAGTTTACATATTTTGGAAGTTTACAAATTTATTTTCGTAGCATCTTGGAACTGCATTGGAGACGAATGTGCATAATCAAAATTATGTAATCGGATTTGTTAACGAGCTTCTGGTTGACCATGAAGAACTATTTGCCATAGGAACTATAATTAGCGGCATAATATCATTGATTGAATCTGTTGTGTGGCCAGTGTGTTGTAATTTAGGCTTTAAAATAGATTTCATTACTAACGCTATCCTTTTCCAATTCAGGATGGATATAAATCGTTATCTGGTGTGGCCAGCGAAAACTTATACATAAACCATACATGACATTTAATCTACCAACATATTACGGTGAATATCCATAGCATGTAGCATTATACCGATCAGAATTGAGCAGAAACAATTTTTGTGGTGGCACGATAATCAATAAGCGAACAGTAGTGACCGCGGCCCATTGTGTTCAGAATCAACATGGTTTACTTCCGGCTAGTCGTTTAACTATTGTTGCTGGTATTCATAATCTAAATGAATATACAGTGCTGGGAAAAAAAATTGGGCAAACATATTTTATTGCAAATTGGAGTCTTTTTTGCTAAAATTACAAATTTTTTGAAAGCAATTGGCTTATTGGTTCATTTTAAATACATGTATGACGTAATTTTTTGAAAAAAAAAAAAATTTACCTGCAATTTAGGGGAAAACCCCGAAAAATGCCAAAATATTCAAAATACGTTGATTGGAGTTAAAGTAATGGAATAAATTAAACACCTATTTTTTAATTTTTGTTTTGTTTTTTATTGATTTATAGAAGTTCTATCTTTAATATTAATATTTTGTTGGGCCGCCTTTTGTTTTTATTACACCGGTACAACCCCACAAATTATGTGCAAAAATATTGGTCAAGCAATTCTTTTATTGTAAGCCTACCGTTCTTGGCCGTCATTAGGGTGCAGTTGTTTTATTGCCTGTAATTTTTTTTTTGTGAGTATTAATAGTGCATATTTTGTAAGATTAAGTTATTAAGTGTAAAAGCAATATGTTGATTATGGCGTGAGAACATTTAACCACGCGTGAAATAGCAGAAAGATTAAACATTCCTAAAAGTACTGTCGCGTGGAATATTAAAAAAATGCGAGAGATGGGCAGTACACAAAGAAAGAAAGGCTCTGGAAGGCATAGAAAGGCAACGCCAGTGGAAGATCGTTTCAGAATGTTACAATGTCGTTGGAACCGTTTTAAAACTTCATCGGACATAAGACGGGATGTTGAGCGAGCAACGGGAAAATAAATTTCAGCCAGCTTAGTGAGAAAAAGACTTGTTAAAGCTGGTTTGAGAGCACTTAAATCAGTCCAGAAGCCTGAGTTCACATTACTAGTGAAAAAAAACGTTTGCTATGGAGCATGTTTCTTGGACTCCAGAGATGTGGAATGAAGTGATTTTCTCCGATGAATCAAAATTCAAGCAGCATGTTGGAGATGGAAGAATTCTCGTAAGTAGAAAACCGGGCGAGAGGCTTAGCAACGAATGTCCTTTAAGAAGAATTATGGTCTGGGCATGCTTTTCTGGAAATGAAACCGGTCGATTGTGCTTCCTTAGTTTCAGCATTACAGCAGCTGTATATCTGCAGGTCCTACACAACAAATTTGAGCCTACTGTGTTAATGCTTTTTGGCGAGACTTGCAAATTTATTTTTCAACAAGACAACGCTCCGTGCCATACCGCCAAAGTTGTGAGTTATTAATTTTGAATTGTAGGTAGAAAAATTGCCTTTCAGATAAACCTAAATAATTTGTTAAAAACTTGTTTTTTTTCTTATATCTTCATTTAAAGATAAAAAAGTACTTCGAAGAAAGAAGTATCGATGTGTTGAGCTGGCCCCCGTATAGTCCAGACTTAAATCCAATTGAAAATATTTGGCCTATAATAAATCTAGAAGTAGCAAGAAAGCGTCCAGAATCGATTCAAGCTTTAAAAAGTTTGTTCATGACGATTTGGGAATCCATACCTCCTACGACTTTGAAAAATTTATCGAATACAATAAATCGGAGGTGTACCGGTGTAATAAAAGCAAATGGTGGTCCAAAAATATATTAATATTAAAGATAGAACTTCTATAAATCAATAAAAAACAAAACAAAAATTAAAAAATAGGTGTTTAATTTATTCCATTACTTTAACTCCAATCAACGTATTTTGAATATTTTGGCATTTTTCGGGGTTTTTCCCCTAAATTGCAGGTAAATTTTTTTTTTTCAAAAAATTACGTCATACATGTATTTAAAATGAAACAATAAGGCAATTGCTTTCAAAAAATTTGTAATTTTAGCAAAAAAGACTCCAATTTGCAATAAAATATGTTTGCCCAATTTTTTTTCCCCAGCATTGTACAGTTAATACCCAGAATTATGTTGAGCAAAATATAACCCGATGTGTTTGCGTAACAATTCGGATTTCAATACTGATGAACTAGAAAAGCCATCGGATATATTACTTCAAGCAGATCTTCCGATTTGCACTAATAAAGAATGCCGTGACAGTAACTGCGAATTTTTCTCGACCTATTTAAATGACAACAATTTTTGTGTCGATATCCGAAATGACACAAACTTTTGTCCGAAACATTCGGGCGGCGGTATGATTTTCGAACTTAGATGTGATATAAGTCAATTGATTTTATTCATGGACGTCACAAAATTTTATAACTGGATTAAGCTCAATACAGATAACGATGAATAAAATTAAATTTGTTTTGATAATTGCCGAGTTTTATTTTTGCAAAGTGAACTTAGTGAACGGAAGATGAAAATTAAGAGATGGAATTTAGATATGCCCCTGGTCATTTGTATATTTATCAGCTAAGCTGGGTCTGGAATGAAAGACTACACAGTGGGCAACTAAAATTTAATTTAAGTAAATACTACAGATAAAAAAAATGTAAGATTGCGCAAGTAAAACCAGTGTTTTGTTACTACTTTCTCACTGATTGAAAACGAAGGAAAAGTCACCGATTCAAACTATTGAACGCAACCAAAATATTTCGAGTTCGAAAGTACATTTTGTACTAAATTGTTTGATTTGACATTTTGGCAAAATCTAATGGTAAGTCCAGTTTAAAAACATTTGGCATGGAAATAATTTATATTAATCCAACTGCTATTCCCAACTCAAATGGAATCTAATTCTCATTACTCATTAATGTTCTAGATACACAAATTTGTGTACAACAGCGGAAATTTGCCTACGTGCATTTATATGGATCTTGATTTTGTTTCCCATTTTCAGGAAGAAAGATGACCGTCTTAACTGACGATACTCGACCATTTGTGTCATTAACATTTGTAATGTGAAATGTACAAAAGCTAAATTTTTTTGTTCTGTTTCATTTGAATATAATAAAAAAATGAAAGTCCATATTTACCGTAATCGCGTAATATGGCGCCAATATTTCAATCAATTTTACTAATCAGTGTTTTTGTTCGTTATTTTTATTTTTTCTAGGCAGAGGGCCCTCCGGTACAATCAGAACCAGTTGATTTAAGTTTACGATCATTACGAGGTAAATTTTTTAATTTATATCTTAATATAATTTTGTCTTAAAATTAACAAGTAAATTATGTAATTTTTATAAACTTATACTACATAAAAAGCTTAAAGGTGAGATCATTAATGATTCTTGTCAGCTACTGTTCACCCACCAACGCGGTATATATTGTACATTATATTATTATATTTTGTGTTTGTTCGAAACTAAAAAAAATATTCAGAATATGTTGTACAATATACAAAATGAATTGTAATGTCGTGAATGTATCTTACGTTTTGTTATTAAACAATTTGAAATGTTTATGTTAAAAGATCGCGAAGAATGTCAAAATAAATTGAATTAGATTGATAGTTTTGAACTAAGATTAATAGATACACAATGTTATACTTGAGATGATTTTCATTTTTTTTTATTGAATAGTTTGTAAAAATCAATTATGTTCGTATTGTTTGATTTTCAATGCTATAGTCTACATAATCCATACGGATGTAAGAATTGTGTGTGAACCAAATAATATGCGGACAGTGGACCTTCTCAATAATTCATCGTACGCGTTACAGCGATCAATCACACGTCGTATATAATTAGAAAATACATAGTTTGCTATATGCTAATTAGAATCGGTAACCATTCCGGCCTTCGCCAATCTATAAACCATTTATAGGTTAATTTAAAATTAAGATAAAAACTTTGGATAATATTAGAAAGGTTTGAAAAAAAATCTTCCTCCTACCTCTAAATCTCTATACACCGATAGATTGAGCTGAATCTAATTTATATTATTTCTGTTGCACACATTCGTTTTACTATCATAAATTAAATAGTTAATAGTAATAAAATAGACAATTACAATGGTAAATAAAATTATATATAAAAATATAAATTACATTGCAATGTAGCTATAAAGGCAAAACTACTTACGGGGCTTAGTAATATTTATATTAACCCCGTAATGGTGCGGTGATTTGCCTATTTTGGTTTCAAATTTTAACACTTTACCAGTTTATCAAAATGTCTGTGTAGTATTCGATATGCAAGTCGCTCTACCATAAAAGGGTTAAGATAAATATAATAAAAAAAAAAATTGTGTATAAACCAAAAGACTCCAAATAGAGATAGATAATTGAGATTCAAATGAAATAAAACAAATTACTTATTTGTAATATTTAAATTGGTTTTTATTTCTTTACTTCTATATTTGTCATAATTCTTAAGATTTCAGTTTACCATTTTTTTTTCCTGTTACCGCATTTGTTTGCGCGCTCGTAGCTCTAAGACATAATCAACCGGAGTAAATAATCAATTTGAAGAGATGAAATAATATTCTAATTGATTTTTGTTGTTGTTTATTTTAATAGTAGGTAATTTGTAGTCCCCTCTCTATATACATTTTTGGGGCGGTTGATTGATGATTAGAAATAGACGGGTTTTGTAGAAGGTAATTAAAATCTTTAAGATGAAACGTGTGTGTGGGTGGAAATTTTAAGTGTACGTTTGACCAAATTATTTAAGTGATTTGTATTTTTGGAGATTTCAATTTCTCTCTACATGTATTTTGTTGTTCTTGACGTGCGTCAATATAACGCTCAATTAGTTTTACAAGCTTAATTTATTGTGCTTGATAATTGTTATAACATTTGTGTGCGTGTGTGTAGATGATTATCATGTACATAATGTTTATAGTACTAACTGGTAGTCAATCTCTATGATAAATCAGATGATGACTGTACAAATTTATTTAACGATATTTGTTAAAGCCTTTCGTTTAATTTAGAGAAGTTTTAGAAAAATTTCTACTATCGAATTTTCACTATTTTTCACAATTTGACCTTTTTACATTCCTAATCGGTGTCAATCCCGATCTTGTCAATCTTGTAACAAGATGACTATGACCGAAAGATAAGATGTTTCTGCATTCGATTATCATCAAATTAATCTGCTAAATAAGACACGATTCGGTGTCCGAACTGACTAGGAATCCTGAACCGACGACTGTCTATAAAACTACAGGATAAGGATTTGTTAAATGTTCTAACTTGTGAGAAAATCTACGAGGAGCAAACTGTCGTTTTTTCACATTATAGATCGGTGATTCTCCTCACAAGTGTACCATTAATTGTAATGCTTCCGTTGAGTACCTTCCATCGAGTCAACATGAAGATAAGGAGGGTGTTATCTTGCTACAATCTTGCTACAAATATCTCTCGTGGGTGGGTGTATGTATAACACAAAGTATTACATACGAGAATATTATGATTGATTGTGGAACCCATGCCAATATTTTCTTTAGTTTTGAGTATCCCCCTTCCTGTCTCACCCGGAAGTAACGGTCGTTGATGTAAGACTTTAGCAATTCAAAATATTATTTTGGTAAATCTCGTTCGAGTTTAAATTCCAGACCACGGTATCACTTATCAAATGCTTGGGCTACATTTAAGAATATTGCTGAACATACTTTATATTTTTCCCGCGCCTCCTCAATTGGATCAGTGATGCTATGTACCTGTTATATCGTTGAGTGCCTTCTCGGAACCCAAATTGATGTGCTTGTATAAGATATCTGCTCTTAGTCGCTTGAGAAACAGTTTTTCGAAAATCTTTGATGTTGTTGTAAGCAAAGAAACACGCCTATACGATTTTTTGTCGTTTGTCGGTTTATTAGACTTTGGAATTATTATGATTTCTTCTACTTTCCACTGTCTCGGAACATAACTTAGTCTAAAAATAGCATTCATTATGTGCTGTAGTTTCCTTTTATGGGTAGGGCATTGATTATTTGTCCCGTTATCAAGTCGCATCCTGAGGTTTTTATCTTTGAGTTTTTTTTTTTACTTCTTGTTGGATTTCTTTTAGAGTAACTATGGTAGCACAGATACTTCGTCTATTTTGCTTATAGGTGTTAAATATTCATTATCCGCATGAGATCAGCTTTTTGGTTTTCGCTGCGAGCCCAGGTTCCATCAACCTTGTTTAGGATTGTTTTGTCTTCAGGGGCTCTAGTTCTCTGCCAAGCCTTATCAGCTCTCCTTTTTTGGTTAACCAACTCTCTCATTTCAACTGGATAGTATATATAACTTTTTATAATATTTCTTGAATATATCAAGAGTACTTCCCCAGGCCGCTTTTTGTACACTTTCAATGAGGCTTCCAGCTCTTCTTCTATCTTGTATAAGCATTCGAGATCTGCACCTGTAGATTGACGCTTTCTTCGACTAGCTGCCAAAATCATTCCCAGTTTGTTTTGTTATTTGTTAGTCTTCGAGGGCTTGCTTGCCTTATCACCCTGTCATTTATTTTCATTTAAACTGGAGAATTATCTGACGATAGCCCTTCTTCATTTTCGACTGCTAAGTAATTTTCGGAGATACCTCTTGATATAATCCACAAGGTCAGGATTTCTATTTGGGTCCGTAAGCCAGGAGGTTGGCTTTCTACTGGACTGAAACTCACATTCTAATCTCATGCCTGCTTCAAACAGCCCCCTACATTTTGGAGTAGTTCTATTAGATCCCCAAAATATGTTTCTCGCGTTAAAATCGCCTCCAATAATAAAATCACTACCAAGCGATTTAAGAAGTTTGATGTAGTCTTTTTTTTTGGTATATATCTGAGTAGACAGTATTGCAGAGCTTCCTCCTTTATTTTTAATTCATCGCGGTGTTTAATATTATCCTGGATGTAGAGCTTGATAGCACTGAAATCCACGTATTTGGCTTACGGGTTTCTGGTAAAATGAATTTCTGAGATTCGACATGCATCAATTTTTGTGTGTTTAAAAATACTTCTAATACTGAATGGTTTTCTTGACTCGCTGCTTTCTTGATATTTTCGTTCTGCTTAGCCATTTTTGCATATGGTGTGTGTGGTTTGATAAAAGTTAAATCATTTGAATTTTGCGCTTGTCATAACGAAAACAATAATTTTCAACACAGTCGACATATTGTTTACACTCTTTACATGCTAATGCCAATTTTTAAATTATATACATAGATTTTCTACGCGTGTAGTATATTAATTAACTGCGCGGTGTAGACAGTACGGAACAAAACTATTAGACAGGTTTGACGGTGTTCAGTCTTACTGAGAACTGACTTGGATCCAGTCTGTACTGTAGAACTCGCGTTTATTTGACGTTTGACGCCGGACAGTTTTTACTCGCAGCAGATGGGTGGCGACTTTGACGAGTGCAACTGGCTCGACATCTTAAGAGAATCCTCGAACCTTTGTTGATAAAATGAGAGCGATTAAATTTTAACTGCATCCAATTTCCTTCGTGACAGACCTCGCACTCGCTTAACACAATTTATTTCGCCATCTTTCGTATTTATGTATATTTCCCGATCTCCCCTAATAATGCAGCGGACCTTCTTGATGTTCCTGAGCATAGTGTAACGGGCCGACCAGGCAGTACCTGAAAATATTAATGGCTTCAACAACTTGGACTCTCACTAGTGGCTCACGAAAAGAAACTATTGATTATAACAAGATTTCGTTTATTTTTGGTATCCCGTTGTCGATTGGATTCGCATAGCTGTTGTTTTGCTGATCTACGTTATATGATATGCCAGCATTTGAACTCAATGTGTTGTGCAGGCGCTACTTCGGCGCAGTAGCGAGAGAAGAAAATGAGAGTAAAATAAAAATAACGATGTTATTCGCCACTATTCACGTGGTAGGTGGTCTTTGTAAACGGATTTACAGCGATAATGGAACCAATTTTGTTGGAGCCCAGGCACTGCTTAAAAAGGATAAACAAACAAACTCTACAACAAGCAAATCTTGACGTCCAGCAAATGCTAGCTGACATTGGGACCGTCTGCACCACACTTTGGGGGACTTTGGGACGCAGCAGTGAAATCTCTAAAATTCCATCTTAAACGAGTAATTGGAGCCACAACCCTCACATATGAAGAGTTAGCAACGGTTACATCACAGATAGAAGCATGCCTCAATTCGATGCTGGTCAAATGACTACCTTACCGAACTAATAAAAGAAACAACTTACCGCCAACAAACTGGCCTTTGGGAAGGATCATTGATCTATATCCTGGCAGCGATGGTTTGACTAGGGTAGTCATAGTAAAAGGCGGGAATGGTTCCATATTCAAAAGACCCATTACCAAAGTAAGTGTCCCACCGCTTGACACCGAGAAGTCGCAAAGTAAATCATCGACTGACTCCCGTACCAAGGCTCCTAAAGCCACCAATCTCATAGCCCTACCATTACTTCTACTATGTTTAGTAGCAATCACTACACTGCCGAGTCCAGTGTTCTCGACCGAACAGCTGATGTACAACATCTAGAAAATTTAGGAAATCTCCGATTCACCAATCAGCAGTGGAAAATAGTAGTTTACTACAATCTCACATCCTTCTAATCAGATTTGATGGCATACAGAAATCTGGCAAGGAACATGGATCAACTTTGCATAGAAACAGCTGAAAACAATCATCAGATATGCTCTGTAATCAACACTCAGCTCATGCATATTCTAACTGAAATGGAGGACAAGAACGCAATACTTCACTACAGAGAAAGGAGAAGAAAACGTGGGATCCTAAATATCGTGGGCAATTTGGCAAGTGGCCTATTTGGAGTTCTAGATGACCGGGATGCGAAGCAATATGAAGAGGAAATACACTCCTGAGGTCTTTAACCTTTCATGCCCTTCTTCTGATGCTCGACTTCAAAGACACTGAGCAAAAACTAATTGATGTCCTTTTAAATTCAAACAATAAAGCAGTGAGCACTTCAATCCTACCACCAAATCAACTTAACAAGACACTTCAAGATATAAAACAGCATATGCCTCCAGACGTTCTGCTGCCCTCACAAAATGAAAACTATGAATTATTGAGCCTATATCAAATCATGTCATGCAGAGGAAAATTAAGTGGTCAATATTTAATTTGTGAATTAAAAATTCCATTGATGAACACGGCGAAATATCAAGTATTTAAACCTACACCTCTTCCTACAATCGAAGGAGTCTTCATTCAAGCATCAATGGACTATTTGGCTACCTCCAGACATCGTGATGAATATTACAATATGATGACAAAGAACGAGTTTAGCCATTGCAAGCATAGCAACAGCGAATATATTTGTATGTTGCTACATCCCATTCATTCCGTATACTCTTATTGGCATCACAACAACCATTCAACTGCCGCATTGTAAAAATGGTATTGCAAAATTCAAGAGATACATGGATAAAGTTGAGAAACAATAAGTGGATTTTCTCAATCGGTCAAGAGCGGAAGACTACTATAGCCTGTTAAAGGCGGATGCACTTTAAAGGAAGGGTCAATTTTTCTAAAAACTTATAAAATCTACAAGGAAACCATAATTGACTTGTCATATCTACCAAAAGTCAACCTATCGATGAAGTGGATGGATAGGCGTACAAACTACCCAATTAAATTGGAAAATTCAACTCTAGCGGATGACATAAGGGAGCTACACAAACGAATACAACAGATACAAGAAGAGCAGCTCCCAGTATCACACCATGACATTCGTCATTATTCTCTTCTCTGTGCAATTATTGCACGTCGCAATGTCGAACCAAAAAGAGACCTCCACCGAACAAAGCCTATGACTTAGAAAGCACAGCCCGGGAGGATGTTGATGCTCAACAACGTAAATAACATAATATTTTTAACTTTAGTAATTAGTAATTTAGTTTATTCTAAGTATTTTATATATATATATATATATATATATATATATATATATATATATATATATATATATATATATATATATATATATATATATATATATATATATATATATGGATAATGGTAAGAAAGGATGTGTCACCAGTTGTTGATATTGACTCGTATGATTTGGGCAATAAACTTGCAATACCGGTTGGAGCCCGGTTAAACTCTATCGCATGCCTCCTCTCACCTCCCGTATACATTGTGCTGTATCACGCACTGAACTTTATCTCGCATACGGAAATTCCTCACAAAATATCTATTAACATTGCAGTACATCAATTTCTTTGCGGTTACTACAATTTATGCACATCGCGTGTGTTGTATACGCGACACTCTATACACCTTATTTTTGTTATACCGTCCGATGAAAGTAAAGTTTTGTTGTTCATTCGTGCACTCCGTACGTGTATATAACTCACAATCGGTTGCTTTATTTTGTCCCGATCGAACCGTTGAATTTTATTTTATCAATGTGGATCGAAAAAACCCCATGTACTAAACAAAAAACATGCACACGCGCTTATGGTCTCTATATCTTTCCCTAAAACGCGCTTCACTGTTTGCTAACAATTTTCCACACTTGATGTGAAAAGGAAGAAGGTTTTGTAATCGATTTTATGTGAATTTGGATTTTGGACACCCGTAATTTTATGAGATTTGAAACTCTATCCTATATGTGGAAGCGTCTTTTACCAAATTCACTTAATTCTGTGGCCAATTCAACAGTTATCTGGAATAATGTGTGCTGGGTGAGAAATTTAGCGTACTCGATTTGCACGGCATCTAATATCTGTAATAACATTTACAAGCGTCAATGTGCAATGAGTTACCCATGCAGGAAACCTCACCTGGAGGTATAAATCTCAGATTTCGCCTTCCATATCTCAAACATTCGTATTAATGATCTATAATAATCTATAGATAATTGGATCTCACGAAATTATAACCTTTTGGTTTTGAGTGAAATCACTTACTACTTTACATGTAATATGACCTAAATTAACCAGAATATTTCATTTGTATATCAATTATTGTTTAAAAGAAGACGACTTGCTAAAGAGAAAACCTCCAAAAATATCGATTAAATACGATGTCCTAGAGATGTAAAAGTGTAACGATTATTACAAACCAATTTTCTTATAAATTATCTTGCGGGTCATATTTCATTTAATTGGTTAAATTGAGTTTTTTACCGTTTCCCTATACTCGTACAACCCATATACCATGCAAGCGGCGTCTTAAATTTTTGACACTTTCTAAATATCTTGCCTCAAAAAATTTCTTTCACACCCAATAGGTGATTAAAACGCTAAAACAAACCATAACAATACAAACACGTTCGATGAAATATGATCAATCGGACTAATCCGCGCGAATTTATTTATATAAAGCAACAACAAATCTGCGTTTTTTACGTACGCTGTAAGAAAACGTAGATAACGGAATTGTATGTACGTATTTGTACGTCGAGTGGAGGTTTTTCTGCGTTGTCTTCTTTTCTTTTTATTATACGCGAGATTTATCTTAAATCTAAACTTTATAGTAAATAACAACACATAATGATGACATAAATAAGAAGAAGCCGAAGAGAGATGAATAATATAAAATACAGTCTCGCGGATATGCATGACAGTTAATTTGGATATATAAGATATGTATATTCGGTTGTAGTAAATCACTTTTTGTGAATGGCGCCAACCGCGCATGCAATTGGCTAATTAATAATTCGGTTTTCGGTAAGATTTGGTGATTTTTATGTTTTTCGAGATTAAAGTAATAAGTCGTGTTTATGCTATTACCATTGTCCCAATCATGGTAAAATCTGACCTATCTAATAGAGGGTTAATGTTTTGCGGAAGGCTTATCAATATAATCCGGTAGGTCGAATTGCACAAGACCTTCAACACATTTTATGATGCGGTATTCATGGAAGGTACTGCACACGGTAATGGTTTATATTTAATACTAGTTTTTGATTATTTAAATTATGATAAAATTATTATCGTAATATATTGTGTTAAAACAAGAAGACCTCAATATACGCGCATAAGAAGTTAAATCTCCTTATAAATATTATTTATAT
This sequence comes from Nephrotoma guestfalica, assembly GCA_963691935.1. Lineage (NCBI taxonomy): Eukaryota > Metazoa > Arthropoda > Insecta > Diptera > Tipulidae > Nephrotoma > Nephrotoma guestfalica. The sequence goes on along the minus strand of OY829914.1, from coordinate 291,913,101 downwards.
TCAGTCATACAGTCACACAAACAAGAAGATACAAACATATTTTAGTGGATTAAAAATAATAAAAACAGCAAAATACTACGTTCAGCCGCACCCGAATTTGGGTCAAACGTAATGTGTAAATATCGCTTAATTAACGCGGCCGATAGGGTTAAAACAATATTATTTTATTTATACGGGTTTTCTTCCATCAATTTGTCATTTTTGTGTAATTTTGTTTTTCGTTTAATAAAAATTAATTCAGCAAATTTATTATTAATTTATTTTATAATAAATTATCGTTAAATAAAAAATAAATACTAATGGTGAAAATTATGTATGTTTTCATGTTAAGATAAAAAACAATTTCTTATAAGATTTTTTTTTTTTTACTTTGCCGCCGTTCCATAAGATTTTTTTTGCCTATGGTGTCTGCATTAAACCGCGGCGTATAAATTGTGATATGCGAAGTGTTGAGATTTTTTGTCTCGAACGTTAATAAGTTAAAAATGGATATGCGATTTAGTAATAATTAGTTTTAGTAATTTAATTTAGCGACTTTTGTATAATTTTATTTTGGTGTGAGTTGATCAAACCAGTTCACTGCGCGGTTTGCTGTACATAGCATGCTATAAGAGACTTATGTTGTTGTGGCATTATGTTTGATGAGTTTAAATATTAGCATTAGTGTCAAACAAAAATGTACCCGACTTTCTTTTACGACAACTGCACATAGATCTCGAATACACCACACTTAATTCCTAAAATATTGAGCCTACCGGATTTATGATAAAAATTGTCTTTTATAGGGTGGCGCATAAGTAACGTTATGATTTTTGTAATGAATAACTTTTTTGTTTCTGATTTTATATAACGTTGGAACTTATTAAAATTTAGTTATAAAGGCTCCAATTAGTAAATACTTTCTAAACGCAACCTTTTTTTATGTCATCTTTGACATTTGTGAAGTAGACAGATGTACAATTTTAACGATGGATACTTATTATAAAAATCATCGGTCTTTAAAAATACGTATCGTAAAATTCGTGATATTTTTGGTGTAAATAATCGTCCTAATGAGTCAACAATTCAAAGCTTAGTGAAATAATTTGAAGAGACAGGTTCTGTCGAGAATCGAAAACCGTCTGGCAGACTAAAAAAGGACGTGCTAGTGAGAACATTGCTGCTGTGGCCGAAAGTGTCGCGGAGGAACCTTCAACATCAGTATTACGACGTTCTCATGAGCTTTAGGCATTCATCTATCGACTGTTTGGCGAATTTTACATAAGGATTTGCATTTGCATCCTTACAAAAATCAATTAACACAAAAATTAAAACAAACAGATCATTATCAACGCAGAACATAAACTGGCCACTAGATTACTTACATTGGGGTTTCTTGAAAATTAAAGTTTATGTGAATAAACCAACAACAGTTGCACAGCTAAAAAACAACATTCGGACCGAAATTGATGAACTTAATGCGGTAATGTGTGAGCGAGTTCTTAAAAATTTTGATTTTCGTATAGAAGCCAGTAGACATTTAAATAATGTCATTTTTCATTTTTATTTTTAAAAAACATCTAGGTGCAACTTTTGAAAGACCCTGTAGTTTGGAAATATCTTCACATTATGTTTTGAAGATAATATCTTTCAAATGTGCCCATTATTTGCTTTGACCTAACATGCCCTTTTCAGAGCATTTTTCATAACTTTTCTTAGAATTTCAGGTCACAGCGCCCTCACTTCTTCTCGTAGATTAGCCTTAAGCTGTTAAATAGTTTTGGCTTATTGGCATACGCCTTACCCTTTTAGGTAGCCCCAAAGAAAAACTCGGGAGCCGTTAAATCGGGCGAACACGGTGGTCAGTTAAAGTCAGAAAAACGCGATATTATTCGGTCGCCAAAAATTTCGCGCCGGTGAGCCAGAGTTGGTAGCTCGTCCAATAATGGCTCCATTTTTCTAACAATTTTGGATTGTTCGCTACCTCTGGCTTTAAAAAATGTTCAATCATTACCCGGAATTAAATGTCATTCACATTAACCGCAACTCACATTAACCGCAAGTTATTCCACACCATACCATACGATCTTCAACAATTATTATTGGATTTTGGGTGCCCCATATTCTGCAATTTTCTTTATTCACGTGACAATTGAGGTAAAAATGGGCCTCATCGCTCATTTTGAGTTTGTGAATAAGCTCGCTGTTTTCTAGGCACAATTCTTGAAAACGACGACAATTTGTGCATTATTTGGTTTTAACTCGTGAACCAATTGAATCGTATATGGGAAAAGGTGTAACTTATGTAAAATTATTTGCAAAGACCGCCTAGACAACACCAACTGCTGAGAACGTCGCCTGGAAGAAGTTTCGGGGTTTTCCTCAATATTTGCTTGCACACGAGCAATTTTCAAATTATTTCGAACTGTACGAGGTCTTCCAGCATGCGGAAGATCACAGACAGCTCCTTATTGCCGAAAACGCTGAAATGATCTTTGTATCTGACTAATCGAATGCTGACTTTCAAAATAAAATTAAACAACTTTGGCTCTTTGTTCTGTGCTGAGTCTTTCCATCATAAATTTCCCAAGTTTTTCCAAGTTAATTCTGAAAAAAACAAAAAAAACACGTAAACCAAAAATGTATTCACAAATTAAATCATAACGTTACTTACGCGCCACCCTTTATAATCAAAAATTATTATTCCTGCTTAAATTTGAAAAAATCAACAAGGTCAACTCTTGTTGAAAATTTAATCTTCATTGCAAAACTTTAAAAAGCTCCTAAGGAAGCTGCCACTTCTGGTACACATATGTCCACCACATTTCGCATGGATTTTCCATTTTATAGAAAAGCTTTAGTATGAGAGCTTTAGAGATGCCGAATTTTCATGAAATAAAATTTGTTTTTATCAAAACTCGCAATTTCCGGTAAAATTATAAAAATGATCTGAATTAATTTTTGTTTGAAATTTAAGTTACAATCTTTTAGATTTTAATCGTGTTTTTCTAAATCCGATATACTTTTCAAAATATTTCGAAAAAACGAAAAAGCTCCTATGGAAGCTGCCACTTCCGGTATACTGATTTTGATCAAAAATCACTAGGATCTCCAAATTTATGGAAAAACCTTAAGTATGAAGTTTCATCCAGATTGGCCAATCTGTCTGGGCTCTAGAGAACCAACAACATTTAGCCTGTACCACTCGACACACACAGAGATTTTTTAAAAACTAAATTTTTGACCAATGATATAGCGAATGCTAAATCTGCCAAAAGCCTCGAGGTCAACATTTTTTAAGATTACTATAGTTTATTAAACAAAATAAATATTCTTGTAAAACAATCATTTATTGTTGTTGCTTAAAAAATAAATTGGGAGATCTCTGTGATTTTGGGCAAAATCAGTATACCGGAAGTAGCAGCTTCCATAGAAACTTTTCGTTTATTGCAATGCAAATATTTTGAAAAGTACATGTAGCATTTACGAGAAAAGCGACTAAGATCTGAAAGATTCTAAACAACGGTTTTTCAACAAAAACTCGACTCGTGGATTGAATAATCGGTATTAGTTTTTTCCATAAATTGGGAGATCTCAGTAATTTTTGGACGAAATCGGCCACTAAATCTGGCAACTTCCATAACAGCTTTTTCGATTGTTAATTAAGAAAGATTGTTAATTAAATAATTATTTAATTAACAATTGTTAATTAAATGTCAAACAAAATTAGTTCAGATCATTTTTTAAATTGTACCGGAAATGACCGGTCCAGATGGATTGACTATTCGGAATGAAACTTTATGCTTACACTTTTTCCAATTAGTAGGAAATCGAATCAAAATTTAATGGAAATTTGTGCACCGGATTGCTTTTGAAAAATTTGGCATTTACAAAAACGACAAAGAATTGAAAGATTCATATAAATTTAGTTCAATTTACCTTGTTAATTTTCTCAAATTTATGCAGGAATAATGATTTTTGATTATACAAGAAATTTTACCATAAGTTCGGTGATTTTAATTTTTCGCTTTAGAAATCAAATGTGATGTATTCGAGATCTATGCATACATTCGTAGTACAAGAATGTCGGGTGTTGGTCACAACACATTCACCCCTCAATAACGTAAAAGAAAGGAAAAATAACATAAAGCCGCACAACATAAACAAATAGAAAATAATGTTATGAATATAACGCCTCTAGTAACACTTATTTAAACTATTCTAAAGATGAGATGCATTCCTAAATCTTAACACGATCTATTGAATAATGATGAACGGTTTTTAAATAACGTATGTAATATATTTAATACCATCTTACCACCATTAAATATGTATTAGACTATCAATTAACATAAATAATGTTTGAGATAATTTGCCCGATTCCAAAATCGATCGTTTATCTAACATGTTGAGGCTATTATCATTAGAGTACGGTGCACAGTACTTGTACAAATGTGCATGCAAGTGTAATTTAGGTAATATCAATTACTTAAACGCATCTTTAACGTTTCCACTTAGGCAATTAAAACATCGTTAAATTGAAAAATCTAAATTGGAAAAATGTAAATTTTAGTTTTCAGAGTTAAATTAGAAAAGTATACACGTGGGTGTTGAATCACAGCTTTCACCATAATAATTTCGGGTGGCTAATAGTTGCTGTAATTTTATAACCATACACAAGAAATCGTTTAAAATTTTGTAATAAAAATTGGAATTAAAGTTTCCAGCCTGACACAAAGATTCATGGTGGATGGCAAATTGTTTATACAATCAATAATAAAATTTAATGGCTTATCGAAGTCTCGAACGATGAAACAATAATCTACGTACAAATACCGGGTGGTCCAACTAAAATTTTGGTTTCGGGCAAAATTGGTGTATAGGAAATGGAACACAATATAACGCTAGACCGTTATAGCTAGTTGGTGAAAATACAGTTCATTTTTTAAACTAAATAGCATAATTTTTTATGGAAGAATGTTACTCTTCATTAGAAATAGATAAACTGTTACTTTTAGAATGTATTCATAAGACATACATAACAGAAGTTGTACGTAAAATGCAACGTTTTGAATTATAATTTAGCAAATATTGGCAAATATTTGATAAGCACTACATTCATTTGAAACTGAAAAACTTGATTGATTGATTGAAAACTATCATTGTTATTCAATGCCAGATTAACTACCGAATTGAATAGTTTAAATAAATTTCGCTTATTTCGGAAAAAATTCAAATGTTTTATTAATTTGGTCACCAAAGAACATTCGTTTAATTACCAAGTATAATTGTACTGCACAGGACAAATTTATGCCATGCTCAATGGAACTCTATACCATTCTCAACCAATTACTGTCAAATATGGTATGCAGAATTGGATTGGCACTCCAACATAATGTTCAATGGAACTAGTCCATCTTTCAACAAATGATGGTCAAATTCGGTGCGCAAAGCCGAAACTTTGGGATTAGTTTCCTAACCGATAATCCGATTTTGTAGAGCTGGGCTAGGATTCTAATAAACCAAGGCCAACTGGTATTGGGACTTTAACGTGTCTTTTAGATGAAGTTCTACAATTCGGCCATTCTGAATGGAACTTGGCCATATGACAACCAACCAATATCAAATCAGGTATGCAGAATTGGATCGGGATTAAAAATGGATTTTAAAGAAGCTCTGGATTTCGGCCGTGCTTGGCAATTTCTTAACTAATTATGTTCGAATCTCATATGATGAGCTGAACCGAGATTCCAACATAAATCCCGGATGAAGTTTTAGATTTTATTACACAATAAATTTGAAAATAATCGGCCAAGAAATTATCCAGTTCCTCCACTAACTAGAGCCGAACCAAACATGGCCTTAACACGTTACGAGATGACCCAGTTAAATCCAGCTACACCAAAGCTAAAATTTGCTAGAACTCCAATTCAGCCCAATTCGCATCCCAAAAATTATATTATGCATCTTCCGCAGTATACTGTCTAGAAACAGAGTACTGCGACAATTCCGCACATCTTAATCAATCAAAAAAGGAAAGGTTTACGTGAGGTGACGGCACGAACGGAAGATAGGACCACGTGAAAGGTTTCTTACATAATTGGTGCTTGAGCAAGACGTTGTATAAGATTTGAAACTCAAATCAATCGATATTCGTGTCGGACGTTCCCATGCAATTGCGAACCTATTTCGAGAAATATTGTTGAACAAGATAAACTGGCCGAGGGATATCACATCAACTCGTTTGAAACTGAAAAACTAATAAGAAATTTGTGTATCGATAGGAACACAAATTTTGTCGAATTCTGGGACTTCACGAAATAATAACCACAGGATATATGTACGAGTATGTATGTTTCTGGATTAGTGCGAGTGGGCGCCATTTATAATTTAAAATTTATAAATGCAAATAATGCTTTAATTAAATAAAATTTTATTTGTTTATTTAATTTTAGTTCTAAAATGATTGCGAATTTTTTGTTTTTGCGAAAAAAAAATTTATTTGGACATCGCATTGAACAAACCCGCCATAACCAACATAAACTTTGTTGTCACAATTAGTATGTTGTTATATTTTCATTCCCATAATTAAAATCGTTATATGTATTTAAAAAAATGTTCTTTACTCAACGACGATCAAACGAACGCGGTGGCCAGTTGACAGGTTCATCGATATTAATCGTTCAAAAAGTGTTTCTTCCAGTAATTTAATGGCGCGCTGTATGGCATGTGGTCCCGTTTTGCTGGAACCACATGTCTCTTTAACACCATACAATTGAGGCACAAAAATATCAGTAATCATGTCTCTACACAAGAAACCACCAGATACATACGAAACAATTATTGTTTAATTTCTTAACCCTTAAGATTAAAGCTGAGTTGTCTTGTATCGTACGATCGCTAGGTATCTGAAACCAGGTCATTCCATCCGCAAAGCACCTTTGCTTTCCTTCCCTATTGTCATATGTAAACAGGCTGTAGCAATAGACCTGTCGTTTTCCGGGACACTTATCCAGTACTTGGTGCTACAGTCTAATCAATCAAGAAGCAGCCTTTTTAAACTCGATTAACTCGTTTCGAAATAATCTTTCAAACATATATACTCGTATATGGTTAAAAAGAAGTTTTTCAATTAATAATAAGCACAAAATTTCATACCCATCGGGATTATATACTTTTTGGTTAATTACAGGGCTAAAAATGCGTTTGTAGACAGGGAGAATACTATTTTACAATCTAATAAAGCGAGTATATTACATGATGCATGCTCGTGTCCGAACGAATCGTCATCGACCCAAAATCGTTTACAACACTATCTTTCAATCGACTCCTCTCTATTCGCAGATTTATCGATTAGCTTTGCTTTTCTGATAACTAATAAAAATGAAACTTATCGTTTGTTTGCAGCCATCGTAAAAGGGCCTTATTGGTTAGTGATTTGAATGCTTTTTTGGATGGGAAAACATGGAAGAAAATAAAAGTGAAGTTCGTGTGTCTTTTAACAGAACCGTGCACCGACAACTATCATCATGATTCAATGAATTCAAGCCACAATTGAGGCCACAAAACCTCCTTCACGAAAAATTGAGCATAAGAGACAGCTATCTGCGAGGTGGGCGCCGTATTTGTTCACAGTGGAACAAAAACGATGTCGCATAACAATTTTTAAAAGTGTTTACGTTTTAATTAATGAAACCAATGAAGCTGCCACTTCTGATTGCATATACCTATCAGGTATTTTCATTGCCACCCGAAAAATTCAGTGGCTGAATTTGTGCTAATGCAGAATTGGTCCAATTCGATTGAACAACAAAGACCGTTGAACGAACAACTTTCTGAAGTGTTCTAGAAACCAATAAAGTTAGCACTTCTGATTGCATATTCCTATCAGCAGGTCGATTTTGTTCAAAATCCGAGACTTGACGAAAAAATAACCGCGAGTATATAGTAGTGGTATGTGTGTTAGTGTTAGGTCGTGCGAATGCGCTTCATTTATATTTTTTAGATATGACATTTCTAGATAACATTTCCATTTATAAGTTAAAATTTGTAAATGCAAATATGCTTTAAATAAAATTAAATTTATTTAATTATTTTATTTTAGTTTTAAAATAATTGCAACTTATGTGTTTCTACGAAATAAAAACATTTATTGGACAAATCGCATTGAAAAAAAAATTAAAATCGTAATATGTGTAGTTAAAATTTTTTTTCTTAACACATTGACGCACACTTTTCTAAATGTGTGTACTGCTCAGGAACACACATTGGTTAACTTTCCTAATTGCAATGATATTTCGTCGCCTAAAGAAAGTTGTTAAGAATTGAAAAATATGTTGAGTTATTCCTTAAAAAATGAAAAAGTTGTCTGCCTGTTATAGCAGTCATTTGCGCGAACATATTAACTAGCCTTTTCAAAAGCAAGGAAGATGTCAACAAAAGTGAGAGAACAAAACGACATAAGCACCAAAAAACTGAACCGATTTGTATCGATTCATAATTTTTTATGCTTACATTCGCAGAAAACAAACGAATTGCACACACTAATATAAAATTGTATACTATACTCCTTATACGTATACGAAAAGATCATGTCTCGTGTCTCATAGAAGTGACAACTTCATTGGTTTCTAGGACACTTCACGTCAGAAAATTGTTCATTTAACGATCTTTGTTGTTCAATGGAATTGGGCCAATTCTGTATTAACACAAATTCAGCCGATAAAAAATATATAATAAATTTTCAAAGTGAAGGAACTAATGCCCAGAACTATTCTTAAATCTAAACTCACCCAGCTTTCCGTAGAGTACTCTCCATTAAACCAGTGGTGGCTGTGAAAGAAAACTTAAAATAGTCCACATACACATTCATTCACTTTATAAATCACAACAAAAAACAAAATCAGTTCTCAGAACTGATTTCATCGTAATTGAGGAATGAGTATAATTAAAAAATTTCTTTAATTTTCTATTAATTTTGAAATTGGCAAAATAATCTAGGCCATAAATAGGCAAAACAAAACTTTACATTTTTAGTTTGAATTTGACAACCTTAGCACTAAACTTATGATTCTACTTTTTCATATTTTTTAAAAAATCCATTTTGGTCCACTGAATTTGAATGCTTGTTGCGTAAGAGTATAGCGGCACTGTACGAACATTTTTTGTATGTAAATTATACTTAAGGCTTATACTTATGGCTTAAGCTCCCTGTGTAGAAAAATTATTGGGAGATTTTTTTGTCGGGATGTATCCTCTACGAAACCACGTGCGATAGCACCTCCACTTCGATTAGGAAATCCCTGCGTTAGCTAATTAACCGAGAGCTGGCACAATTTAATTAGCCTATGTATTTATTTATAGTGTCCGCTTATATTTTGTATAGCGTAATTCACAACATAGGTATAGAGAATAAAGCACTGATACATATTTTTGTCGCTCCATTTCGAATTTATCGTTTGAAGTAAAAGATCTTACCTAATTAGGACGTAAAAAAACAAAGTCGTACGCTTAAACTGTTCTTGGTTTTGTAGTATGCCCGTGTTTTATCTATGACAATCATACCTACATACTTAACATCTAGCATCGTCTATCAGTCAATATTTATGTAGATCGACTTTTAAAATAGCCAATATGAGACAATAAAAGTTTATTGACTCAACTCTATTAACCTTGATCTTAAAATTCGAAAATTAAAATAATATGATGATCTTATTTATTCATACCGCTGGTACGCAAAAAATATATTATGCAATCGATACCGGTAACAATGGTAATGAACAGACCTGATAGGAATAAGCAATTAGAAGTGCCAACTTCATTGGTTCCTAGAACACTTCACGTCAGAAAACTGTTCATTCAACGGTCTTTGTTGTTCAATGGAATTGGGCCAATTCTGAATTAGCACAAATTATGCCACTATATTTTTCGGATGGCAATGAACATATCTGATAGGAATATGCAATCGGAAGTGCCAACTTCATTGGTTTCTAGAACATTTATTTCCATTGTTTAATTTGTTGCTCAACACAAATATTATTGAACCTCTGTATTTTTTGTTTAATATAGTATCTTTTAGGGGCTAGTTTGTTTATGAGTGAAAATTATATTTATAGGGTAGCACAAATTTCGACAGTTTAGCCACCTTTGGAAAGTTTTAAAATTAGGCTTAAATTATTTCTGTTGTTTTCTTCTAGAAATCGGGTGTTATTTGGTTCGTCTTTCAGGCGAAATTTGAAATTTTATTTCCCCGTTTTTTCGGCTCCTGGACTTGCACTATTTTTCTCCCGTAAGCACTAATTAACACAAATTGAACTTAATCGGTATGCAAAGTTTCATTTTGAAATTCGAAAGTGTTAGTGCTGCAATTACCCACACCTTGAACAGGACTTGAAAAATGTGGCGAAAAAAAATAAAATTCATCTGATTTTTCCTGAAATTATGGGTAGATTGGTGAAAAAGGTACTAATCTGATTTTTACATAGGCGAAAAATAAATTTTCACAAAATCGCTATAGATCAGCTCATGATCACCACTATAAACTATACGGTCAATGTTTTGCGTCAATTTATAACAAAATAAAAACTTGAACTTTAAATTTATTTTAAAATATTTTTGAATGCTCTACGTTTTTCTACCCCTAATTTAATTTAATTTAATGGAATAATAAATTAATCCTAACAATATTTAAAAAAAATTAGTGTTAATTTAAATTTAAATTGCTCCGATTAAACACGGTGTCGTAAATTAAACCAAATGTTAAATGTGGTTCTATATTTGTGGTTATTAGAAAAGATTTTATTACTCACACTGTACAAGCAATAAAACAACAAACCCATCTTCTTTCGATTACGTAAATAAAAGTAAAATAAATTCTTATAATTTTTTGCCTTTCAAATTTCTAAATTAAATTAAAATCAGAAAATAATAATAAAATAAAAAAAAACGTCGACATGAAATGGGTGTGGATCTCTTCTTACATTTTGTACATTATTTCTCGTTTGCCTTTTATCATTTCTAAAACACAAATAAAAAACACACAACACAAATCTCTGTTCAATCTTTAAAGTTCTTGTGTGATAAAAATTAGATTTTTATTTAAATTATTTATAAACAATAAATAAATTCTATGCAAATATTTTCTTGTATTGTCGTTACACAGTAATCGTTACATCTCGCTACATGGGGTTTGGTGCCAATTTTTGGTATAACGTCAATGATGTGTAAGGACCACACACAAATCAAATTTGAGTTTTTACTTAAATCGACTTTGAAATTAATTAAATGTCTACAGTTTAAAATTTTATTTATTTAGCACCTAATTGGTACAGTGATTTTTAAGCACCATGAATTACTTAATGTTAAATGACAACGATGGTTGTAAATTATATTGGATGTGTATAGTTCAGGTATGTCGCGTGGGACGTTCCACAGTTCCGCAATATTAAAAAAATTGTGGAAAATCATAAATATGTATACTGGAGTCGCGCATATGCATGCAGGGATTTAACATTTTCCGCAATATATGTGTTTGTGTTAAAGAATTAAAAAATTAGAAATTTAAATTTGATATTGTTTTTGCCAATTCGTGTTTTGTGCTAAAAGACAGAAAACTTTGGAAGAAATGTTTGGTATACATATAAAAAAAATTCTTGAAGAAAAATAGAAAAATATCAAAAAATCACGAACTTGACCTTTCACATGAACTAAAAGAAAGAAATTGTATGTACATACAAAAAAAATTGTTAATAGATATTATGATGATGATGATGATGATGATGATGATGACGATGAAGATGGTTTTCTCAATGTATGCTTAGAAAGAAGAAAAATAAATTTTATTTTTATTCAAGTCTCGGTTCGTTTTATGGCTTATCGAAAGCAAAGTCAGTGATTTACTTTATTATTTTTTTCATACTCGACTTTGAAGTAGTAGAATGAAAGTTGAACTATCATTAATTTCATGTGAATTTATAGTTTTTTTTACATATCCATATATATTCTATTGCACCATATTGTGTGAGGTAACCGAGATGGTAATCGTTTCATAAAAAGAATTGAAAACGATGAGATTTTTTGATGGACAAGTGAATACAAATTTTGGTTAATCGATGATAATATTTTGCTACTGGGTATGTTGCGTTAAAGTTCTGGATAAAATTTAACTTTTAAATACCGTTAGCTCTCTACAAATCGTATATATAATTTTATATGTCGCCGATGGCCTTTGTATAACCAAAACTATAAACACATCACATATGTAAGTATGTATACCATATGTATACAGACAAAAACATCTCGTTAGAAGTGTACATTAATGACAGGCATTTTCATCCATCTGAGTGTATTAAATTCAAATTAAAATTGAAAATAACTTTCATCGTAATAAATCGCCTGCAAGTTATAATCCACACTTTACAAGATTTTTATTTAAGATGAATCTTTCTCTGTGGCTCCTCTTCACTTTTATATAACTTGTGTAATCTTTGGAATCAAATCCATAATATTTCACATCATCGTACATCATTTATATGTTTTGAATGCTTAGAAAGCAAAGTAGTTTTGTTGTATATATTCAGAGATAGACATTCACATACAAAACACTACAAAATCGGTTCGAATTGATTTTCTCAAGAAGAGAAGGGAAAGAGAATGTCTTAAGTGATGTTTTATTTATTTATTTTTATAAAAATATAAAATCTTAATTATCTGATGCTTATTTCATTTTCATCTTAAACTTTAATATAATTAATTTAATTTGACATATTTTATAGATATTCAATTTTATTCTACTTGTTACTACAAGCAAATAATATACGTACGTAATTTACAGTGTGTAATGTGAGATCGTCACAAAAATATTTTTATTTTATATTCACTGGCCGTATATTTATGTATATTATATGTATGTACTCGTATGTTCATATATACATGTGCTTATGTCTTGTTGTTACATTAATGCATGGTTAAATTTTATGGTTACAAATTATAATTATTGCATGCATTGACAAACTTAATTATACAGACTTTTTCTGTTTACGTCTTTTACAATTTAATTACCATAACTAAAGGATGTTGACTTGTCAGATTTGTGTGTGCATACACTTAAGAACATAATATAGAAATGTTTAAATTTAAAGAATACTCGGGCAATCATGCAGCGAGCAGTTACACGATTTGATTTTGCATGCACGCGGACAAAATACGGACGTACAATCTTCACACAATATAGGGGTACAGTTTTCCTTGGAAATTTCCAGTCAATGCTAAAAATCCGCATTGGCCTCTAAGAAAATATCATCCACAATTTTAATGATTTCCTATTTTGCTGTTATCTTGATCGCAAGCAGAACGCACAGTAAGATGTGTATTAAAAATTACTTATTTGTCTTATTAATGTAAATCGCCTTAAGAATACGATTAAGTCTAATAGAAAATAATTTATATTTAAATTAAAAATTATTAAATATTTCTTACGGTTGATGGATGTTACTCGTTTGGAGCATGTTAGATGTATGCTAGCGGTATAGATTTTAATCGTCTTAATGTTATTTTAATTAATTCTTGATTTAATATAAATAGGCTATCTGAGTCTTAAGATCATAAATTTTGTATTACTCATTAATTTCAAACCTGAACATTTTTAACCTGTGATTTATCGCTAATTTATCATTTATTGATAACATTTAGATATCATTCAAACATTAACATTATCACCCATACGAAGTTTTTCAAATGTATTCTAAAATTATAAAAACAGAACTTTGTATGGATGTATGCGTAAAATTTTAACATGTAGGCGTTTTTCAGAAAATAATTAATCTGGATTAGATCAATTCCGTATTTTGTTACCACTCAACTTTAGAGTAATACCAAATACGATTCCAGGTGTTTCTCATCGGTTTCCTTAATAGTCGGACTATACAACGGTACTCAGACAGCCCGATTCATCAAGTTCTAATGAATTCTCACCATCCATTACAAACCTCGTATTTAAATTTTCACTCACATTTATTTACGCCTAACTATGTTCAAGGGATTTCACATCGATTTCCTTAATAGAGGGATTCAATAACCTTAATATCTGTTCAATGAAGCTGATTCATGAAGTTCTAATGAATGTAGAGCCTTAAGCTTGGCCTTGATTAGATTACACCAGCACGTATTCAAACTTTCACTAAAATTTAGTTAAACGCTAAATACAATTAAAGAATTGTCACATCGGTTTTCTTTATCATAGAGTTAGATAACACTAATATCTGTACAGTTTGGTTGATTCAAAAAGATTCAATCAACCCCTTATTTCATTAATCACTCAAATTTAGAGTTCAACTTAACGCAGTTCCCGGATTTTCCCATCATTTTGCTTGATAGTGAAACTAGATAACTTAAAAATAATTCTACGAGCTCAAATTGGGCCGGGTTTGCATGAGCATCGTATTTCATTAATCACTCAACTTTGTGTTAGAATTTCACTCAGATTTAGAGTAACACTAAACACAGTTTAAATATTTTTTCATCGGTGTTCTTGATATATAGAACTAGGTAGATATCAACAATATCTATTCAGTAAGACTCTCCAATTCAGCATGGATTGCGGATGAATCTATTTTTTCATTAATCACTGAAATTTATTACTCAAATCTAATCGACCACTCTATTATACACAATTCTAGCCTTTCTCGACGGTTCCATTGATAGAAGAACAAGATAAAGATAAGATCTCTTCAGAATGGCTGATTTGTGGTGCTTTATTTCTACGCCTTTAAATTTGGCCTATTTGTACCAACCTATTATTACAATAATCACTCAAATTTAAAATACAATCCAGTTGCAAGATTTTTAATCGATTTCTTTGATACTAGAGTTTTATTGAATGCTAAAGCCTCAATTTGTCTACACCCCACATACATTTTCTCACCGGTTTTATGAGTAGTGGAATTTCGTAACGGTAAAAGCTATTCAGTTAGGCGGATTCATGGCACTCTTAAATACAGTCTTGGTCTAGAACTTTATCTTCCGGATATTACCGCCGTACAATACCCCACGGTTTATTTCTCTACATAAATGATCTTTAACACTGTTGTCAAGATCATAATCGTATAGTAAATGGTCAGCTGTATCTGAGCATCACTACGTTCGCAACTGCTTGTATGAGATAGACCAAATCTATGCTTGAAGACTGCGAATTTTCTGTGGCCCTAAACATTTGCGTAAACGAGCCACTTAAAGAATCTTTATTTGCAAGTTTTCTGCTATATTACGCATGTAACTATAAGTATCTTGTCAAATATGTATCTTTGGACGCTTTTCAAATATCTTTTTTGGGCGTACTCGGGATATTCGGCCTTATTTGATTACCTAGAATTTAAACGTTTTTAAAACTAATATCTTACAGTTTAATTATTATGTAACTAGCTGATCGTTCATTCACCATTATATTGATTGGACGACTCCAGCTAAGTCAGCGACCGCTACGGTTGAGACTCTCCTATACGCTTTAGTCCTGTGTTGTCTTTAGTTGTGCGCTCCTATAGTTTCCTTTGTAGTCCTATTTACTCTGAACCCGAACTGCTTGTCGCTGTATCTTCCGCTACTGTGGAATATATTTAACAACCTGCAGGTAATCAATTTCTCAAGTAATTTACTTAAGACCGTCAGCATCATGATTGTCATGTATGCTTTGGGATCCATGTAGTCTTTGTGAACTCTCAACAAATTCCCTATGCGAACACGGTAAAATATCTAGGTATGACTCTAGACGCGAGTATTAGATGGAAAGAGCATTTCAAAAATAAAAATAAAAGTTAAACATTAAATTCAGAAAGTTGGATTGGCTCTTAGAAAGCAATTCTGAGCTATACCGGCAAATTATAAAACCTGTGTGGACTTACGGTATTCAGTCATGCGAAAGCAAAGTTGTACGTGGAATAGTTAATGCACCCTGGTACATAAGAAATGACCATCTTCATAGAAATCTGAAGATAGATTTCGCCAGTGAAGAAATTAGCAAACACGCGAGAAAGCACTTGCAACGTATTAGTCTACATCAAAATGCTGAGATAAGCCGTATGTTGTATGAATCAAACCCAGTAAGACGTCTACGAAGGAAGAAACCACTTGATCTTCTAGATCCCTGTAAAGGGACTATTCAAAGGGCTACAGCTCTCGAAACAAGAATATAAATTATGAAAGACAAATTATTGGTTGATTTGTAAATCAGTTGTAATAGATAAATATAAACAAAAAAACATTCAGTATTTTGGAAAAATTATTTTATCCAGGCAAAGGTGTTTGTATTACCCCGACCTTGATTTTCAGTAGCCTGGTGTTTTTTCTTTTTTCATTGACATGATGGCAAACAAGGCTTCTTCACTGTTAAAGTGTTCCACCCGATTCATGTTTGGTGCTGTGTAGCGTTGAGCACGACACATTGTTTGCTCATTTATGCTTGTTTCCTCGTAATCATCAGGCAAGAGAGTGTTCAGTAGCCATTTAGCAGTGTTTTCCCAACATATTGCGGTTTAATACCGTCTACCAACGTACTAAGTACATCATTGTTTTTAAGCTTTCCTGTGCTAAATTTGTACACGAAGCCTCACCGTTCTGCTTTACCATGTTCGGCAATGAATAGCTCTAAGCTGTTTGGCTTGATAAATTAATGATTTTAATGTATTCATTACGGTACGACACATAGTGTCATTTCTTTTGCGTACACAGCAAATGGTTTGATTCCCTGTGGAAAATATTTAGATGTTGTTGAACGTTCTCGGGGCAAACATTTGTCGCAGACCAGTTGGTAACTCTTGTCAACAGTCCGCTCGTTACTATGGTAAGGCCAATATTTGCCTTTATATATGACCCTCATTATGACTATGTATACTTGGTTGTCCAGCTACATTCACAATGTAGAGATTACTTCGTGCAATAAATTCCTCAATGACAGTTTACTTCTCTTCGGGTCACTACTGTGCCATAAAATTGGCTTTATATAATAGGCATATCATTATATACTAGGTAAAAATTTGCCTATTTTTGATCTACTGCGAGTCGCAGTACTGTGAATTTTGAGAACTTCTAGATCACCATTGGATGCAAATTGCTGCTTGTGTGTTTTGAAACTGTGTTTCAAATCCTCATTTTTTTATTGTTGCACTGTTCTGATTGGCTGATTGACTATGAACTTCCGCCAAGTCCTCATTATTTAACGGGTGTTTTTTTAGGAGGTTTGTTTTTCCGATAGATGTCGTTTTATTTTATGACAGTTGTTTTGACAGCTCAAAGTGGCATTTCTACTCAGTATTGTTTGGCAAATCATTATGAATAGGTTAACTCCAGAACAACGTTTTCAAATCGTGGAAATTTATTTTCAAAATCAGTGTTCAATTAAAAATGTTTATAGAGCACTTCGTGAATTTTATGGTGCACATAATCGTCCGTCAGAGACCACCATAAAGAACGTAATTACCAAATTTCGGTCTACATTCACTCTTTTGGATGCCAAGCCACCGACAAGAATGAGAAGAGTTCGTACAGAAGAAAATATTGCTGTCGTTGAGGCCAGTGTCGAAGAAAACGACAATTTATCGATTCGTCGTCGTGCTCAGCAAATTGGACTTTGTCCATCGACTTTATGGAAAATTTTACGTAAAGATTTGGGTTTGGTGCCATACAAAATTCAATTGGTGCAAGAATTAAAGCCACACGACCATCGTTTGCGCCGTGAATTCAGTGATTGGTCGTTAAATCAATTGAACGAAGATCCATTTTTTTACCGTAAAATTCTCTTCAGTGATGAGGCGCATTTTTGGTTAAATGGATACGTCAACAAACAAAATTGTCGCATTTGGAGCAAAGATAATCCACACGCCGTTCAAGAATTACCAATGCATCCTGATAAATGTACTGTTTGGTGCGGTCTATGGGCTGGTGGGATCATCGGTCCATATTTCTTTAAAAATGAGGAAGGACGACGCGTTACCGTGAATGGAAATCGATACAGAACCATGTTAAATGAGTTTTTGTTGTCAAATCTTGAAGATATGGATATGGATGAAATGTGGTTTCAACAAGATGGTGCCACTTGCCATACAGCACGTGAAACAATCGACTTATTGAAAGAAACTTTCAACGACAACATTATTTCGAGAAATGGTCCGGTGAATTGGCCTCCGCGTTCGTGCGATTTGACGCCACTCGATTACTTTTTGTGGGGATACGTGAAGTCATTGGTTTATGTGGATAAACCTCAATCGATTGACGCTTTGGAAACCAATATTCAACGTGTCATTGCTGACATACGCCCTCAAATGCTTGAAAAAGTGCTGGAAAATTGGACCTCCAGAATGACATTTGTGAAAAATAGTCGTGGTAGCCATATGCCAGAAATTGTGTTTAAATGTTAAATGCCAAAAAATTATCTACCAAATAAAAAAAAATTTTGGTCATTTCATAATTTTATATGTGTTTTATTCAAAAAAAAAATCGGCAACCTCTTAAAAAAACACCCTTAGTATGCTACCAACATTTCGAAATTTACTGTAACAAAAAATAAAGAATGGTCCAAAGTATTTTTGGAGTTACTTTAAATTAAAATGTGAGATTAACGGTTATCGAAATACAAAAACTTAGCCATAACCAAGTGATGAAAAAAGGATATTTAGTCTTCCGACTTTACATTTTCGATCAGCATTCCTTTTTCACGGGCGTCGCTGAAACATTTTTACTGCAATATTGCTTTCTGCTGGGTTTATTATTTTTCGCAACTTACTCCTTACTTTGCTACTGCTACCAAAAGTAGATTCCTTGCCAGGTAATGGGTTTACAGTGATAACGCTTGTCAGTTGCTACTAAGGCTTTGGGATGTTTTAACACATGTTTTCATTGCAGGTGGCTGTGGTTTCCTTGCGACTAGAATCTGCGCTACCTATTTTCAACTTGTAAATAAATTGTATGGTCCTGGAATTTTCAGAACACATGTTTTACGATCCTAAATAATTTTATTTAAAAAATGGTTAGGTTGTGAACATTGTGACTAGACCAATAGAAGAGATAAAGTTCTAACTAAACATAATTTTTTAAATTTCCCACAGTTTAAAATGTTTATTTGAGAAAATTCGACATCTAACCTGACGAAAACTCTTTTCCAAGAGGTACAATGATTCTGTAAAAAAATTGCATACATATTTGATCTTCGAGTAACACTTTTTTGCATTAAAATTTCTCCTAAATGTATAAACACGCGCATTTTGTACAACCTTGCGCAACCAAATGCATTGGAAAACTAAATACACCCATCCCTCGCTTAACGGAGTCTCTTATTACGAAAAGTCTCTGTTTACGAGAAATATTCGATATACGAACTTTATTTTTGTTCTTAATAAATATGCAAATTTGATAATAAAAATACCAAATACTAAAAATATACTAAAAATTCGGTTCACGAAATTTCGATTTACGTAGGAACGAACGTTTAATTCGTTAAGCGAGGGATAGGTGTACGAAATTATTGATGAAAAAACAAAAAACACAAACAAATTTTATATGTGTACAGCAAAGAAAATAAATGTTTGTTTGGTTATGGTTATTTTTGTGTAAATACAATGTTAACCCACGATCATGCTTCTTGGTACTCCAAGGGTTAAAAATTATTACGTTTTATGTCGCTTATAAGCCCTTCCCATTATAATGGTTTACTTCTGCACATGTTTGCGGTAAATAAGAAGCATCCGTTATATAAAAATATTCAATATGCGAGAAAGAAACGAAGATACTCGTATATAGTAATGCCATATTTTTTTTATAGCATTATCATTAATTTATTTTTAATTAATTCTAATGCGAAATTTACATTTTTACCTATGCCGTCTGTTTTTATTATGAATCCTTAACAATTATAAATATAAAATAACTTTTTTAGTTAATTTGAAAATTGCTGCCATAAGAATACTCGGATCGAATATATTTTATGGCAACATTTTCATTTTTATAGTGGTTTGAATGGATATAAATATTTCTTTTCTTGTCTATCATGTGCAAAAAGTCAATGTTACATCTCTTTCATTTTGCAGAAGAAAAATGTTGCTCGCATGTAAATGGGATATAAAGTGTAATTTTATACCCGCAATAATTAAATGCTATCTCAATTTTATTATATGCGTCCACACGGGATATCATGATACCGGTATCAAACTTCGTTTCTGTCCCCTTTATCTATAAGACCGGTTTTGTTGCGGCGCAAAAAAATCGTGTTATTGGTAAAAGAGAAAGAAACGAGCTATGATACCGGTATCATGATATCCCGTTTGCACGCATAGATGTTCGCGCAAGAGTTTTCTTATTCATCCGTATTATCTGGTTCAGTTCTATGGTAAAAGAGAAAAACAAATTTCATTTTTAGTAGGTATCGATATTTGAATGCCCCTAAATGAATGTACTGGTTTGTTTCTTTAATATGTTTGTTACCATAATTTCGTATAATTTATAACTTTACTATATATTGTTTATATATGTAAATTAATTAATAAATTTATTATTTTTCATTATTGCTGATCTAAACATTGCATATGATAATAAATTAATAACCACTTATCTTGGACACTCTTTTTATTTCGTAATTTGCCATCTAGTGACAGTAAATTCACCAAAATTAATCGTCATTGCGGCGTAAAGCAAATAAACTTATTGTTTGACGTAATTTTGCGATCGATAAAAATCGAAATTTTTAATATTTTTAAACTAAATTTTACATTTTATACGTCATTTCAAGATTAATCTTGATAATCATGTATTAATCCCTCAATTATACATCTAAGTTCATGCTAAAGAAAGAATTAGATCAATTGGTAATGTTTTATGGTCAAAAACTGATTTTTCCATCGTTTTTGATAATTTGAGTACCACACAAAAATTAAATCGTATATCAATGAAAATTTATTTTTATATGAAACCTTAATTCATGACATTAATGATGGAATATAATCTCTTTTACCATAAGTGTGCACCACGCCTACATCTAACATAGCGCATTCTTTCAACTCTATTTTGGACCACTTTTTCGCACAAATTTGCCTGAATCTCACCAATAACACAAATAATGTTTGTAATTGGCCAATTGATTATGGTTTATTAGCATAAACATGTGAATTCAAATATCCCCACAAGAAATAATCCAATCTAGGAGAGCGGTCCAATTCTTGAAATAATTTTTTTATTAAATTCTGTTTTTAACAAATCGTTGGTAGAACTTGCTGAATGACTCGTAGCACCATCTTGCTGAAACCAAATTTCATTTATATTTATATGCTCCAATAATATTGACATGCTGTCTTTGCATATTTTGTAAAAAGTAAAGACCAATGACATCGAACGATAAACATTTTTACCGGAAGAAAATTTTCCGGTAAAAATGTTCATCATTCTCCAATTTGTCTAAGGCAAAATCAGCAAATAAACGATGCTTATAATGGTTCAATGGCTTCAGTTCTTTGACTAGTTGGATCTTATATGCCATTAAATGTACCTATTTACGTAAAATACGTTATGCTATGCCATATGACAGTCCTAATTGTTGTGGCCATCGTTGAACTGATAAATTTCGAACCTCTCGCACACTCTCGTCTTCGGCAGTAATATTTTCTTCACTTTGTGCATTTCTTTGTCTTATTGGTACTCTCACATCATGCAAAGAATAATTACTTTCAAACTATCAACAATTGACGAATAGTACGTTCAGCAGGACGATTATGTACACCATAAATAACACGAAGTACACGATAAGTTTGAATCAGTTTTAATCATTTCAAAACGTTTTTGCAATGTGCATCGTTTCATTTTGCAAAATGACTAACTTTACTGTACAAGAATGACAATGACAGCTGTCAAAACTAATATTCAATATGGCCGTAATCTCTATCGAAAATTGAATAACCTTTTATATGGTTTAATCGAGGCAATGAAGCACTTAAAAGGCTAAAAGTTCGTAATTTTTGCCATAAAGACGGATCGGAATTGCGGTTTCTTGCATTCGCTTCCAAAAATTATTTGTAAAAAATGTACCTACTTCGTCATCGACTGATGTATTCATACGGGGAACATCTCCCTCATCTGAGGCCTCTGTGTCTGCCACAATGACGTTTTCATCTGAATATCTTTCAGTATTGAGGCAAGTTGAACCTTCACAAATTTTACAGGCAAGATTGCAAGGTAGGCCGTGCTTCCTGCAACTACAGGTGTTCAGATTACAATCTCCTTTGCATCCACAGAATATTAGTTCCATAATATTCTTGGGCGCAGGTTGATGACAGGGATGACGTCCAAGTCCAGGTTTGGGTGAACCTGGTGTCCGGGGGTGTTCGCCGATGCCGTATTTGAATTCAGCGAGTTTTCTCGTTCCCCGCGCGATTTTCTGGAGAGTCCCACGGAGATGAGGTTCATCGGCGTTCCCGAGCTCCAGGTATTCGGAGAGTCAATTTGAACATCATAATAGTGATCAGTGACCTCGAAAACCCCTGAGTACCCGATTTAAGCCAGTTCTGACTCTTATTTACAAAGTTTTTACATTTTCCAAAAGGCGTCTCAAAAGATGCATTTTTTTAATGCATTTTTGGCTGCAGCAATGCAATTTCCGATTTGTCAGAGATACAAAGTAGGTACATTTTTTACAAATAATTTTTGGAAGCGAATGCAAAAAACTGCATTCCGATCCGCCTTTATGGCAAAAGTTCCGAACTTTTCTGCTTCATTGCCTCGACTAGTTATAACTTTAATACACCAACTCCTAAAGTAGTGTATTGGTCTGGCAGAAATTTTATTTATTTGTACAAGTTTGGCGTTAGAACAATAGATGTTTTAAATACATTTTGTTTACGTTTAGGTATCGCCCAAGATTTAATTGGTAGTTTTTGTAATTAAAAACTTTACAAACAAATAGTGAAATAAAAAGAAAAGTTATGATGTTATTTATTCAAACCCTTACTAGACAATGCAATATATTCTGTGGTGGTGTGTTATATTGGCACAGATATATATATTTACCGTTATTTTTGTCAACTGCGCCCAATCGCGATCAGTAGGCCCCCTAAAAGACTACCACTGGATTTAAAACCTGGCTTTGCGTAAGAAAATGTTACTTTTGTAACTTTTGTGATTTTTTTTCTCATTAAAAAGCATAAAACAAACTTTTTCAATGTTAAGTCTCTACGGTGCCTAAGTAGTGAACATTTGCTTTTTTCTCGTTTCTAGTCCTATTGACTCGGATGTTTTATGTATATTACTGCACCACGAGACATCACTGTACAAGTTTACCTCTATTACGAGCAACGAATTGCCTATTTAGATAAGGGTTGTTTGCGGTGACGTAGGAAGCACCACATAAACTTAAAAATTCAGTGATTTCATAAGTGCTTCATAGTTATGATTTTCATCGAATCGGTAAAATTCAAAGGATATTTCACACAATCCCCAAAAGATTGTGAATTGATAGATAAGTAATAAATCTTTCTGTGCAATTGCAGTATAACTAGAGTCAGCAACATGCCCGACGTTAACAAAATTTTAATTTTAAATTACAATAAATGTCAAGAGTAATTTTAAGGCCTTAAGTGCATATTTTAAGATCAAAACCCAATAACAATTAAGATCGAATTGTGTTACATTTTTGTAATAATGTTTAAACAAAATAATAATCATTTGAAATGTAAATTAAATTTAAAAAGGATTGCGATTACAGAAAATAATTGTTGTTTGCCTTTCTAAAAACACAAAATCCATTCATTTTTTTTCTATTTATAAGATTTCAAACATGTTTTGAATGTAAGTTAATTCTGCATAGATATACATACATACATATAATACATATTTTTTAAAAAGAGGAGTTGCATCTTAAAAATTCAGCGCATCTTTTATGTACAGTGCGATTTCATAAGAACGATTAAGTTCGATGTCGTTTTTATTTTTATTAACCGATTATTTATTTTTATTTATATCGTATACCTCTCTCGAAGCATAACCTATGTATATATATATATCTATATGATCTATCTTTAACGTCATATCGAACAGATATACATTTAGTATTAAACCTCAGCGCAAGTAATTTCCATTTATCTTAAATTCGATGTTGACACAATTCTTCCTTAGAAAATCTTAACTTAAATCATCTTAGCAGTTAAATCATGTTTAAATCTTTAGAATGTCTTAAAGTGGTTTTGTTCTTAATGTAATATTTTTATTTTTAGTTTAGTCCCAAGGTAGCCACCTTTCGAGCGAGTGTATACTGTATACAGTGTTATTATATGGTTGTTACTTATTTGCATATAATACATTAAACATTATAAAACTATTCATCAATTTTAATTTTAATTTAATTTTTTTATTGTTAGTTTTAAAAAAACGGTAAAGTAAACAAAAAAAGTAATTTCCATTCTCTTCTATTTTTAAAATATTGTTGTGGTAAGGATGATGGCAAGGTGTCAAAATTACTTTTGATTTTCACGTTTCGCAAAATCAGGGCGGGTCTCTAAATGCATTAGATCTGACTGATAACTTGATAGTTATGGAGTATGTTGATGAGTATGTAGAAAAGTGTGGGATATTAGTTTCAAATATTTATGTGATTCGAGAAAGTGTTCACGCTACTATGTATTGAGTCAAGAAGTCAGTATAATGAAACGAATTTTCCACTCCTGTGAAATTTCAAAGCAAATTCTGATGTATTCTGCTATTTACCGATTATTAATAAGGTGGTACGTATTCCACAATTGCATCCACACAATCTGCCCACAGGAGTCTAAAATTTTATATCAATCTACTGATGATGTAATCGAGAAGAAACTTCATCAACTTTAGCCTTCCATTGATTATTATCTCCTCGTGAAATTCAGTAAAACTCAGTCGATTGGAAGTGGCCGCTTAATTAACACGAGTTTATTGTTTTTCATAAATATTTTACGAATAAGAACAGAAATATTCTAAATTAAATTGGCCACAAAACTGGTCAATTTCATTGTCAAACATTTAAGGCGAAATTAAGCTTTTTGATACAAAAATTAGTTTTTTATAAATATTTGCTTTTCACCAAAATATTCGGCTTCCCAGCAAACACACTAGGGATTGACTGATCGGGATGAACTTTGATACTTAAGCCTACTCGTTAAATTGTGATTTCCTAGTAAAATTTGAAGTGAATAATGTTCCAGAACTGATAATTATTGCAGTTATATCGGGCTTTCCAATAGGGACATACCAACTTTATATTTTAATACGAACGCACCCTTGAACGATTTTCATGATCTGTCAACGTCAAAACGTGAGTTAACATTTTTATCATGGTGAAGTACACGAACGAGCGACGATTGGAAATTATTAAAAATTGCTATCGCAAACTTTAAAAGTGCTTACTTCAATTTTGGGTCATAATAATCGTCCCACTAGACAGGCTGTGCGCGCTATTGTGGATAAATTCGAGTCAAAATATTCACTATTGTATGCTCCTGTGCCAGTGAGATAACGTTGGGAATCACTCAAACCACCACCTTGTGGCGAATTTTGCATACAAATTTTGACTTACTCCCTTACAAGATCAAATTAAGTCAAGAACTGAAGCCTCTTGATCTTTTGAAGAGTCGAAACTTCTCCAATTGGGTTCTAGTAAAGTTTGAACGAAATCATTTTTGGTTTAATGGCTGTGTCAATAAGCAAAATATTCGTTATTGGACAGCAACAAACTCACATGTGCTTCAAGAGACTCCATTTCATGCCAGAGGTGTCATTAGAACACATTTTCTGGCCGATGAAAAGCATCGCCATGTTAGCTCAATGGAGTTCGCTATCGTGCCATGTTGAAAGACTATTCGGCCAGAATTGGATGGTTTTGAGGTCAGTGATATGTGGTTCCAATAAGATGGTGCCACACACCACACAGCTGGTAAAACAAGTGATCTATTGAAGAAGAAGTTCGGTAATCGTGTAATCTCGAGAAATGGTCCTGTCTAATGGCTACCTCGACCATGCGATGTAACGCCGTTGAATTTCTTTTTATGTTTTTATGAGAATAGCAGCATCGAGAATAAAGAAATAAACGACATAGTATGAAAACAGGGAGGTCGATTAGAAATCATTGCTATATTAAATTTTGTATGTGAGTTTTAAATGGCAATCAATTAACATCCTGAATAACCAGTGTTGCCAACTATTATTTTTCATCCGAGATTTTAATCAAAACAGTGCCAAATTGACCGTAATTTAGGAATAAAGGAAAGTCACGAAATTTTACATATAAATACAAAAATAATTTTTAGGTGGCTGACTTTTAATAACAGAGAGAACAAAGACAAAGTCAAATATAGGCCGCCGTATTTACATGTCGCATTCCCCTCAATTCTTCTCTTGCATCTGATTGGTTGTATTTTTTGCATGGTTTGGTTGTTGTGTTGGCTTAGTGATTGTGTTCATCGTCCTGAATGAATCATTCTAAAAGTGTGGGAGCAGTAAAGAAATGTTTTGAAAAAAACTGAAATCTTGATTCGAAATTAATATCCCCATCAAAGCAGGAAGCAGTGCGGTTGATATGGAGTTGCATGAGGAATGGCAATAGCTAGAATAATTTCTTAATAAGAATAGCTGACTCCCTGTGACACATCAAAGTATGCTTTTGAGCACCATATAAGGATCAACGGTGTTCCGTTGTACCATATTTAGTGTTTTAGTGTCTTACAGTAGGCGCCAATAGTTATCTCTTCATAAATTTGTAAAAACCAATCGTTTAATCCACTCCATATTCCAAATTGTACGTGTATATTGCATTAGCACTTTTCTTTCCGAATAAATTTGGGATTGATGAAATTGACGTTATGTTCCAGTTTTAAATATTAAAAAAAAACATTTAAATATTAGTGAGGAAAGCTTTAACTTCTATGATTTGAAAATATACAAAACGTAGAAAGGAAACAATATATAACATATGACACGTTAAAACACTCAGTCGCAACTATTTACCGGTTACCACGTGGAATCGAACGCAGGAGTCCCGAATAACAGAGCCACTCTAGCTAATGAACATGATTTGAAAGAAATCACAGAGGAATTTTGAAATCTGGACGAAGCTGCAATTTACGGATTTTACATGTACACGTTTTTTCATCACTTGCTTATGGCCAAGTTTTTGTATTTCGATAACCGTTAATCTCACATTTTAATTTAAGGTAACTCCAAAAATACTTTGGACCATTCTTTATTTTTTGTTGTTATAGTAAATTTCGAAATTTTGGTAGCATATTATAAATTTTTGTTCACTTGCATCGGGATAACATTTGATTTTCTCCTTGTAGGTCTTAGCTTTTTTAACTTTTAGGTTGATTAGTTTGCATCATATTTGTATTATCGTACCACGGAAGACATCTATTAGTTTTAGTAGGGACAAATAAATCTATTCCATTGCAGAAAAATGTGTGTTTGGCTACATTTGTCTTTGTACATTTAAATAAACGCTGCTCTTTGTCTACGTTGAGTAATAAACACCCATTAGCAAGAATCTAATCTAGTCTAGTAGAAACTAGAGAAATATTAAAAAATTTGAATAGAAGATTCCAAATTTGGTTTGAAATAAAAACTAATTCGATTCGAAAAACTACTTCCAAGGCTGTCACTTCCGGTGGACCAATTTCAGCAAATAAAAGATCATTAGGATCTCTAAATTTATGAGAAAAGCTTAAGTGTGAAGCTTCATCCCGATCAGCCAATTCGTCTGGGATGTCAAAATAAAATAAAGATAGTAAACTCCGCTTAGTTTTGGAAAACTGAGTTGAACTAAACCCTCTTTAACCATTTTTCGACACCACAATGTAACGCAGAGAAATAGTTCATAATTTTAATCTTGCCAGCAATTACGCCAATGAAGCATTGAAATAAAAGCTTTGACAAATTTGTCTTCGCAGATCAACCTAACCACACATATATCGTCAATGCAAAAAAGGTAAACATATAATGGTTCCATTTTTAAAAAACTCGCGATTAGAGAGACTGTAAAAGTTTAAATTAAAAAGACCGTTTATCTACCTAATCGGTAGGAGTGCAGAAAATATATTGGGCATCGGTCCTAACAGTTTGCACCTCACCAATAACGGCTACGGCGATCGCGCTATTGACCTGGTAGAAATAATGTATTATTTAGATGTATCAAGTACGTTTTTTCCACATAGGAGGATCAACCAACAGCACCAACACATGTGAAACCACCAGCATATCTGACGTTAGATCCTACAGAGATGCCGACATGGATAGCGATCATTTGATAATAGGCAAGCACAAAAAACCATTAGGTGGGATGTCAATGCTCCAAAAGATCAAGCATCATTGTAAAGTTACCGACTAACTAGACTGATACAGTAATAACAAGAATCTCCACTTAACATACATGAGTAGTCAACCATAACTACCGCGGCACAAAATACTATCGGAAGAAGACCACCAAGGTCCCGCAATGATTGGTTCGATAATCAGTGCCGCCTGGCCGTCGAATATAAACAAAAGCCTCATGAAAAATGGTGGGCTCGTAACACTAACGCACTCTAACAGACTATCTCTGTGCTAAGAGCATATCACAAAATGTATCAAAAACATCAAAAACATCGCGGATCAAGGACATTAGAGAGATTGTTTTACTAACACCAGCAATCTCACTAAAGACTTCCACACTAGAAGCCATCAAGCTCAGATTTCTTTCATCAATGAAAGAAGAATTAATTAAACTCAGAAGCACTACTCTTGCATCAAATTTATACAATCGCATCGTCTATACTTGGAATAAAAATAAGCTGCTGCCAGTGAATTGGAAGTCTGCGCTCATATGCCCGCTGCACAAAAAAGCGATCGTTTTAAATCTGTTTACAAAGTCTTCGCTAATGTTGTACTTGCCAGACTCATCACTTTTCCCAAAAATATCTTTGCAGTATCTAAGAAGTACAATGTAAGCATTGAGATGAGGTTACCAAGATGTTGGAAGTTTGGTTTCGAACTAATGAAACATTAAAATCTTTAAATTAAAAAATTCTGAAATAACAAAAATATTGAAAATGCTTTGAACTTTTGTACAAAGTCATTATTATTGTTAAATACAACAAAATTCGAGGTTACTAAGGGGTTGACAATTGCGTATCTTAATAATTCGCTAAGGCATTGTGATTATACTTTGTATAAAAGTTCAAAGTATTTTCAATATTTTTGTAGTTTGATCACTACAGTCTGATGAGACGATCGAACTTTTTAATTTAAAAAATTCAATGTTTCATTAATTCGAAAGCAAACTTCCAACGTCTTGATAACCTGACCTCGATGTAAAATTAAGGCCTGGCTATCATCAAGAATAACCGAAAATTTCATACAATGTAAGCATGCATTAACTACATATAGACTTCCGGGAGGCATAATGCAGTATCAACCATGATACAAAAATTTCACTACAGATAGGCTGAATAGCTTGTATTCAAAATAAACAACTTGGTGAAACCAATTTATTATTGTCTTCTCTACTCAAACACATTAAAAAAGTTGAAACAGACAATGAGGGGAAATAGAGTAGCGACAACCCGTTTCAGACTCCTTTGAAATAAGATCAGGCGGAATTTTTGGTCGAATGCATAGCGATAAAACTGTCTTTGATAATTTTATACCGATTGATCGTTTCACAAGAAATTGGGTTCTAAAGTGAACAGCAACAAAACTAAATTGTTATGAACTCCCAGGAGCGTCTCCATGGCAAATATTGGAATCGCCCGCCATAATTTTGATAGCGAAGAAAACATTAAATAAGTTTCCATTTAACAAACTTTTAATATTAGCGACTAAACTGCACAGTGGTTAAAGCTTTGATGTTTGGATCCGGAGGTTCCGGGTTCGAATCCCGATTACGTTCTATAATGTAAATGAACACAACTATGACCTCTTGTCAGAGTGTAGAACCCATGGGTTGACCCATCTTCTATGCCAGTACTATATGCTGGAGCAATTCAATGTGCAGATGGCTCCACGTAAGTCGGACCTTTAGCCGTACTTCCTCGATTTAGCTACCATCTAAATTAGCACAAGAGTTGGGAGTGCTTCGGCCAGAACAGATTGCATAATTAATAAACAAATTGTTACGGAAGTTTTTTTTATATTATCCAAAACGAAGAAATTAATTATTTAACTATTTCTGTTGTAGTGGGTGAATTAAGCTGCCACCAAAACAATATGCAGGCAGAAATAAAAGCCCGAATTGTTGCCGGATACCAAGTTTAAGCCCAATCATGGTTATTACCATCTAAACACCTTTCGCAGTAGTGCAAGCTCGAACTTTATAAACCACTCATAAGACCTGTGCTGGCTTTCGGAAACCACTATTCGCCCATCTTTAGTCCAATTAAAGTTGCGTCAAACGAATTCAAATTCGTCTTAACAACGAGATAAAGTAATTTCTCGGAAGCAGCGATATCATCGGATTCATCAAATCCAACTGAGTTGGATGGCTGGGCCATGTTGCAAGACGACATCGAACAAGAACTACGCATAATAGGATGTCGAAACTGGATGGCGAGGGCGATGGATCGATACCGATGGAGGACCACAGATAGATGGAAAATTTGTAAGAATCACAACAATCAGTTTCGAACGGAAGGACATTATTGATTTGAAAAAATCAGTCTTCTCATCAGATCGCGACGACTGATGTTGTATTACTTACATTGGAAAATTGTCTATATACATACATAGGACAATACCTTGTATTAGTACTGGCGAATTACTGCTTAGCCTACGAAATCGATTCTTCTTTCTCACAACTAACTTTTTGTACTCGAGACCAATGTACGGAGCAATCACAATAAAACCATTACAATAGAAAACACAAGCAAAAAAAGTAAATTTTAAATTACTAGGATCTTAGTTTATGTAGCCGAACTCTTTTCTGTACATAGATATACGAGCTTTCTCATATAATAAAATTGTATCTCGTAAATTTTCACGCTAGCTAAAAAGAAAACATTTACATCTCCAACTTCTGAGATTGAACAGTGACAGATTGTGTTGTGTCCAGTACATATTTAAAAAGCCAGATACAACGGTTGTAATTCAGGTTCCAAAGGCGGAGAAGTAGAAACAATGAAGAAGATTGCTCGTCAGGGTTGGAGGCGAGCACTCAGAGCCAAAACTCCTTGTATTTTTTCTTAAACGCTATACTTTTGAAGATATCTGCAAAAAACCAACAGTCTCTTACGGAAGCTGAGTTAAATAAAAAATAAAACAAATCTGTAACAATTATCAGACTGAAAATTTTGAAGATTACTACAAGTATATTCTGTTTTATTTTAGTTTAGAAAAGATTAATAAACAGTTTTAAAAATTTAGAAACTGACTGACTGGCCACGATCGTTCAAAAATTGATATATTTGAACTTTAAGTGCATGGCAAGTTATAATTTACCTTCTACGTTTTAAAATTACTCATTTTGTAATTTTGTAGAACAGAAACTGGTAAAACAGAAAGAAATGATATAAATATTACCCCTTAATGTGGCGGCTAAGATTCATTTGTATCTACATACAAAATGAAGGAAAATCAGGCAACAAAAACCTAATTTTTAACTTACTCAAACTAATTGTGGTGTATTACTTTCAATAAAATCGCTTTGCATTACGTAAAAGTATTTCATGTCGTATGGCTAAAAGTTAGCCGCATACTCGAGCGGAAATCAAATAAATATTCAAATTTAAATTTCCCTGGACAAGAAATGTTATTTGTGACTCTTTTTTTTATAACAGGTGAACGATTTGGAGGTAGAGAAAAATGCTTTGTTCGTTTAGCAAGGTTTCATTCTCAAATAAAAACCTAAAATACCGGCCCTAGAAACCAAGATAGCTATTTCGAAGAAGATTAATGTGCAATGAAAATGGCAATGACTCTTGTAAATGTTGATGCTTGACTTGGCTATTTAACCGTTAAAGTAAGTCGAGTGAGTAATATTCCAGCCAGATATTATATTACCCCTGTGTTACGATTATGTGAAATTGCAAGTTAAAAGTTTTACAGCCCTGTGTAAATTTCTTTAAACCATTAACCAGTCAACATTAAGAAAACTGCGTTATCGTTTTGAATATTGTGTTTTGTCAAATAATATTGTGATCCTATACTCTATTTTTAGTTTATGACCTTTCGATTTGCATAATAGAAAAGCATGTGAAGTTATCCCAGTTTTTCATCCCAGGATTTTTTTTATTATTATTTACACGAAACTACTCTATTCCATCCCAGTTTTTTCATTTTATACCTCTATAAGACGATAAACACAACAACAAATTATCCCATCCCAGTTTTTTTCGTTTATTTGTTGTTCATGTAAAACAAATTCATCCTTGGAAATAATGAATTGGGTTTTGGCAATAATAATTTTGTATATTTTAAGTTCAAGATAACAATACGCCATAATATTAGTTTACAATATTAAGGGTAACTTATATTGAGGACCTCAGTGCCAGCCGAATGTTAGGATTGGCACAATCTTCCAGCTTCGGTATGGCCACATATAAATTTAAATGAAAATCGTCTATAACTTCCAAACCCTTCCTGAGCCGGAAATAGCGATTGATGTTTTGAAATGGTACGTAATTAAGTAATTTCTGACCAAGTATGTTCAAATTTGAGTAAATGGCCAAGTTCCAAAATCTCAGGAAGCTGGAAGATTGTGCCAATCCTAACATACGGCTGGCACTGGGGTGCTTACCATAGTTTGCCCTTATTATTACCAACCCAAAACCTAAGAAATCATTTCCGGCCATGAAAGTTCTTAAGAGATACAAATTTTTATTTAGCTTAACCTGAGGTTTTAGAACTTGACCATTTACTCAAATTTGAACATACGGCTGGTGCTGGCCACTTGGTCAGCAATCACTTAATTACGTACCATCTCAAAACATCAATCGCTATTTCCGGCCCAGGAAGGGTTTGGAATTTATAGACGATTTTCATATAAATTTATATGGACTGGCACTGGGGTGCTCACCGTAGGTTGTCCTTATCATTACCAACTCAAAACCTAAGGAACCATTTCCGGCCTAGAATGTTCTTAGGAGATACAAATTTTTATTTAGCTTAACCTGAGGTTTTGGAACTTGGCCATTTACTCAAATTTGAACATACGGCTGGTGCTGTGGTCAGCAATCACTTAATTACGTATCATCTCAAAACATCAATCGCTATTTCCGCCCAGGAAGGGTTTGAAAGTTAAAGACGATTTTCATTTAAATTTATATGGGGCCATATCGAAGCTGGAAGGTTATGCCAATCCTAACATACGGCTAGCACTGAGGTCCACATTATAAGTTACTCTTAATATTTTAAACTAATATTATTACGTATTGTTATCTTGAACTTAAAATATACAAAATTATTATTGCCAAAACCTAATTCATTATTTCCAAGGATGAATTTGTTTTACATGAACAAAAAATAAACGAAAAAAACTGGGATGGGATAATTTGTTATTGTGTTTATAATTTTAATCGTCTTATAGAGGTATAAAAAAAAACTGGGATGGAATAGAATAGTTTCGTGTAAATAATAATAAAAAAAATTCCTGGGATGAAAAGCTGGGATAACTTCACATGCTTATAATAGAAGACCATCATTTTTTCTTTCAATTGTAAGTTCGACAGCAAGGGGAAATAAAAAAATCTTCAGAAGTGTAAATTCATATCAACCACTTAGCTTTTTCACTTACAAATCAGTTGTTTCGTTTTACCTATACGTAATGGGTTACTAATTCTAATATCAAGTCTGAGCAACTTGATATCTTGATGACTCCCTGGGGATAAGAATGTATAACACTGGTGTGTTTGTTTATTATCTCTACAATCTGTTTTGGGGCAGAATGACATTGAATTACTCCATGCCAGCTGATGGTACTGACATGGGAGATGGGTCGGGCCAGAGGAGTTTTCGGGTTATTTCCAAATTCGCAAGTCTTCACCTTGTTTATTTAATTCGTGTATTAAAGGATTGCTAATTTTTCAAGAAAACTATGCGGGTTTCTATGCGTATTTAAAGAACTATAAAATTTGTTTCGGTTTTGTTTAACTTTGATAGTCTGATATACAAATAAGCCTTAATCCATTTTGAGGATGCAAACCTACATTTAACGTTTGAAATTATTACAATTATTACAAAAATATATTCAATAGAATTTGGTGCTGAGAATTTCATGCTGATCATTCGATATTTTATGTAAACATTCTGTTTCATTACGCCAATTGTCTTAAGAAATGTGTTTTGTATATACACCAAATACCAATTATAAATATTTAATTAAGAATAATGAATAAATAATGCGTATATTATCAAATACATCAAATAGTAATTCGACGAAACATCTTGACGCATTTATCTGTAAAATTAATCAAGCTTTTATCAAATGTTTGCATTAAACCAATTTGTTACGCTAATTTTAATTAATGCAACTCCATTACCATCCATCGCATGGCCATAAAATAAAAATTCGAACCATAAATAAACAAACAGCACCACACCAAAAAAGCACTATCGGATCAATCAAAAAGCTAATTTATGACAATCGATCAAAATCTCTTCGACATTCATTACTAAATTACAAATTGATTGATTCACTTTTGTTTTGCTGTGTGATTAGAAACTGGATTAGAATTAAGATTAAGTATTGTGGAGAAAAAAACATCACGCTTTAAAAAAAATAAATTAAATTTATTTTTGCTATAAATCAATTTTGAGAAGCAATAGAATATAATTAGAAATAACATTTTTATTGAACTGAGATTTGTTTTGTGTTTAGCTGTTTGTTAGTATTTGCTGTCTTACCTCTAAAAAGGTGTTTTGTTGTAACAACAATACAACAATTTTGTATTACGTATGTTTCATGTGCCGGAAATTATTTAAAACTATTTGACATGTTTTGTTATGATACATTTTAGTTATAACGTATATGTGTGATTGTGTATATGTGAGGGTGTCTGATTAAATCGAATTTCCTTCATGTACACACCTGACATATTTCTCGTCGAGGACTTTTAAATTCAAATTCCACCAGCTAATGATTTAGAGCACCAAAAATATTTTTTGTTCAAGTTGTGCTTTAGTACGAGTATAACAAGACTGGAAGTAAAATGTTTGACATGCAATAAAGGCGTTAAGGCAATTACAAATATTTTATTATCATGACCAGTCATTAATGTGCGCGCACACACACACACACCTATCGATTAAGTAATTATGTGTGCCGGAAGTCATTAAATTTAAATCATGCGATGTATTAGTACTTTAAGGTTAAGTAGGCGGTAGTTGATAAATTAATTTTAACTTTTATAATTACCTACATTACTTTGATTCATCTCGAGAAGAGATGCTGAGTTATATATATTTTGGAGGTTTTAAAACGATTTAATCTAATTTTTAACGAGTCGATAGTGTCTAATCTATACACGCCTTTTTTACCTTGGTTTTAAGTGCCACTCAATTTATAGGTATACAGCTGCAAAAAAACTTGTCATGTACGATTATGGTGGTCACACAATTATGTCAACCCATTCTTATGCGACTGTGTGTGAGACGTTTTATAGACAATTGGAAAAAATTCAATTAATTTCTGTGACAGATGAACTATCAACCAATTAAGCTATAAAAACTCGATCCAATTGCATATATGCAACAGGCCTAGGTAGATGACAAACAACACATTTATTAAATGGAAATTAGTTGCATGTTCCATTTTATATCAAACAGATTTTCCAATTAAAACAACAACAAATATGGAGAAGTTGAACAGATTGATAGAAATTCGCATTCGTATACGCAAAAATGAATAATTCATGAGGAATTTAATTGAAATTTTAAGACGCATTCGCTCTTCGGGTGACTATCGACTGCCAACTATATCCATTTCTTTCTGTATTACTTGTTCTTCCTAATAGATTAGGGAATTAAAATTAAGTAAACCAACCACGATTATTAATAATAAATTATCTTAATGTTTATATAGAGTTTGGGTTGCACAATATACCATCGCACCAATACCATAAGTACTCACTTCTTGTTATAGCTCTAGAGTAGTTTTTAGTTGATTTAGACAACAATAAACTATCAACAATTTATGTTTATCCTAAAATTAATTTAAATTAGATTTTGATTCGCGTCTCATACTTGCATGAGAAAATAATAAAATTGTTTAAAGCAAATCAATGTACGTAATTGTGAATAAGTACAAAACACTTATACGAAAATATAAAAACTTGACTTTGAAGTTTGGTTTTTTTCTATCTAACCGTCGTCTTTGACTCTCGCGCCTTTGTCTTATGTGAATTTTAAACATAGTCTTGCTGTAACTTGAAGATAAAAAGTAGGAAAACGAAGTGACATTAAAATAAAAAGTAGTCATGAAGGTAATATTGTAAAGATTTATCAATAAGTATAATTGAATAGTGTAATTTTGAAGGAAACTGTTATACGGATATATTGTGGTACAAGAGTTAAAAGTTTGGTCACGATGAATTTCTCATTGAATGTGAAATTCGCAATATACGCGGAACGGCTCTTAAGGCATATACCCAACAAAAACAACAATTACAAACCCTGATTTTAATTCCGACTCGTGCGCATGAAGCTGCTCGCAAAAATCCAAAACGAGAGATTTTAAAATGCAGAGCTAAATTGCAGAGCCTTAAGAATAGCATTCAGGACCTAGAAAACGCAACAACATTCAAAGATGAATATTACAAAATCCTTTCACGAGCTCTTTATGTAGAAGGTAGAATACAGAGAACATCGCGTTCTCGGGCTGTAAAGAGGAAATTGCGGGTTTAAAGATATTGTTAATTTATTAAAGGAGTGTTTGGCTTTAGCTTTCCTTTGGGTCACCCAAGGCTAGTTATATAAGACGAGGTACCCATAATAGATCCAAAACAATTAGACACGTTAATTCAGATTATTGACGAACTGCTAGTGAAATTTGGTAATCCCTTCTGAGGGAGCCAGAAAGGGGATACGCCAAAACCCAGCAAGGAACCAAGCCGTCAGAAATCTGTTCCAAAAATCCGGAAATCCCACATCTAAATGATCTCGCTAACTTGTGTCTTGGTGATAGTCCCAAAAGTTTTAAAGCTAATCCCAGATTCCGGTATCTTCTTCCGATGATTCCCGATACTCCAAGTTACCTAAAAGTTTACATAAATGGAATTATTCGACACCAGGTGTCATAAGCTTAAAGGAGAGGGCGCTCTTCTTAAAGGAGAAGCCTTGGAATGACATTAGCTTTTCTTGTAGAGAAACGGTTTAGTTTCGTGGGCTCAATTTCGAAACGAATTAGTTTGTAGATTCCAACGCCATTTAACAGAAGACAATATATTCCAAGAGTTGGACAATCGTAAGCAACGCATTCCCAAGGATTTTTTTTATGATTTCTACAGCGCTAAAAATTGCGATGAACCTATCACCATTTCCGAAGAAGATTTGCTAAGATTTGTGAAAAAGAACATGCGTCCAGGTCTGAAATTTCATTTGTAAATGTCAGATAAGAAAATATCTTCTATAGACCAACTAATTGCCGTTTGTGTTAGTTGGGAACAAACATAGTCAAGAAACGAGTATTGTCCTGAAAATTTTCTTCAATTCAACTTCATATTGAAGCTTATACTTTGTCTGAAAGCGATAAACGGTTCTCAGCCTCTACCCATAAAACGTCTGCAGTGTCTAACGTCATCTGTAATTGTTGGAATTGTAAAGATATTGGACATGTGTATCAGTATTGCCCAATTCCACCTTCGCATATATTTTGTTATTGTTGCGGAAATGAAAATGTAATTAAACCGAACTGCCTTAAATGTAATTTAAGAAAGACGGGAAACTTGAATATGGAGATGCATTCGACTGGGCATCCATATCTTAAGAAAACGTTGCCTCCCAGGCCTTCCGTGGCTGTCTTAACAGTTCCACTCAGTTCGGAACCTCAGACTCTTCCCCCTCAATAATTCAAAATATAGTCTATAATATTACCAAAAATCATTCAAATCTCCATCTTTTCATAGCTTGCGTCCTGCGTCGCAATCTCACTCTAGAGCCTCTCAATATTGGTATAATCGCTGGAGAGTAAAAGCCAAATGTCTAGAATCTGTGATAAAAACAAAAGTGGATGGAAGACCGTATGCGGTCGTATACGTGGCTGGATATAAAATTATTAAAGTCGTTTAACTTAATGTCTAAATTTCATCGTTTCCCGTCATACGTATTAACAGCCGACGGACATAAAAATGCCATTTTAGGACACAAAAATTTTCCTGTTACGTATTCTAATAAAACAACGAATATATGTTTGCATGTGGCTCCTTTTTTACAGCAAAGCCTGTACTTAGGAATGGTCTTTTGGAGAGAATTTGGGTTAGCTCCGACTGTTGTTAGTAATTTATACAAGCCTCCGATCATTGTATCTAATATTCTTTTGGACTGAAAAGGCTCAACACGCTTTCAACGAATTAAAAAATGATTTGATGGCAGCTCCTGTATTGCGAAATCCCAACTTTGCTAAAACCTTTTATATGCAATCCGTTCGTTTAATTTTAAACGCAAAATTTTTGGGAATAAATGGTATAGGTAGAATAAATTCCGTTGCGCCTGCGCGACGATTTCATCGACATCTTAAAGCAATTCTCCGGGCGATATAATAGCTCCAATTTAAGCTAATAAATTTTCACCGTTTTGTTCGGAATTCGAGCAATGGTTAAAGGAAATCTTAAGTGTTCACCAGCTGAAATAACTAGGGAAAAACCTAAGCTGTGAAGAAACATTAACCTGGAGAGCTCTTTTCGAGAATGCTCTTCTATCATTAACCGACATCGTCAATGACCAGTTACGCACCACCATCCAAACTCTAATCCCACAAACACACGTCTTTGTAAGAAAGGATATGGTTCGCACTGGATTACAAACTTCATACGAAAGTGTTTTCAAAGTGATTCGCCGGTTGTGTAGATACAAATCTACCGACCGATTAAAACCATCTTTCGGAATATTTCGAACTGCGGGGCGAATTCTAACTTATAGAATAAATATCGTTTTCAAATCATTAGCGCCGGTACCACTCCGTGAATTTTTAAACTGGTTTTAATGTGAAATGTTTCAGTTTTTTAAGAAAAGTGTTAGAAAAATTCCACTGTAAATATCAAGGGTTTATGTTTTGGGATCATAATCTATGTAAATAGACAATAACAGCTCAGTGCTTGCATCCTCAAGATGAACGGCGGCAGCTCCACCACCGACAATATCATCAGACGTGATGAAAAATTATAGCAGCACTAATAGCGCATCAATAAACCAGTCAGTCCTGTTGAGAGTGGCATCATTCAAAATATCGGTTCCTGAACCTATGTTGGATTTACTTATGTCTCCGAGACTGAGATGTACCACCTCCTAATTGATTCCGTTTATTTTTTGTCGGATATTCTTTTCCAAGATAACCTTTTAGTTGTTGGGAATTTTAACCTTCCCCACTAATATTGCCTCCTACCGCACACCGATATCTACCACATATTGCAGAAGTATCAAACCATTGTTTTCGGATAATCAACATGGCTTTCTACGCGGCTGATTCACGTTCACCAATCTAATAGAATTCTCAGTATGTGATCAGAATTCTCAGCATGTGCTCTAATCGCAGTTGGGATCATTACGTTTAAACTCAAGGCCCTGGGCTTCCAAATATTTAGTTTTCTGGATGCTGAGCCCATATAAGAAATTTTAGATATATACGAGTAGAGTACTACTTCTGATTTATTGAAAAGAAACCGTTACCGTTTGCATTAAGGAAATTTAGAGATTCTACCGGATAATTAGTAGCATCATCTTGATCGATTACGTTGTTTATTGGCGTTTAGGTACAGAATTCATTGTAGAAGCATCGTGGCGGATTCTGGCCTCCTCTGTACATGATCGGTATTAAACGGTTGTGCATCTGGACATGCATTTAGAAAATGGCCAACGGCCAAAAATTTACTTTAAAACGAATAATGTATACCAACATGTTGAAACCCCGTGACAAATGAATCTTGACATTTCATAAATTATGTGCAAAAGACCAATTTGCAGAAACTGTAATGTATGAGGAGGTATTGCCCTTCCACTGGGGGTTTTCAGGAATTTTTAAAGATAATGCTGTGGGTAAAGTGCATAGTCATATGTCTCATGAAATTTTTACGCTAACGTTGTACTCGTGCTGTATTATACACTACGTGATATTAAATTATTTTTAGTAATTTTATTTAATTTGCCTATTTTTATTCAACGCAGAATGATCTACAGACTATCTATTTCCATTTGTCACGTTTTATTTACATTTACAATGTTTGTTAGAAGTTTAATAGGATTTATAAGGTTTAACAGAAATTGTCCAGATATCTCATGCTCTCAATTTGTAGTTTTTCCAATAAATATTATAACAATTTTTTAAGATTGAAAAATTAAACAAACATTTGGCAAATTTCCTTAGAATAACATGGTCGGTCATGACAGGTAAAAATAGTTGGAATTATAGCTTAAAAAAGCTTGGATTTGACACTAACATCAAATAATAGTTCCTGTAAAAAGGTAAAACTTGCAATTTTTTCCAACGAGCACGCCAATCTGATATGATAGCGACCTTAATGGTAGGGTGCTATATGAAACAAGCTTTCCAGAAATAAACAAACTTTAAGAAAATACCCCTTGCCGGGAGTTAGGACAAACCATTTTCAGTAGTAGAAAGGACAATATTCGCTGAATTAATTTTTCGA
Organism: Nephrotoma guestfalica; assembly: GCA_963691935.1. NCBI lineage: Eukaryota > Metazoa > Arthropoda > Insecta > Diptera > Tipulidae > Nephrotoma > Nephrotoma guestfalica. Next base: position 291,872,314 of record OY829914.1, on the reverse strand, counting down.
GGTTGAGAGCAATAATTACTATTCCTTACCAAAAGACTCTGTTAGTAGTTTCCATAATATTGGGCTAGTTCGGAATTTTACCATTGAAGCCGACATAAGTGATCATAGTTTTGTTCTGTCAAAATTTCGCTTCAAGCCTAAATATTGTACTCGGACACTAACGAAAATATACGTTAATTACAAAAAGGTTAATGAGTCCTTTGAATATTTTTTAATGATTACCGTATTTGACGTCAGAAATCCTGCGTCTATTCGAAAACGGATTTTTTATATGTATAGGGTGTCACAATAACCGGTTCAGATTTGACATATCGGTTATTTTGGCTCTGGCAACACTAATGCCATTCTTTCTTTGAGAGAGACTCAGTATATTATTTCTAGTTGACGAAATGAGTCGCTTAACGCTTCAACAAAAGTGGGAAATGTTGGAAAGTTACTTCCACAACATAGACAATTGGTTCGAAATCGCAAGAAAATGACGTTCAAAATTTGGTGAAAACGCGGAAGTTACACCAAACGGTATCTAGTAGTTTGTGCATAAAGTGCATGATACGGGGTACCTAGTCGACAATCCAACGCCCGTGCCCGTACTCGTCGTGTTTGTTCAGCCGAAAATATCGCCGCGGTGGCCGAAAATGTGTGCTAACGCCGAGAACATCAATTCGTCATCGTGCATTGGAAATGAACATCAGCTGGTCTTCCATGCAACGAATTATGCGTAAAGATCTTGGTTTTGTGGCCGTATAAAGTTCAATTGGTCCAGCAATTGAAGCCCCGTGACCATCCATCATCATCATCAAAAAATCATCTTTTCGGATGAGGCGCATTTCCATTTCGATGGGTTCGTAACCTGACAAAATTGTCGCATTTGGGGATCGGAAAACCGACAAGGATATGTGGAGAAGCCAATGCATCCATTCCGTGTTACTGTTTGGTGCGGCTTGTGGCGTTTTGGCATTATTGGGCCGTATTTACTCGAAGATGAGGCCGGCGCGACCGTTACAGTCAACGGAATCAACTACCGCCACACGTTAACATCTTTTTTGTGGCCATATCTTAAAGATATTGATTTGGACCACCTTTGGTTCCAGCAAGATGGTGCGCCATGTTACAGATTAGGGCGTTATAATAGCGAAACTGCGTCAAAAATTCGATGGCCGCATTATCAGTCGAAATGGTGACGCGAATTGGCCGGCAAGGAGCTGTGATTTGACGTCTTTGGATTTTTAATTGTGGGGTGGCATGAAGGACAAATGTTATACGGACAATCTATAAACAATTGAGCATTTGAAAGCCAATATTGAAGCAACCATTACCGAAATAGATCTGCACACAATCCAAAATGTGCTCAGAAATTGGAACGAACGCATGGAGTACGCCAAGGCCAGCTGTGGCTCCCATTTGAATGAAATTATTTTCCATAAATAACCAGGAGGATTGTAAATACTTTCAAACAAAAAATAAATTTGGAAATATATTAAGCCGTTTTTGTGTTATTAAATTTTTAAATCTAAACTTCTTCTGACTGATCTCTGGGATTTAATTAAACTAAAAAACCGTACATTGAAGCGTTTTCGGAACAGTACTAATTTAGAACTAAAACATCAATTCGTCAAAAACGGAAAATATTTTGCAAAGAAGAGTTATTTAGTTAATTTGTTTAAAAATTTGAGCCAAAAACAAATCTGGAATTACGATTTTAATTTCAACTCTCAGTAATACAAAGGGTGGTAGTTGTGATAACATTCGTAATGTGGTTCTCAAGAATTATTCGCCATTTTTTCACAATTACTAGCTGATCTATTTAATGTGGTTTTGGAAACCAAAGTGACGCCAATCTTTAAGTCTGGAAACTCCAAACTAGTTAATAATTATCGTCCAATTTCAGTTTTATCGGTATTTGACAAAATTTTAGAAAAAATTATTGCTAACCGGATGATCGTTTTTCTAAATTTTTTCTATTCTCGTCAAAATAGATTTCGACAAGTTTCTGGTACAGATTTGGCCCTAACAGACATAACTGATTTGATTTATCGTAATTTTAACAGTAGTAGTAGTAGTTAGAAATCGAAAGCAGTTTGTGATTATAAATGGTGTAAAAAGCGCCACTTTAGGTGTGAACGGTGGTGTTCCTCAAGGGAGTGTCCTTGGCTCTTTATTATTTCTAATCTACGTGAATGATACGGCCAATTTAATTTACGGCCCTCTTGATTTAAACAAAATATCAGTTAATTTTAACAAAACGAAATATATAATTTGTCAGTCCTCAAGTAGCAAATTACACCATAGAGCAAGTGAACAAATTCAAGTACATTGGAGTAATATTCGACAAGTAAATGACGTGGGAGGACCATATTAATTCTATTTGTATTAAAGTTTGCCCATTTGTTTGTTTGATTTGAAAATTGGCTGATTTTGTTCCAGTACATGTGTTAAAAAATGTATTTCTCATTTATTCATACCCGATTGTCGTACGCTTCTTTTATCTTTGGTTCAGCTGTTAAAGAGGAACTGAATAAATCACAGATTTTACAAAATACCTCACCTATTTCCTACTGTGGAGCTCTATCGAACTGTTGCTATAGGCATTCTCCCAATTAAAGCAATTTTTGAGATGCATGCGTCGATCTACATGTTTAAGTGTCTGCACATCCCATCATTAATTTCGACCATACAATTCGAATTTCTAGGACATGGCTATTCAACCAGAAATTCTAGTCAGTTGAAGTCCCCAAATTAGAACTAAATTTGGCAGAAAATCATTATCATCAGTTAAAGATTGTGATTTATAATACCATTCATTCCATCCTAGTCACTATGACAATATTTGCTGTATATGTTTTGTACATATAAGTGGGAATGACGAACGTTTAAAGGGCAATAAATCCACTAGTAGTTATTCGACGATTATTACATTTTAAACGTTCTCTAATATCCACAACAATCTGACACTTTTAGATTACTGTCCCTGTTTCCGCATCAGTTAACGAGTTATATTTGAAGCTTTGACAAGAAAAGAATTTATTATTTATTTTCTTACATTCGTTCTGCTTACCAAATAAAAACTAATTTAAGTTTAAGAAAAAAAGCTGTTCTTATACTAAAAAAAATTCCTTAACTGAACAAGAAAATTTAAAACCAGAAATATCTGGCATGCTGATTTTGTTGACTCAACATTTCTCACTATTTCAATTGTAGTCTATTAGTACCCAATATTATTACGAAAATTATAGAAAATTGAATTTTTGGAAGTAGTTCGTAAACTTGTTCATGTTTTACTGATAGCAGTATTTACTATGATCGTAAATTTATTTGCTGTTCCAATAGTCTAATTATGATGCACAAACTATATATACGCCTTAAGCCCCATTATTAACTCATCAGCACTACGAAAATTTTAGTGCGCTTAGTTCAAAATGTGAGAAGAACCTTGATGTGCTCTAGACTATTTTATGTATAATCCAACTATAATTAATTTCACTATGAATCATGAAACATGCCCAGTTTAATCAATCAACGACACAAAATACTCTTTGCTATAAATACGCATGACATTATCCAAATTCCTAATTATGTACGCTAACCTCGTTACAGGCGTATTTCTTGTGTATACAGCACATCTCAATCACGTATAATAAAAGCGTATAACTTAATTATAAGAAAATAGGACTTTTCGTACTCTAATAAATTTAATTAACACCGCAAAGTTTACCGAATAGGCTACCTTAAAATGAAAGGTCATATTCGCTTCGTAACATGAAAACCGCATCCCCAGAGGTGACATGTATAGAAATATAGATTTTGATTTATGCTGTCTCGAGTTGTTAATTATAGTCAACACACTTCTTATGATGAACCGAATTGCTGGCTGGCTTCCTACATTCGGACTATTGTCTTTTATATAAATTTGATCCAACATAAAACATGCGCAATTTATTTCAAGAAATGTGTACGAACATAAATTTACAGACAAAACTATTATTGAAAAACGTAACTGTGCAAATCGGGTTTATGTACACAAAACGATTGATAGAATAAAAATTGAGATAAATCTTAACTTACAGTTTTCTTATGTGGTATTTACAACCTTGAGATTGTATCGAATTATTGATTGAATTGACTTTTTACTACTACATCGTATGTTGTGTAATATTAATATACAATACGATGTTGACACCATTCAACGATGGATGATGGGGTAAATCCTTAAAAGGTCTTGACATATATTTATTTCAATCGCGGTATCAATATGCCGGTACACATATAGAAGCGGAAAGATTAATGGTACGATTAAACTATAAAACTAATGAATTTCTTGGGTGTAAAGAAAAGTTCAAAATGTTAATTGCAATATGTTAAAATTGTATGTACCTTGATTAATAATATGTAGGTCAAGGCCTTTTCCAATTAACATTTTATTTACAAATTGTAACAGTGAAGGATTTTAACTTGCCATACCACACTATGAATTTGCTATACGATTAAAGGGTTAGTGTCAAGTTCAATCAACTTTTGTACATCATAATTATTAATTTTATATATAGGAAGTCCGCCTGCTTAGCTAAGCTTTCAAAATTGATCAATTTGCCGATTATATATTCCATTAATTGTGCTAATTAACTATTTTGCATTTGAATCAAAACAAAGATCAGAATTGAATTACTCCGCGCGTCGTATAAAACACAGACAGATTTTTTGCGCAATTATGTACCTTAACAGAGATTTTTTGCTTGTTGAGTTACAGAACGACACAAAAAATGGTGGAAAAAAATCCAAACCGTTTTGTAAGCTTAATCTAGATAATTAATTTTTTTTATTATTATGTATATTGGTATGCTAAATTAAATGTGTGATAAATACATATAATAAAAAATTAACGAACTTCACATATAGAGAGAAACCATCAATCAAATCAATCAATTTTTGTTGGTGTTATTGTAATTTACGTATATTCGAAAATCACTTTCAATTTTTGTTAAACTTTAGATTTTAATTGAAACTAATAAAATTCAATTATAAAAATAATAAATATATTTCTTAAAATTATATATAAAAACGATCTTAAAAGCTTTAAAGTTTTTTTTTTAATTTTATTTCTGTAATATTCTCACGATCAGTAAAATATATTTTTGTTTGTGTGATTTAATTTACGTTTTGTTTTGTTGTAATCATTTTGTAGCGAAAACAATTAATTTTCAATGTTTTCGAAATTTCATAGTAAGCGTGGTGAACTTTAATGTTTTCATATTTTGTTTTTTGTAACTATTTATTGCAATTTCGAATATTAATTACTAAACTATTTCAATTTGATATTCTTTTGTTGAAGATAATTTTTAAATTATTGGAAAATTAATTTAAAATTCGAATTTGCACGGTAAAATAAAACGATTAGACTTATTACGAGCCACAAATTCTACTTCACACTCGAGTCTTTAAATGGATTGGAATACTTTGAAGTCAGTCTCACTTAACTTGCAGGTGGAGCACTTATGTCTAAGGGCCAATATCTTTAAAATTATACAAATGGAAATTTTTTTGTTTTGTACTAAATGTTTTTTATCATTTGACTTTCTTTTCTTGAAAGTTGTGCCTCAGAGAAGGAGTGAATGTTATACAAACAGCGACAAAAAGTAACTGATTAGAAAAATCAGCAGAGCATTATTATTCTCAATCTACAACAACAAATTGACGTACTAAAAAAAGAAATGATGCAATCAAAGCAGCATATAGAACCCAAGCTAAGCCGAGTCAACCCGAATCTCCAATGGTACAGAACCAAAACTTCAATTACAATGTTAATAAAAACGTTGAATATCAAACCGATGAGGAAGACTTAGCTAAAGAAATAGCATGTATTCGTGCTAAAGTCTAGTAATATTAAAAAGAGAAGGTTAAATGATACATCGTCACCACCACAAAAACCACAAACATTGCATCTAAGCCTCAAAAGGTTGAGACAAACGTCAAAAAAGATAATAAAATACCTCCCACACCATCTATCATACTAGATGATGTTAAAAATTATCACGCGCTCTATGATATAATTTAGGCGAGTGTTTCAGAAGATTCATTCATCACTAAATTGTTGAATCAAAATAAAATAAGCATCAAGGTAAATAGCGGAGATGCACATAGAAACGTAGTGAAAACTTTGAGCGAAGGCTCATTTATCTTTTACACGTATGAAAATAAATAAGAAAGGCCGATTAGAGTCATGACAAGGAACTTACATCATACATGTAGCGCACAACAAATAAAAGATTAAAAAAAATTAGCTGGAAAAATAAAAAGAAGCTAGACATGTTTGTACTAACAATCAGCTGTGACGAAAATATAAGTAAAATTTATAAGATCACTAGTTTATTGGGTTGCAAAGTGGAAATTCAACCACTTAGAGAGTCTAAACTAATTCAGCAATGCAATAGATGTCAAGCATATGGGCACACGCAAAAATATTGTGGCAAACTTCTAACGTGTGTTAAATGTTGCGGGCACCACCTAACTGAAGAATACAACAATCCCACTGTGGACAAGGCCATCCTGCTAATTATCGAGGATATATTGTTGCAAAGGAAATTCAGAAAATTAAAATCCAAAGGATGAAAAAAACTCAAATGTATGGTCAGGCAAATCGATACGAGAGGCAGGCAAAACAAGACAATCGGCTACCATTTGGTCGCCATCTAAAAACTGAAGGTGTTACATATTCCGAAGCAATGTGTAGTGAATAAACCACAGCAAAAATCGGTAGATGTAGACATCAGTCAAACATTACAAGATATTCTCATGAAACTAACAAAATTTGATGAGAGGCTTCAAAAATTGGAAAAAAAAAATTCAGGCCACAGTGGTTTATATAAAAACCAACAACTTTCCTATTGTTGTGGCAGGATTGTACTGTCCACCAAGACATTTTATTAAAAACCAACAATACTCAGAGTTCTTCAAGTGTCTTGGAAAAAGATTCATAATAGGTGGTGACTTCAATGCGAAGAATACTCACTGGGGTTCAAGATTAACTACAACTAAAGGAAAATAATTGCTATTAAAGAAAATGGATCTAAATCCATTTTAACAGGAAAACCAATATATTGGTCAACTGACCTGATCATTTTTTTATAACCAAAAATATTTCTAATAATTTTATGACGGTCGAAGAAAGCTAAGATATGAGCTCAGATTATCCTCCGATAGTCCTAACCCTAAACGAGTATAACATCCAAAAAGGGACTAATCCAGTACTAACCAACAAACATACGGACTGGGAAAGATTCAAATTACACCTTGAACAAAGAATACTTTTGAAAATTCCTTTAAAAACTATGGATCAACTGGACAAAGAAGTAGAAAAGTTCATTACAGATATTCAACAATCAGCATGGGAAAGTACTCCAGAAATCAAATCAAGGCTAAAAGGAAATAACATCTAGAAAATATAGTTCAACCTCATGAATGTCAATTACGAGAAACTTCGAATGAAAACATAATACAAATTATCGAAGATGTCACACCTACATCACCCGCTGAAGTAACAAACGAAATTAAAAACAATTTAAACTTAAAGAAAGCAGGGTTTGATCTGATTACCGGAGAAATAATAAAGTAGCTACCGATAAAAGGTACGGTAAAGTGCAGCGTTTATGGCATTCAGGTTAAAATATGTGCCAAAACTTTGGTAAGTGGCTTAGGTTATCATGGTTCCCAAACCAGGAAAACCGCCACATCATATAGGCCTATGTCGTTGCTGCCAATAATGTCTAAACTATTTAAAAAGTTACTACTAAAAAGACTCAAACTAATAATTGAAAAAATAACCTAATTCCGAATCACCAATTAGGTTTTCGCAGTGAGCACACAACTATTGATCAAGTGCATAGAATCACCAATATCATTGAGAGAAGACTATAGAAGAGGAAAAAGTTTGTTCCGTAGTATTCCTTGATGTAGAGCAGGCCTTTGACAAGGTTTGGCTAGAAGATTTAATCTTCAAACTTAAAGGATTAATTTACCTAACCAGTACAACATAATACTGGAATCGTATATAACGGAGAAATATTTCAGGCTTAAGCAAGAGATGAATTTTCTGAGCTTAAGCTTAACAAACCAGTATATTTAAATAATCAAGAAATACCACAAGCAAACACTGCCAAATATTTTGGTCTTGGGCAATAGGCGCTCAGCTTTGCTTTAAAGCTCATGTAAAGAAGAAAAGAGACGAGTTGGGATTAAAATACAATAAAATGTATTGGTTACTGGGAAGAAACTCTCATCTATCAATCCCTAATAAGCTTCTGCTTTATAAGCAAGTATTGAAGCTCTGGACTTATGGTATACAGCTGTGGGGATGTACCAAGCCGAGCTACATGAATATTATCCAACGATTCCAAAATAAAGTGCTAAGAAATATCGTTAACACACCATGGTTTGTCAGAAATAGCGACATACACAAAGATCTGGGCATAGAATCCATCAAAATCGAAATTATGAAATTTGCTAGAAGTCATGAACAACGTGTACTTCACCATGTCACCATAGAGGCCATCCAGCAACTGGATAATATGAATTTAGTTGGAAGGCTCAAAAGTGTAAAGCTTTTTGAGTTAGGGTAAAGTCAGCTAAAATAAATCTATCTAGCGCACAACAAAAGCGCGATCAAATAATAAATATCAAAGCTAAGGAGTACATCGATGGATAAACCCTTAAATGTAATTTTAGTGGTGTAGCGTTGACATTCTCCTAAACAAGGATCATGTGGATCATCTTCACTTAGTCAAAACATTTGCAAAAACCTTTATCAAGTGTACTGAACTTTCCACAAAACCAACTTAGGTCACGGTATTTCAGTATTCTCTTTTGTCGTAAAACTAGTTGGTCCTAAGGCAGGAACCATGCACTGAAATTTTGGCTGGCAAAGATATTTTAATAGCGCCAATTTGATCTGTTGATATCAAAAAAAAATTTACGCTTGTCTCAGGTCGTACTAGTTCTAAAAATTTATCAGCATTAATAATTGACGGGTTTCATGACAACCATTGAACCGGATCAGTTCAAATTTTATGTGGCAAACCTAATCCAAATTCTATTTTAAATCACAAATTTTGATTTAAAATCTAGTAAGCGTCTTTGCGTTGTTTCATGAAACATGAACTGAACCGGATCAGATCAAGCATCAAGAAATACGGCTAATATCACAGCCATGAACAACAATTCGGCCTGCTCTTCGTTTAAGAACACACCAATTCCATTTGTAGCACCTTTATCATGTCCGGATTCAAAGTACCACAAAGTTGCTTGACCATATATAGAATCAAAAAATTTGTGCTTTGATGGCATTGTGTTGTAGGCCTATCGGAAAATAAATGAAGTGTTTGACTATTTGGACTTGCTATGCAAGCTCGATAGGCCTGATATTGATTTTTAATATTAAACGTGTGTTTATTAATACAAATTATTTCCTTACTAAATTTTGGTATAAATTCTTCTTTGATCGACCAAACGGCACAGTGGTTAAAGCTTTGGTGTTTGGATCGGTAGGTATCGAGTTTGGCAGGATGTAAAAGAGACTTTTCATCAACAGATTACGATCTGTGATGAAATCATTCTCGAATTGGCCGACAACGGCAACTTTGCATAAACTGCATACATAACACAAACAATTTTTTGTTTTGGATCGCATACCACATAAACTAAGATCAATTTCGTTTAAAGCATTTTTATGTTGTTATGGTTCAATTCCATTTTTCACAACTGTTTAACTTTTGATACTGAAATTATGAATTGTTAATGTGGTTCAGCTCCCCCTATTATTAGATCATAAATTTTATTAGTTTTAGTGTTGAGTTTATCGCTTATTAGTATGTCCTTTACTAGCTTTATGTAAAACCGTTAAGTTGGTAAGTAAAGTAAAAGTAAAAGTAAACCGATTGGTTCACACTCTGGTATACTAGCAATCTCCGCACATTGTATAACTTCCGAAACAAACCGACCAAATGGCACAGTGGTTAAAGCTTTGGCATTTGGATCAGGAGGTACCGGGTTCGAATCCCGATAGGGGCAGGATGCAAAAAGGAAATTTCATCAGCAGATTACGATCTGGGATGAAATCGAACACAACTATGACCCCCTGTCGAAGTGCAGAGCTATACAATGTGCAGATGGTAACAAAATCGGACCTATATCCGTACGTCCTCGACTTGGCAGACAATTGCGTAAGGACGTAAATAAGCGAACTGCGAAAGAGTTGGGAGTGCATCGGCCCCAGAAAAGATTGCAAAGAATAAAAAATAACAAAAACTTCCGAAACAAACGCTGGCAAAAGTATCTGAAATTTAAATCGAAACTTCACTACACATGCACAGTTATGCAATCGGCTCTTATAACAAACCTCAAACGGTTTTGGAAGTTTATTAATTTCAAGAATAAATCTGATGTCTACCTATCAACATTGAAGTTCGATGACAATTCATCCTATAACTCCAATTGTGCCCAATCATCTCTTGTCTCCAATTGTGCTAAAAAAGTCACTCACTCTTAGAGTTATTCCATCCATATGGAAGGATTCATGCATTGTACCGATTTATAAGAAGGGTTGTAAGCCAGATGTAGTTAACTCTGTAGCCAATCGCCAAACTGTCGAGTATTTATGAATTTGTTGAAAGTATCATATACGATTATTTATATTTTCACTGAAAACAACTGTTTACCTCCAATCAACATGGCTGTAAAAAGGGCGATTCACGATCACTAATCTTACCGAATACATCACGAACACTCTTAATGGCATGTGGATGTTTGATAGATTTTCACACAAAATCAGTTTATTTAAGCGCAAAGCTGTTGGTTTCCCACCTCAATTCATAATATCGAGTAATTTTCAGATCCTCAACGTCGGCAAAGCTCTACGAGGTCGGTTTGCACAGAGCTCACTTTGTCCAAGAAACATAGCTCAAGTGTGCAACAGGCTTGAAGGTTGTACAGTGTCAAATGATCCTTTATGTTTTTTACTTAGCACACTCTCGGTACGGAGCGGTTTTTGTTGAGTTTGGCGGGCTGGTTGGAGTGTGTGATTCCTTTGATTAATTTTAGACATCTAATTTTACTGACATCTATTAGAAAAATATTAAAGCAGAGTAAATTTGAAAAAACTTACACTCGTAAATTATTTTCTATTCGTTTTAATCAAATTTGGTTAGATTTCAAATGACGATTGAAAATGCAGAGAAAACACTGCTTAATAAAATAGAGCTGCAATTTCTTATATAAAATGATCACCAGCACTCACGAAACGAATAAAAATGGTATAGCGCTAAATTGCATGGCTGTGATTCCACACATTTCCAAGCCATTTTCTGAATATACAAGACCATTTAAGGGAATCGACAAGGGTCAATTTCCGGTTATTTGAACGTCAAATAAAAAGGCATGGATGACCAAGGTGTTTTTAAGGACTGATTCAAAAACTTGTTTGCCCTGCCATAGAAAAATATTTAAAGATGAAAAATTTTAACAACAAAGTTTTATTGTAGTTAGATAATGCTCCAGGACACCCAATAAATTTCACAGAATTTTCTGAAAATGTTCAAGTAGAATATCTATCCAAAAACACAGCAGCTATTTTCTGGGCATATTATCTTAGAAGGATTAATTAACCTGTCAGAGGTGAATCTTCGATAGAAGAATTTTGAAAAAAATATAACATTAATGATCCCGTAGACAACATCAGCAAATTTTGGGAAGAGATTATTTCAACCGCTGAACAGGGTGTGGAAACCAAAATGGCCGGAATGCATAATGACTGTTTGGGTAGCAGAGACTGATTTGCTTTCCAAAGTTCAACAGAATATTGTAAATCTAGCAAATGAACTAGGTTTCGAACTAGGTTTGAAAAAATGCGGACTAATTAGCTTTAATGAACAGCAACTACCAGATGATCATTTTGAACAAGGGATCAGCATTCTTGCTCAAGCTGATCCTAATGAAGAACGCATCGCTAAAGTACAGGGCGAGCCATCTGTTAGTCCTATTTCATTTGTGAATAAAAAACACATTTTGGGATAAAAAGTCAAAAGTTTTTATTGATCACGAAAGGTGGTTCTATGTAAGAAAAACAATATAGTTCATATTCCCACCACGGATTCGTCTACAGGCCAGCATCCGAACATCAAAGTTTTGGATGACTTTTTCCAATAAAAGCGGATCAATAACCTCAATTTCAGCTCGAATGTTGTTTTTAAATTGTTGTATTGTTTGTGGATGATTAGCATACATCTTAACTTTCAACAATAAATGAATTGTTGTACGACTTGCGTGGCATGTCGCTCCGACTTGTTGAAAACAAAGATCGTTGTCACGCAATTCATTCAATTTGAACCGCAAAAAAACCAGTTAACATGTTGCGATAACGTTTCACCATTCACTGTAAGGGCATTTTCCTGTTCCTTTTCGAAGAAAAACGACCCAATGATGCCACCAGTGCATAAACCACATCAAACAGTGACTCTTGGAGGATAAAATTCTGCTTCGTGAATAACATGAGAATTCGACAAAACAACCAAATTCGACAATTTTGCTTATTGACCCTTTAAATGGTCTGGTGGCTTCAATTTTTGAGTTAGTTGAATTTTGTATGGATGCAAATGAAGATCAACATGCAAAATGCGTCGTAATGTGCTTCGTGAAATGTTTAGTTCTTGTGAACGATGCCTGGTTTATATGCTTGGTTCATTACGAACACTTCCACTAACGGCTGCCATAGCATCAGGATTACGAACTGGATGATGTTGATACGGTCTACGACCTTCCACTAAACCAGTTTCTTCAAAACGATAAATAATTTTGCCAAACTGAGCGTGCACAGTAGGACGCCCATGTCGACCACGATTATTTTCATAATAAATGTGGACAACCAAAATGCGTTTGTATGTTGTTAGCGACCCCATGATGATAAATTGCATATTTTTGACTTTTCATACATCAAAGAATTATTTAGATTAGATAACATTAAGTATTAAAATTCATCGATTGATAAAGGGACCAACAGATGGCCATCCTGACGCGCGAGGTTTTAACGCAGCAGTTATGTGCTATAAAGAAATACAAACAGAAAACCAGGAGCATGGCAAAACAACAAACGATCGATCTTTTCTTTTAACCAAAGCAGTCAAGTTCAAGCGCAGTATTGTTAGAAATTGGCAATGAAGATAGTAATTCTGCATGATTACGTTGACAGTTTATTTTATAATGTTGTTAAGTTTGTTTATTTTACATATTGAATTTAAATTTGTTAATGTTTAACCTTCCGTTTTCAAAGTGCGTTTGCTTGAAATTTGTATATAAAAAAACGAATTCGCTTTACGACATTTCGTTTTATGACTAATTTTTTAGGGACCGATCTTGGTCATATATCAATGGAATGGTGTATTCTACATTATTTACTAATTGTCGACAATTTCCACGCTACAATCTATTGTCGACATCGTCATGTAGACAATTCCGAAATACGTGTAAACTGACCATCACTACGGCGTTTGGCAAATCCGTAATTATAAATCTAAAAAGTATAAACACCTTGATCACCTCTCGTTTAACACTGATTTTTATTTCCAGACGAATATTGTTTTCCCAAGCTTTTTTATTAAAAGTATTGAAAATAAAATTGAATTATATAATTTTTTTTCTATAAACGCGAATCGTGTACTTTGAAAATAAGATGAAGCAAAAAAAAATGTTTATTGTACAAAATCAGTATCATAAAGTGAGTGGGTTCTCCTTTATAATATTTTTCTTCGCTATTAAAATTAATAATAATAATAATAAAACAACAAAAAATATCTAAGTGTTAAGTGTCTTGTTGAGAATATTGATAATTTTTTAATTTCATTTTTTTGTGTGCTTTAATTTTTTTTTTTTTGCTTGCTTGCGCGATAATGCGCGAAATAAGAAAATACCACTAAGCAAAAAAAAAATCCCGCACGTTAATTTTAAATATTTTAACGATTTAAATGGTAATTTTAATCTCAAAACCTTATAAAATTGTGATTTATAATACGAAATATGAATGCGCTCGCGATGGTTTAATAAAAAAACAAAAAATATTGTGAAGGTTCACATACATTTAAAATAGTTTCAAATACATTTTTAACCCTTTCGAAATGGTAATTGATTACGGCTTAACGTAAACATATACCAAATATTTTGCACAAGATGAATAATGAAACTGAACGAATCCAGACTCGTTATATATGCATGTACTTATCGATTGCACCACATACCGGAACCAAATCGTATACAAATGGTCCGTGTGTCACACTCCAATTTATATTGCGTGTATCGCGCGTTTACCATTTCGGGCGGATTATGTATAACATGCTAAATACGATATTTTAGCACGTCTAACAGAATCATTACCGCAACAAAAAAGGATATAATCTAATTTAATTGTATTTAATAGTAAAAAATGAACGAACAATTGATTTTTCATGAGAAAAATAAATAAATAATGAATTGCAACTTTTATGTTGTTTTCTATTTTTTATTCTTAAATGTCACGATTCATTTCAATTATCTACACAACAAAAAATAAATACAAATAAAAACTAAAAACGTAAACTCTTAAGCTTTACTCGTACAGCTGTATCTGAAGAAAAGAGGTTGGAGTCGATTTTTGTGAGAAATTTAGAAATTATTTATGAAATAATTACCAATTGATTTGATGAAATTCGAAGGTTTTTTGTTTTTGTTTATAAATTGAAATTGACTCGGTGCTACTGGGTATTCAAATACTGCACCAAAAACACCTTGAAGGTTACCATATGTGGCTTACATTTCTTATACATTTTCTTTTTCATTTTGGTTTGGTTTCGTTTTTATTTTTTACTATGCTTTGTATCTTATAACGGATTTATGTGTGGGAAGTTAATTTGCTTCGCGTTTTACGATTTTGATGTTTTATCGATGATCTTATGAGTAATTTAATTGATATATTGGAATATGTATGTTAGCGGTTGGCTGATTTTTTTTTTTTTTTGTTCAATTACAATTCTCTATTAATAAAACTGTATAAAACTATTCAGCGACAATTAAACCGATATTTTAAAGTGTCAGAAGATTATCCGGTTGTATATATACATATATGCATAAACATTTGAAAGTCAAAATCGAATTTTGAAATGATTTAATTAATGCAACTTTCACGGGCTAGGAATTAACAAGTGCGCGATCATACTTAAGATGAAATAGTTTATTACAATATTTTCGAGTGGAGATGACTTTCTGTCATCATATTTAATATCTAACTGTGAAATGTATACGATGATTAATCATAATTCGTATACAAGTTGAGTTCAGCAATTATCAATCGGGACTAATATCTTCGCCTCATATAAATAATTTGGCGGCGTATTCGTACGCTGCTGGAAATAAAAGTTCACAAAAATTTAACTTCTCACATTACCGCTTATATTACAAAAACCAGTCATGCTGTGCTAAATTTTAAGATGTTACTATACCGCCCTTGATTGTGATATTATCGCTGTGCGCTGACCCATAAATGTATTACCTTTTGACATTACATCGCATACAAAAAACTATCTTTGGTTACCAATTATAGAAATCCAATATAAAAATATCCACTCAGATCAATCAATTTTCAATTTCATTTGTCCTCGTTACAATTTCCACACGCCAATATGTCATATGTGTCGGTACATGAACACACTATAATTCTCACCAACAATCACATGCATCAGACACCAGTTTTTAATTCGGGGCTTACCCTTCCTGCAATTATAACGTGCCATAATTAATGTATCTACAATTTTACTACCTGCATTTTGTTAGCTGACACACAAAACAATGCTCCACACGATATGTATATATGGAAGTAAAAAAAAAATATGTACACATAAAAGCAACAACAACAAATAAATATTCTCACAATAATCAAATTATTATTTTGGAGGAAAGAAAAAATCACGGTAACCTACTTTTGATCGTTGATTTCATGAAAATAGAAAAAAATATTGATCGCCAATTTTTTTTTTTTAGTTTTTGTTTTGTTTTCTTAATATGTTTCTAACATTGTACCTTAGACGTGTTCGGAGTATATTGAGAAGTGGCGTTCAATGTGTTCGCGGTGCTATTTAGATAAAACTTAAATCTACGTAAATTGTGGATTTGTTACTCCGAAGATAAATTACCTGCGATACTGATAGTTTGGAAACTCTAGGTGGAGATGCCTGCGAAATTTCCTAGCTTGGAGGCTCTCATTAGGATCTAGGGTAATACAGTTATGATTTTTGCATTAGATTCAGGTCTTCCCACTGTTCTGGTCGGCAGCAAAATCCGTGCTATGGACACTTTTTACATGATTAGGACATTTCCTTTAGTGTTTGTCTTTACTCAATCAACTTTTCTCTTTATTTCACGCTCATTTTCTATTTATACTGTTTACCACCAAAGTTCTCTTTTTATGCGTTTGTTATAGTCATCTTGTTGAATATTCAAAATGAGAGAGCTTTAATTTAACTTTTATCATTGGCCGCTTGTGGCGCTATTCATTGTATTATTGTTTGTTTTTGCTTTTTTATTATATGCTTGTAAAGGGTGGTTTTTAAGGGCCGATGTTGATTTTGAATAAAACAAAAATTATTTAGGAAATTATTGTCAATTCTTTTTATTATGATAATATGGTATGGTTCAATTATGTATGGAACAAAATATCGGCCAAATGGCTGCCGCCACCTCGGCGGCACACCTCCACCCGATGGTCCAAATTTTCGATGACGCTTAGGCCTAATTGAGGTTCTATGCCGTTAATGTGCCGAATTATCTCATCCTTTAGCTCTTGAGTTGTTGCTGGCTTATCGACGTACACCTTTTCTTTCAAATAACCCCAAAGAAAGAAGTCCAACGGTGTCAAATCACATGATCGTGGTGGCCAATTGACTTCGCCACCACGTGAGATAACACGGCCATTGAATTTGTCGCGCAAAAGAGCCATTGTTTCTTTAGCTGTGTGGCAAGTGGCACCGTCCTGTTGAACCACATATCGTCCACATCCATATCTTCCAATTCGGGCCATAAAAAGTTCGTTATCATCTCACGGCCCGAAAAAATACGGCCCGATGATGTCGCCAGCCCATAAACCGCACCAAACAGTCACTCTTTGTGGGTGCATTGGTTTTTCGACAATCACTCTTGGATTATGATTCGCCCAAATGCGGCAATTCTGCTTATTGACGAATCCACTGAGGTGAAAATGTGCCTCATCACTGAAGATGATTTTCTTCGAAAATTCATCATCCACTGTTGCCATTTCTTGCCACCATTCTGACCATTGACGACGTTTGGAATGGTCAAGAGGCTTTAGTTCTTGAGTCAATTGCACCATATAAGCGTGTAAATGCAAGTCTTTATGCATAATGTTCATCAACCACGAGCGTGAGAGGTGCAATTGTTGAGCACGACGACGAGTTGATGTGGACGGCTCTTCAGCCACACTATCGCGAACAGCAGCAATATTTTCTGCTGTACGAGCATGCACTGGTGTTTTAAAATCTCCCACAGACCCAAAGACCCACAGGCTCAAATTTTTGCACGATTTTTCCGGTTGTACGCACATTTGGACGATTAAATTGACCGAGAAAATCACGAAGTGCACGATATGCATTTTGATTTGAACGCCCATTTTCATAATATGCCTGAATAACTTTAACGCGTTGCTCGATCGTGTATCTTTCCATGGTTCAAATTGAATTAGTCTGAAATTGAGAAATGCCAAATTAAATGCAGAAAAAAACTTGACGTTTAGGTGTGGTTCACATTCAACGTCGGCCCTTAAAATTTAACCACCCATTATAAAGGCGCTGTCTCAAACCTCATATTTTGTTTTTATGTAAAGTTTAACTTCACTCTTCAGGTTATGGATCCAAACCCTTGAAATAATCAAAGAAAGGTTGTGAAGATTCGATAGTGGTTCCTATTTTGTTAATATTCGTTTTAATTATTTTTTGTGTGAAAAAATTAATTTACTAAAAGTAATAAAATGGTGGCCACGTTTGCGTGTATCAAAACATTGAAAGGCATATCTTGAGATGAATGGGTTTAGGGGTCATGTTGAAGGCAAATGTACAGAAGAAGATCCGATAAAAAAACGACTATAGAATCAAAAGCCAAGGCACCGATTGTTTTGTTAGTGGAAACGGTGAATTTCTCGTCGAGTATAGCAGTCTGTTGTGAACATGTTTCAACTAGACTGGTGAATTGCGGTTCGATCGAATTTTTCGTGAAGAAAATTATTATGACTGTTCACAAGTTGCAAGGTGTCGGTATGGAAATAGACGATGAGTGGATTGTTACTACAGGGTGGCTGACACGAAGTGTTACTAAAACAAACGTCACAGAATTTTTTTTATTTTTATTTTAAAAAACGTTCACAAATATTTAAATTTTCGAATTGCAGTAGCAGTTTTCGATTTGGCCACCCTTAGCCGCGATTATGGCTTTCAAACGGCCGACAAAGCTATTGCATGCACACTGTCATGGTGTACCGCTCTGCGGTATTTTAGCCCATTCCCAGCGAAGCGCTTGCTTAAGATGATTGACACTTTGGTATTTTTTGTCCCAAATTTGCTCTTCAAAATACCCCAAACCGAGAAATCTAGCGGATTTGCATCTGGTGAATTTGGTGGCCATTGGGCAGTGGAAATGAACCGCAGAACGTTGTTTCTCAGCCAATCTTGATTGACGCGCGCTTTATGACTCTGCGCCGAGTCCTGTTGAAATGTCCAGGCTCTGCGCCCAAGGCTTCAACGCTCCCTCCAACACATGATCCCGATTTGAGCATTTATCTTGATGCCATGGTCCAAAAAAACGAGCGGTGAACGGCTTTCGGCCATTACGGCGGCCCAAACAATCACTCTAATTTTTTTTGAGCATCGGTGAGACATGCGTTTTATGAAATTTCAAGGCCTGTAGTTCAAGATGATCTTTTAATATGTGCTGCATCCGTTCGAGCGAAATGTTCCCGCAATGCTGCCAGTATCATTATAACGATTTATGGTGCGATACACAAACATTGTATTCACATGCAGATGTTTTAACTGGTTAACAATCTACGGCTGTGGTTTTCCAGCCAAATATAGAGCGATCACACTATTACGTTTGAATTCCATTGCGGATAACTTTTTTTCTGAATATTTCCCACTAAAATGCTTTTGTACGCTTGTAAACAATGGAATGAACTGTCATTAGTGTAAATTTGAGCGCTCTGTCATCACTGGTTTGACAGTAATGACAGTCTGAAGTTGGTAACACTTCGTGTCAGTCACCCGGTATATTGTTAGCCGGATTGATGAAGAAATTCGTTTTGATGATAGAGCTGAGGGCCTTTCATCAGCCATGTACATAAAGCAAACGAAGTCCAACACAATCAAGAAGAAAATTAAATAAGGAAAGCGCAAGAAATGTTTTGGATGTGGTGGAATTGGTCACTACAAAATCAAATGTTTGCATAAGCGAAGATGGCTAGATATGCTTATTTTTTCGTGTTTGACGACTTGCAATCTTAAATCAACTGACTGGTATGTATAGACTATGCTGCGTCTTAACACATATCTCGTGAGTAAGGTTGGATAGAAAATAAGTCGGTCAGTCAATTAGTTGGCACAAAATTAATTATCAAGTATTTCGCAAATTATTGCAAGTTTTCGACAAAAATAACCAGTTATTGGTTGAGGCAAAATTAAATGCTGGTATATGTTCAGACTTCAGAGTAACATATAGTTGAGTGAAGCAGGTTTGATGGTCCGAGCTACAGATTCACAAAAATTATGACATCGTCGTCTAGGACATGTAGATAACGACATGAAGCTTGTATCATAGAGGAACAAACTCGTATGCCGTTCAAAGACAGTAAGTCGATTCATTTGGAGGCTCGTGATATATTGTAACTTTTTAAGGCGATTTTAGCCGCAAAATGTCTGTATATTTCATCAATACCATATCGAACACTTTCAATGTTTTCAAAGAGTTCAAAGGGAAAATCAAACGGGCCAGAACCTTAAAATACGGAACATATCTTGCAACGAAGAGTTTTCTAAGTTCTTACGAGAGTTCTTACGAACCCACATAACCTTGGCATTATTGTGGGAGCATACAAAGCTAATAAAATGTATACAGTCCTTCACCAGTTTGGAAATGGGCATTCGATTCCGTATAGAATTTAGCACAGATTTACTAACTGTACACAGAATAATATTTTTGCCGCCATAGCGAGCTTAAAACCATTAATCGCACCTGGTTTAGCAGCCAGGAGTCCTTGTCTAGAAAACGAACGGCACAACAAAATGTTGTGTTAATTACCGGAAACTAAAGCACATGACGAAGAAAGACAGTTAATTATTACCGCGCATTGACGACACCTTGGTCACGCAGTCGGGGACCAATAATTCCAGTACATTGGATCTTAAAACCGGATACTAGCAAGTAGCAATCCATCGGGATGACAGAGAGAAGACGGTATTCTCCTGGTAAATTTTAGAGATTAATGGAGCAAGTTCTAAGAGGTCTCAATTGGAAAACATCTCTGATTTTTCTGAGTTGAAGTTATAAGTGCATAAAGCCTATTCGGGGAAGAAGTTAATTATTTGGGACAAATTGTTTCAAGCAATGGTCTACGAATGGATCCGAAGAAGATAGTAGCAGGAGACACGAACCATCTAAAAGTATTTAAAGAATTGAAGAAGAAACTATATGTAGCGCTATTTTGGCGCACTCACAGTTAGGTAGGATATTCATCTTATCGATACACATGCTAGCAACACGGAAATAGGAGCAGTGTTATCACAGAAGCAAGAAGATGAAGCGCGGGTTTTGGCATATTATAGTCGAACCCTCTCTAAAGCAGAGAAAAACTATTGTGTAACACGCAGAGAACTGTTGGCTATGTGGTGGACAGTTTTACACACTTTCATAAATATTGGCAAGAGTTTGTTCCTCAAACATGTACAAATCATGCAACTCTCAAATGGTTGATGCAGTTTAAGAAGCACGAGGGATAAGTAGCCAGATGGATCAAACGACTACAAGCCTACACAGTTAAGATTGAACACTGGCGGGGTATGTTGCACATGGATGCAAATGGATTATCCAGAAGGCTATGTGCAGTTCAGTGTAATCAATGCGTAAGACAGGAACGAAATAACAGTTCCAAAATTATTGCACGAAGCGCCGATTTGAAGCTGGGACAAGGGACATTTGAAAGAGGGCCAGGAGGCTGATGAGTCAATTGTGCCAGTAGGTAAATGGCTGATAGAAGACATGAAATTGAATATGAAAGCGCCACTGTTAAAAGTTATTGGACGCAATGGCACTCGCTGAGGATAGATAACAGTTTCCTAGTAAGAATATGGGAATCGGCTAAGGGTACCAATAATAAACAGCAAATTGTACTACCATATCCAATCGGATGCGAGTAGTTTTGCGGATGGAATAGGATAAGACACCGGTTTGATAGACAGTGTGATAGCGGCGGCAAAGTCGGGCGAAAGGAAGAATACATCATTACAATGCTGGAGCCCATTTCCAGAAACAAAGAATGGCAATCGATAGATCATCGACGATGGCTCAAGAAGCCCGAGTAGTAGCAGATTCGGAGTACCGCAAAAACTATACTCGGATCAAGGCAAAAACTTCGAGTCATCCGTGTTCCAAGAACTGTGTAAAAGTCTTAACATTAAGAAGACTCGTGTCACACCGTTACATCCACAATCAGACGAAATGGTAGAGAGGTTTAACTGGACACTGGAAGTAGATCTATGAAAAGAAGTCAAGGTCAACCAGGATAACTGGGATTTCACTGTACAGGGCAAGGATACGACAGGAAATCCCCCTGCCATAATGTTGTTTGGCAGACCCTCTCTTATACCGTGTGTATTAAGTTTGGGTTGCTCGAAAATGAATCAGTCGCATAGCATGAATACGTATCCGATCTCGGGTTAAGTAAGAGTCAACATTACAAAGGCCAGATGATGTGAGATTGATGTGTGATGTAATTAAATATGAATCAGCGCCACTCAATACAGTGGTTTGTTTTACTTGTGGTGGAATTGTATTTGAGTTCATCATGCTCATCCTGCCCATTAAGGATGTTATAGAGTGTAATTTACTCACTATAATGCAGCCTAAAACAACTGCACCGTATACTCCAGAACAGAACGGCATGGCAGAAAGGATGAATCGAACGTTGGTCGAACGTCAAAAATGTATGCTTTTCAACGCTAAGCTCGGCAGCATATTTTGGATTAAGGCTGTCAATATCGGCTATCGACAATACGTCCGTAAATACGAGGCCGTGGTACATGCTCCAAAATAAAAGCGCCAAAAATACATTCGAAATCCAATAGCTATCGAGTTTTTGATTTGGAGAAATTACGAGTGATTATCGGTCATAATGTTATTCTTCTATTGAGGAACAATGCTGTGAAAATGAGGTAATTGATCGTAACAAATTTTCTATCCATTCGAAGATGATAACGATGAAGTGGAGGATGAGGCAATTGTTACAACAGCAAGAAATAGGCAAAACGGGGATGCTGATGATTCAGAAGCTCGTGATGTTGTTGTTGTTTCGAATACAAGTGATCAAAATGAGATCTGCAAGCGTATCTAGTTCTGAAAATAGTATTTCTGAACCATCAGATGAAGAAGTAAACGGTATTTCGTCACAGCCGCGTTATTCAACCAGACACCATAAATCGACGAAAAGATGATCTTTAGTCAGTGGTTAGTACCTGATCGTAAAATAAACCAGTGCAAATGACTGTGACATGTGGAGTGGTAAATTGCTCAAAGTATATTTAGTAGGTTGCGCTCAGCTTAAGGGCATTGACTATGAAGAGATGTTCCCACTTGTAGCTCGCTACTCGTCGATACGTTTTCTGATTGAGATAGATGTGAATACAGCGTTTCTTTATTGTGATTTAAACGAAGTATGTTCAGTCTGAAAAGATATAGTCAACGTGTTTGTTATCTGAAAAAGTCATTAAACGGGCTCGAGCAATCTAATGGCCAATTGCAATAGTGTGAGTGTACCGGTGGTTCCAAATTAAAAGCGTACTTAAGAAATGTCGCCGAAGACCCAATCACATGGTGAATTAATCAAAAGAATGTTCCAAGTATTTAAACATATTAACCGTTTCGCATTGTGTTTGGTTTTCACTTCGTTAATATGGAGGCCAATTTGTTGCGCTGTTATTTCCAATGGAAGAAGAATTTCTTTAAGAGATACGATAATATTTGACTTGATTTGTAATGTAAGATGTTATTTCGAAAGCATTTTCCATTAATACTTTGCACATGTTTATCAATTTAGAGGAATTGCCAAAGTGTGCCAAGACACTCCATAATGAGTGATACTCTTGATCATTTGCCTGCTGAAAATCCATGAACTGAAAATATACAGAAATATATTTTTTTCCAATACAATCCTCAGAGAAAACGTTTGATCGGTTGTCGGCATTCTGGGCGAAATCCGCACTAGTAGTAGCTCAAAATGTGCTGTCTGTAAGTTGATAACTTGTTACCAGCTACTTCAATCGGTCTCAGACCAACTCAAACATATGGAAGAAGAGGTAATCGCCGCCGTTCTTGAGAATTTCGTTTTAGATGTATCCTCACCATATACCTTATAATTTTTCATATTTGTCATTTCTACATTGATATCAGGCTTTTGTAATAATGTTGGTTGATTACTTGAGGATAGCATCTGTCTGTTTAAGAGTGTCTATTTGTGTGTCCACCGCTACTGTGTGGGTGGAAATTGGTAGCGATTCCTTTAATTTAACCGTCCCTGCCTCTTAAACTTGCAGTTTCGATTTTAAACACTTGTTGTTTGTGGCATTCACGTTTCTACCTGCTACACAACCGGTTGGAGCTCACGACCATGTTGTCATTGTGTGGCTGCCTTGTTGGTTAAGAGAGGTATCGTTTTCGTGCGCGATCCTATTCTTGACTTGAAGTTATACAATTCTCATCCAGCTACCTGATTATATTATTCACCATCTGAAACCTTTGTTATCACCGATTTTATTATGTTTCACTGTTCTTTCACGGAATGGGATAGCGTTTGACTGTCCAGGGTTTTCTATATGCTAACTTCGAAGATGGTCCCGTATAACTTTAGTGTTTAATGGTTGTAGGTATTCATTCCAACGTGAGATTCGTTTGAATCCGGTATTATACGTGGAGGATGGACGGACTACTTATTTCGCAACAACCAGATAGTCATCGGAATCTATATTGGAGC
This sequence comes from Nephrotoma guestfalica, assembly GCA_963691935.1. NCBI lineage: Eukaryota > Metazoa > Arthropoda > Insecta > Diptera > Tipulidae > Nephrotoma > Nephrotoma guestfalica. Next base: position 291,848,010 of record OY829914.1, on the reverse strand, counting down.
CGCGTTTGGTCTTACTATCTTTGGTACTAGAAAAAGGCCTGAATTTCACGGGTCTTTATGGACTCGTGTAAGTGGGAAGTAAGTGCTGGCTACTGTATTGCCGATTGGCGCGTTGAAGTCCTGATTGCTGATCATAAAACCAACTCCGAACTCGTGCCTATCGAAATTGATACACAAAATATTGCTCCAAGTTCACATAAATTCTTATATTGGTTATAAGCAACGTTTCATGAAATAAGAAAAAGTCACGAAAGTGGTTTCAAACAAACAACTTAACAAAGTGGCACACAGGTTGAAATAATCAAACCCTGCTGAAATAATTGAACAGTGTGACCTACGACTTCAAATCAATTACTATCTATATGGACGAATATTACTATCTATATGGTTGGCAGCAGTCAATTCCAAAAAGGCTAAGGCAGTTAAGAAGTTTATTTTGCTCTATTCCCTTTTCGAGCACGCTGTATTTTTAAGAGGACGAGTTTCAAATACCACCAGTAAGTAAAAGCTCGAATGCTTAATACATATTTTATTATTTTCTCTAGTCTTCAGCAGCATTACAGAGATGGTTTTCCACTGTATTGACCTTAATTATAAACTATATTACTAAAAATAAGCCTTATGGCATGTGACATATGTTTTGCCAAAGACCCAAATTAGTTAATTACCTTCTATTTATCTCTTTTTTACAAAAACCACAAAGCCATAAATCATTCTTATAAAATCCCTTAAGCTATATACACAATTTGCATCGTAAAATGTTTTGGTTTCGTTTTAGTAAAAGTTATCAATTTTCTTGAAAATATTTTGATTCATATTCTTTTATATGGTTAAATATCCAAATTAATGTCATTTATAAAGTGTATCAAATCCCATATTAGGATATCACCTTTGCATTTTAAAATGGAATGTTAAAAATGTTTATAACTTACTATAAAATGTTAATCTGCACACCTTTCGTCTTTCTTTCAATGACACGTAAGATGGCATTCAGATAAACTATACTCTATGCACAATATGACACACGCGTAAATTAATTTGAATTATTTTTAATCCCTCTGCTGGTGACGCAATCAACCATCCAGTCATGTAAACACGTAAGCATACTTTCATCATTCCGCCCAAAACGGACTTGAAATTTATTCGGTTTTCTAAACTAGCACTCTACGGTGCCTATGTCACACGCGCAGCACGCATATTTTCGTGGACCTCGTATTCATCTAGCCTTAAATCTTTCTTGTGTATCGTTTTAATTGTACAGAATCATTATTTTTCTGGTGTATAATTACGCCAGACATCCGGTATAAAAAAATCGTATAATTGACACTATCATCGATGTATGAAGTTCATCGCAGATAAATAAATACCAAAAAAAAGTTACAGATCTAATCTCAATCGGCACTCATCTGAATCGGGTGTGTATGTGTTTGTAATTTAATTATAAACCGCCACATTACTTATTAGGTTGCTTAATGACATATCGCGTATTGATTGAGATAAGACGCTAATGTGATTTGATTTTTATTAGGCAAATCGAAATAAATGTTAACCCTTTCGGTGTTTGGCTTACACAAAAATCGAGTGTATATTACAAGTGCACTCGTTCCATACAGGGTTAATGTGTTTGCTTATAAAAATTTCAAGATTTTTATTTCGCAGTTAATTAAATTATCCGATTACTTCTCTGTTTCGCAAGCAATAAAATCAACAACAAAAAATTTGTCATTTTAATTGTACAAACTGGGCGGATTATTTGATTAGTGGCATAGAATTGGTAATTTTTTTTCGATTTCATATTTTGGGATCTCATAATTATATGTAACCGCACCACGGTTGATTGATTTCCCCAAACGTCCAAAAAATGATTTGGTTGATTCGGATTTTGGTAAGGTCGAACATGAACACGGTATATATGGGAACGAGAAGTGTGAAATTTGAAATTAATTTTTTATTTGAATCAATATTTTGACCACCAAGATGTATATAATTGGACACGTGATATTTTTCTAATTTTATTTTATTTTTTGTTTAATTTCAGACACAAATAGAACAAAGTCACTGCTGAGAGACACAATCGAAACACTATCAACAACACCAGTAATATCCCAACGATGTAATTTTATAAGCAATAATAGCTGTAATAGCAATAGTAATAATAACAATATTAGTAACAGTAACAATAATAATAATAACAATAATCATATTAATTTAAATCACAACAACAACAATAATCTAATTAGAAGAGAATTAAAATTTTCACCACATTTTCCATCACACCCACCACCACCACTGCTTCTGCAACATCAGCAACAACTTCATCAGCCACTACATCCACCACCAGCCACATCATTAATCTCAACAATTGTTGGCTTAAGACAATCAAAAGACTTGTAAGTAACAAACATTTATTTCTTAATAGTTTGTTAGTTTTATTTAAATTTGCTTTCAATTTTTTTATTTGGTTTTGTTTTTTTAAGCTTTGCTCTTAAGCCATTGTTGTCACGATTGTGGGTATAAGATGATAATTTTATTGCTTAATTGAAATTTAATATTTTTCCTTATATTTTGAAGGGATAATCGTGTGTTAAATTAATTTTAATGTGAACAAAATTATTTTGTTGCGCTTTGTTCGAAATGGGTTTCAGTCTTCGATACACTTTAAAATGTTGTGAATGTTCTCAAGATTGTGGGAACTGCGAGCACTTTCCTTTTCAATTTAGAATTATGTTTGTAATAAGTTAAGCGTTTTTGAAATATATACGAATTGATTGATTTCAGTATTACAAAATAGATATGGGTAAAACAATGTCATTACCTGGTGGAGCGGTGTTTAAATAAACAGGTGACTTCTAACTTCGTTATGCTTATAGTTATTATTTGCCATGAACTATTTGGCCTCTGGAAACGAAGATTCTATATCAATACCCATATTTATAACTGAAATTACTTATTATGTCGTTATCAATAATTAATTCAGCAAACTGGCATCCAAATGCGATTGGAGCTTGTGCTTCCTTTTCCTACAAGAAGTTTTCCAGGCGACATGATGTTCTCGCGATCATTACGAGATTAGTAATTGAATTCAGTAAGTTCTTCTATATGAAAACATTTTTTTTTTTTTAATACAGAGTGGCTGAGACCAAGTGTTACCAAATGAAAACGCTGTAATTATTTTAATGTTGATTATTTTTTATTGAAATTTCGTGGAATATGTTGAAAACATATTACATTTTATGAAAAACGTATTACTGCTCGATATGACCTCCTTTGGCTCTGATTATTTGATTCAGTCTTCCATAGAAAGCATTGCATGCTGACCGAACGTGAGCTGGCGGAATTTTATTCCATTCTCGAACAAGAGCTGACTTCAATGCATCAACACTTTCGTACTTTTTAGTGGACACCTTACTCTCCAAAATGGACCATATGGAGAAATCCATGGGATTCAAGTCTGGTGAATATGGTGGCCATTCTTTCGACGAAATCAGCCGCGGAACGCAATTTTGTAAAAATTGCTGTGTCGCTCGAGCTTTGTGTGACGGTGCCGATGTTGGAATGTCCAACGGTTCGTACCAAAGTGTTTACGTGCCCAAGGTAGCAAAGCATCGTTTAGGATCTTTTGGCGGTACACCTCTTGGTTTACCTTGACTCCATGTTCGATGAAAACCAGAGGAGTGCGTCCATCTGCAGTCACTGCAGCCCAAACCATAACATAAGCTGGTGATTGCTTGCGCATGGCAACTCTTGTGTCCAAATTATCGTTGGACTTGTGCTCTAACCAAACACGATCATTTTGTTTATTCACATACTGTTGAATGGTGAAAATTTTCACATCAGAAAAGACAATTTTTGGAATCTCATCACGTTCGGCCAAGGTCTTCAATGCTCGTGTTCTTTCAATCCTAACTTTTTTTTGTGCCTCCGTAAGATCTTGAACTTTTTGTATCTTGTAGGGCTACAAGTGTAGTTCATTTTTCAATATGGTTTGAATGCTGTATCGTGAAACATGTAGACGTGCGGCTAATTGATTGGCACTTTGACGAGGATTTCGTTGGATTCGTTTCTTCACATTTCGTATCATTTCTTTCGATGTTGCTGCCTTTTTAGGACCGCATCTGTTACGTTTAGCGATGCTACCAGTTTTGTTGTATCGAGTTATGGTTCGATACACAAACATTTTATTCACATTCAAATGCTGGATCTGACGAACTATTGCTCTTTGTGAATTTCCACCCAAATACAGTGCAATTACACTATTACGTTTGAATTCCATTACGATTTTTTTATGAAGATATTAATTTAGAACAATTATTTGTTGATCACATGTAAACAACTAACCAAACTTCAATCTATCAAAAAATTGACGCGCGAAAATGACAACTACACAAATGACAGCAGAGTGAAGTCAGTAACATTTGGTCTCAGCCACCCTGTAGAAAGTACTAATTGTCCAGTGGATTTAATGTCCCTTGAAGATCAATTAATACCCTCCTTTTCATTCACGCACACACCACCCATTCACACTATTACGTATACCACCTGTGCATTGCAAACTCCATGTCAACCTGTACATTAACATGAACGGTGGGTCGGCGCTGAATTCTGCACTCCAACAGAGGGTCTTAGTTGTGTTTATTAACTTTACCGATCGTAATCGACGACGAAAATTCGCTTTGCATCCGGTGGAATTTGCTTCTGGTGGGATTTGAACCCAGTACCTCCCGGTCCAAGTGCCGAAGCTTTAACCACTGTACCACTTGTCCGGTAAAACATTGAGCATAGGGCTGTATTTGATGAAGTCTAATCATATCTTATAGTCATGAGTCAAACCAGGCTTCAAGGATTTGTTCCGACCAGTTTGATGCATGATAGGGTGATAAAGGGACCCAAAGTAAAATCTTATCAAAGAAATTTAAATCGGTTATCGATGTATTTCTATGGATGCTGTCCTTTTCACTCTTAGTGAGAAAAGCAGAATGTTAGGTAACTCATCCATTTGTTGAAACATCATTTCGAATGATCCAGTTGTATGCAAAATAACTAAATTGTAGCAAAACAATAAATTGTAGCAAAACACATAAACAATATAATTATAGCGAATGATAAATCTGCAAAAATCTGAGGCAGAAAAATTTCATGACTACAATATAGGGTGTCTCAGAAGTGGAGGATCAAACGAAGCTTAGTGATAGTATAGAGCTTATTTCCAACCAAAATGAAATTGTTGACGGTTCATAAGTTATTCCACTTTCAGTGTTTTCTGGTGAAATAATGCGCGTCCACAAAAAAATTAATTTAATAGAAACCAAAAGTTCTTTTGTTTATCAGCCTTTTTTAATACGATCTTGAAGGGTGTACCTTCCCAATTAAATGCATTTTATAAACTCTATTATCTTTTTTGAAATAAAAACCATTGTTTTACGAAGTGTTTTCGTTTCCCATAAATTTTAGTCGATTTTTAAGTGGTTCTGGTGGAAAAACAATGTACTACAGAAAATTAACCGGAAATCACGTATCCAGACAAATTCGCAAAAAATATTGTAATCATTTTGTGCCCTAAATTGTAGGGAATATGTCTAACGGTACTTGTATTATCACATTGACGTAAAATAAGACAGGGAATGGCACACAAAAGGCGTGATTTTTCTATGGAGCCAAGGAATCATTCAGCTTGAAAATCGAAAAACGATTCCCATTCAAACGGAAATTAGAGACAAATGAAACAGAATTTTGGAAAACACAGTATGAATTAAATTGTACACACAGTTTTCGTTTCGTTCCGACCTTTAAGTTGAATATGTCAAAATGTTTGGAAAACTGAAAACGTCGTCACGTTATTCAGTTAAGGGCGGAACCGAACCGAAAGAGTTGATCAAATTTAAAAAAAACTTAAACAATAACCTCAAATTATTAATTTTGACGTTTATGGTTATCTTTTTTATGTCAGCATGTCTTCACTTCATTCATTATTAAATTAATTGATTTGATATAATAAATAATTGATTGAATTCAAACAATATTGTGAGAACTAAAACAATTCGTTCTGTCAAATAACACAAAAAATACTTAAAACGAAACGAAAGCTATGTGCGTAAGAATTTATAAAGACTTATTGGAAACGAAACAAATACTCGTACCTCGAGCTTAATCATATTCAACTAATAAAAGAAGGTAAGATTTTTTTCGCAGAGTAAGTCGTTGCTTCGCTAAGCGAAGAAATTGAGTATCTAAAGCAAGAAAATGAAAACCTAAAAATGAATCGGGATTCAAAAGAAGATTGCGATATACGAAGCAATGAACCAGACAAACTCATCTATTCCACTGATGAAGTTGAATTGCAAAGAGAGACGGACTGGATCCTAAAGAAGAAAAAACAGTCCAGGAAGAGTAAGAAAAGAAAAGCTGAATCGTCACCTAAGGCTTAGCAACTAAATGGTAGGGGACAATCTAGTCCAGATTCAAGCGATGCTCTACCCAAAGCCGATCAACCAAAAGGTAGTAAATCTACCAAGATCATTACACAAATTTTGGTGCAACCGAAAGAAAAACCACCCCCACCAATAAATATTGTGGGTGTAACCAGTTACCCAGAAATTCATTCACTGATGGAATCGGTTACTAACAAAGACTATAAAGTAACAGCGTTAAATAATGTGTCATGTATCAGTGGTTCACTTACGAAAACAAACAGGCCCGAAAGTCATGGAAAGAGGTTTGCATTACTCTTGCTCAAGCAAAGAAATAATGGAAGTCTTACAAAATAAAGGTCTTAAATACTAGATCCTGTGAATATTGTTAAAAAAGAGAGAACAGAACTTCAGAAAGGAAACAAAATTATCGGTAAAAGGGGAGTCCCTCTTTGTATGCTAGTATTTGACAACAAAGAGAATGTTCAAAACATTTATGGAATAAAAGGAATCACATGAAGGTGAAAATTGAACCAATGAGGAGAACCACAACACGCATACCCCAATGCAAGAAATGCCAGGCATTTAATCACACCCAAAGATATTGCGGCCGGGATCCAAGATGTGTAAAATGCTCAGGTAATCATTTTACCCAGGCATGTACAATAGGGAGAGATGTGCCAGCCAAGTGTACAAATTGTATGGGCCAACATCCGGCTAAACAACTACAAAAATTAAGAGATAAAACAAGAAATCAACCGCAAAATCACGAAAATCGAAGGGTTCAAATATCAAATCAGATGAATCAAATCCCACAACCAAGCAATACAGGGCAAAGGAGTTCATTTGCGCAGGTAGTGAAAGGTTTGGGTTCAACCAAACATATGGGCTCTGAAAGTAACCAAATTATGGAAAACATTATGAACAGCATTGCAGCTATTACAAAGCGGGTAGATGACCAAAGTAAACTGAACAACATGATACTTGATCAACTGAAAAACACAACTTTTAAAATAGCAATCTGGAATGCGAACGGCATTATGCAACATATTCCAGAAATAGAAATATTTTTAAATTCAGAAAAAATCGACATTTTCTTAATATCTGAAAGCCATCTAGTTAAATCTTCGTTTGTTAAAATACGGGGTTATAACTTACATCACTCCATTCATCCAGCGGAAAGATCAAGAGGTGGTTCGGCATTACTAATAAAAGAAAATATAAAACACCATTTAGAATCAAATATCGAAGAAGAAACAATGCAAGTCACTACTGTAAGGATCCAAATTAAACACAGACAGCTTACTGTCACTGCAATATATTGTCCTCTCCGGGATAACTTGAAAAGGGAGGACTACCTTAAACTATTTAAATTGCTAGGACGTGATTTTATTATTGGAGGTGACTTTAATGCGAAAACACTTATTGGGGATCTAGACTTAAGACGTCAAAAGGTAAAGTGATCAAAAATCAATGTGATCTTTGCTCTAGTGGTTCCCCAACATACTGGCCCAGTGACGGAACGAAGATACCTGACCTACTAGACTTTTATGTAGCAAGAGGTATATCCCAGAAATACATTCACATTGAAGACAGTAATTCTCTAGTATCGGTTCATTCCCCGGTTATCATGACCGTCAGTGAAATGGTAATTCAAAGTGAGAGTGCACCCAGTTTAACAAATTCAAAAACAAACTGGGATCTCTTTCGTGAGGTATTGGAGGAAAAAATCAATCCCCAGGTGCCGATAAGAAATCCCCACCAGTTGGAAGATGAATTAGAACAACTCAATGAAGCCATCCACTATGCTGCTTTGGCAAGTACCCCCATTATACAAAATAAGAAGAAGCTTAACATATTCTACCAAATGGAAGTTAGAGAGTTGGTAAGACAAAAACGACGGGCACATAAAACCTGGCAAATAACTAGAACACCGGAGAACAGAACAATTCTTAACGATTTAGGTAACAGTCTCAAATCTCTTCTTAAAGAAGTTAAAACTGCATCAATCAACAGATATCTAGTAAGCCTAACCGATGAAAAAAAATCTGATTATTATCTGTGGAAGGCGACGAAGGAACTCAAAAGCCCCAAAACGCAAGTGCCTCCACTTAAAAAGGAGAATGGAACCTGGGCATGAGGTCCTAAAGATAAGGCTGATCTGTTTGCTGAGTATCTCGAGGATACCTTCCAACCACTACCAAGGCAAACGGCCAATGAAAATATAATGTCAATCCAAAAGCTAGATGATCTTGATATACGCCCAGTAACTCTCAAAGAATTAAAAGAAGAAGTGATAAGCAACATGAATATTAAAAAAGCCCCAGGATATGACTTGATTGCTGCTCCCTGTATTGGGTTCTGCAGACTAATTCTTTCTGTTAAATGTGTTTGGAAAAGATCTCAATTGGTTTTGGAGCTCGTTAATTTCGGGTTGCTCTCTTTCATAATCATTGTTTGGCTAAGTATCATAATAACTGGTGAATGATCTGACGATAGACTTTCACTGTTCTCTACATGAATATAATTATCTGAAATCCCTCTTGTAATAAAGAAGTCTATAAGATCTGGAGTCTTACTGATATCCGTAGGCCAATAGGTTGGTGTACCGCCTGAGTGAAACTTGCATTTTAGTTGTTTGCCTGCTGCGAACAGTTCTTTTCCTTTAGCAATCGTTAACCTTGATCTCCAATAAATAATTTTTGTATTATAGTCACCTCCAATTAAGAATACACTTCCTAGTGTTTTGGGAAGATTAGTATAATCCACTTGTTTCAGATTGTATCTTGGAGGGCAGTATATTGCTGAGATACTACAAGTTTTAATATTGCTTAATTGTTTTTTGATTGTTGTGGCTTGCATGGAGAGCTTCTTGACTTTAAGTTCTTCGTTATGTTTTATATGATCTTTTATGAGGATAGCTGATCCACCTCTAGCTTCTTTGTTCTCTGGATGTAATTGCTATCCTCTTATTTTACAGAATGAAGTTTTGGTGAAATGGGATTCTGATATAAGACATAGCCCATTTGCATTCCAGGTTACAATTCGTATTGTTTTATTCATTTCTTTTGTTTATAATTCGATTTTATTTAATTTATATTTTGATACACTCGATCAAGGTTTTCTTCTGCTCATTTATTCAAACTAGGTTGTGAGTTCATTTCTTCTAGTGTGTTCTGCAGACTCATTTCCTGCGAGATAAGCTTTTTGTTGAGGTTCTCTAGATTTCTCAGTATGTCCTGTAAAACGAGATCCACTTTTAACTGTTTCTGCTCTGTTTGCTGAACTATTTGTGCATAAGTAACGTTTTCATTTACTCGCCCTCTTTGTGTGTTGAGATTAGGAGTTGACGATTTAGGCTCCGTGTTGTTTTTATAGATTGTACATATCTTGATGTATCTGATTTGCGTGGTTTATCTTTCATTTTCTGTAGTTCTACTGCTACTTCACATCCTCTGTAGTTGGCTGGATGCTGGCTTTTACAGTTGATACACTGCGGTGTTGTATTTCGGAGAACTTTGCAATCGTTTCCATCGTGTTTTCCTACACATTTAACACATGTTGCTTCACGATGGCTGGTACTTTTGATTATGATTATAACCTTGACAGATTTTATATTGAGGGATTAGTGGAGTGACCTTTCTCGGTATTTCTATTTTAACTCTGAGGTTGAGAGCCTTAATATTATAACGATTTTCGATTTTTTCTTGATTGTCAAAGGTTAGCATGAAACGTGGGAGTTCTCTTCTCATGATTTCAACATTTCCTTCCTTATTTTATCGTTTCTCGTTTTGATGATGCTGACTGCATCGATTATTGTGAGGTATATCACTGGTGACCAACAGAATTTATTTTGCTAGCTAGAGCTTTATAATCTTCAGGCTCTGTTGTGTTTATTTTCCAAATATTATTACTGAGCGATATTACTTTGTATGTAGTTATTTCGTACTACTTCTTTCACCAGTTTCTGAATACTACCGTGATTTGTTATTCCTAAAATATAGATCGGGGGTGGAATCTTCTTTTGTGGCTCATGCACTTTTGGTGTAATGATTGCATTGGCAGTTTTAATGTGGGTTTGAATTGGCTCAACTTCTGGTGATGATTCAGCTTTCCTTCTTGCTTGGATTGGTTTCTTTTCTTGCTTTATTATTTGTTCTTCCATTTAAGTAGTACTAGGAACAGGATCAGCCTGGTTGCCTACCGACGATTTCCTTTGCAATGTCGCGTTACTCCCTCCAGAATCATTTTATTTTTTTGTTGATCATCTGCTATACTGTTTCTCTACTACGTAGGAATTTGACACCACAACCGTTCGATCTACAGTACATTGCGCAGGATGCGCCACGAGGAGGCTGTCAACTTGCACCCCTTTTTAACATATAAACCTAGAAAAAACATCTTAGAATTATTTAGCTCAAGCTCTACCAATTTAATTAACTGTGATACTTTACATAAAAAAATAATAAAATTATTTCAATTTAGAATTAATTGCAAGTTAGGCGAAAAAAAAGGCGCGAACAAATTCGCTAATTACTAGAGTTAGTTGTTGGAAGAATTATTGAGATAATTAAGAGTTGAGGGATATCCATCAGATTTGCGCTTATAATTAATGAATTTATAGAATTGACGGGGATCTTGAAAGCCTTCAGTTTGAACGAAAATTAGTTACTATTTCTGTTTAAATTCTTCGAGAAACTCGAGTAAATTTATAACAATGAAATGAGTTACGGGTTTTAATATAAGTTCGCCATGCCGAGTTCTTCTTATTGCACAGTGAAAGAATCTTTCTATCACACCACTAGGAAGCCTGAGGATTTCTTGTGCGAGAAATTCGAAATTAGCTCTTCTAAAGTGAAAGTTCACAGAGTTTTCGACCGTGGCATTATTATCAGTAGCCTTATAAGCAAAAGTCACAGGTAACGGTGGATGATACTCGTCGACCGACCTCACATAAACAAAGTACTGTTTGTTCAAACAGTAAATTGAGTGCATCCGAGGTAAAAATCAGGTTTATTTGTTTACAATTATTGTTCCTGACTAATCTGTTGCAAGTCTCACGAGTTAAAATTATCAACAAAGACTTGTTCATGGGTAGCTGATATTTCAGTTGCTATCAATCACAACCTGCTTAATCATCTTCAGAAACTTTTTTGTGGCGTCTAAATCTTAACATAAAAGAGCTAGTGTATGATGATATAGAGCTATGATGATAATGTCAGTGACGTTATTCATTTGATGAACTGTAGCTAATTTTTGAAGTTTGCAGGTCTTCCGAATATGTAAATCATGCAAGTATTCTAGATTGAATTTGATTCCCTGTTCTGTAATATTTCATTGTAGTGGTTTCAGTAGAAGAATTAGGATGTTTTAACTTCTTTGTTGGGAAAAATCCAGCCTTTGACCTCGAATGTTTCATTTTGATATTGAATCCTCTCCAAGTGTTTAGTTGAGTTGTTGTAAACGACTGAGTTGCCGTTTACTGGTTTAATTATTTCATTCTCGTTAAATATAAATTCACATCCAGCATAGAATTCGCATAAGTTGCCTAATATAATGATCTCTTTCATTAGCATGTAGCTAGTTAAGATCATAAATGCTAAGTTCCAATGTTTTTATATTGTTCATCTTCATTTTCGATAATCCCGTCTCGACTTTTAAAAATTCCGTCCCAATCTGTTGCATCTGGTGAATCAGCAATACACTTCAAAGCGGAACCAATCCAGTTAATTGATCGTCTTGATATGGAACTGAAATTTAAAGACGCTTGTTGAGTGGATTCCCTTTAATTCTGCCTTTAGTCTGTTTAAAATTTCTGCATAGCTTCTAAGGTCAATGTGATGAACTATTTTAAAATGTCCACTTAGTGGATTCCCGCTCCCTATTTGTGTGTCGTTTGTTCGACACTATTTGTGTGTCGTACTGGTATATTTTTAGGGACGTTGTCATTGTGCAAGGCATGAGATAAAAGTAAATACGTAATTTTTATTTAGCCATGTTTTTGGCTGTTTGTGGTAACTGTCACTTTATTGTCTTACGCAATGATCTCCTTTCTAAATTTGGATTTTGTTTTTCCTTGAATTTGTTTGATGACAGTATACTGCCTCTCCGACTTCATACGTTTTGATTACGCTGATTTTTCTTCAAATTCCCTCTTTGCAATTTTAGCTTTTGGTTTCTTCTAATTCGCTCTATTAAGTTTTGATAATTACAGTGACAGAATGTATTGTATTCTTGTATCTGTCCACTGCAATATCGATCAAATCCTTGATATTTAGATCATTGTACTCGCATCTTGAATAAATCCTTTATATCGTTCTATTCACTTCACTTTTATTAGATGGCGTTCAATGAGTTTGAATTTGAATTGAATCCCTCAAGCGTAATGCTGTTCTATCTTTGATGTGGAAATAATCTCGCTATTATTAAGAGCGTCGATTTGTAGAATTCAGAGTAGGTCTACTAGTCATGAATCGCAAGCTTGTGCTTTTGCGATCGTGATAACATCGAATCATGTTGGTGCGGAGGCAATCTCGTGATCGGATGTCCGAGAAAGTGTGTCGGCGACCACATTATTCTTTGCTCTGTATATGTGGAATATCTGTCGTGAAATGAGAGACAACATCTAAGTGATGTGCTTGCCTTGGGTTGCGTTCCGTTTTAGAGGAAATTGTTCACCTAGCATAAACCGCTTATTTTGTGGTCGCTAAATTTTACGAATTCCCGATCTTCGATAAAGTCTCGAAAATGTTATATTGCTTGGAAGATTGCAAGCAATTCACAATCAAATGCGGAATATTTTCTTTCGGTATCTGATAATTTCTTGAAGGCAAATCAAAGAGATCCCCATGTCTCTTTATTTAGTTAGTGTAACACGGCACCTATAGCTTTGTTAGATGCTATATTTTGTTGCATTCAGTGGAAGAGCAATATTTACTAGCTGTTTGGGTTTCTAGGAAAGGGGTGCCAATTGTGAGTAAATTGGGGCAATAATCTCTGCGAATTTTGGGATGAACCGGTGGCAGTAGTTTACCATACTGACAAATTGTTGAATTTGCTTAACGTTTTGCGATGCTGAGAATACTCTAATTGCATTAATTCATCCTTTGGACGGCCTAATGCCATTAGGTGTAATTTTGTAGCTAAGGAAGTCAAGATTGCTTCTCCCAAACACACATTTTGCTATGTTAGTATTGACGCCATAATTTTATAATTTTTGGAACAGTTGTTCCAAATGGAGTAAATGTTGCTTTCCATTTTTAGATGCCACAAGAATGTTGTCAGTATATACAGAAACAAAATCCAGATCTCGATCACAATTTCGTTGCTGAAACGCTGGAATGTATTTCTGCATTTCTGAATCCAATCGGCATTCGGGAGAATTCAAATAAGCCAAATGGTGTGGTAATTGCGGTTTTATATATGTCGTCAGGAGCAATTTGAATAGGCTCTGACGAGATCGATTTTCGAGAAAATCGTGCAACTATGTTATTGCATGGAGAAATTTTAGATGTGGAGATTAACTGGGTAACTGTCAGGAATTGTAACTGCGTTAAGCCTCCTGTAGTCCTCACATGGTCGGTCTCCAGTCGTTGTCCTTCTTCCTCACCATGTGCAATGGATATGATACCACCATATGTTGAAAGTCTATGAAAGTTGCTTTGTGGCGGATTGGATCAAATATTTTTGGTCTTGAAAATGGTAGATGGCTTGAAGTTGCGATGTAGCGTACTCGCCATTGTTGATTATGTAAAACAATGGAGATGGTGTATCAACGCATGCTGATGTTGCGTTGATTGCAAGCTTTGTAGATGATGGGGTGGTTGACGTTGGCAAGAATGAATGCATGTTTGAAAGAACGTCTTAATCCAATGTCAACGTTGAGTAATTTGGTACCAAAAGTGTTTATTGTGGTACCATCTGCTGCAGTATTATCCATCAGAAATGTGATTTTATTTTCCGAATCCCGAATAAATAAGCGGCTATGCTGGGGATGTGTAAGGTCTGCCGCTGCGAGCTTAAGTTTTATTGGTTTGGAGATCTCGTTTTTTGTGTAACAAAAGCGCATGGTTGATTGCATTTTGATCCTCCGTGGCCAAATTTTTCGTGATACCAACACCAGTTGTGTGAAAATTAGTATCTTGGCGTTTGTCGCTGTGTGTGTAAAATATGTTCTTGCCTAATCAACCTGTCGTTAATTTTTTGAGCATATTTTCGAGGTGGATATTGCTTGTACTTGGCATTATTAGTTCGCGTGTCGCGATTAATCGAACTGAAATTTTGAGTTGGAGTGCCAACCAAATTGTGTAATTTGTTGGCAATACAAGCGAAATCCTCTTCAGGTTTATATTGTTTGTATGTAATTAGGGAGCGGCTTGATCCATAGTTTTATAATGACATCGGCCGTGAAATTCTTGCCGACCAACGAATTAAGTCGGTGTTACACATGTCCGATGGTTTTCGATCGCCTAATTCAATTGTGCCGGGTATTGTTTCTAATTTACGCTCCTCGAAAATGGAGTACCGATCAATTGGAACTTTTTTAACTGTCTCGTATCTATTTTGGACTGGAGGGCATTGTAAGATGTAATTGATCTTCTCCGCTTGTGTTACTGAGAGTGATAGCACAAGGTGTGCAAACTTTTGTTTGTCACTAATATTTTTGTTCGTGTTGAACATTATTTCGGTAGTCTAGAACCAACTCGTTTGGTTGGTTTCCCAGAACGCTGGTAGTTGCGGAAATAGTTTTGACTTTGCTATCTCAGTCGCATGTGACCAATAATAAATAAAAACTATTTTTGGTTTCACTTCAAATTTCAATAAAAACATAAAAAGTTTGCCTTTACACAAAAGAGAATTAAGATGTATATCGAGCGGTTCCAATTGCAGCCTCAAAGAATTTGCCGAATTCGTACTGTGTCTAATGGCCAGAGAATTATGTTTTAACAACATTATGGTAAGGAAAGCAAATCGAATAATCTATTAGTTCGTGGCTCAATTTTTATAGTCTCGTGTCAACAACTTATATAGACTACGGTACGTAAATTTCAAAATTTCTTCTTTCATAATGCAATCCAAAATGCAACTGCAACGTTTTATAAAAATCTGTTAGTTCCTGTTCTCGTACATTTTGTAGAGGTAAACAATGTTACTAAAAGACATAAGTATACACGACTGTATTGCTATGTACATTTACTTTGATTAAATTAACATTAACATAAATGAATTTTTTAAATTTACCCGGAATCGAAATAGCAAAACATCTTCGAACGTTTTTTATTTTTTTTTATTTCTTAAATATAAAAGATTGAACAGTAATACATTACAATAATAATTCTCAAGGTAAGACATCGAACATGTTCGATGGTTGGGAAATTTATTCTTTGGTTTACACGCGGTTTGGTTGCATATCGTAAGTATTTATGGATCACGCCGGCTGGCTGTTGTGCAATACGATCAGTATTATTACATGCTGACATATAACGCATTCGAGTCTTACCCCACGATCATCAACGTGTTTACCCTAATGTTAATATTTTATACTGTAGTAATATTAAAATGAAAACGGAAACTCAATATTATTATAATTTAAAAGTGTATAAATGAAAATTAATTTTTTAAACTTTTCCATTTATAAAATAAATGTGCATTTATAGTCTTGAAAGATGAAAGGTACTCGTATGGTGTGAGCAAAAATATGCGGTTCGGTGGGTTGGGAGATGGAATTAATATACAATTCATTGATATAAATATTGATTAGGTATTATCCTGTTTTATACAACTTGATTTATTTGATTTATTACGCGGTGTAATGTATATGACATTGTTGTTGGCGTAAAGGCTAATATTGCTTATTTCAAAATTGAAAGCAAGTCTCTTTTGTACTTCACGCCGTATATTCGGCGTCATTTATTTAAAAAAAATATTTATTTAAAACTAATAAACTTTAACACTTTACATAAAATTAAAGCAGATAAAAGTCAAAATTATATGGCTCTTCATATTCCTTTCGTACAAGAATGTTCTAGAATCTGCCGAAAAGAAACAGCAAATTCATTTTTTTATGTTCGTAAAGGTTAGACTCGTGTTCTTTTTTATATTTGCTGATTTTACAAAGTCCATACCACTGTCGCCCTTATTGGCGACAAATTAGAAGAATCTTCGTTTGATGGCGGCATTCGTGATGCTGGTAAATTATTTGAACTTACGTCGAGTACCGGTCTTGTGTATATTCCCTTTGAGGTGCTCACTACAACACTACTCACTACTATTTCGACGATCTTCATCCACTGAAAGGGCTCATGCCAGTTTGTTCGTTTGGTAAGTGTTTTCAGATATTCGTTCACCCAACTTTTCTAGAATTTATCAGCGACCATTTGTAATATTCTCCATGACTTTCTAAACAAAATATCGTGATCATAAAATTTTCTAGGAGGAGGAAGTTCATTAGATGATCCGATTAGAAAATGGTTAGGTGTAAGCGCCTCATCGCATTTGCTGTCCAAGGGAATGTATGTTAATTTTCGAGCATTTATAATCTTTCTATCTCGCTTAGATTGGTACATATAAGAGCTAATCTGACCGCTTTCTGCACCCATATGCGGTAGAGCAGGTGTTATGAATTTCCACTTTCTTGTGGGAGGCTCTTCAACTAATTGTTTAGTGTTTAGTATTTAAATTTGTTCCATTATCGGAATATATTTCTAAAGCTCCTCTTCTGGCTATAAATTAAGGCATGCAATTTTAACACCCCGAGGTTTTTCCGTTTTACGCCCATTCTTTATTTCCAGTGGTCCGAAGTAGTGTACACTCATAAAAGTAAACGACCTAGTATTTGCAGCTAATCTGGCTTGTAGCAATTGGCACATTTCCGGAACTATGCTCGTTTATTCTTACATTGTTGGCAATACGTTCGACTAATCTGCTTGACCAGCGACCGAAGCCTAGTAATATAGTACCGTTGATGGATTTCATTCACTACTGACTCATTCATTATTCAACAGCAGCTACTTAGTATGAACATTTAGCACAATTAGTATTGTAATATGGTGCGCATTCGGAAGAATATTTTTAACATATATCGCAACGTCCTCAATTTCGTCGATTCTCTCGGATCCTTAGCATGAATTTCTTATCAAGGTACGGCGACAACTGATAAAGTGAGCTCTTTCGAGATATGTTTTGATCTTGTGAAATATTATTTGTTTCTTCCTCGTACCTTTCCCATTGAGCTCCAACAATTCATCGGAGCCTAATGGCCCCGTTAATCTATCAAGTCTCTTGAGTTTTACCCTGATGTTGTTGATGTACTGCAATACATTTGACATCCTGTATTGTAACGAACTTAGGAGTTCCAATTTGATGTATCGGTATATATCGGCACTCTCCGGTTGGTTCAGTAACATTCGATATTAATGTCTGTGCGGTCAGTTTTCTTCAGATTGAAGTATAAATTGTGGTCCTGTGAACCATCGACTTTTTGATGTTATTGTGCGAACCTTTTCCATTTTGTTGCTTCGTCTGTTACTTTCTCCTTTGCTGGAATGCATCGCCACTCATCGGTCAATGTGATCCGCTCGAAACTAACCAATAACTGTAGTAGAATTAACCCAAAGCATACATTTGTCTATTTTGCGGCCATAGCTCTAATCATGGAATTGAGATTGCTTTAAGCGGGGATGTCTTTGTTTTCGCGCTCACCAAGCAGCATTGCACGTTCATTGCTGTTTTTGTTCGAAAATAAGCCACCGCTGCATTTCCGTTTTCGGAGTAGAATCTGCGAAAATATGTAGTTGAACAGATTATATAACTGATGAAATCGTGGAATTTTGACTTTTTCTATTTTCGGCAGCAATTTTATCCACATCAGCCACTTATCATATTTCTGGTCGAGAATCTCTTCATCCCAATTTATTTTTGATCGCCATATTTCCTGCATCAATATCTAAGCGTAAGCCAAGAAATTTGCTATTAGGCCCAGGAGATCGTAAATGGACATGGTGATACGTAGTACCAAACGTTTATTGGGCTTTGCTACCGGTAGTATTTTTGACTAATTCGATGACGGGCCCCCATGGAAAATCTTTGCGGTTCACTTTTCCTGACTCATATAATGCTGTCAAAACCTTTGTCGAATTTGTTTTCCAATTTCTGATCTCAAGTCCAGTCTTTTATCTTCTTCGTCAAAACTTTGGAACTAATCAGTCATCTACATAGTAGTTTTTTAGTATCGCGTTTGTTGCCGCTGAATATTGTTGCGCATGCTCAATGGCATTTATAATTTTTACGTATTGTACTGATGACGGTGAACCGAATGATTACTTATATAAGTTTCTGGTTCTGGAGTATCTTATTCCTGCCAGTTGAATCGAATTTGATGGAACATCTCTCGAATATCTCCACATATTGTCACAGCCTGATACAAAATTCCGAGTAGTGGCGATAACTGGTTAAAACTTTAAGCAGCATGATAATGAGTGAAACCCCTCTCACCTTGGCTGCCGCATCCCAAACAGTACGAAATTTACGCGGAGATACCACGTTCTAACATTTCTCTTTTTTCTTCTCCTACTAATTTGCGGGCGTAGCCCTTTGCCACATATTCCAGCATCTGTTTTTTAACACAGCCATAGTAATCCCGTTTCGAAATAGTATCCTTTTCGAATAGTAGTTTTCTCGAATAGTATTCAGGCTCTCTCGTCTTCTTTTGATTCCAACAATTCAATCGGCCGATTCACACCATACGACTCGATTGTATAAAACGATTTGTCCATAATTGTGTCAGTTCAACATCATTACATCATTAATTGCCATATGCCAATTGTCTAAGCCAATCAAAATTTTGGGCTCTGCTCTATTGTATGATTTGAGAGGAATATCCATATCTAGACTCTGTTTTGGAAGTCCCAAAATCTGTACAGCGCGCACTCCGTATATAATCACTTTCTGTGAATCCTTCACTAGTTGAGATGAGTTGCATTTTAGGAATAGCGTTTCCTTTTCACCTTTCAGCTTTAGTGCAGTTGTCTTGTTGTATAATGTTACTGGTATAATACGGAACAGTACCTCTGGTGTTGAGTGTCGGTGTACACCTAAATTTGAACTACTATCGTCAATTTTTTGTTCTTTGCTCTATTGGCTTATTCGAGGGTACCTGTTTTATGTTGTTTGAGTTTGGATTGTGCAACAAGTAGTGATGTTGTCGTTTGTAACCGTCAACGGCGGATAAGACTGTGTAAATCTGTTAAACAGACTTTGCATAATGCTTTATATTTAACTATAGCTTCCATCTTTGCTGTCGACTGCAGCTATCTAACTTTGCATCACTTATTGGTACCACTTCACTGGCTGCCTCTGCGAGATTGTATAGCCCCCGCTAAAGGCGCTTAATGAAGCATTGCCGAATAATAACTTATACATGCCCCATTCCAATTTAGTTGCTGTGGGCAACTTTTCTCTGAGTTCATACAGAAGAGTTGGGTTACTTAGATGCTCTTCAAGTTCACTAGCTCATATTGTAGCTTCCAAATTTCGTATCGATAGTGCAAAATGTATTAGTTGATGTAAATTGTCTGATTTAATTTTGGGCTCGCCTTTTACTTTGTTCACTAATGTTAAAATTCTGTATCAGGACGATCAAATCTCATTCGTAAGGTACTTGTTATCGATAGCAAACTTCGTCAGCATTGGATGCTTTACCTCTTAAACAGCGTCGTAGTTGTATAATATTTTGTCCATTTGAGAAATTACACTGTTATATCGACTTTCCGCTGGATCTCCCGTAAATATTGGAAGTCTGCGAGGGAGTGCTGCTAGTTGTCTGGTTGATAATATAAACTGTTTTTATATGGTCGCCGCCGATGAACTGTATTTCTGTTGGTCGCAGGATTTTTTCTCGTTGCAGGCCCAAGTTCTTATTTTAGATTTACCAAAATGATTGCTATTTTTGTTGTTTCGTTTCATCGGATGATTTGTTTTGCAATTTTAGTTTTGTAAAAGATTCATGTGACCGTTCGATATAATATGAGCTGCGGATAAAATATTTGTTTTTCATTTGCCTTAGTTGTGTTCAGTGGATTCTCGGCAATCGATGAGCCTTCATTCTGCTCATGAATGTTTGTCACTTGCGCGTGTTCCAGCACTGTTCGATCACGATTTAGATGTGTGGTTTGATCAGGTTCGCAACTTCATAGGCTCTTCATATTTTTTTATATTTACTTATATGCAACACAACGCATCACTCACATTATTGCTGATTTTTCAAAGTTCATGCCAATGTCGCTTGGTGTCGCTAGCAATTACATACTAATATATACAACACTATTTTGTCTCGTTGCAGATATACAACATCGCCTAGATACGAACTTGAACCCACCAATTTAAATTTTAATAATAGTAGTAATAGTAGTAGTAGTAGTAATTTGTTAAAATTACCACCACATCAACAAATACACCATAATAACAATAATAATAGTAGTTTATATATAAAATTAGAAGCGACCAGCGACCATGAAAACCATACAGCGATCAAGCAGCGGAAAATTCATAAATGTGATGAACCCGGATGTGATAAAGTGTACACGAAAAGTTCTCATTTGAAGGCGCACAAGAGGACGCATACGGGGGAGAAACCATATATTTGCACGTGGGAGGGATGCATTTGGAGATTTGCTCGATCCGATGAATTAACCCGGCACTATCGTAAACACACGGGCTTGAGACCATTCCGATGTAAATTATGTACGCGATCGTTTAGTCGCTCCGATCATTTATCGCTTCATATGAGACGACACTAATTTATTATTATTATTATTATTAAGTAAATCTGATTTTTTATGCCAGTAATATAGAAAATGTTAAGAGCCAGTTAAAAAAAAAACAAAATGTTAAGTTTTAAATATTATTATATAAAATATAAAAAATTTAAAGGTGCATTATTTATTTTTATATATACAAACCAGATAAATATATTTATGTAAAATAGTTTAATTTAATAGTGATATTTTTTTATAAGAGATGGCGCTAGATTTAATTTTATAGATAACACATAGATGGCATTAGTAACTCAAATTTCATTATCTCATGAATTTATAAATTATAAATTTATCATACACGCATAAATAAAATGGGTTCAATGGGCATTATTAATTTTTATTTGTATAATTTAATATTATTAATTTATAAAATAATAATTTATAAACACCATCTCTTATCAATTTTATGTATTAGAATGTTTAGTACAGAAACAAAAAAAAAATTATTAAAAATAATAATTTGGGGCCAGTGTTTTATACTTTTACTATATATAATTTTATTTTATTTATTTATTTAAATCCACGAGAAAAATACTCTTTGATATATAAATATAATTTTTAGCGTGTATAAATTGTATTTTTTTTAGAAAATATTAAAATATATAAAAATTGAATGAAGTTCGATTTATGGGTATACCAATTTGTAAATTGTAGTTAGACAAATATATTTGTTTAGGAACTAAATTACTTCTTTTACCTACCTAATCTCTGCCTAGTTTACCACTTCATTTAAAATAAATAATAATTACAAATTTCTCATAAGCAATATGATTTCGTGATCGCACAAAAACATACGAGTTATTTCAAAACATGATCTACATTTTATAATTAATCATTGTACACCGCACATCTGTCGATCATTTGATCATCACATAATAGACCAATTTTTTTTTGTAATTTCACGATCAACTTCGCTCAACGTACACAGCGTGCGAATATTATGTACATATGTACATAATAATTCTATTCCAAGCACCCAATTATTGGGCAAGATTAATGATCGTGCATATATCGTTTGTCATACGATCATTAACAATTGAAAATTGCATTTCACAATCAAAAAGACAATAATTTTGCTCAATTTAATTATCGATATAATTCTAATTTTTTAACTCTAACCAATTTTCTTATAACACTACATTAATTAATTTTTAAGTGGCATTAATTATATAAAATTAAAATTTACTTAAGTTTTTAAGTTTACCTTTAGTAATTTTTATTTTGTTGTTTGTTTGTTCAAAACAATTATGTGAACCGTAAGCCAGTAAATCAAAAACAAAAAAAAAGCGAAATGTAAATTTATTATTACTATTTTTTTATATTAATTAAATTAATAAATAAAGAATTAATATATATTTTGTACAGTTAAATTATAAAACAAAATAATACAGATTATATCACATATTTAAATTTTTATTAAATTATAGAGTTTTTTTAATGAAAAATAAATTATGAAAAAGAAATGATTTTGGGGTTTTCTAATTGCACGCTTGGAGAATGGGCGAGCTACGGCATTTCGGTATGTATACCATAAAACTTAGGAAGAAAGTAAGCTAATTGATATTTATCTATACATAATATTTGTAGTTTAATTAATCTGTACCATTAAATTATATGAAATTGATGTTAAACACATTAAAAACTCTAAATTACCTACATTACCTACCGTATAACGCTATCAATAAAAATGATTTGGCCAATTACGCAATTTGATAGCGAATTTGTAATTAATCAATTATTTAAGATGTGAATCCAATTCGATTTACTGCAAACCAGTTAATTTTGCTCGAAAGCACTTGGGTCGTTTAAACGTAGACAGTCTAACAAGATAATCGCTGTCAAATTACCACGATAATTTTAAAAAAAATTTACGAGTTCGGCAATAAAATTTTATTTCCTAAACTTAAAACTGCTTGCGAATTGAGAATAACAGAATGCGATAATGGCGTTTTCTACGTGCACGAAAAGCAAGATGCACTTCTGATGCATTTGTTGAAGTGAAAGGCTCTAACACCTGAACTGTGTGCAATTGAAAATGCGAGAATTTTCTGGTATTAAGATATTAATTTTTATTGCAGCACAACATAAAGGCGGAGAGAAGAAGAAACAAATTTTCTATAGGAATAGAAGGAACATTAAAATACGGTTACGATGTTTCTAACAATTAGCAAAAAATATATATTAAGTATGGATATACAGTAGATGCAATAAATTTATCTTTAGCGTATTGTTTTGTACAGTATATTAGGCGAAAGGCTGCAAAAGTTGGATGATCGGACTTTGCTAAATCTTAGCAAAATTATAAATGTTCAGCACACTAAAAATATTGTTATGGAATGTTAATGGTCTGCTAAGACATCAACAAGAACTACAAGAAGTGAAACTAAACATTCCCACATCATTAAATTTAGAGTTACAATAAAAGAAAATAGACTACAATTGTAAATAAAAGCAATAAAAAATATTGTAATGTACTGGCAGGTTTGTCAACCAAGTCAATTGGACCAAACGAGTTAACAACCGCACTGAACAATTGTCAAGGGAAATTCAGAAATTAAAAAGTGAGATAAAATTACTCCTACTTGAGTAAATTGAGGAATGGCAGAAATACTGACTACCCACTTTGGAAAGCATCTAAACAGTTAACATACCAACAATGCAGCTTCATGCAAATTCGAAAGATTTGCTGACGACCTTGAACATATATTTCAACCACATGAACATCAAACTGAAGAAATGTGTGAAATAACTGTATTACAGGAGCTTAGAGATGTTACACCTACACGACCTACTGAAGTAGTAAATGAAATCAAGACCAATATGAAATCGATTAAAGCACCAGGCTTCGATTTAGTAACCAGTGAAACCTTAAAGAAACACCCAAGAAAGGTTATAGTAAAAATAGTTCATATCACAAATCCTGTTACGAATTTCGGGCGTTCGATACGGATTCGCATTGGATTTTTCAAGAATAACACACGCGTTAAAGCTACAAATTTTATTTACATCAATACCTTTAACTTCATTAACAAGTCACTGTTTCACTATTTATCACTGTTTACTAATTTCACTTTTACTTTTCGCATTGTTCAATTTTTACTTCTAATTTTTACTTCTATCTGGTGATGTGTGCGTATTGCAATTGTTAATCAGTTGCATGTAGTTTTATTCGCGAACATTCCATGTCATCTACTCCACAGGGGGCCTAATCTGAAATATTCAACTTCGGATCTGCCGCGGATTTTCGCATTATGATTTTTTTTCGTAAAATCCGAAATCGTAAAATCCGCCTAATTATGAAACGAAAAGAGAAAACGAAATCGGATTTTCCGAAAATCGAATGTCAAAATCCGTCTGCTATTTAGTTGAGGTGGTTTTATTACATATAAAATGTTCCCTCGATTTTACGGACCCCGATTTAGCGGACGCTCGATTTAGCGGACCTCGATTTAGCGGACCCTCGATTTAACGGACAATTTTTTATTTCCCATTTTTCGGTTGCCGATTATGATGGGGTTGAGTATGTTGGTTGGAAATGGGATTCTTAAATTTTTTATGGAAAAAATTTTGGAATATGGCAACCTGGGACGAAACTCGGTAATTTAAACTTGGACGGAACTAGGTAATAAGCAGGCGTCTTTCTTGCGCGGCTGCAAGCGGCTCGTGACGTTAACATGTTTTTGGTAAGGTTGGATGCCTTAACATCTATCACCAGTACGTGACCCACTCATGGAATTTGTGAGTTGAGCGGCAGGCCTAGGTATTTCTCACGAAATACACTTTATGAACCCTACACAAAGGGCTCGGATAAACTTTTAGTATTATTCTTATCAACAACGACCTCGAAAACTGTTCACGGGAACATGGAATATGATGTCTTCTAAGACCTTGAGATCTTCAGAATCTGTCGCACCAAGCAAAAAATTTACACTTTCAAGGTACTTACAAGGCAATACAAGAGTATAAATGGTCTGAGAGTTAATTCCATAAAACAACCAATAATTACACTCTCCACTACAGCAATAATCAGAAAAGAGGAAAATTAGGATTCGATTTCTCATCCTCTCGCGAGTACAGCGGTTTATCATTTTATAATCCCATATTTATCCATCGTGCCGAATTTCATTATTATCGGTTAAGTAATAGACGTGTTCCGTTCAAGGTGGCCATATTAAAAAGCTTCTTCTAGAAATCGTTAATGAATCTCATTTCCATTAAACAGATCCAATTGCATCGTAATCCATCCCAATCCCAGGTGACCAGAATTTCTTCCTAAAATCAGTTAAGAATCCAATTTTCATCCAACATACCCAATCCCAACCTAATCGGCTAGAAATGCCTGAGTTCCGTCCCAGATGGCCATATTTCAGAACTTCTTCCAAAAACTGTTTATCAATCTCATTTCCATCCAACAAGCAAAATTCCATCATAATCGGTTAAGAAAATATCGAGTCGTGTCCTACCTAGGTGGCCATATTCCAGAACAAGTGCAAAGCCTATAGACGATTAAATTTAAAAACATTCGGATTTCACGGATTTAACGGACTCTCCAATTAGTCCGTTAAATCGAGGTTTTACTGTATTTATTTTTTTGTGAATTTGCTGGGACTACAACCGGCGAACAGTTTGAATTATTTGTAAATTTTATAGAGTGAAATGAGGTGATCGCGAGAAATTTCCTAAATTCGATCGTCCGATTTTTCATCGCTTAAATGCATAAAAAAGCCTATGGTGTACATTTTGTATTTTTTATCAACCCCAATTACGACCCACTACTCCACTAGTTTCATAATAGGTAAATTCGCGGCGAATTTTTCGATATTCGGATTTTTCGATATTGGAAAAATTTGAAATCAGAAAAATTACATAATAGCCCTTCTGTCTTAATAATTAACGCCGTTGAATATATCGATATATATTAAGCATAAGAATCGGTATACACCTCAACAACAGTACCACCCAGTATTTGATCTGTGTAGAGTAGATTTCGTAACATTAACCCCACGTTAAATCATTTCGTTCCGAGCAAACACATCCCATGTTGTATTGCGACAATCTATTGCGTTTGACGACTTTCCATAAAGCTCTAAGGTTTTTTGTACTCGATACACATCGTCGCTGATTCTCTTGTGCCTCTTGAGATCTGCCTTTTCGTCTCGTGGAATTATACAACCATACTAAATAAACTCGCTGAACATCGTTATATCTGCCACCTCGTCTGGTTATGTCTCTGATTTATATTGGGCGCTCACGATGTTGCTTCCTTCTACGATCCAATGTTTGTGCATTCTCCACCGTAAACTTGGACGATTTTCGCTACTGGTTTATCCTGTTTCTGGTACTTTCTCTGCCTCGACACATTCCAGTACTCATCCATCTAAACTCCAACACGTGGCACCAGAGCGCATCTATCTGTCGCGATTTCTGAATCGCCCTCTCTCTCTCTCTTCAGATCATCTCCACTACAAGACTCATTCTCAACAATCGTACAGGAACCTTCTGCGGGTGACCTAACTTGCCACACCTGAAACATTTCCGTGAACATTTCACGTTGCTCGGCTTTGCATTCAATATCTCCTCGACTACTGCAACATCGTCGGAATTGAGTGTTCGCGTAAACTTTCTCTGTTTTGGATACATGTTGTAACACATCTACTACACTGTCACTGTAACTATTGTACTAAATTTTCTCCTGAATTTTGAAGTCTTCCAATATTCCAACACTTTTCTCGGGCTGCTGCCAACCACGTTCCGTACAATCTGTTGATCTCACTCATCGGTGTGTGAGAAATGGCTTTCCAAACTGGCACAACATCTTTAAGTTTACTTTCCACCTCTTACTGGATTTAAAACACGAACTGTTCAACTCGGTCATCACATCTGTTTTCAATTTGTTGTGCTTTCGCCACACAAGACTTAATCTCATATTCCAGCTCTTTTGTTTGGTGATCTTGGAGATAATTTGAACGAGTTTCTCGTTCTGTTCAGCTCCAATTTGGTCAAATTGCTTATTCCGCGCGTATATTCGTATACGCAGCTCGACAAGTTCACCAATTTGCTTCTCCAGTTTGACACCTAGCTTGTCCAATTTGACACCTAATTGGTTTAATTTAGCATCCCACAGGTCCAGTTTAGCATGTTCTCATTCAAGAGTTGATTTCGGTTGCTCGGCAGTAAGTGACTGCACTAATATGGTTGTTTCTTGGTTCACTATACTCAAAATCCCTCATTTTTTAATATTTATCGCTATGCGTAATATTTTGATCTTCTGATGGTCCAACAAACCAGCGTTCTGGAGCCGATTCACGGGGATCATGGTCGTCCACCAAATGAATAACTATTTGCTCGGGCTGTGTCCTTCCATCTAACGTTTTGCAGCCTCGACAATAGCTCTTCTCATTTCTGTCGGTTGAAAGCCCACGACTCCTTAGTTTATGGGACTTGCAGAAATTAATGTCTACGAAAATCAGTGCGGCTGCTATTTGCAAAATCCTACTTGTGACATCACATCTTACGAATTTGGCCGTTCAATACAGTTTCGTACTGGGTTTGTAAAATAAAACACTTAGAAATTAAGTTATAAATTTTATTTACACCAGCAGCTATAACTTCTTCTACAATTCACTATATATCACATTTCTCTTTTAATTTCCGCACTGTTCCTTTTTTTACTTATTAATTTGCACTGTTCACACATGACATTCATATGACATAGTTATATGACTACGGATTCCAATTTTAGTACTGGAGGAATGATAACATTTGGGGCTGACAATAATATCAGCAATAATAACCCAGGGCATTTTAGCGGGAGATTCATTAATCGCCCCTGAACCAAACCTAGTGATGGAAAACATATCGGCTCCGTAGTTCTAACAGTTAAGTAACAGTTAAGATCACCGACGACACGGAACATAAACGACCGATTACTAAGATAGGTATTCTCTCCGCGAAGTAACAAAAGTTGCAGAACATGAAACATAACAACAAACGCCGAAAAGATCAACATTCAACCTCTAGCATAAAATCCTTACTATTATTTCTATTAAGTTTGATAGCGCAGAATCAACTGCTTTTGTGAAAACCGCTGCAATCAACAGTTCATACTACCTTACTGGTTTCTCACATCAGCCCTGAAACTATTATCATCGTACTGCGGGAGCGTATGATTTTCCGCTCACTACTTATAAGCAGCATTTGTCATATCTGTACACTTCAGCATCAAATCCACACCGCCTATCACAACAATCCCGTCAAAACCCACAAGATACCTGGATTAATTTAAGAACAACAACTGGATATTCTCTTTACAACATCGTGTGTGAGGAAGATATTTTCTCGGGGAAGGACATACGTCAGGGGTTGGATTAGTCACTTTGAAGATATTCATACGACTACCAACCGCAGAATTGATCTGTAGTTTCTACTGCTAGTTAATTTGTGTATAATAGGAGTGCCTGCTACGAAGATCGACTAGCCGGAGGTCCCTTTAAGACCAGTCGTCTCAACGATTGGACGTTTTGCTATATTCGTCGGTATCGTACAACACCTTAACACTGTTCTTCAAAGTGGTCCGTTTCTGTATTCATAAAATAGAATAACAGCGTTTACGAGTATAAACAAACTAAGAGTTTAACTATGGGTAGCCCGTTTTCGACGCTCATTGTCAAATATATTGATAACATTTTCATCATTAAGATGATGTATGGCCATTCTTTCAGTAGTGCCTTTACCGACTTCGAGTTTACCACCGAGTACGAGGATAACGATAGTATTTCGTACCTGGAAGTCCACCTATTTAATAATAACAATATTATCAGCAAATGGTGCAGAAAACCTACGAACAAGGACCGGCTAATCGATTTCTGGTCCTCACATTCACATCACGTTAAAGAAAGCTGCATAACTACCGCCTCTCGTAAAGTGTTCGAATATTGCAATATACGATTCAATCAGGAGTATAATGAAATCATCTCGGATACTCTTCAGAGCAACTACTAGTCTTAGCGATTGGTCGCACAGGCCTACTACCAAAGACAGTAACCGCAACGACACACAACTTCGACTTCAACAACCCCCAAATTTTGGAGAATGACAACTATTGCAGGTCAAACACATAAGAGGTCAACTTTATTCCACCGTTCTTATATCACCGATTAAAGTATGGTTTGCTGCCCTGTAGTACTAAACGTCAGAACGCAAAGTAGTGACCACACGATGGATGTTAACTTTCTGTTTCTCGAGTTTTAAATTACTAAATTGAATTATTATTCAAACTTGAAGCATGAAATGTATTCAAACTGAATCGCACGGAGAACCTCCATCAGCTCTTTGGACAGACATCGCTTATAGGCTCGATGTCTTATATCGCTGCAAGAAACACGACTAGTCGGCAATAACATCGTTAATTTTAATCGCCTTGTACACATGGTTTATCAAGTCAACTGATTTCATACCGATCTATAAGTGAAACTGTTTACTCAGGTTTCATGGGCGTAATTTTAACTTTTTCCCGAATATCATAAAAAATTCGAGAACGGAAGCATCGTCATCATTCAAGATTGTTCGAAAGCAATTCGAGAAAAAGATGGAACACTCCAGCGAAAGTCAACGGGTGCTTAACATTAAAAATTCGCGTCTTAGGCATAGAGATCGCAACATAAAAGAGATAGCTACATATGTCCAACCTCGTACTATTCGCAACGAATCTGGAGAGTTAGTAATGGATACCAACAAGTCCTGCATATAAGGTGGAATTATTTTGCTTCTCTTTTAAATTGACCAGTATTCTAAATGACTCCATGATCCGTCGATGAAGTATGAAACGATGTCAAAAATAAAATGCAACCATTCTCCTGGTGAAGATGGAATTTCATGTGAAATGCTAAATAAAAGCGGCAATCAAAGGTTCTACCGGATATACGAACTTGTGTCAACTGTATGATCTACTAGGGAGATCCCAGAAAAGTGGATTACGGCTCTGATTTGCACACTAAACACTGATTATAACGTGCTGGCCAACGTAGTGCGATATCGTTATAAAGTGAGCGCACCACAGGCGACTATCAGTGTGAATTTTGTCCAAACAGATTAACAACCGATCAGACTTTTACTTTGAAGATTAGTCTCTTTGTAGACTTTCGTCAAGGCTACGACACCATATAGAGGAATAAGTAATTGGACTGTCCTATCTAGGTATCCCGTCAAAGGCAAAATCGAAGCAACTCTCGGGACACTTTAAAACAACATCAGGGGTAAGTACGGTAAGGTGATGTTTTCACCCAAATACTTCTTAACTTACCTAGATTTTATCTAAATTTTAAATCGAGGCAACTATTAGCATGCATTGATGATATTCGTATTTTGGACAGTAAGATCATCTCCCTAAAAGAAGTCCTTCTACCATTGGAATTAACAGCTCATCAAATTGGCCTGCAAATTAACGATGACATGCAGTACGAGAAAATGAAAGAGTTTAAATATTTGGGATCACTAGTGGCGGAGCAAAATTCAATTTCTGTAGATATAACATCAAGAATCGTAGCTAGATATCGAACATTTTTCGCAAACATGAATATCTCTAAGTCTCACAACATTTCGTTGTGAGTCATGGTTTGTGTCCACCAAGAGATATGCAGAAATTTGCTGTATTCGAACGTTAAATAATTCGTATGAGGCTTGAGCCAATAAAGAAGGCGGTAATTAGACCTACGCGATGGATGGAGGACGTGGATAAGGATCTGCACACAGTCGGTGATCGTATCTGGCATTCCTTTGTAACAAACCACAACATCTGGTCAAATACCGTTGAGCCCTCAGTGCACCAAAGTATTATAAAATTCGAAGAAATTTTCGTTTTTTTTCGGATAAGAAGCGTCTATAGGTCATTACTTAAAGAAAATTCTCGTGCAGAACTAGTCAAGCAGAAAATAGTATTACCAATTCCGCTGTCTTTTTAACAAGTTGCAAGCTATAATTATTTTTGCTCCTATTTATATTCGTATATAGCTAAACTCACCAGGGCCTGTTTCATCTTGAGTGGGTGGCTCAAAGAGGGGCGACTGAATCATATATGGCAATAACTATAAAATGATAAGGAAGAGACCCAGAATTCAATACACAATGGAGTGAACCAAAACAACGTTACATGGCCGGTCGTAGGGTTTTCTCATAAATCGACAGACTCCTCCACATCAGTGACATACTTAATAGTTAGGATATGACGGAAAGCCTGTTCGATCGAAAAAATTTCTAAAAAAAAAGATAAAAAGGAAAATCCGTTTAGTAGAAGAGTTGCATCCAACTCACGGTCACTAACTAATCTTATCACACTTTTCAGCCCACAGACCTTACTTCTATTGTGGGCTTGAGTAGACAGATCAATGAACCGTTAGAGTATAAGAACAGGAATACTAACATTCATCTTAAAATAAGAAGAAGTATAGCACGTTTAAAATCGACATTTCAGCTAACTAGCTTGACTTTCGTTGGCTTTAGATCAATGAAATGTGTTCAAGAAACTTCAACCGAAAATAATGAACACATTAGATTGTCTTTCTTCAGATGAGAATACTGTTATCTGCTAAAACACGTAAAGAAAGACAAAGATAAGGAAATGGTAAAGACCAAGGAAGTGCAGAAGAAACGAAGGGTGAATGCATTTTGTAAAGAGAAAAACGAGGAATCCTGTTGCATTTCTTCGCAAAGTATTGAAACAGTGCAGCCCCTTTTCATAAAAATGATAACAGGTCTTTGAAAATCACCAGGAAGTTAATTGTCAGGAAGTCTTTAACGCAATAGCTATAAAGACTCTGTAGATGGGAACAACTTCGATAAAAAAATTGCAACAAGATTGCGTTCGGTAATTTACCGGGTGGCAATAACGATCGTATTCTAAAAAATGATAGGTGTTGGAAGAGTTTATTTAGACTGGGGTTGATGCCATGTTTATGAAATGGTTAATTCAGTGAGTTGCCATAAATGATGCACTCTGGCTATATAACTGCCTCATACAACAGGGGGAATGATCCATCCACCTTCGCTTTATGTATTGTAAAGCTGGTCTCAATGCAAAATTTTGTAGAAGCGAATCGCAGTTTAAGTTCTGCTGTATGGGAAATGGGAAAGCTGATGAGAGAATGTCAAATGAGAAATTGAGTGTTCATTAGTATGGGGCTTCTACTTGTCTTAATACCAATAATTATTGTTAGAATCTAAAGAGTCAACCAGCTCGCCTTGGATAGAGGATTTGCCATGACGATATCAACTGGTATGTTCAGATAGCTGAATAAAACCTATCAACAAGATTGGGTCTGTTTAATCACTTAAAGTCTTAAATTTCACTAAATCAAAAATGAATTTAATTGTTAACTCTAAGTTAAATTTAACTTCTACTTCTGGTACAAACCTTCATTGAAAATTTAGCTTCAAATAACTTGGTTAAAAATCAAAATGGAGAGTTTCTTTAAAATAGTCGCTACATAATTATTCGGCGAGTCTATTATATATCCCGTGTTATCTGAAAATACAACTAAATGATCTTCGGGCTACATATCGCCCATCACTTAAAAGTAATTCAGTATTCAATTTGAGGAAGAATATTAAATAAAATATTAGTTATCGAATTTGTCGCATTTGCATATTGTGTATTAGGTAAAATAGCAGAGTTACAACCCAGTTTTGTACTAATTTTTCAGTCCACTGCTAGTGACATCTTTATTACAATAGTATAAGCTTGAATTAAAACATGATATTCAGGCGTATAAATAAACTCCACCCATTAAATATTATTAAGTCATATCAGAAGTTCTGCATATAAAAATAAAATTTTATTGCATTTTACCCTACACATAATTTATTCTTCTTAAATAAATAATCAACAAATATCTTATCAACTACCGCCAAACAAAATACCACAAAATAACTATACAACGATCACTGTGTGTCATTGTTCATCTCAAAATAAGGCGGAGTTAAAATTTCATTTTCTTTAGTTTATAATCTTTAATCTTCTTCGTCACCATCTTATTATTATTTATTTCGTGGAGAGAGACCCCTAAATGAGACGAAAATTAAAAAGAAACGTTGAAAGATCGTATTAAATAATAAATCTGTCTTTCATTATAATTAAACTAAACAACAAAAAAATTTGCTGCCTCTTTTTTGCTATTTCGTTTTGTTTTTTAAGAAAACGATATTTTCTCTCATTTTAACCACCGCACGCACAACAAACAAAAATAACATCCCGAACAAGATCATTTTTCACGAAAAACCAACCAAAAACAATAAACAAGATCAAGTAAAAAGTTGTTCAGTGTTTCGTTAGTTTTAATTAAATCGTAAGATCGTAAGGATATTATTGGTGATCGTGTGAAATTAAAAATTTTTAAATATTTTAGGAATTGAGTTTTAACAAATTTTTTTTATTTCAAAATGGCACATTGTATCTCGCCAAAATTAATTTTAGACATAAGTAATAAAAAAGATCATTTAAATAGTGCTAGTTGTGATAACATTCCAAATTTTATTAAACTCGAAAAATTACAAATTACAACAAAATTAGAAAATATGTGCAACAACAATAATAATGTTAGTGATAATAGTGACGATAATAATAGTATTGATCAACCTTTTTATGACGGAAGTAATTTAAATATACCGCGAAGTGATATACTAAATGTAAATACGGGCGGTAGTGGTGGTAATGTTGCAACGTTACCACATGCTAGTGAATTAAATTCGCAGTCGAGAAAACGTGAATATAGTGACATGTATGAAACCGGCGATCACTACACAGATGGATACGATCATCATCTTCTTCATAATCACACGTCGAAATTATTTAAATTTTATAATGATTCGTGCGTGTACACATCAAGGATACGGTCGGGTAACGAGATGGATTATTATAACGGAGATGATTGGAATAATATGTCACATCCGCAAGTTCAGCAATTGGCACATCATGGCCCATCACAATCGGGGGCACAACAAATTTATTCACCACATTATTACGAGCAGCCGAATATGAATCACCAAACATATTCGCCACAATCGATTGCAACCCTCGAGGATGAGCTAGTAATGTCAAATGATGAATTACCCGCAACTATTACACCGACCACCATTTTGGATAAACTGGATACCATTCATTCGGCCGCACCTGCTTTTAAAGCCAAAAAGTCGAGAGCCAAAAAATCGAAGAAAGCCAACAGTACGACCAGCAATAATAGTAATAGCAGTGATAGTAGTACAAGTACTAAAAAGGCGGCCAAAGTACGCCGAAAAAATTCAAAAGAAATTAGTTTTGAGGATTTACAATCGCAACGTGTAATGGCCAATGTACGGGAACGGCAACGGACACAGAGTTTAAATGAGGCGTTTGCATCATTGCGAAAAATCATTCCAACATTACCTAGTGATAAATTAAGTAAAATACAAACATTAAAATTAGCATCGAGGTGAGTTTTTAAATATTTCGATACGTGCATACATATTTAATTATACGCGGTACATCCTTAACTGGGAAAATCCCAAAATTTAATTTTATTACTCAGCCTGGAAATTCCAGGAGGATTCATACTTTTATTATTTAATATTTTAGTGAGGCGCGAATTGTTTACCTGTAATTAGTAATTTCAAAAAAAACCCGACCCATCCTTTATTTCCATTCAGGATGTTTCTTGTTATATTGTTTCGGGATTTTCCCAGTAAACTATTCGTCATTCTTATTCCTTTCATGTGTGATCCACTTTCATTGAAAATTTCAACACTTTTTATATGAAAAAAAAAAACAGCATCGGAGATTATTTTAAACCACCCACACCACTTGAACGAATTACATAACTTCCGAATTCTATACTGTACATGAAAAAAAAACATCCAATAACGTTCATCCAATGATACATTTATATCTCATAAAAATCTCATTAAATTGAATCAATATAATGATGATCAAGTGATTAACTGAAATTATTCATGTAGCGCGCGCATTTCTCGTCTTATTTATCAAATAAAATTTCCCCCTTTCCATTTTCCCGCGAGTCGATTGAAATCCAAAAACTAAATAATTTTTTTTTTATAATCTTAATGATATTTTAAGATTCTTCTTACAACAACAATAAAATACAATTAAGAATTATTTTATAAATTCCTTCTTAAAGATTTTCGACTTACTCATGTTGGTTGTTATTTTTTATATTCAAAATACGATGTACATCAGTTTTATATGTTCGTTGGATGCAGATGTTCTATTATCTTAACTTATTTTTATTTGCTTCGTGAGATTTTTCACACAGTTTTCAAGATAGCACCACGCATAAAGAAGTACTCACACGTCAATAATTTTAAAACGCACCAACAGTACATACGCATTTATATCCGAGTGGCGCTACTCGAAAAAAAACTCCCTTTCGTAAATTTTAACGGAAATTTAAAATGTTTGATACCTTTTTTCGTTTTGATGAGTTTAGTATTTGGGAAAAACCATAAATATAGAAATGTCCACTCCCCCACAACATGTTTAAAAAAATTCCCACAATACAGTCATAAAATAACGAAATGTGTAATAAAATATTTACGAATATCCTTTCGCAGGATACAAAATATAATTTGCATATTTCTTTAAAATGTGATTACTTTATGATCCGAATAGAGCGAGGCGAGGCGCCTTCATTTTAGCGTTTCAATGAACGTGTTGCAAAAGAATAGTTTTGTTGTTGTAAATCTTCAAGGATGTTTCTTTTTTTACAAAACAGGAACATGTGTTGACAATACTTTTAATTACCGTATTCCGTTTTATCGCATTTTGTTGGGATTTCCTCGACTTTTAAAATAGGATTATGGCTTTAACAGTTTAACCAGTTCCTACAAAATTCATAAATACGTTTATTGTTAATTTTGAAATTCCGGAATGTATCTATTATCTTACGGTGTTATCTTGGTAAGCGCCAATGTGTTGTCCTTATTTGTAATAAATAAGATTTGCATATTTTAAAATTATGCTAAACTATTTACCTAAATAAAATTAAAAAGTCAAGCAGAATACGGTCAGAAATTCATGGTTCGAAATATTCACGTTCCCAATGTGGTGTCTTAAATTGTGTTGACAATATCGGGTTCTATAATCCCCAACATATTTTGGTCAGATATTTTAAAACTCGTGAAATCTAACCAACTACAATAATTGTTAGTTTTAATTATTTTTTTAAAACTTCATCGGTTCGTGGTAAGGGTAAGGTACAGAATTTTTGTAGGTTCTGCTCGGTGCTTTTATTCCAATAGACTCAAGTAACGTCGGTGAACCATGATTATGAAATACATACCAAAAATTTACACTGTTAAGTTTAGGTAGTGTCGTTATAAAGATAAAACAATTTTCTAACATTTTGAGATAAACCCGACAAAAATGGTGATATAATTTACTAAGTTTTTTAAAATTCTAATGAAGGCTATTTTAGAAAATGTTTCTACTTTAATGTCTCCAATCCTAGAGATATTCACGGGTTTCACCTATATCACCGAAAGTTCACGGCTTCTCACATAGTGAACAGGATCTAATTATGATGATTTTCAACTTGCCAAGAGACATTATTACGTTTACGGTTATATCGCGTATCCCAGAAATGTTCACGGGATCGCTTTCATATATTTGAATAGGCCAGAAAATGTTCTGTCAATATTGTGAAAACGAGACACGAATGATGATTTTTACCATGTTTTTTAAATTTAAAACGCATTGCAAAAACAATCAAATAACAAAAATTTTAGGGGTGTTCACAGGGTTACATTTATACTTTAGGATAGTTCAAAATTTCGGCTTTTGATAATTCCGGCCCGAGTTCGGTTATGACGATATTTACTGTGCCATACACGACTTAGCCGTTTCATGCATTTGAATAAATTTTCAAATTTTATTTCACCGATCCTAGATATGTTCACGGGGCCTCACATACATGGGCAGATAGATCAGCCAGAACAGTTTCTTCTTCAAAAATCATCATAAGTAGACCCCGTTCACCACGCAGGTAGAGTTTTGATTTAACTATGCGATCATATAGGTGAAACCCCGTTAACTTCTCTAGGATCGAGGATATTAAAGTAGAAACATTGTCTAAAATAGCCTTCATTAGAATTTTAAAAAACTTAGTCAATTGTATCAACATTTCTCGTGTTTATCTCAAAATAATAGAAAATTGTTTGATCTTTATAACGACACTACTAGGGATTCAGGAACTTCCCTAATATAAATGTTAAAGATAATCTAAAATTGTTTTAATTTCACTACAAGACAATCCAATTTGATTTTTTTTTTTTTTATTTAACAGTGTAAATTTTTGTGAACCGATATCCTCCAATAAGATGTTTCCAATAAATGAACACCAAAAGCTCCCATCTATTTTCCAGGGTTGTCAGATTGTGCGGGTTGAGGAATGATGGAAGAACTACCAGAACTACCACTGCCAGTTCTATTTCCAGCCATCCTTCCAAGATAAGTAACGTACAATCTTTTTGAATACTCTCTCTATTACGAATATGTTCATTGTAGAAAAGGCATCAGCTATTAACAGCATTGTCTCAGATATTATCTCAATATCTTCAATATCCCCAGTCCACCGTTTAATAAATTCAAACATAGAGATAGCTCTAGCTAGCTCTAGCACCGCTCGATGTGATTAGACAAACTCCCTTTTTCAACGAAATAACGCCTAGGTCTTTAAATTTACTCTTTGTAGCGCTGTTGGACAGAATTAGTTTTTCGATAAAAAGATCTTACACTTATTTATGTTGAGACTGAGCAGATTGGAATCACAGCAAGTCACTAGGTTGCCGATATCTTGTTGTAATTTGTGAGTGTCGTTCATGTTCTTCACGATTTTAAAATGTTAAGGTCTTCTGCAAACATAAGGTTCAAGATTAAATATGGGAGCCTTGAGGCATGCTGAGATTAATTCAGACCTTTCGATCCTCATTTCGATGTATTGAGAGCGGTTCCTTAAGTATTTAATTTTTAAACCAGGTTACAAACGGACTGCAGAACCCAAATTCTAAGGTTCTATAATGGCTGATGGAGTCAAAGACTTAGCAAAGTCTGTGTATATCACATCAACTTGCTTGTAATTTTCTATTTCTTTTATCGAGCTGGTGGTGAATTCTGCAAGGCTGGTTGCAGTAGTTGATCTTTTTGGCATCAAACTATATTGACTTATTTTAACCGTGAGGCTGGTATACCATCCGGGCCGCATCCATCTTTAAATGTTTCGAGATCTCTCGCTGCAATTTGTGGAATTCATAAACGAGTAGTTTTAAGTATTTATCGATGTCTTCTGGCTTATATCACTGAGAGAAAAAATTATATAGTCTCTTCTAAGACATCCTTGTAAAGTTTCAATTCAATTCAGAAATTGGTGACATTCCCCGAAAATGTTTCCGCAATCTCAAAATTTCCAATTAATCTGCGAAATTGATTCACTGTACTTGAATCGCAAACTTTTTTTTTTGTGACAAGCTGGTCACCCAGGGGGTAAACCTAATTCAAGTGCTAGTCCCATTTCAAAGTTAGTCAGTTGAACCATTAAGATTTTTGTTTTGCTTTCTTCAGCAAAGTTGTTGCGCTAGACTGAAAAACCACCTCTAATTACATTCACATTTTTTGTGTTATTTTTTCTTTTCATTTCGACGAAAAACACTTTTTTATCATTTTTTGTCGATTTATTGAACTTAAATCGATTGAAATTGGTCGACATCTCGACAATAGAAACTACTTGCCGCTGTACCAATGTTCGAGACTTGCCGTCACTTGGTGAAAACGCTCGCCGTGCTGACAATGCAAAAAATGAAAATGACATTCGAACGTTTATATTATGAAAAGCAATCAGCATATTTTCAATAAATTTGCGCCAATCATCGGATCAAGCTCTCGTTCACTGAGATCATTTACAAATACATCATCGTTCATCAAACGACGAATATCTGCTCCATTAAGTATTCCTGTAATAAAAAACAAGATGCGAAATGAAGTTTCATTTGAACAAAACTTAGATTCGAATAGTTTCAAACACCAACCTTCTTTTATTTTCATTCCACTTAACCGTGGAAAACTACGACGCAATACGATGACGCGTTTACATCTTGATTCAGCGCTTTTATAAAATTGTAAACTACTCCAAGCTTGATATGAAGTGGTGGTAGCAATATTTTTTCAATTGGCACAAGTGGAGCCTCAACGATGTTGTCGTATCGCAATCTAATCTTCTCACGTAAAGCCCAGTTCCGTTCGTTGTATTAGTCGCCTTTGTGCTTGTGCTGAGTGCAATTGGAATGGAATTTTTTGAGTTGGTAACGTGAAGGAGAACTGCCATCAAACTGCTTTTGGAGGAATCGTTAAACAATCGCAAATCTTCGGGATTGTATGCATTGTGCATTGTGGATATCAAACTACGGATATCAGTGCAAAAAGCGAGTGAATTATTCTCAATTGATTTGAAAAAATTCGTAAAATGACGATGATGATTCATTGCTCCATATATCCGAACATTTGGATCCAACATGTTCACTTGTTTTAAACCCTTTGACAAAAGAATGGCTTACCGATAGTTTCAGGCGTCGTACCATAATATCCAAACGATTTTGCGAGATTTCAATGTGGTTGCATGGTACTGTGACATTCGATGGTTCATATATTGATGCAGATGGTTCTCTGGTTTCATCAAATTCAAATGGTGGTGGTAAATATTCTTCAGTTGGGTTTGATCTTTCCGGAACAGGAATTTCATCTGAATGCGGCAGCGGTAGTTGAGCATTTGAACCAATTTTTTCTGTTTATGCCGAGAATATAATTCATGCACCCATAACATTGAACTGGATCATGTCCTTGTGGATCTATCCATATCATCGGGATACCTAATGACATTGCGGCTCCAGTGTTTTGCCGTCTATGCAGATAGCTTTTGACAAAACTGACAAGACCCCGCCTTTTTGGGGAACATGCAAGAAGGCTGGGTCTACAGACAAATGACTTTGTAGAAGTTGCATGGACGAAGAGGAGGAAGAGACTTTAGATAACTTTCTATGCTCGTTTCCGGCACTATCATACAGAAGGCATAAGTATTTGGGGTGTACAGTCTGGCCAGACTGTGGAGTGGTCCGAATGGGTTTGAACAGGGGTAACGGGAAAATAGGATCCTGTGATGTCACAGGAAGCAACCACTCCAACCTAACCTAACCTAACCTGTGGATGTAGTCTTTCGGTCTTGATATGTTCGGCAAAGTTGTTTGTCTTGACTTGCGCAACAACTTTACTGAAAACAGCAAAACGAA
This sequence comes from Nephrotoma guestfalica, assembly GCA_963691935.1. Classification (NCBI taxonomy): domain Eukaryota; kingdom Metazoa; phylum Arthropoda; class Insecta; order Diptera; family Tipulidae; genus Nephrotoma; species Nephrotoma guestfalica. The sequence continues at coordinate 291,807,473 of OY829914.1, read as the reverse complement.
AATCTTAATGGTGCAAGAGCTATTAACGTGAAAATGAGTGTATATTTTGACGAATTTTTGACTCAGAGCCAAAACATGTCGAAAGCGATATCTAAAAAATCGGGACTAACTTTGAAATGGGACTAGCACCATTAAATTCAGCGTACTCGAATTAAGTTTACCCCCTAGGTGCCCAGCTTGTCACTAGCACAGTGAAGGTTTCTACGTCACAATCGTCAAATGGAAAATTTGTGATCAAAGGCAGGATGGGCGGAAGGCTTTCTGTTATGATCTCGTTGATATTTAAATATTAAAATAAAATCTTTGTTTGATTTGGACCGTAATTTCAATATAAAACGATAATAAGTTTAAATTAAGGGTTTGGTTTTTTTTCTTCCAGTCCTTCCGAAATTGGAAAATTTTCAAGCCTGATTCCAAAATGCATTACTGTTAATGTAAGATAAAATTCTGGATCTTTAATATTCGTGTTGAATTTTAAGTACTCTGGTTTTATAAAATTTTTAAGGATCTCTGTATAAAGTGTGTGCATCTGACTATAGAGTACCGGAATTTGTGACAACTCCGATTGAAATTTGGTATTTATTTCATTTAATAGTTTTAGTTTCTTTATTTGTTTATTAAGGGGTTCCACTGCTCTACCAGTATATTAACGACACCTTCAAATAAAAGCCATTTCGTCGTACTTAACATTAAAATTTTATGATTTTTAACATCAAAATAATTTTGAAATTCGCGAAATGATCCGATGTGCGGTCGAACCACGTAAATGCAAAGAATGGCATGCACATCAGAGCAAAAACAAATTTTGGATGATATTATAAACCAGTCATCATTATCGACTGCATCATTATCGACTGCTAGGCTAATAACATTTCCCATTGGAATTTTGCTACCTTTAAAATTGGATTCAATTTCATTTAATATTTGTTGGGCGGTGAAAGTCACTCAGTTCAATTAACCCCAGAAGGACAAATCTGTCGTTTCATCGATCATTAAAAAAAGTTTGTGCTTTGCAGTTTTCTTGAAATTTGTTGTTTAGAAAATGGTTCGGTTACCTGATTATTCATCGCGGAACACTTGGTTCGTCCACATTTTAAATCTTTAGCCAATTGAGGATCGTGGCAAGTTATTCAAACCAATTTTTTTATATCAATTGTTTTATGTTTCGCAACAATTGTTATAAAAAATGTGTTTATTAAGTCTTTTGTAACAATGGTAAGTTGTACTGCACACAAGACATTACGCATCTAAATTCAGTTGTCTTTTTGCTGTGACTGGTACCAGACTGTGCTAGGTACCAGTAAAAATAAAGTTGCGACTGGGTGTTTTTAACGTGTCATATGTTATTATGTTCGTTCATTTTCACATTTTTAGCGATAGTAGTTACGGCTTTGTCCTTAATATTTTAGTCCATCAATATAGGGTATTTAGTTGTTATACCCAAAATGCACGTTTTACAACATTCTTAGCAAAGCTACTAGCCCTAATAGCCCCCGTATGAGTTATCATATACTCATTAATATAAACAGTGTCTTAGCTTGGCTAATGTCTATACTTGGCTCAGAATTGGCAGGAAAATGTTTCACAAAATTCATAAATAAGAAAAATATTGTGTTTTCGTTCAATTTTTCGATGGTTTGATTTTTGTTGGAATGGAATTCGCATCTAGCATTGGTACCCTTTATAAGCTGGTTAATGGAGTAATCTTCCTTTATCGCTTTTAATTTCGTTGAATTGCTTAGTTTTGCTTATTTTTGTTTATTGTTGATCTTATGATCTTATGATCATATGGTTGTAGTCTTCCTTACTTGTTTTGGGTATTGATATAACGTACAGGATTATGAAATTCTTGATTATCATCATTGGTTCTTCATATTCCATTTCGTTAGAATATGGAAGTGTTTCCATTTCCGTTACTAAGCGATTAGTTTCCAGCTTGTCCAGTAATGATGGTTTTAGCTTCGCCAATTGTGCTACTCTGACTGTGTCTTTTATTTCGTCTTGATAATAAGGAGCCGATTGAATAGAATTCGTTGCAGCCGACGATAAATTTGTTGATTTTGTATTGTTGGTTATTATTAATGATGATTTTATTTTAACTTTTAACGATCTGATCGCAATCTGTGAGGTCTGGCGATCCTTCGTTCTCTTTTTCATGCACAGGTTTGTCGGGTTTCTTGATGCTTTGATAGTAAGGATTTTTTTTGGGGTCTGGATGCTTGGATACTTTTGTTTATAATAAGGTATCCGAGAAATTCTGTTTGTGTTTTAAGATTTCCGTTTTATATAGGTTAACCCGTAAATCGACCTTTTCTAGTTTCGAAAGAACTTTCTTGACATTCGTTTAAATGTTCTTCTTCACATACACATAGCATATCTCACCGCTAAATATTTTTAAAACCATCTATCTTCTTTAAAAAATGGCTGGAGCGTTTTATAACCCGAATAGGAACCTTTAGAAGTATTGGATGTAACAGCTTCTTTCGGTGGTAAAAAATGTTGAATTCCCAAGATTTGCGATTATGTTGCTTATGGCGGGAATCGAATAAGTGTCTGACCTTGTTACTGAGTTTAATCTGTTGAAGTATATCACCATTCTATTCTTTTTTGCGAAGCATCCATTTTCTTTTCAACAATCCAAATCGGCGAGTTGCGTTGGCTTGATTCTTCTTCGTTGTCTTAATTTCTGCTCTTATTCCAGTGGTGATTGTTTCCATATTGTTCACAGGTCCAAATAGTGCGTAAAATGTTCTAACAACGGCCTGAATTTTTGCTTAGTTCCCGGTAACAGATGATTGTCACGAATTTCAATATTGTTCGTCTGATGATATAGTTTTTCATATTCAATCAATAATTGCTCCTAATTCTTATAATGTGGCTTCATCAATTATACCATCGAATGTTTTTATGCCTGGCAAAATGAAACAATCATGTTGTTGATGTCTATACTTTTGAAAAACTATACGCAGACTTTTTTGTTAATTCCAATATCTCCTTTTGTTTTCTATAGTTGGTTATATAATCCCCTTCTTTCTTTTGGGTTTCCATGTGATGAATTCTTTGTAGAATTCCTGTAATTTGATTTGAAAAATTTCTTAGTATTTCTAAGTAAGATACGAACACTTTCGGAGCAGTTTGTGGTCTTTGATTCATTAGCTTTTTGACAGGTCCCCATTCAATCGTCTGATAAATATGGCCAGTGCCCCCACGTTGATGGTGTCAGGTATTGTAATCTTCTGTTTTTACTTTGTTTACGGTGAGCAAAAACTGGTGATTGGTGTTTGCGTAAAACTCGTCCAAACTCATATTTCTTTGGTAGGAATTATTGAGTTGATGTTCGAAGGACCGCAGGTCCCTTTTGTCCAGTTAATGTAGAGATAAACAGTTCTTTATCGATCCAGCCATTATCGAGTATGGTATATGAATGAGCGTTGAGTCTGCATTGCCTCCTATCTTTTGTCTGATGATTTGTATTATAGCTCTGTATATAGGTTTATCCCGCATGATCTCGCCGTCGCTTAATATACTATCGACATTGTGCACCCAAGAGATGTACTGGGTAAAGTAGAGTAAAATTTAATTTTTAGTGATAGTTTTATAGTAACACGGAAGTTTTATGTTTGGGCTGAGAGTGAAAAATGGAGTTTTATAACTGTGTGGCAGATTTATTTTTGGCTTAACGTAAATAAAATAAAATTTTAAAGAGGATATTTGCTTATAGTCAGTGTTCGTATATTTTGGAACTGCTATAGTAATTTCTGGGGTTAGAATTTGGACCATCTTCAAATACGAAAAATAATTATAAATTATTTTATTTTATAAACAATTTGCTGGAATACTCACTGAGTTAGATCAATAAACTTGTGAATAATTTACAGTATACTATCCAAACTTAATATTAAACAAAAAAAATAAACAATGCCTGCATGCAACATAAAGTTATCTTTGCCAATAGACATCTTAAATTAATACTACATCAATGTAAAAAATTACCTTGCGCCTTTTTTATTCTTTTGGACAGTGCCGGTTGTACGGGAAGCTGTATAACCTGAAATCGGGTAAGAATCAGTGAGCGAGTCCAGGTTCCAGACGGATCCATGTAATTGAGAAACTCTATTGAATAATTGACTAACTCATTTGCGTCCACCGCGGTACCGATTGGCTTATACTAGGTCTCTTAATGATTTATTTAGGGTTATGTTGCTTGGCCATATCCAGAGATAACTTAAGTTCAGATTGGGCTTTTCATCTTCCACCCATGAGGATCATTGCTGCCTCAGAGAACACGGTGGCAATGGTTACTATACCCTGAGCCCGAATAATCTGTTAGTTCTTCCGTGTTCCGTTCTGATATAATTCCAAATAGTGTTATATCCTGTTCTTTGATTTAGTAATGGTTCTGTAGCTCGTATGTCTTAGCGTAACTCTTTAATATAGGAGATTTTATATCTTATGTAATCCGCACTTATTATATCTATTCGATCTCATTCTGTCGGTCTCAAAGGCTTCTGATTGTTTTTTGGGACGAAGTTAATTTCGGATTCTCTCGTTGCTGTTTTTCTAGTGTTAGTCACGTATATAAAACTGGCCTGAAAACCATCTCAAAAAATCTTTTAATTGGATTGGATGCATTTTCGCTTAATTAAAAAAATCCGGATCTGATAGATTTTATTCTATGATTTTCTAATATTAGTGGTATAACAACCAAGCCTTGAACCGTACCTTGCCAACTACTTGACTTTAAAGAATATAATGGCCGTCTAGGCCCCTTCAAATTGTATTTAAAATAATTTACCATTTATTTCAAAGCGCCACAACCACTAAAGCTGGAAAATGTCATTGAAGCTTTAGTCACACAACCAAAGTTAGTATTCGTAGCGGTTTGTACAACACTATGGGCGTGAACTTTAAAAACTCTATTTTGGAATTTACCGCGAATACCTACAATTTTCAATCAAAAAGATGCGGCATTTTAATCGGAATATACTCGGTATGAATCTCACCAGGAACAGGATGTAAATGGAGTTATCAGATGATTACGATCGGCGATTCTAACAATCGCAAATATGACCACCTGTTGGTATGTTATATCTTCCCGTGTGGATAAATCTCGGATCACTTCTTATGTGATTTTAGTCAAATTGGTCATGGAATTTGATTTCTAAAATTATTGTTGCAGGCGACTGTACAGTTTGTTTATTTAGTTACCAATTGTATAACAAAATGGATAAAATTGAGATTAAATTTACTTTTGGTGAAAGTTTAAAGTGTGACTACGCAGAGTGCTGAATTGAAAACGATGACTAGTAATTTGGTCTGAAAAATCACTAAGTTTAGAATTTTTCCATTAAAATTGTTGTTGTCTAATAAAGAGGTATTCTAAAAGTGTCTGCTCTAGCCAAACTTTTATGTTTAAGACGTTAATTATTTTAGCTCCTATAGACAGTAGGAGTAATCCCTGAACAATCAGAAATTTTTAATATGTTTGAATTATTTTAAAAGGTGTTCTTTGATTTAACGTCAAATTAAAATTTCTCGGAAAATTCAAAACTACGAAAAATTTTATGAGACGCGAGATTTTTCAATCTCAATCCTTAGTTGCGATAGTCGACTAATAATTTTCAGGTACAGAGAAAAAAAATTAACTGCATGATTTATGGTCTGTTTGTCAATAATTACTTCTGATTTACTTTACTTTTCCCAAGTTCCAGGAGATTATGAGCAATGCAAGCCTACAACAGCACACAAATCAATTTAAAATATTGCAGTAATTCGCCAAGTAAAACCTTGGAATTTGGAACTTTCTCAATAATAGAACCAAGGGTACTAACAGTCAAAATTCCAAAGCTAGTCAAACAAAAATGGTGGATACTACTTTAAAACGATGTTGTTGGATGTTCACGGTTTACATTGATATCAAACCCGCGGAATTCAAAATTACGAAAAGATTTACAAAAAATTTTCTTCGGTACTAACTTACTATCTACTTCGGCGTTAAGTTGCTGCTGTTTAATCTCATTAAATGGCTGGGGGTCATATCAGACATAAATTTATTTGTCTTCAAATGCTTGTAAAGTTGCTGTAATATTGGTGGAGCAGGTCTAGAGATGCAGGAAGTACCTTCAGACTGAATTCAGTACTGTGTTGTTAAAAAATTCAGTACTTCTGATTTCCTGCCAATATTATCCCAGATAAATATGTATTAACAGATTATTTCATTTGCGCGCCATCTCTTATCAAATAGACTTATTTATCGCGATGGATGGACCACCATAGGACACGTATTTTATTTTTGTTTTTGTATCGTGTTTAAATAATCTTGCCAATATAAGTTTATATATCCGGAATATCGTATTAAAATGTGCAAACGGGGACAATAAAATATGAAGTGTACTCGTATAAACCACTCACATCGCGCCGAGCAATTTTGCCACTTTTCAAATCACTAACAGTTTGATTTGCTGCTTTCTCAAAATTGCTTTTTCCTAATGTAACATTTTCCATTCAGAAAGAGGGAGTTATGATACAGAAATTTACAGTGTAGAACTAGTTAGATTAGCAAGTGGTTTGTAGCTATACATCCAAGATATTGTTGTTAATGTTAATTTTTCATGTGTTTTTTCATAATTTTTTTAAGTTGATTACCTCCGTAAGTTATCTAAGAAACTATTTGTGGTCACCTTCGCCAGGTTTAACTGTATATTTTATAGTAATATTAAAATGAATTAACTAAAATCTCTGGCAACAGAAGTTCAAATTATGTCGTTCATTCAATTACTACTGAAGAGAACTAAAAGTTGTTGACTTGTCTACGACTAGTCGACGAGTTTCCGACGCGATCAGGCGTTAAGGGATGTCGCAAAAAATTGGTTTTTCTTTAATTGCTTCGCGTGAAAACGATGTTGGATTTTTTTCGACATATTGTATAGCTTTAACAGTTTGGTATCTTTTCGTGAGTCGATCTGTTTGAGCTTATCAAAACAAGCTTCTAAACTGTAGACTTTATTTGTTAAAACCTCATTACACTGTTTCAAGTGTTGTACTTCGGAGATAGTGTGAGGTTTTTGTCTTGCAGATTAGATATTTCGAGCTTTAGTGTATCGAATTTATTACTTAGAAATTCTTGAGAACTTATTACTTTACGTTGGTGAATTATGTCTAAAATAACAAAACACTAATATCCAATATCCACAACCATCTGGTTAAAATCTGTATGAACCAAGTTTTCTAAAAAGTACTAAATCTTATTAGACGAGTGCAAGCAAATGAAGTGCATTTTGTGTCTCTTATTCGCAACTAGGATAGTGATCACGTGAGGCGGCACCAATGCTGTTTGCGTGCTTACATATGAGACAGGACGCTGGAGTGGTACCCACAAGCAAGCTGGTTTGACGCCTTCGCAGAGATAGCTATCTGAATCTTGGCAGATCTAATATTGCTCAGATCTGCCTAGTTATTGTTCAAGTGACACTGTTAACCAATCTGTTATTCGGACGGTGACGGAAGGTTAAATTTATGAAGGTTAAAGCGGTATCCCTTTGTTTTAGGATATATGAGTATCCTGCGGTCATATACGGTTTCACATGGAGATTTTGATAAATCTTACATAGCTGAGCTCGTGGCCTTTTATTTACCTAGGATATCTAAAGGTGTGGGTGTTCTCCTGAGTACTTCACTGATGTACAGGGTAGCTATTCGCTACAATTTTGTGCGTTCGCCGGCCACCATATAGTATTGTAGTCCCATATAATAAAATAGGCCTAACGATTGAAGTTTAGAGCCGATGTACGATGTGAGTCTTGAAACCTCATGGCTTCAAAGTAGGTTTCCAGCATAACTTGATATCTAAAGTAAGACCCAAGTACTCTGCTTTGTACATGATGGTCAAGCTAATACTATTTACAGTGAGGGTTGAATCTGGATTAGGTTATTAGATTATAAATGATGAAGTTACTCAGATGGAGCATAACATCCCATCATGTGTTGTGTCTCTACTTATAAATTTATTAATGTAGAATTGACCCAGATTAGACATAACGATACTTTTTGGTATCTGGTCTCTCGATAGAATGCTAATGAAGTGGAGAAAAGTTTTCACACACAAATTTTCGCTTACTATACGAGTGTTTAGATTTCGACAGATTATTCGGCTCAATCGAACATCAAATGTGTGATTCTGTTTGTCTTTTCATAATTAACCCGAACAAAGGTTTTTTTTAAAACCATTTCCCTTTAACTTTTGGATCAATGGATTCTTTGTAGAATCCTCGAATTATGGAGACACTTAAATATGATATTTCATCGCAAACAGTCAAGTTAATTTGCTTAATATTATGAACGCAGAATGTGATCTACAGACCTGTGTTAAATTACGTATTTTGCATTTTATTTGGATTCAATGTACTTTGAGAAGCCTCAGGTTTCTTCCCACGGGTTTATGTGTTCTTCATAAATTTCTTTACTGGCCGGGTGGGAACGTTTTCCGCATGAGTACACAGAAAAACTGTCTGTGGCTTCTCAATGTTTTTATCAAAATAATTTTTTTTACGTGGTAGTCGCTACTCACTAAACGATTTTCGCGATATTACTTAATCTCGAAAACAAACTAAAATGGACCCGATAAGCATATTACTTTTATTTATTGGATTGCGGGTTGGAATTTCAATCAAAATTTAAATTTGTTAATTGTTTAATAATGTTAGCTCTAAATTTATAAATTTACTTATGCAAGGTAGAATGGCAAATTACTTGGCAAAAACTGTAGAATTTTGAGTGCCTATAGTCTTCGTTTAATTGGGACCGTTTGTGGTTGCCGTGTACACTGGCATCTATTTGACTTCACTTGGGTTGACGTTTATCTTAAGCCACCAAAGGCACCAAAAACAATTCAAGTGCAGACTTAATATTTGTAATTTCACTTTAGCATAACACCTAGCAAGTAAAAACCACTTACATAACTGCTCTCATCCCACGCATCTAGAAAGGCACCAAAAAAAAAAATTTTTTTTTCATTTCCAACAAATAAATTTCCATTCATATTTTCTTATACCATCGCAAGCGCCTAGGTATCATATCATAGTACATAAAAAATACAATCAATAACCGTTTCGTTCTATTAACATAAAACTCTTTTTCTATCTTCATAAATTATGAAAACCACTTTAACATTGGAACATTAACATACAGAAAAAATCAAAAAAAAAAACTAAGTTAACGTATTTCTTACGTGGGTCCAACCGAAATATCAAACGCACGCACGTAATTTTCGGTTCGTACATATTTATAGAAATTTATGATGAGTGCTCCAAGCCTTATGATAAATGTTAATGTAGGTCAACAAATTTGTCAGCGCCCCAACAAATTTTTTGTTAATAATTCAAACATATCGAATTAAAATTTGTGTTTTTTTTTGTGTCTCGTTGCAGGTACATCGACTTTTTATATAAAATACTGTCAAATAAGGAACTATCGTTATTGCAGAGTCTCGAGGAGCGAACCAGTCAAAATAATCCAACACTGGGGATTACCAATAGTACGGGATGTAGTACGGCGGCCAATTTAATAGGCCACGAGAAATTAAGTTATTTGTTTAGTGTATGGCGTATGGAAGGGGAGTGGAGTAATGGAAGTAATTTGAATTCCTAGGTGAACAGCTTTAAACTATGTATATCTGGATTTTATAAAGTTTTATTTATACAAATCTGGAGGGAACTATAATACTTGTATACCAAAAATTTTATTTTGTCGCATATCTATGGAATTCCAGTTGTGTTAATTTTGATGACGTCATTCTAATTAGTTTTTTAAAAAATGTATGTTAATATTATATTTTTATATGTTGTATTTGGAATAAAATTTATGAAATTTAAATTAATTTGTTGTTGAGTTGAATTTACGCGGTTCCGATGTATTAAGGTAAGTTGTGTACGCCTATAAATTTTGTGCTTGACTCATTCCCTAAACCAACCGCATATAAAGAACATTACTGGCTTCTTTTGTCTAGTGCGTTAATCTATAAATACGACTTCCTTGCTTTGTATTACCCGCGTTTACTATTTACTAGCAGTAATAAATCGTTCCAAATATATAATTTATAATAAATCGTTTATTTATTTTGTCTTGACTTTTTTCACTAATTTTTGGGAAATTCAAATCAAGCAAAATGAAAAACCAAATATTTAGATCTTCTGAACACAAAAACTTTTCTTATTTCATTCCTAAGAAAATAACAAAAAACCTCTGAACAAATCTTGTTTGTTCGTGCGGTGTTTATTTAATCAAAATGTACACAAACAGGTCTCGCTTGTCATGTTTTGAACAAAAAAAAAATATTTTAATGTCTCGCGAGGAATATACATAAGAAAAATTGTCCCACACAAAAAATCCAAATTTTTTGGTACAGGCTGGAATATAAACCCGTTCATACCTATGATGTAAGTTGGAACATAATTTGTGTACTAATCGCACGACGAATGTGTGATCCAGCCTATGTAAGACATATAAAATTTTCTCAAAACACAAATTTTTGTTTGTCTTTTCATCTTCTTGTTCATCTTTTTCTTAATCTACTATAAACTTTTCTTTGAAAAAAAATGTTTTTTTTTCTACTTTTCTCAATAAATCACAGGGTGATTAATGGGCAACTAAATAATCACCGCGTCTTTTGATTATTAAAATTATAATAATTACATAATATTAACAAATCGGATTTTTCGGACACACCATTTTATCGATCATCTTGCGTGCGCCATCTTGTTCATATCTATCACCATTAAAGTGTTTTATTTGAAATATTCCCGCCAAAAATTTTAATGAGAATTTTTTAATAAAAAATACTTAGAATAAACACATATTAAATATTATAATATATCGGTGGTGTACGGATTCAGTATATCAATATGTGTAGTACATTATACGATTATAGGAGTAGTAAATTCTATATGCAAGTAAATAAAAATGTCGAAAAGACAGTTAAAAATTATTTATATAAATGAAAACAGTTTATTATAAACATGGCGTAACTAATTTAAAACAGATCGTATTAAATTACAATATGTGTCTTCTTCAAAATGTATAGCCTGTATGCATGTACTGTATAAGACAGTATTTTTTATTGTCGTTTAAACATAAAATTTAGGTTGTAAGTTCATGTATGCATAAGAATTTTATTTACAAGGAGACGCGATATAGGATTTTCAGCCATGGGGTATACCACACGCAGATCTTGTGACATAATTACTAAAAATAAATATACGAACGGCGTTATTTGGTAGACACCTGTGAAATCTAATATCATTATAGTATGGCTAAGTTCCTATAATCCTGTATCACTATATTCCACGTAATGATCTACTATATCAAGGGGCAAAAACATTTTGGGGAAATCCAAGAACAACAACCAAAAATAAGACAGTCATAAGTTATAAATAGAAAACGCCTTTTTAAGATTCTTTTTTTACGAAATTTTTTTTTAATGAATTTTTGAAACAACAAAAAAATAAAATGTCTTTAAGACAACACACAAAAAACACTGTTGAATCTAATTTTAGAAATTATTTCATTATTAAAAAATATTAAGAAACCAAAACCAGCAAATGATAATTTTTCTTGCTTAACTACCAAAGTAAAAAAAATTAAAACTTTTAAACACTGGGGTACGTGGAAATTCATTTTCCCCTTTAACTGTACACCAAATGAAAATCTTACGTATAGCACACAGATAAATCATAAATATTAGTGTACGGTGTACAGAAAAATACAAGTCCCCTCACTCATGTCATCGTGTTATATATTAACATTGTGATGAACCCCCCAAAACGATAATATTTTCCCACGTAAACTTCTTTTTTAACATGTGTTTAATTAACGGTTTTTAAATATTTTGTTTAATTTATGCTTTGTTTAAAAAATTAAATTGTTTTACTTTCGAATCGGTGGTTTATTAGCTGCCGTAGGATCAACTACTGTCTCAATAGTATCACTACCCTACCCAAACACAATTGAATAACTTCCGAAAATAATAGACGTGATTGTTTGCAGAGTTACTAAACAAAATCTTATTTTAACATCAAACTTATAATTGGACCTTTATGTTCTCGAAACTAAATATCAATTAAATAAAAAATTAACCTTAATTAAAACATTAACCTCCTAACAATGAATTAAGATAATAAGTAGAAATCTGTTAATATTAATTAAAAGTAACAAACTCCGAAGGTGTTAGTGGTGCATGGTGTTTCCATCTTTTGTTCAATTTGAATTCTTTACAATTGACTTAGGAAAGGCCCCAAACAGATTAATGAGGATTAATAAATTCAAAATATCAACAATTACTGAAAACTTACTGAAACACTTTGCAATTGCAATATTAGGCGAAAACGTACTTGGCAAAGTTGGGGGTAGCTAAAAACCCACTGAACATTGTGGAGCAGGGTAAGCTTAGGCAAAATTTGATCGATCAGAAAGATTCAACTTTTTAACAGTGTTATGCAAATTGATGTAAAAAAACAATTTTTAACGTAAATAACGGTAAAATACGGTGAACAATGTAAATAATGAAATTGACGTTAACATGTAATAAATATTTACCTTAATAAATACAATTATTTAATATTTAAAAGTCAAACATAATAACAACAAAAGTATTTATAAATAATAACAAAGGATATAGTGTATGGTCAATATATTGAACCATATAATTTAATTAAAGAAGACTATTGGACATTATTTAAATCACTTGGATCAAGTTTCATAATCGGAGCTGATTTTAATGTCAAAAACACCTACTGGGGATCAAAAGTAACCTCTAAAAAAGGAAGAGGGCTGTTTGCAGGAAAAGGAAGAGGGCTGTTCATTCTGGCGATCAACCAACTTATTGGCCTACGGATAGAAACAAAATACCCGATTTCATATTTCTTTATCACGCCTGTTATTATGACAATCAGTGTAACGATTGTTAAGAAAACAAGTCCACCTTCGCTAACTAATAAAAAACCTGCTGGGAGAAATTCCAGAAACTTGTTGAGGATAATATTGATCTTCAGGTGCCAATTAAAAACCCAATACAGCTAGAAAAAGAATTAGAACAACTCAACAACAGTATACAAGAAGCGGCGTGGATTAGCACCCCTCAAGTTCAAAGGAAATGCGCCGAAATTATATTTATCTTCTGGACGTTACAGAACTGGTTGCAGAAAACGAAAAGCAAGAAAGGACTAGCAAAGAAGTCGAGCACCAGAATATAAAACAACTCGAAATTTGTTATCCAATAAACTAAAGTTGCTAATTAAAGAAATCAAAAACGAATCCATTAATAAATACTGGAGGATAAGATACCGAGTACTCCCTTTGGAAAGCAACAAAAAGTTTGAAACGACCAAAACTACAAATTTCGCCAGTTGAAAATGAAGATGGCACATGGGCTGTAAGTGCAAAGCAAAAAGCTTCGTTGTTTCCAACCCACCTCGACAACACGTTTCAGCCTCTACCTGGACAAACTGCAGAAGAAAACATACCACCAGTATATAAAATGGATAACTGCAATATATCTCCTGTCACATTTCAAGAATTAAAAGAGGAAATCAATCTCAACCTAAATACAAAGAAATCTCCAGGATATGACTTAATTACAGAACAAATAGTAAAAGCTCTTCCTGAAAAAGGACTACGTAAACTACTCCAAATAATTAACGCAGCGTTCAGACTTAAACACGTTCCAAACCAAAGTCGCAGAAGTAATTATGATACTTAAACCAAACAAGCCAACTAGAAGAGAAACTACTCCTAAAGATACTGAAACCAATAATAGAAGAAAGAAATCGTATTCCTCCACATCAACAGGCTTGAAATATAAATTACAAAGAGACTTATAAAAGCAGTTTTATGAAATTCTAAAATCTTACATATTGACACTTTCGAGTTAAATTAGATGGCGAATACTCAGAAATAAAGAAAATATCAGCAGAAGTACCACAAGGTACACCTCGGACCTGCCAACGATAGAGGAGACTAACATAGCGACGTTTGCGGATGATACGGCTATCTTAGCAGTTGCTAATAGCATAGAAGAATCCACAAGCAAATTGCAAAGAGCTACTAATATTGTCAGTACCTGGACCAAGAGATGTCGAATAAAACTTAATAAAACAAAAGCTGTTCGCGTAAACTTTATCAATTAAAAGGTCAACTGGATACCAGTAGAACTGAACCCTCATCAAATTCCCTATGAAAATACGGTAAAATATCTAGGCATGACTCTAGACGCGAAACTAAAATGGAAAGGGCTTGTGAAATGAAAAACGAAGAAGTAAACATCAAATACAGAAAGATGGATTGGTTCTTAGGAAGAAACTCTACATAATAAATTGCTACTATACCGGCAAACCCTAAAACCCTTTGAGGATTTACCATATTCAGCTCTGGGGCTGTACAAAGAAACCAATGTCAATACCAACCAGTCATTCCAAAGCAAAGTCCTACGTGGAATAGTTAATGCACCGTTGTACATAAGAAATGACAACCTCCATAGAGATCTGAAGATAGATTTCGACAGTGAAGAAATAAGCAACCACGCGAGAAAACACATGCAACGTATTAGTCTACACCAAAATGATGAGATACGTCTTATGTTGGGTGAGTCAAACAAAATAAGGCGGCTGCGCGGGAATACACCGCATGATTTACTAGATCCAATCAGGATCGACTAGAAATGTAATAAAATTGTTAAGGGGACTAGCCAAAGGGCTACAACCCTCCAAACAAGAATATAAATTATGAAATGTAAATTACTAGATGATTTGTAAATCAGTTGTAATAAATAAATATATAAAACAATAAAAATAAATAAATAATAACAATGCGTGATCTTCATTTATATAGAAAACTCCTTCTTTACTGCTTAGCGGTTCTAAACGTTGTAAGTAAACTTCGAATTATTTCTTCACCAAATTTGATTTTTATTAATTAAATCAATTGTGTGAGATTTGCTAGTTTCTACGAAAGGTAAAAATCTTGTAGATGGGATTGCACAGTTCTAAATTCATACCTCCTCGCGGAGCTCACTGGGTAATTCTAAATGAACAGGCGGTGAAGTGGAGACGAGCAGAGAAACGGCGAGTAATTGGTGCCCTAATACCAATACCTGTTCTCCAGATTAATGCCGACTGATGCGGGCGTCCGCCTTGCAGCAAGCAGCAGACTAAACAAAAATGATTCAGGTATGCCTGGGTGGCTTAAGACCTCTATGACCAGTAGATAATCCACACACGGAAATATTTAGTAGCGCGGCGGGCAAACTACCTACTCTCACAGAATCCTTTAAGTCGTGATTCCTGAAATGTATACATTGAACGTACTTGCACTACAAGAGCTTAGAGGGTCTGAGCGCGGGATTAATAATACCATCAATGGTTACATTCTTCACTACAGCGGCCATCAGAATGGTGGAGAGTTGGAGTCAGCTTTCTTGTTCACTGGCGAAAGCAGTAGCATAACATCGAATTCCGCGCGTTTCGAATTTTAATGGCCGCTCTTCGTTCATAAATTTGAAACAATATGGTGAAAATTTGGTTTTGACAACTCTACAAAAGTCTTTGGAGAGTTTTTAGTATATTATTAATGATTACCGCCTTCAGAATTTTAATGGCGACTTAAGTCTTCGCAAGAAAGTCTTAGCTAAGAAGGTTTCAGTAGTCTCATCGTCAGAATTGGGGTTATTTGAATGAATAGGTCTCCACAAATAAGCATTCATTTTGATAAATTAATGCTGTCTTTCGATAAGCTCAGTCGATGATGTGACCTTAAAAGTATTTTACATTGTGCCTCCAATTGCTGTACAATATTTGTTGACGATATAGAAAAATGGCCTACTTGGCCTACGCAAATATTGCGAATCTATCAACTATGCGAATCGCATAGTGTAAAACGCGTTTAAAAGAAAATCTTGTATTAATTTCGAAATATTTCAACGGGTGCATACTAAAGGATATTATACTCGTATTGCTCATGAATGTGTAAGACAAATCTTAACGTAAAACTAATGCTACATAATGACTAGGTCCTAACAGAATTTTCTAAACAGATAAATATCAATTTTACATTTTTTTTTTCCGCATCACTTTCAAGTCGATCGTCACTCACATACCCATTTATCCATCAATATTTTTGACTTTTTAATTAATAAACAAAAATAAACGATCGTGTATATATTGTGTAGGAAAAACATTTTGTCGTCATTATACATTTTGATTTTTAATGATCGCAGAGATGAGTTTTTTTTTGCATCTGCGTTTTTTTTTTTGTTCTCTTGTCTTTTACTTTAAGGAAAACGATATAAGTTTTTGTAGTTTTTTATGGATCTTCAAGATTTTTATATGCGTGAATTTCCTGAGAAAAAAAACGTTGACATATGTTGGAATTTTTACTCCGCATACACAAAACATTGTTTTGTTGTTGTTGGTGGTGTTATTTGACAAAATACCATTTTTAAAACCCAAGCAACATTATATTACAATAAATGAAGAAGATCCGAAGTCTTTTAAATGAAGGGAAATTCAAACAATTATAATACAGACAGAGAACAGAGCCAGCTTATATCGCAAACAGCGAGGTTTTCGTAGTTAGGTGCGAAATGCTAAATACGCGCGAATCATTTTTCCACGAAAAAGGGAAAGCTATAAAAATTTTCACACACGCAAAACAAAACTATTATTTAAAGATATTACACACACTCACATACACACACACACAGTAAACCAAAATGCATAAAGATGAAGATCTATGATCTTTTGCGGATGAATACAACACGTGTTAGTTTTAAAATCCATTAATGTTTTTATGTGCCGTTGTTTTCTTTTCTGTGACCATCTCCGGAATAATTTAGATAATTTATTTATTGTTGGTACTGAACAAAGCCTGAGCACCAAGATCGTATCTATTCGGTATATGCAATTTTTATTTCCACAAAATCGATCTTTCGACTCAGCGTATTTTGAATTAAATTTATAAATCATGTGAATGTATGTGTAGTGACGCGTATATTATTATTTTTCTTAATTGAAAATTAAAAGAAAAAAATTTTAATTGTAAGAAAAATAATGAAAAATCATGAGACGTGATTGATATTCGTTTATTTATCATCTGAAATTTCCATTAAACAACGCGCTTACGCTTTTATAATGTACTCTGATGTTGCTGCGCTGTACCCCGTTCTCACGTGGTGAAGATCAATACAATTTTTGGTTTCTTCTTATTTTTTCTAAGATCGGAGTAAATGAGAATTTGTTTTTCTTATGAATGGAAATGGAAAAGATTTTAATTTTTTTTTATTTTTAGGACGGTTTCAAGCATAGCACAATTATTTGTGTTACTGTGATGTTTACTTAGTTAGAGTTAATATACGAATTTTTTTATTTTTTATTTTTAAGATGGATAAATTGATGGGAATCAATCAGTGCGTAGTGATTTAATAGTATAGTACATGCAGTCTGTGATGATCGGTATCGTACAATCAGAGACATTTCTTGGGTTGCTTAGTTTAATTTGTACTGGAACGTTTTTGATAAATTTAATTTTCAACGACATTTTCATACCTGAGAGATTACTAATTACATAAATTAAGTAATCATCAAGATATCGTATCAAGAGGCAATATTACAAATAAAGCCGGTTAGCATGCAATTGCAAATAACCGAATTAGTACACTTCTACATAAATGAAAGCAGAGTTATAGCAAAGTTGTACCACAATACGTACAGAGTTCCCAGAGACTTCAAGATCATCAAGTGGGGTTCTTTCGAGTTTTTCACCGACGCTTACTTTCATGGAAGGTTTATTTACAGAGGTATTGATAATGAAAAACGGATCATATCGGCGCTAAACGACTTAAACCATTTAAATTAGTCGGATTATGAGACAACTGATTCATTAACGTAGTGGTTCCTACATATAGTAATTCCAGACAATTGTAGCTCCCAATTTTAAAGGTAGTAGCAAAGCTGATGTTGTGTTACACATAATGCAGGAAAGACATTTCAAAAGATGGGGATTGGAACCGGAGCTGGTACACTGTCTTTACCGTAAGAACTTTAATTAGGTATGGAGTGAGTTTGTTATGAGCTGCACAAAACTACGTACAGGAAAATGATGAAGAATGAACATAATTCGACATTTTAAGGACATGTGGTCATTTCGACATATGCACTTCTTGGTCGCTAGGCACTCGGCGTTTTAGATAACACAAAACGAATATACAAATACGAACCAATTGGTTTCTTATAGGCATTTTACTAACACGAGTATAGTTTGTTTGATTTTTAAAGAAAAATTTATTTAATGAATCGATTATTTATTGTTAACTCTCATATCTCCCAAATCTGCTTTACATACCGAAAATTTCGTTAAACACAATGTTGCCCTTAAATTCTCAATTGTCCTTTAGAATCCGACCTTGCTTATGAGACTACTTACTTTTCACTTTGTTTTTTGAGCTGTATAGCGCCCGTGAAGGGGAGCTACGTAGGCTGACTATGAGCGAAAACAGGTAGCTGCATGTTGATTATCACTTTTCATACGTTTGTCCTTGAGACTTGTTCATTGTGATGCAGAATGCAGAGATGACAGGAAATTGTCCACGGCGCACAAAACGAATGGCGGAGCAATATTGTGCATCATTGTGCACTAATTGTTTTTTCAGCCGGTACCGTATAATTCCGTCCGGAACCTAAGAAACCAGCCGGAACCATACTATCTACAGCCAAACTAACTATGGCACAGGAAACACAATTAATCGTGCATCATTGTTCATAACCTTAGAAAGCCAACCAGAACCATACCAGTTTGAAGCAAACTGACTATGGTACTGGTACTAAGCACTATGTTGCAATTGTGCACTGTCTGATTTGTCAGCTGGCATCCATATTAAGCGACCCGGAAATGTTTAAAGCCAGCCAGAACCAGAGGTTTATCAACCAGAACCAATTGGAGTTTGTAACCACTAAAATACCAGCCAAAACCATATAAAACCAGCCAAAATCATACCCTCTACAGCCAAGCCAACTATGGCATAAGAAGATTAATCTGCAAATAAAATTTCTTCTGTAAACGATGAAATATAAAATATAATCAATAAATTTGAAGAAAATAAAATGTTATTTCCGCGAAAAAAACGAACTTTTTAATTACTTGCGGATCAGGAATTGCAATGGCCATCACTACGACACTCACTATCACAATGATCATCAACCATGCTTATTTTTCAGTGCTCCGAATGGTTCACACCGACTACATATGGTGCCTGCTGGTCTTACCAGCATAACGTAGTGCATAACGTTTGCATCGTTCCGGAAACCTCATATTACACTATGATCCAAACTGCACTGCGACCGGTGTGCAAGCGCCAAAATTGTTTTTGTTTCGGCAACATTTTTATGATTCTGGATGACATTATATGGTTCCGGCTGGAAAATCAAATAATGCATAATGATGCATATTGGTTTGTGTTACTTATGCCACAGTTGGTTTGCTTCCGGCTGACATGGTCCTGGCTGGATTTATAAGGTTACGGCTGGAATAATAAGGTTGAAAGCTTATATGTTTCACAACCATTTTAGTGGATAAAACTCTGGCTTAATAGTGGTTCCGGCTGTAAAATCACGAAGTAGACAATAATACACAATTCATTGTGCTTCTTGTGCCGTAGTTGGTTTAGCTGTAGAGGGAATGGTTTCGCATTGTACAAACTCCAATTGGTTCTGGTTGATAAAACACTCTAGTTCTGGCTGGCTTTATAATGTACCGGGTGGCTTAATATGTGTTCCGACTGACAAATCGGACAATGCACAATGATACACAAACCATAGTTAGTTTGGTGCCAGCTGGCGTGATTTCGGTTGGATTTCTAAGGTTCCGGCTGGAATTATAAAAATCCGTCCGAAAAATTATGCAGCACACATAATAAAGTCAAATAGGTTGTCGATGATGTTGAATGATTTAGACAACCTATTAATGGGGTTATTTTCTCCGTAGTTTGTGGAATGGTGTTCTAGTGCTAAAAACTCCTGGTTTCGAAATGTTCTGGAAGGCACATGAATTGATATGTTTTCCAAAATGTAAGCTGAATCAATGTGACCAAACAAAACGTTACCAATAAGAGCCACGCCCAAGTGAAGTATTTTTAAGCGTGCATATTTTGTAATCGGTGGATCTTGTAGAATACGGAGGTAACCGAGCCACATTTTCATGGAATGGTAAATTTTGGTCATAATCCCACTAATTTTTCTTTAACGAAAAAATCAGAAACTTCTTTTGAATGCTTTCAATTCTTTTTATGTGCACATCATAGTATGCATTCTAGATCGTTACAGCGTATTCCTGTTGTGATCGAACGTACACGAAATAGAGTGAGCATAAGGTTTAAATATCATTAAATTCACCTGCCCATCTTTTAACAAATAAAAACATGGCATTTGCTTTTACAATCGCATTGACTCTTTGCAATACTTCGTTCTTGACTTTGTATAGTAATTAAAGAATTTCTTTTACAAGAAAGACATGATTTGGCATTTCTTAATATTTAAGTAAAGCGAGTTTCGATAACTTAATCTATCGAGCATACCATTAACAGTTCGAAAAATGTTCACATCATCAGCAAATATGTGCACATTTGAGTTTTTGATTATCTCGGCTATTTGATCTATGAAAACAATAAATCTTCCAAGGAGATCCTTGGGAAACACCAGACGTAACTTTAATAACGTTTGATTTCTCATTTCCTATTATTACAAATTGCCGCCGGTTTGATAAGACTTGAACCAATTTATGTAATCGAGTGAATCAAATGCTTTACTGAAATCCGTGTACGCTACATCAACTTGATGATGTTTTTCTATCGTCATTAATTGTTTTACTGGTGAATTCAACCATATTAGTTGATGTGGATCGGCCAGGCATAAACCCATGCTGGTTTATTGATATATGACGTGCAATTGTGGATTTAAAGTTGTTGCATAAAACTAATTCAAACAATTTTGGCATTGATGATGTAGTTGATATTCCTCTGTAGCATGTTACGTCATCTCGCTTACCCGATTTAAAAACTGGTGTAATTTTTGAAATTTCCCATTTTTCCAGAAACATGCAATGGAATTGCGATAATGTCAGCGTACTCCTTCAGAATAGAAGAGTGTATATTGTCAAGACCCCAACCGTCTCCAAATTCCTCTAAAGCCGATAAAATGTTAACCTCAAAAATAACAGGAGGAGTTATTGATACGTTGTTATTGCTGGGTTGTTCGTACCATCCGCACTAGTAACGCTTGGTTTATAGATCGAATGAAAAAACGTCGCGAACATGTCAGCTATATCTTTGGAGTTTGAGGAGCTGATATTGTTATAGGTCATATTAGCAGGGTATCCTTCAATTTCGCGTTTATTCCTAAAGTATTTCCAAAATTGTTTTGGATTTACTTTGATTTTCCCTTGAATTTTATTGAGATACGATCTGTATTTTGATTTGAAATAAATTTCAAATTCGTTACTATGTTTCTACCATTGTTGTGTCCGCTTCTGATCCTCTTTTCAACATTTTGGCATACGTTTTCTTATGCCATAGCTGGTTTGGCTGTAGTATATCTCAAGCTGGCTTTATTAGGTTTCGGCTGGAGTTTAAGGTTCTGGCTGAAAAATCATATAATATACGATGCACAATCCATTGTGCTTCTTGTGTCATAGTTAGTAAGCTGTTGAGGCTATGGTTCTTAGAATTATAAGGTTTCTACCGAAAAATCATATTGCAGGATTTATAAGGTTCCGGCTGAAGCACATGTATCATTATGCATCGTGCTACTTGTGACATAACTGTTTTGGCTGTAGCATGATTCTGGCTAGCTTTATAAGATTTTGGTTGGAATTATCAGGTTCCGGTTGAAAAATCGTATAATGCACAATGATGTACAATCCATTGTGTTTCCTGTACCAGTGTTAGTTTGTCTGTATAGGGTATGGTTCCGGCTGGAATTATTAGGTTCCGGCTGGAATTATAAGATTTCGACTGAAAAAACAATTAGTGCACAACATTAATCACTGCATCAACACGGCTTCTAGTATGGCTTCGGCTGGCTTTATTAAGTTTCGGCTGTATTTATAAGGTCCCGGAGAAAAAATCATTTAATGCACAATGATGCACAATTGATTGTGTTTCCTGTGGCATAGTTAGTTTGACTGTAGAGGATATGATTCCGGCTGGAATTATAAGGTTTCTACCGAAAAATCATATAGTGCGGAATTTATAAGGTTCCTGCTGAAAAATTATATATTGCACAACGATGCACAATGCATCGTGCTACTTGTGCCATAGTTGGTTTGGTTCCAGCTGGCGGTTTCAGCTGGCGTGATGGACACCTTTATTTGAACTAAGTATAAAACTATGTTATTTAGTTAGTTTGGACTATCGACGGGATGTTGTAGCTGCTAGCAATAGTTAAATCTCTACGCTCTCGAATGTCGTATTCGTCAACGCGGCAGATTACTATATATCGACCAATCATCAACAAACTACCACTTGTCGAGAGATACGATGACCAAAATGCTGCATCAGTACTTGCAGCACAATCCAATGAAAACAGTACTAGAATTTTTTACTAATTAATTACAAATTTGATACACAGTTAGAAAATTGTTTACTGGTCCTGATAAGCTGCAATTCGTGTGGTGGCAGATTTTGTTAATATTTATTGTATCGTACTGGGGCTGGTACTGAAATTGTTAACAAGTTAATTAAAACATATTGGCATAGCTGAACCCCCAAAAAACTATCCCTAAGGGGTGCAGTTCTTTAAAAAACATATTTTTCGCCACACCATGCCTTTTGTATTTCAGTTAATTTTTGTTGTATCGTTCTGAGGGTGGTGTGGATTTTTTTTAAATTAATTACCCCGTAAATCATCCCAAAGGGGTATTATATTACAACAGCCAAACCAACAAAAGTCGATCGTATAATTCATCGAATTACCTATCTGTACAAGAAATTGAAGAAGTTATTACAACAGCCCACAGTCATAAAAATCTATCATATAATGCTTCGAATTAGCTTTCTGTACCTGAAATAGGCACACCTGAATTTACTTTTGATTGTTTTGGGTGTGGGCTGTTGTAATACGTTCACGGGTCGATTTTTGTGGATATGGGCGGTTGTAATAAATTCAAGCGTATCCATTTCTTGTATACAAAGAACTGTTTTATCTTAATTGGAGGTAGGTTGTTACATTTATAGCTAGTCTATAACCTATATACAGAGAAATATGGTTTTAAACAGCTTCATTCCTTAGGGACAGATTTATTCCAATATATTGTAATTAATTTTGTAAACACTTCTAGTATCGCCCCCAGTATTATGCCATGAGTTTAAACGGTTGCTCCCTTGAGTTAGTTTTTCAGGGTTATTAATTTTTTATAAATCCCCCCAGTATGATACAACAAATATTAACTGAAATTCCAAAAGCATGGTGTGACGGAATAGTTTTTTGGGGGTTGAACAATGCCGATATGTTGTTATTAATTTGTATCGAATTCTAGTACCATTTTTATTGAATTATGCTGCAAGTGCTGGTCCAGCATCCGGGTCATAGAGATTGATTCAAACGAGAGATTTAATTCAATTTTATAACAGACAGTATATGCATATGGTCATGAGCGTTCTCGTTGCTATGTCTTTTTGCATTATCGATTGTATTACTGTAGGTAAATGAATTAAGAAAATAAAGCAAAATAAAAATACAATGCAGGAAATTCTCCACCTCTGTACTAGCCTCTAGTAATGTACGCCAATTTACAATTACGATTTTATTGGCCGTCATAAATTCCTACAGTCGTATCCGAAAGCAATAATAAATTACGAAATTAATTAAAGTACTTGCGAGAAAATTGTTCACTTTCTATCTCTACATCCGATCGCATCATCATCGCAAATTTTTCGCGAGCAATACAATTTTCCAGTTCCCCTGTACACACTTCCGTTTTCGGTATTTCTCGGCAACTCAAATAATGATGATATCATATACAAAATCTTTCATCAGCAACAACAACAATTCCGAGCTAAAATTTATTTTTATAAATAAAACACTCAATGAATAATGCTTCTAAAAAATTTTTATATCAGACAATAAATCGTATA
Organism: Nephrotoma guestfalica; assembly: GCA_963691935.1. Classification (NCBI taxonomy): domain Eukaryota; kingdom Metazoa; phylum Arthropoda; class Insecta; order Diptera; family Tipulidae; genus Nephrotoma; species Nephrotoma guestfalica. Next base: position 291,783,307 of record OY829914.1, on the reverse strand, counting down.
GATATCAATAATTTTTATTTTGTTAAAACATTGCGAATTTTTCTCGACGACGTGATAAGTGATAAGGCGCGTTCTATGTACGGCCACATAAGTCTTTTCATGTATATAGCAGTATTTGGATTTTGGCTTTGCAATTCGTTTCTTGGAAATTAATTATAATTTTCTTATAATGTATATGTTCACGCACATACACACACATACACACACACACACACACAGATATAATCTATGTCGTATAATAGAAGGCAGTTCTTACTTAAAACTAAAAATTTCATATCTGCTATAAAATTTACACTTGTTGTGAAGTAGACAACGATATTCATTTTACTGTCTCAACTTAAGCGATAATAAATCTTTATCTATTTACAAATAATTGAAAGACACCGGCCATGAACTGTATATTTACATTTATTTATAGGTACACACGTTGCTTACAAATTGGCCACTTTGTACTATACGAAAGGCGTGCACGCGTGTGTTGATGAGATGCACATTTCGGAATGTTTGGCCATAAATATGACGAAACACCATCTTAATGGTACAAAAATTATTTTAATGTTCTACATAAATGTGCGAATAATACCGCGTTATTTATTTACTTAAACTTCAGCATAAACAACAACAATAATAATTATCATAAAAAATAATTAAATTAAGGAAATATAAATTTTGTCGTATTTTATTTTGTATCATTGTCGGTTTTTTTAAATTTTTTAACTTTTATTTTTATTTTCGTAAATTTTAAATAATTTAAAAAATTATAAAATGTAAATGAAGAAACAAAATTAATTTTGCTGTTGGTGCGAGTTTTAATTTTAAAAATTTCTCTTCACCTGCATACAATATACGAGTAATTGTTGAATTAATTTTTTGCCCCGAGGAAAAACACTTGCGGAAAACTTACCGAGTAAAAAGAGACAAAACATGTTTACGTTAAAAAGTAAAATATGTGTACATAAAATTACAAATTTTTGTTAATTTGTTTGACAAAATAAAACTGTTTGTTTTGACATGTTCCGTGAGATATACTACAAATTTAGATTAAGTTGTCGTTTGTGGTTTGTTTAAATATTCCGTCTAAAATATAGGAAGTAAAGACGTGTTGAACCGTTCAACGGATGATATACTTTGAAACTATGGGCACCTGATGTCGAATATTTTTGGGATGTATTTGTTGTGTCCATTCGGTAAACGTTTACTTTTCAGGTGCCAGGTATTGTACAAGACGGCGAGCTTGAAGTAGAATCGGTCATTATATAAAACCTCAAAATTGTTTCATTCGCATAAATAAGCCTAGTTATGGCCTTCAATTTTGCACAAGCGGATGAATTTTTATCGTTTACCCTCGATAAACCACTTATGGTCGATGTCAAAAATGTTGAAACAACTGTTGCACGATTTTCCAACGCTTAGTGGTTGGAATAAATTCATGGATTTTGTTTAAATCTGGTACATTTAGTATTTGGCGGTCTATTAAAACATACCCAGGTCTAATAGTCGAGAAATCTTCCGGGTTTTTCGATAAAACATTGAGTGCTCTAGAATGGACAGAACCTTCAATTTGCTACATTTCCGTCAGAAATTCTTCATGTATATGTACAGCATTGGCGGATATCCTTGGCGGGTAATGCAAATTTCCACTTGATATTTTTGTCAACAAAGTATAGATTATTTAGATGGTTTTTAATTGGTAAGCAAAACACATTTATTTTTGAATTAAGAAAACAATTTTATTTCAACATAAAGAAAAATAGTTCCGATTAAACGTAAAATACAACATCAGGCAAATGGCCACCACGAAACCTCTGGCAACTCTGGTTTCAGGCTTATTCGCATACACTTTTTCCTTCACATAGCCCCAAAGAAAAAAGTCCATCGGTGTTGAATCGCACGATCTTGGTCGTCAATGTTAATCGCCAAATCGAGAAATGACACGGCCTGGAAATTCGGTCTGCAGTAACACCATGCAAATACGGCCCAATTACTCCGCCAGCCCAAAATGCACACTAAACAGTTACTCGCGGTGGATGCATTGGTTGTTTGCGTATCACACGAGGATTTTCAGCACCCCAAATCCGATAGTTTTGCTTATTTACGTATCCGTCGAGTTGAAAATGAGCCTCATCTGAAAAAATGATTTTTTTCGAAAAATCCGCATTAATTTGATGATCCGCATTAATTCGTCGCATAAGCACTATGCTCTTGAAATGTTTAATTCTTGACCACGATGCCGAATGGAAGTTCCTGGATTCTCGGCCACAGATTTCCTTACTGTGTCTATATGTTCACGTGACCGATAAGGACGACGACAAACAATGATCTTCTGATCCATTAGCGTAAATTTGGTCTCAAATTTTGTAATTAAACGCCTCACTGTCGATTCATTTGGCGCATTATTGCGACCGAAAACTTGACGTAATTGGCGAACTGTTTTCGCAAAACTTTCACCATTTTTGTAATGTGTTTTTACAATAATTAAACGTTGTTGGTTTGAATACTTCTCCATATTCTTAGATCGCGTGGTCTGGACGTGGCAACTGTCCAAAAAAAAATCACCGTGACATCAAATCATCAAAATGGCGGTAAATTTAAATCCGGCGCTCTTGTTGAGACACCCTTTATTAGTTGTAGTCCCGTATTTGCCCGCATTTTACAATGAAGTGTTTTAATGCAAAGAAACATGTTAGTACTCAGATCCGCGACCAGTTCCATATGAATGGCCTTGACTAAAAAACAAGCGAACACTACCACAAACATTCGCACGAATGTGGTCTTGCTCGTTTGTTTTAGAATATGGAGTTACCAGGGGAACTCTCTCTTCCGGTAGATTTCCCATGAGTTGCGATACTTATAGGTTGTCCGAGTGTGAAAACATCAAATGCAGCGATTAACCAAGTGAAGTGTTCCAAATTTCGTTCATAATGTTCTGGATGTCGACAGTTATTTACAAGCGGTCAATGTGGCTGCAATGTTGCAAGACAGAGCATAACTTTGGCCATTTAGAATCGGGTTCTAAAGGGGATAAGGGGTCCCCAGACCTCTCGATATAATATCAGCCGAATTGTGCTCGCTAGGAACATGATTCCAACGATTTGCATTATATAGACGACGAATTTCTGCAATTCTATTAACCACGAAAGTTTCTGTGTTCTCATGCCAAACGATCGAAAAGGCCGTGCAATAAAATAATTGATCAACGTTGACATTCATTTTCTCTAGGATCACTTTACTTGATGGTGTCCAACATCCTAGTTATGATCCCAATGGAGTCTCCAAAACCGTGCAGTTGAATATTCAAAGTGAATTCTTTGGTTTTAATAAATCTATTTATGCGAAAGGTTAGCTAACCTTTCTAAGAGCTTCTCAATAACATTAAAGGTCTGGTGGATCTCTATCCCCAGATTGCTGATCCTGAATCATTTCAGCAGATTTCTACACATTTTAGGAAAGTATCCAAATTTCAAACGGCTGTTCAATAATTTTATTATGCTGGCTCCTATGATAGGCCACCCGAGTGGACTTATTTCTGACTTGAATTTGTCAAGTCCTAGAGTGAAAGCCTTTTAGAGCCTTCAGCAACGTGGATGTCCGACTACTGTTGATAGCAATCGCTGCATGTGACTCAGTTTCATCTGGTGTTTCGTCATGCCAGGTATCTGCGACGACTCCATTTGTCTTTCTAACGGTATTTAAAACTTCTGGAGGTTTTGATTTGCCGACAGTAAATTTGTACACAAGTCCCCATGGAAACTATTTTGCTTTGCTTTAAATAGAATTACTTGCTACTTTACTCACTTCTAAAGAGTGACAATTATAACTCTTTTGTTCCTTGGTTTCTTTCCGTCTGGTATGTCCATTTTAGCGTATGCATGGAACATCAAAGGTTCCTTAGATACAAGTTCTACCAACTATTATGTTTCTTAGCTCCTCTTTTTATTGGAATTGGTTCATTGTTGACATTGGTTAACTGTGTTGAGATCAGCCCTACACGAGCATCAATTTCATCAATTGAATTAATTTCTGGAAGTGCTACTATATCGTCCCAGGAGCCAACCAAGTTCTAGCAAATAGACCCTAGTTAGCAATCTTAATGGCAAATCATGGAGTTTTGCTTCTTGCGACGGACTATTCTGTGGTGAGTTTGATAACTCGAGCGTGATCACCCTGTGGTCATTATAGAGGTCCAACCTTCCCTCACATACTACCCAACTTTCAAGCTCAACAAGACTCGATTTACTATGGCTAGATCAATTAGGCGAGTTCGTCGTCGGGGTTCCCTACTTGTTCATTATGAACAGGTCATCCCTATACACGAAGTACCCTACTCTTCTTCCATTTTAATGAGTTACACGGGCACATTTTACTTCTAGCATTGAAGTCTCCAGTGATCACTACCCTTTGGTTTTAACCCGTAAAGAGCCGGATCGTTTCAATTTTGACAGATCGACCGGTTCAAGAAAATAGATAGAAGGAACTAGCTTCCGATTGAATTTCAACATATGTGCAGTGGTTATCACAAAACTGAGTAAGGTTCACTATGTCAGCAGCCTGTGATCAATGCAGTCTATCTTGAGTTACCTAATAGTTTTGGAGAATGACAAACGGCCAGAACTACAGTGTATCGACCTTAGTTATCCCTAGAAACATTTTGAAAAAATTGAGTTTTACACATTTGTTCGTCATTTGTAAAATTCGAATTTGTGTTATTTACTTGATCTAAATTCCAAACAGCTGAACTAAATTATTTAACCTACAAGTATCATCGTCTAAAACAACTGGTTTATTGGAATAGTTGACGTGTTACTACTGTTAGTGCGGTTGTGTGGACAAAGTACTGGGCATGTTGTGTTCGATAGCTACGACGACTGCTAAAACGAAACCTCGATCAAATAAATCTTTGTGTCTTGACAGCAAGCTGAAGGTTATGCGTATTGACTCTGCCTTCTACAGATTCATGTCGAAGTGGGATGCTGTTTGCTGGTTTTGTGTAACCTGTAATCCTCAAAAACTTGCTGCTGAACTCCCTGAAACCGAAGGTTGAGCTCCTTGAAAGATCGAATCCATGTACTACGGGTCTGCTTGAGTCACTACCTGTTCTAGAAAGAGTAGATTGCCAGAGTCAAAGGTGGAATGTCGCCATTGATTAGATTTCAGAGAATTCGCCTGCAAGGTTCTGGTGCTCCTTGGCGTGTAGGCATTCGCCTACTATTGATCCTTGCTACCAGATTAATATAAAGCCAGGCTCTTTCATTGTACATCTCAGTGAGTGGGGGGAAATTCGTTTTACAGTTATAGGATTAGGTGCATAAACATTTGGAGATTGTGAGCGATATCACAGCAATCATTATTGTTTCTTCTTATTATTATTTGATTCATGTTTCTGTTGAACGGGCGATAATAACTTCATCATCAACGTCAAGCAATCATTGCTTGGATTAGTACAAAGTTGGGTACTGCCTTAGGAACATCATAGAAGAAAGTGAAAAATTAAATTGAACGAAACCTGCCCTCCCTCCCTCCACCCATCTGGAATTAGCAGTCTAGGTTCTGGCCAGTATTTAAAGGATCTCTTTCAGTAATCTGAAATCAAAATGATTACAGAAACGATTACTGGAAGAAATGATACAAACCGGAAACACAACTATCGACCCACGGCTTGTACTCAGGTACATGTCGAAATTCTCAGCCACAGTAAAGTAAGATGGAAAGCAAGGGTAAAGTAAGACACAAGCAAAGGGTGAGTTATCTGAAATTCTCTGGGCGAGATTGACACTCATCAACAAGGCATGGGCATATTAACATCAGCTAAAGCAGAGTAGATTCTAATGAAACAGAAACAAGTTAAAAGCAAAATCAGTAGTCGTACCATAATTCAGTGGTATGTCCCCAATGGAAGACACAGATGAAATAACCAAGGATGTTTAGTTCTTAGAACAACTACAAACCACAATAGCAAGGACACAGAAATGATGTCAAGATATAAATAATAAAAGGAGATTTCATGCAATACATAAAATTGGATCAGATAACACGAAAGAGGCAGGAACAAGGAACTAAAAACTATTTAGTTCCAGATATATCATCATGTAATGATCAACAAGAAATTGCTCGCGCGTTTACAATATATTAGGGCAATGAGACATGCACACATTCATAATCGTCCATCATCAACTTACTCGTAACTGGTAAATATCACAGTCCCAAATTAAGCATGTCGCTGTAAAACGCATTACGGTCGACAAATCGAAAGAAATCTAACACCGACACATTAAAAGAATACAATCTTCGAACAAATGAAGAAGAAGCCAACAGTGGAAACACACCGACGAAGCCTGTTCTCGCAACAGCTATATACACTCGGGCACCAAGAATACAGACACAAACCCTCTAGATCCAGGCAAGCCAATTGAAGAACGGCCCCATAACTTATTAAATAGCAAATGTGCCACGTCAGAGTGAAACGTCAAAATAAAGATACAACACGAGAAATCAAGAAATTAGCAAGGAATGACCGTAAGCAAACAATACACAAATCTTTGCATTAACAACTGGCGCTATCAACGAAACTATCAACACCCATCCACCATCGGAGAAGGAAATTATCGATGTCATTATTGAATGAAGCATAACCCAAGGCCTCTAGAACTGACAACGTATCATCTGAAAAAATCAAAGAAGCGCCTGCCTTATCTACAACTGCTCTAGCACTCTAACACTAACTCTCTAGAATACCGCGAAAATGGAAGGAAGGCTGCTATAACGATCCCAAGAAAGGTGAGACCTGAGAGAATGCAAAAATTATCAGGGTATATCCTTCCTCAACACAAGCATAAGATATTATGTGAACTTCGAACCTGCATTCGACACAATACACGCAAGGACGCTATGAGGAAGGCACCTTGTGAAATGGACATCCCAAATATATTAATCGAAACTCACATCGGTTAATCGAGTTCAATACAAAGGCAAACAAAGTACTGTAACAACCAAGGGGGCAAGGAGGCGTACAAGGATGTCATGGGAAAATTAGATAGTGTATCCCCCAACAGCCTCTGATGGAGATTAACGGAGAAACTCAATGGTCTGGATTACACAGATGAAATATGCCTACTAACTGACACACCTACCAACACGCAAACACATCTATGGAACACATCTGTCCTATCGCGCAACACCAACTCAGTGAACTCAGTGTTGCTGTATGGTTGTAAAGCCTGGAAGCATAAGTAAAACAATAAGCTATAGGTGTTTGTAAATAAATTCTTGAGGAACAAACTAAGGTGCTTCTGGCCCAACAAAATAATAATTGTTGAGCTCCTTAGGCAAACGAGTCAAACAGTCATTGAGATCGGAATAAGAAAGCGCTGGTCGAGGTGGATTCGCCACACACTGAAGAAGCCACCGAATGACATAAGGTCACCTGTAACGTAGAAACGAACGATGCTGGCAGATTCGAAATTACTAGGAAAATCATCGGAAAAACTCTTAATTTCCTGATTTTTTTTACGTTTCTTAATTTCCTGGTTTCAGTGTGGTGGGCTAGTTCACTTATTCCATTGCGGATGGCTTCGTGTGTTGTGCGTTAATTTAAGTTTGCACTCTATTTTAAGGGGCCTTCCTAGATGCTTTTAGGGTCACCGGGACTTGGCCGTAAACCCAGCGTCTCTAGTAATGTTGTTTCTGTCCCGGGGTATAGGATCTTCTGGGACGATCGTATTGCGCAAGGCGTGGGCAATATGAATGGAAAGTCGAGAAGTATTAGAGATGGGCAAGTCTTTCTTTTTGTTCCGACTAAAGGTAGGGCCAGAATAGTCTTCAAAGCAGTCAATTACCCTTTCCAGGAATTTATATTTATCAAGGTTATTATATATTAAGGATATTTGATTTGCTTGAATATTGCTCTTCTTACAGCAATATCATCGTCATGAGTGACTTTAACCTTAATCTGTTCGATCCCTCGGTCTTGCATTCGACCTGAGATATTTTCCAGCAATTTTGGCTTCTACCATCTCTCACCGTCTGTTTGAGGGATTACAGAAACTGCAACTTCAAGTCTGTACTTGTTAACTATGATGACTTGGAATTATTTTTCTCACTCCCGACTCAGAGTTGAGGTTATTAAACCTTTCCAGTGAAATTCCTTTGAAATCGTACGTGCTCAAGCGATGAGAAACTTGGCTTTCTCTGATTTCAAGGAGGATGGGAAGGATGATAGATAAGCGACAAGAGAAACTTTGGCTCACCTTGAAGCATTGGTATATATAATGATTCAGACCTTGATATTCATGCGCTTTGCACTGACATCGTTAATGCTGCATTTTGCGTCGTCCCAACATAGTTTGAGCTCCGCTACAAATCACGCTTCTCAGTCTAACAGTGTACCTTCGTTTTCGTTTTGAAATATTACTCTCGAGGAGTTGTGGCTTCAGTTTCCTCCGTCAAATCCAATGCGGTTGATTTAGATTACCTTCCAATTAAGTTCGGTAATGAATTCGGAATCCAATGTGTTCGGTAAAAAGCTCGTGTTATCCCAATTTCTGACTTCTCATGTTCTACCTGGAAGATTCCTTTATCCACCCGTTCTAAAGTGTTTTCAGGAAATTCCTCAGCACTACATCGAATATTATGGATATTACCGAGTTGGTTCGGAGGAACACCAGAACAAGTTTATTGTTTTGCTCCTTCTCAACTTCCGTAAAGCATTCGATAGCATTGGTCATAGATTTTCTTGCAATTTATGTTGTCCAGTTTTGCCATCAATTTAATCTTTTCCCAAGATACTATTATGCGGCGTTTGTGTTGTTTTCCCTTTGAATCAATCACGCTTGTCCTCGTTTTTAATAGTCCACCTTTTCGCAAATGATGGCTATCTCTTCCTGAGTCAGCTCAAACCATCTGAGGATTAACCCCCTAAAAGTCAGGTAATGGCGTTCTATCCAATCTCACATCTTCTCGATCCGATTATCCTTAACGGGACATCCATGCCTTTTTACAGAGTCAGATGTCATTATATTACCTCTCGAGTCTTCGCTGTTTTGCTTAAGCCATGTCTGGTCAAAGATAGGTAAACTTTTTTACATATGGGGCTGAAGTATTTTCGAGTAATACCTGAGTAAGCGTAGTACATTAAATCTTTGCTTTAAGGCTTGTATACTATTTATCGTCTCACTCAGGTTAGTACATTTCCAGGTCTGCTTTTGAGTTGCTGAGAATTTATTTTCTTAACTTTCTGAAGCTTAGAACTGTCATCTTATTGCGAAGGCGACCGTCCTATCTGTTGCCACACGTTTGGTTTGGCCATTCACAAAGAACTATAGGCACCTTATCATTCCTACCAGTTAGGGAGTCTAGATCTTACCGATATTCGTTAAGCATACCGTGCTAACCTTAACCTGGGTATCAAGTCTGAACTTTAAACTTTTATCGGTTTTCGTCGGCTTAACCGTTCAGCTGCAGGGTCAGGTACATTATAATAAACTAAGTACAGTTTTCCGCAGTTGACTGAAGTTTGGTTTTTATGGTTTCTTCGTCATGATTCGAATGCATGCGGTCCCGTTACGCATTTTAATTTAATTTAATTTAATTTTCACAATTTCAGTCACATTGTTGTTGTAATTTTAAATTAGCTTTAATTAAAATACTTTGAATGTATTTTTTAGTTTCGAATAAATAAAAAAATAATTTCTATATTCTAAAAGTGACAACAGACAAAATAAGAAATTGTTTAATTCCATCCAGATTTGCCAACTTCTAGAACCACACTGAGAGACGCCGATTAACCTTACCACGCATATTCAAATGATAACCTTGTGAACATATTTGAATAAATAGCCTCCAAAAATAATTTTCTGTTCGGTAAAGGCCTTATGTGTCTCTTAAAGTGGAGCCCCATTTGTGAGCATCATGCCTAAAATAACATTCAGTTATCGCAACGGTAATCCAAGCAAAAACCCAATAATTTTGAAGACTTTTACCGCAGGTCTAAAAATATACATAAAGCACAATATGCAGTACGTTAGAATACAAACATCGATATCGCATGATAACAAGATAGATAACACGTTGTTTATTTGAATTCCATTAGACCCTTCAACAATAATTAATCGTATATTTGACATAAATTAATTTCATCGATCTTACCCGATCTATCTTTCTTGAATATGCTGACGAGTATCATTTCCCTTGCAGCAATCTACCTCTGTGTATGTTCATGGTTGCAAAATGATATAATGAATCAACCGCCACCCATATAATTCCAAGCAAAACAAACAGTCACTTACCTTAATCATAATTTGTTTATCTTATCTGGCGGTTATATATGATATCCATAAGTTGGTTGTCGATTCCGAATATTACAAAACGCACACAACACACACAACACTGTCCGGGCTTTAATTTCCACCAAAATTCGTATACGTACACACACGTAAGCCAAAATTGTTAAACACTTTGCTAAAATTACGCATATGTGTGTTCAGCAGTACTAGGTACCTTGCGCTTACTTGCTTTTCTTATCATCCAATTTAGTGTTAGATAAGATAATATAAAAAATTTGTAATTATTATTGCAGCAGGTTGACTTAAATTCTAGATATTCATATACGTTTTCCCCATTGTGTTGTGGATTCAAATAAAACACAAATATTTTGCTGTAAGCTAATTAAAAAATAAAAGTACATAAAATTTAAATAAATGAATTTTAATTAATAATCGTAATAAATAATCAATATTAGTTAATTATAAGAAGTTTTAAAAATATTTGTTAAGCTTTTAGAATGTAAGTTAGTTACAAAGTGAATTATGTGTTGGTGTGGAAAAAATACGACCAACAACAACAAAATCTAACCGACCACACCTAATCATCATAATACAAAATTAATTTATATTCTAATAATTAATAATTAAATTATTTCTTAATTTACAGAATCCACCATGAAATTATTTTTATTTAGTGTGCTTTTGATTTGTAGTTTCGTCTACTGTGCGGCAGATGACAATAGTACACAAACAGATGAGGTAATTAAATGTTGTGTAGAGTTTTATCATACTGTGTAGAGATGGTTTGAGTGTTTGCTAAATTACGCATTTTCTGTGTATAAAAGCGATGATTAATTGATAAGAAAATTTATGACCTCGATTAAATTATTAATTCGACGACATTTTAAATTATTTTCAGCCGCCTAAAAAATCTGAAAGTAATACAGACACAATATGCACATCGTGCAAATGTTTAAATAACACAACGTTGCTTTGTAATAATCTAAACCTGTTCGATTTATTTACGAACGACGACTGGCAAACATTGAACGGAACCGGATTTCAATTCGAATATGTCGACTTTCATCACAATAAATTGGATCGTGTGACGAAATTTCCGGCGCTCAATATAATCAATTTGGATTTGAGTAATAATAATATCGAAACGATCGAGATTGGCGCGTTCGAATTGTTGGAAAATATCGTGTCGCTGAATTTATCGGATAATCGGTTGAAAAGCGAGGCGTTAACACCCGATACGTTTATTGGGAGATATTCACCCGAATTGTATGAACCGTTAAAAGCGTTAAAAATTCTACGGTTGAGTAATAATTTATTGCATACCGTGAATGTTGATTTGTTCGATCATTTACCAAATCTAGAAGAATTGTATTTGGACTCGAACCCGTTTAAAATAATCGATCAAGCCTCTCAAGTCGCGATTAGCCAATTGTCATTGTTACGCGTACTCGGTATGAGTAATATGGAAATAAAAGACGTACCGACGGATATGTTTCATGCGCCACGCGGTTTAGAAGTGTTAAACTTGGACGGAAATCTATTTGAAACGATTCCAGAAGCGCTCCGATATGCCGTCAAACTAAAAGAGTTGTCGCTTGATGAAAATCCGATTGGTAATATCGATGGCGAGAAGTAAGTGTTTAGTGTACAGTTTCGTACATATGTTTGTTGTTCTAATTTAATAAATTATTTCATTTATTTTAGTGTATTCCCGCACATGCCTAGTTTGCAGTCACTCAGTATTTCACATACCAGAACTCTTAAAATCATCGGGCATGGTGGTTTAAGTGGGCTAACAAATTTGACCACACTAAAAATTACAAATAATATTGCGTTAATTATGATTAGTGAACATGCTCTATCCAGTGACGTAACCGATGATAAAATACGTGAAGAATGGCCACCAATAAAAACACTACTATTGAATCATAACAATCTGTCAAGCCTCGATTCGCATTTATTGGCGCGATGGGATAATTTGGAAATGGTAGACTTTAGCGTTAATCCATGGCAATGCGATTGCGATAATCAATGGTTAGTGGATACATTGATGCCGATTGTTATATCCGAAAATAATTCGATATTGATCAATAATGTGGTTTGCGAAACGCCCATCGAAATGAAAGGGATACATGTTAAAGAGCTTACAGAAAAGGGAAGTCATCTCCGTTGCCTCGATAAATATGGCCGCCATCCGGGACATGACGGAGTTGTACTAATTGGTATGCTTGTTGGTTTACTCGTCGGTATTGCAATTACATCTGCGTTCATGTTCCTGTACCGCAATGGATATTTGGCGTTTATGGGAAGTCGGGGACCGGCCGATTTCTCGCGCGCGTTCTACAAGAGAACTGGAAATTCAGACGATTATATATAGTAAATGTTGACACAACTTTTGTATTCATTTCATGACATCATATACAGCAACAACAAAAAATACAATTTTTTTCAATAAAATACATATTCAAAATTTATTGATTTGTTTTGACTTTCGGCAAACTCATGCACTTCTTCGGTAAACTCTTCGACAAATTTTAGTAATAAAATTATGATCGTGGACGTCATAAGCAAAATGGACAACCCCATCAAAGTGATTACCATGCCAAACGTCTGAAATGATAAAGTGTAGCATATTTGAATACCTAATTACATCTCTGGTAATCTAATCTAATGCTACCGCAAGGCCCAACTATGAAATCAATTACACTTCAAAAATGTTAAATATGCGTCCCATGTCAATATATCAAACGGTTATAATTAATAAACTCCATATCAGTAACTAGCATAAATTACTCTTCGCTTGTGACTTTATTTATGGTGATAACAGATTATTAGCTCGCTTGTTATCAACAACAAGAACAACAAATCCATAAACACAAAATATATCATTTTATTCAATTCAGTAAATAGGTCGCACAGTGGCGATAAACAAGCAATTACAAATTAAAAAGAGTTTACATTAAATATTTTAAGTGGTCCTTACAATTGTACCAAGTTTACGAAAAAATCCTAAAACGACGAGCTCACGCGGGAATTCGTCATCCATAACGCCTAGAGGCTAATAGCAACAATCAGATGAATTGACCGCAAACAGTAGCGCTGTAATATTATTTTTCACTTCTAACATAAATTCGTAGTGGTCCGTTTCCGATTTAACGACCAGTAAAATTAATACGATTGCGGTGGCAAGGACCACGAACGAGCACGTGTAACGGCAGGCCTACAACAAAAAAAAATAGTTCGTGTTAAAAATTAACGACAAAACATTTTAAAATACGCATACCTTAATAGCTTTGGGGTATTCAAAGTGCCGAGGGTTATCTCGACGACGACGCAGTGTCTGCTCAATAACCGATTGTCGGCTTAGTAATTCACGTTTCTGAATTTTATAAATTTCGGGTTTTGAGAGTCGCTCTCGAGGCCGGTGATGTTTATGTAGCATTATATTTGAAATTTAATTGTGTGTGATTGGAAATGCAAGGCCAACGTTTAGTGAAAAAAAAATAGTGAGTACTGTAAAACAAGTAAGTACAGTATTAATTGTTTTAAAAATGATCTCACACGTTATACCCTAATGCTCAAAGGGTTAACTCCGTATTAAAAACTGTGAATCATCGAAAAGTTTATTACTTCTGACTGATTATAACGAACAATGATATTGTCACACAGTGTCATCATTTTATGTAAATTAATCAAATCTTATCAGTGCACTATATCTTGGTAGATTTAGTTGAACATATGTGTTCATCGTACTCGTACGTAAATAAATTCAATTTTTATTGTGAAATTTGTCGTGAAAATCCAAATTGTAACTTTTTACGCATATTATCCAAGAATTACAAAGTTAGTTTTAAATGATTCATAGATTGAGGAATCTGCCACGGTTTGCAAAATATTCGAGAGTTCGCTAAGACCTAGCTAAGACCCCCCCAGGACCTCATCACAAATGAGAGGCGAATGGTAAATTTCCTTACACTTTTTCCCTTCCCTTCACGTAAGTGAGGGGTATAATCGATCATTTACTCAATTTGATATTTTTGCCTTTGCTAATCCTTTATAATGTTGTTTAAGGACTCTGCGGTAAAATTTGAATTGTGCTTAACTAACTTTGACGTGTTGTCTAACGCGTGTAGTAGTTTTTTCAACATATGAAGGTTACAAGCATCGAATCCAATCAAATATCCGTACCCAGAGTAATACCGGATTATTACCAACTCTAGCGTCGGAAAATACGCAATCCGCGTCTCGACTTCTTATCTTTTTGAGCAGAGCCATTTTCTCTAGCCACTGTTGCAGCTTTATGGATTACACTACGGCATAATTTTTGCCGCTCCTATTAGCCGCCATCTCATATCAAATGAAACTCACTGAATTGACCCTTCGGATGTAGGCTTTTATTTGCAATGACTCTGCCCAAATAGGGGATTGGTGCAATATGAAGGAGGTATCGACATTGGATTACAATTTTCCGAAGTTTCTAAGTCCACCAAAATTAGGAGTTACTCAATCACCTCAAAATATTAGGATCAGAGATAATCTCGCAATTACCAGTATTTCTAACTGCATTCAATCTTCAGAGAACCACCGCCGAATGATGCCTAGAGTCTCATCTTTAAACTTGGCCACAATTATGGTGATGTCGTTACGCAATTCCCGTCACAATTGTTTATGAAATTTTTTGGGAAAAATTGTGTGTAACGGACTGTGAAATATTTCCTAATACTAAAAAGACATGGATGCGTTAGTATAAATAATTTCACATAAAATTCACATTAAACAGAAATTGAATTATGTAATGTCTTATTTATTCATTATTACGTAGTTCATAATATGGTTAAATTATGAAAGTTACTGTTTTTTGTATAAAGGGTGGCCCATCTAGCGTTTGCAATTTCAACTAGCGGTTATTTCGAGTGTGGCAATACTAACGTCATTCGTGTTACGACAGAAAATTAGTTTAATATTTGACATTTACGAAATGGGTCACTTTACGCTTGAACAAACTTGGGAAAATATTAAAAACTTATACTCTCAAAATAGTGAGTGTGCTACCCAAACTGTAAGAAATTTTCGTGGAAAATTCAGTAAAAAGTAAATGCCTACAAGAAAATTTGGGGATCAATTTGTGAAGCGAGTTCGTTAAACTGGATTGTTATTGGATAAACCAACACGTGCACGTGCATTTACACCGCGTACAGCCTAGATTGCAGCTGTTGCTCCGAATGTTCTGAGAATTCATAAACATCAAAATCGAACATTTCACCCGGTATGAAGGAGTACAAAGTTCAATTAGTGCAGGAGCTGAAGCAAAATGATCATCAGCAACATTTTCGTTTGGTGTGGATCTTAGACCGGCGGCATCATTGGTCCATTTTTTTCGAAAATGAGAAAGGAGCCGCCCTTACAGTCAATGGAGAGCGTTACCGAGCAATGATAAACGAAGTTCTGTTACCCAGGATTCAAGAGGAGAACACGAGAGGAGGAGATATCAATTGACCACCACGCAGCTGCGATTTGACTCGGAGTAGTCGGTTTTTTTGTAGGGAGCCGTTAATGATAAATGTTACGCTAACCATCCAGAGACTATTCAATCGAAAATGTTCCGAAAAATTGGGTTGATAGAAGAGGGTACTGTAATACTTGTGTTTCATACTAATGGCAATGTGTTAGGAAATTTCTAATAAAACAAACCGCTTTGAAAATTTTTCATTCGTCTTTGAATTAGAGCCAAATTAAATTGCAATAGGTATTGAACATAATAACCACGCATCTTAAGTGTTGGTACTAATTATTCTTAGACATACAGTACAGAATAAGCGTAAGTTTAATTTTGTAAGTTTTCCCGTAATCCTCAACACATATAACATATTTTGAGTAGTTACGGTCTTTGCTCTATAGGAAAGTAATCCAACTGTTCTCTGGCACTTGAGAAAATCAATTTTTTAAGTCACTCTACATAATTTTTGTAGGTCGGCTTTTCCGAATTTTTCTGGTATTCCTAAACGGCGGACTTTCGTAGGGAAAAGAATTCTTCCTTAAACGAAAATAATTAACATTTTTCAACTCAGGGAATATGTACATTCATAAGATTACCAAGGTTTGAGGACACTTTATCGAATTATTGTATGCCGCATTTCCGTCAATTTCTGGGGTCAATATGCTCACATTCTACGAAAGGATTTAGCCACCAGCACGGTGGTCCCCCAATTATCGCGATTCATCACTCGTGCCCCCAAATTCGACAGCCTGTTATACAACGTATATCAGCTGGTTGTTGGTGGATCTTTTTTTATCATTCATTGTTATGTGGATCTTCCAACGAGGCCTAATCATCTAATTTGGTTGGATTAAATAAAGCCCATGATATCGTGCTCTCGCCCGAGCGAGAAGTTGAGAAGCCAATATTATTTTTCCTCAACTTTAATTTGATCAAAGTGAGATCGAATGACCCTCCATTCAACACTCTATAGTAATCAGAGGTCTATGGCCTATTTCTCAGATGTTTAGATCGCAATAATCTTGACTGGGCATAAAAAACTTGATGGCAGTATTTTAGACTTTTATGGTTGCCTGCATATCATATGAAGACGTTATTAATGACCTGAGGTGTTTGAAATGTTCTACGCTATCAAATTTACGGTCACCGATTCCGATATTTCTGGGTCTTTGAAGTTTATTTTACTGCTGTTTACTTTCAAACTAATTCTTCTTGTGAAGCGATCGGGCGGTATGAAACTGTTCCTGATTACGTTCCCGAAGAAGCACGATCTCATCTGCATAACCAAGAATTATACCTGACTTATCAAATATGCTGCGTGTAGTTTCGATGTTGTTTTTCCTTTCTATGTAAGGTTCGCGCCTGTGAATGCTTCATGCTATCGAAAACCATATGACATATCAAAGGGAAATGTCAGATAACATACTTAAATTATGCGGGAATGACGGCAAGACCAAGTGTATTTTCATTCTTCATTCTACTAATAGCTCCTTCTACTTCTTCTACTGCGTATTGACTTTGTATGTTGAGTGGAGGTTCTTAATTATCACTGTGCTGGTCTAAAGAATCAGTGAAATAATCAACGGACGATCTTTTTTCACGTATGTCTTTTGAATGCAGATAACACTTTCTACTTGTATTTCAAACCGATAAGCATGACAACGTTGTCCATGTAGGCACCTCTGAAAGAACTAATGTCGGCTGATAGAATTTCTTAGAGATTATGACGTGATTGATTCGAATTTCCGTTCTTCTGTCATTTAATCTCCACGTCACTTTGTGAATTCTCTTATGAGGAATAACGTACTTGATACAACTAAGTTGTACATTATTGTCAGTTTGGTGAAGCGTTGGCCGTTGTTGTTACTATTGTAACTGGCTATAATGTTTAACCTACACGTATTAAGTACTTTCTTTCAACATACGAAAATCCACAAAGTCACGTGGAGATCGAATGATGGAAGAATGGAAACCCAAATTGATGAAATCATGATCTAGAACAAAGATTCCACCAGCATTACTAACGCTAAACTTATAGAGACGCTGTCATGGACAAGGAAACCGTTCACTGGAAAGTCTATGCACTAGAAATTTAAAACTCTCTGCAAAGTTACTAATCTGCTTGCTTTCAAGCAACCTTAATTGTCGCAGTGGAAAATACAGTTGGAAGAAGACGGAATGATTTGTTCGATGATCATTGGCACCAAATCGTTGAAAACGAAACCTGCGTAAAAAATGGAACACTCAAACAGAATATCTTCGCACCAGAAAATATGCGACCAAAAATATTGATGACCTGTATCGAAAATATCAGCTTCCAAGCGGAAATCGCAAACTTTAGAGACTACATTGCCAAGATCCACAGTCATCAAAGAGGAGAAGTTAAGAACTGGCGAACGAATGAGAAGTTAAGAACTGGCGTTACTGATGTTCTCTGAGTATTACAATCTTTCTTAAAACTCTTATAAATCGGAACGACGAAGTGATATTCGTGCCTATATATTTGTGATATCGCTTCATCAGTCGACATGGTACTTGGCTACTTGTATTGACGAATTACCCGGAGAATTATTAAATCAGGGAGGCGCTACTCTTGTAATTAATCTCTACGAACTTATCGTTGCGAATCATCCCCATTGCCGAAACTACGACTACCAATATTGTTTTCAACCCAACCGACGATCCAGTTTTTCACTTTAAAAATAATCCCGAAAAATTGTTGGGAGCACAAATTAACTATTCATTAACTCTGATGATGAATGAAATTCTACATTAGGCATATGACAGCATCATCTACGAAAACCTCTAGGCCCCGTTCATATGTCTCGGTATTCCAAAAAAGCTAGCTTCTCTTTGTAAGCTAACAACATCTGGATCGCTATGTAGATTTGAACTGAATCGGACTGTGTCTGCTTTTTTCGAAAAAAAAAAAAAAAATCAGGTAATTGACAAGGAGCATTTCCAGCTCGCAACTGTGGTGTATAGTCTGACACATGCGGTAAGAAAAATCTCTACTGAATCTTGCGCTGCATATTCCATAAGTCAGGCCAAATTCTTTGATATGAAGATGATATCGTGCATTTTGGCCGGAGACAAAAGATGTCAGGGACAATTTAATAGCGCTTATCCTCTACACAAAACAACTGGCTTTCAAACCAACAGCAACAAAAGTATATGTTTATCAGCGCCAAGTAGCATCTATACGATAAATCTCGGAACAGACGACTATAACTTTTCAAACATCTTACGTCAGTTATAACATCAACAAATTATGACCAGACAGATATAAAAGCCCGCATAGAAGCCGGACATCGGCTCTGAAATGATCTGAACAAAGTTTGCCTGCAATTCAATATTTTTTCGTAAATTCCGGTGAACCGATATCGCTCAAAAATCACTAGTGGAGGTTGGAATCTCCTAATTTATGGAAAAAGCTTAGGTATGAAGTTTCACCCCGATCAGTCAATCCGTCTGGGCTGATTTTTTAAAACGATTTTTTTTTACTTAGACGATATAGCGAATGTTAGATCTACAAAAATTTCAAGGTCAAAATTTTTCATCATTACTAGATGTACATTAAAAATTTTAGATGTAAATTTCAAATTTACGAGTGTGATGCAGCAGGACCCTATTAATGAAAATTTTGTAGTTTAGAATTGTACCGCCATTGTGTTTCGAACTACCGACTACTTAAGTGTCTGTAACTGGGTCGAGCCTGGCACACGGTATTGGACTCGGTGTATTACGGGAGATCGTGGAAAATCGTCAAGTGTCACGGTCGTTAACTAATATTGAGCAACTGTCCATCCCAAAGACCTTCTCCGCCATCATAAGTCGCCAATCTCAAGCGAAGATGTTATCAGGAAACTTCAACCAAAGGGAAGAGGCCATTAGATTGTCTACTAGATATGCTAATATTTACTAAGGGATGGAAAAGAAGACAATTAAAGCTGACATAACAAAGCTCGTGGAAGTGCAGAAGAACCGAAGTGCGATTGTGTCTTCATCCCTATAGATGAGCTCGATTACACATTCTTCAGAAAATCAGCTGTTCAACAGATCTTGGTACTTATGTTGCAAAAACAGAGGTCATTAAGTGGTAGAACCAATCTTAATTTATGCGCGAAAAGGTTGAGACATATCTCAACAACCGTTGCTCAAAAAGTGGCTGATGTTGGCAGAGCTTGTATAGGCTGGATTAGACCTTTACGGATTATTCTATACGTAGTTATGAAGTAGTAAGTCCAATGAGATGCTATATATATATGCTGGAAACCTAGTCAATGATCGACCTCATGAAAAAGCGATGACGACCTTTTAAACTATTATTTCAGATGCTGCAAAGTCAGCCACAATACAAACGATTTTAGAAGCGAACAAACAACCACAGAAAAATAAGCTTGAAGCCAGTCGTCGCTATATTAGTTGTTCAGAATAAGGACTTCAGCGATAGTGCGTGAGCCAGCGACTGTAGCTGATCCAGATCCACAGTAGTTATGCCCCTGCATACGAGCGTATTGAGCAATCCATAGATTTCCTGCGTTGTTTGGTTTTCGATTTTAATGTTCCCAATTACGCCGTAATTTTTGGAAAACACCCTTCCACGGCTGAAATAATTGAAAGCATGAATGAATTATTTCATACCATTCTCATATTAAGAGACAAAATCGTGTAAAAATAAATGGTTTATTGAAAAAAATCAGTCTGCAGTTTTCATCAAAATCGGCGACCCGTTTAAACTACATTAATTACCCTTCAGATGAAACTCGAAGGCTACCATCAAATAGACATAGACAAGAGCAGCAAGAGCAATATGTCTATAAGATTCGTACAATATGCTGCCACTCCGAAAATTAACCAAAGCCCTCCAATTCCCTGTGACATACTTATAATCATCAATTAGCCGTTTTCTTATATTATTTTCTGTAGTAAATTACCTTGAAACAGAAAAACCAGCAGTTATAAATCAAATCTGAAAGACATTATCATTTACGCTGCTACGCGTAAATTAAAAAACACAAAGATCAAATATGTTTCAAGTCAATATCAATAAAATATGAACCACCAAATCATGTATAAGATTGCGACACGCGCATCTTGAAGTAAATCTGCTGAAGACGTCCTACGCCATTTAGATTATTTTCGAGATAGTAACTTTTTTTTTGTTTCAGTAACGGAGTTATTTTACGTAAACATGATTTTACGTCACTCAGAAGCGCGTGTATTCTAAATCTTAATCTTAAAATATTTTGTTGATTTATTTTGCAGAATTCCTAATGAAGTTCATGAAATCACGTTTTGACTTAAATTTTTTACGGTTGATCAATGAAATTTTATTTTGATTGTTTGCAGTTTAGTCTACCTTAAAACAATAAATTAGTTTTGTAACCTCCGCAGTAAATATAGTTTACACGCACAAAAAATTTCCTAAGACCATCATTTACATATTATCTTAACAATTTGTTGTTAAAACAATACAACTTGCATTTACTTAAGTACTTAATAAAAAAAACACAATAACGTTCATTCTTTATCACAACTTTCCTTTGTTTAAGAAAAACCTGACAGACAGCCTATATAGCAAAAAAACTTATAAAAATGCAAGTAAACCGAAGGTAACAGAATCGGTTCGGTCGTCGACATTAAATAAAAATGCAAGTGAAGAAACTATTGCACACCTAGATAGGTGTAAACTAAATGTGCATGCATTACTATACCAACACTTATAAAATTTTTTCTAAACTAACAACGAACAACTGATTTATTTAACAAATTTTAACTGTGTCTATCAAGTGGACTATTAAGTCTGTCTAAATACGTCACTCAAAGAATATAACAAGAACATTGATACAGCAGCTAATGAACCGCGGTAACCGGTTAACTTCTTAATCGGCGTGACGCAAATAAAAATTGTTTGTGTGATTAATCCATTCTAGGTATAAAATCGTCTTGTGCAGCCGTCATTAACAAGATTATCATCCGCTAGATACACGTTAATTTATGTAACAACTTTTCATCAAAATATTTTTGCAGACGCCAAATTTCTCGAAATGAAATCAAAATTTATAGCTTAAGTTGTACGACAGATTTAACAGCTCGTGTCAGAGGCTTTCAAAATGATAAACATTAATCGTGTATTGTATAATCACTGCATTACAGATACGAAATGACCTGTTTACCCTGTTATACTCGTACATGTATGAATGTACATATAAATGCCATTGGCCATTAAAACCATTAAAATTTTAATAACAAGTGTGTGTTGTGTACATGGAAATGCGGGCAATAATGTATATGGTGAAAAATTCGTCAACTCACAAATCCACTATATGGAGCAGAAACGTTTCGTGGAAGGCCATTTTTTATTCTTTTTTGCAGTGATGAATTCTTATATTTTCAATGTGCCTCATATACCCGATTGTATCATCTTAAAGTATCTGGTTCACATTTAATTAGCTCACTATATTTAAGGAAGAAATACATCAGCTGCTAATCTATTTGATAAAAGTAAATGTTTTGGCATTTAACTGCATTTTTGTTTTAATTTAGGCATCAAAGAAATATTTGTAAGCTCATATGTTAGAATTTGTTTACCATTTTTATGGAGTTGGTACTGTGAATTCTTAATCAATGAAGGGATTATTCTTAAATTTTCAAATGTTTGTAATTAGTCTGAAATTAACGTTTACACTGTGTGTAGTCGAACTAAATTGTTGGTTAGTTCAAACCAGCCGTTTATAAATGGCCCCATACAAACCGCTCCTGATGTTTATTTTAAATTTGCTATTTGCTAAATTATTTTATCTGAACAATAATTTAGAACAATTAAAACTGAATATAAAACATATTTTGATTTATGAATATTAGAGACATCTATCAATAACTAGTATGAACTAATCACTAATTTAGTTAGTCGGAACTTTAGGCAAAAAAATCGATGTGAGGCCCGTATCATTAAAAACTTAATTCTTTGTGACTCATACAATTTTTTTGACTAAACTACTAACTAAACTAATTTCATGTTAATTCGAACCGGGTTCCAATAGATGGCGTAAAACATCATACATCGAAAATCGAACCAAACCTAGATCTATTGACATACAATAATTTTATACTCATTATGGTCTAATCAAATGCCCTAATCAAAAATGTTGGGCTCCACTCGTTCTTGACCAAATTTTAGGTAATTTAGGTTAAAACTAGCAGAACTCAAATCGAAAATCGGACCGAAACCAAAAGTATAACGCAAAACTAGGTCAATTGACATACATATAATTTTAGGCTCATTAAGGTCTAATCAATTGACCCATTAAATAATTTGGGACTCCACTCGATCTTGTCTAAACTTCAGGTCATTTAATTTTAAGCTGTGAGAACCCAAATCCAAAATCGGTTCAAAACTGAAATTAGAACGCATAATAAGATCGGTTGACAAACAAATAAGTTTAAGCTCGTGATGGTCTGATCAAATGCATCATTAGAAATTGTTGGCCTCCACTCCCTGGGGTCCTTGGGACCCAGCTCAAGGTCATTTAATACTAGATCAATTGACATACAATTAATTTTAGACTCATTATAATCTAATCATATGACTCATTAAATAATTTTGGGCTCCACTCGACTTCAGGCCATTTAATTTAAAACTATCAGAACCTAAATCGAAAATCGGATCAAAACTGATATTAATCAATCGACATACAAATGATTTTATACTCAAGATGACCTAATGAAATGTCCCATTAAAAATTTAGCGCTCCACTCGTTCTTGCCCAACCTTTAGCTCATTTTATTTAAACTAGTAGAATCCAAATCGAAAATTGAACCACATTCGAAATAAGAACCTGAAATTTGGTAAAGAACGATTGGAGCCCAAAATTATTTAATGAGTCATTTGATTAGATCGTAATGAGTCTAAAATTATTTGTATGTCAATTGATCTAGTTTTAAATGACCTACAGCTGGGTCCAAAACGAGTGGCGCCCGAAATTTTCTAATGATGCATTTGATGAGGCCATCACGAGCCTAAACTTATTTGTTTATTAACTGATCTTGTTATGCGTTCTTATTTCAGTTTTGGTCCGATTCTCAATAATATAATTTTGTTTTCGGTCCGATTTTCGATTTGGATTCTGCTAGCGTTGAAGTGATAAAACCTAATGCTTTATCTAAAGCGAGCAGAATAAAAAAATTTAATATGGCATTTAATTAGCCTAAAATTAACTTTTAATTTCCCAATTGTTTTTAAACCATTTTTTGATATGGATTCTGCTAACGTTTTCTAAAACTAGAAGAACCCATCGTTTTAGTTGGAAGAGGTGGAGCCCAAAATTTTTTAATTGGGCATTTAATTAGCCTAATATTAGCCTATAATTATCTAGACGTTGTGTTTAAATTACATTATTCAACACCCTGTATCTTAAGCAACAACAATAAAAACAAAAAATTGTGTTTCAGAAAAAACAAATTTAATAAAATTAAAACATGAGTTCCAAAAATATGTGACACACGTATTTTCCACCATATACGTATTGTTTGTATTTATATGGAAAGTGTGCTTGTAACTTTTTCATATATAAAAAACTTGCTCAACTCTTGAATTATTTCAAGTTCAATATATGCAATAATCATATACATTATAAATAAAAGAAACGAGTAGTAACACAATTCATTCCGGGTAATAAATTTTGTTATGCACAATTAATTTACAGCCCATAACCCTATGCCTTTAGGCTAAATAGATTATGCATAATAGGTTTAGTTAGGGATTACCAACGAACTTATATAATACGAGTATATCATTGTAGAAAGGTTACACTTTCAACAATGTGACAGCAATAAATTTTGGAATAATATACGACAGCTTAACTTGGGAAGTTTTGATAATGAGTTTTGATAAAGTAGTTTTAAAGTAGGCAGATTTCACTCGTATAACAAGTCGAATAAGGTAGTCTTAATGTCCACTCTGAAACTCCACCACGATTCAATTTTCATAAAGCCGACTTTGTGAAATTTAGGGACTGTGATACCATTTTAGAAGATAACAATGACATAGAAACCCAAACTGTTAACTTTTAGATTGCGTACATGACATTGGGAGTTAGTTAGAAAACAAAGTTAAAACTATTTAAATTCAAGTGCAGAACTAGTATGCGAGGCAGAACTCATTTCACGAAACTTAATTGGTTTTGAGTGTGGGAGCGAGTGTGATGCTTTTTATTTTCGATGTCATGTACGCACATTTACTCTGTTGTTTTTGAATGGTTTGAATGTTTTGAACAGTTCATATCACCTTCTTGGTATAATAGTGAATTACGATCGCTACGTAAAAACTAAATCGGACTCTGATGACTGACTCAGTAGTATGTTTGACTTATCGCTGGATTTGGAGTAAAAATTCTACGGATGACCTTCCACTCTTAAGTATAAAGATCATTCTTCCCTAAAGTCATAATAAATCATTTTGATAACTTTTTCAGTCTGGCTTTTACAAGCAGCGATTTTGAACCCGATGAAGATTACTTCATATACATAAGTAACTGCGTTCAAACAATCTTGACTTACATTCAAATCGATTATGAATCCGTGGTACAAAAGGCTTCCAAACTTGAATATGATTTTTGGTATTCTTGCTCAGTCGCTGACTGCGCGCTTTTCCAAAAGTCGATGTCGCTTAGAAGTTTTCCATCCATTTGGAAAAGTTCCTCTACAGTTCCGATCCATGAAAACGGCTGCAAAGCAGCCATTTGTAATTATAAACCGATTGTAAAACTGTCTTCTATTCGTAAGCTGTTTGAAAGTATTGTGTGTGATTCACTGTACTTTTATTGTAAACCGTTTTTCTCTGACAATCCTCAAGGTTTTCTGAAAGCGCGATCCATAACCAGAAACGTCACGGTTGTCGAATACATACGGAATTTGAAAGAAGTACTTTCACGACTACAAACAGCCGGTTTCCAGGTCAAACGGGAAAATATATCTTCTTACAGGATAACACGACTCATACCAAGCTGAATTACACACACTTTCAGGGCAAGATCATAGTTTTAAATGGAAATTAAATACCAGCTTTTACACGCACAAACACTACGAGAAAAAAGATGTGAAATCAACATGTGACGCAGCCGACAAAGGGATCGGAACTGTTCTTAGTCACCGTAGCGACAACGGAGTTGATTTACCAATCGCTTTCGAATCCAGGAAGTTATCAGGGGCACAATTACATTACGGCAGTATTAACAAGGAAACACTTGCAATTGTTTTTGGAGTACAGAAGTTCTACAGATTCCTAGCTTGTACATTTTTTACATTGCTTACGGATCACGAACCGCTGATATACCAAAACCCTGAACGAATCACGAATGCCAACTACTACCAGTTTTGGAAGATCATCTCATTTGAGTCCAACAAAAACAAATAAATTACTTGTATTATTAACGCAGGGAAACAAGGGTGGACACAACAAATATACCAAGATCCACAGTTCCGTACGAATCTAAAACGCCGAGACGAACTATCTGTGAAGAACAACATTCTCATGTGGCAAGGAAGGATAGTATTATCTAAAACATTACGCACAGCCGCACTACAACGGTTACACTCCGGTCATCCGGATATTGTTGCTATGTCCACAAAGGCTCCTTATTATGTTTTGTGGCCAAAACTTTAGGCGGAAATCAAAGAATTTGACAAACAATGTTAAAGTTGTCAGGAAAATCGAAACTGGCAACAAGAAGTATCAGTATACTCATGGAATATTAAGTCGATTTTGCGGGACCATTTTAAAGCAAACCATTTTTGGTTATCGTAGATGCGCTCTCAAAATGGGTCGAAGTTTACACGATGACAAATATCTACACAAATGTACTTCAAAAAGCATTTACCAGTTAATTAGATCGTTTCAGAGCGCCACAACTAATCATCAGTGATAGCTGAACCTCGTACACCATCGCAAGGTTATCGAACATTCTGTGAAATGGGTCCAATTGCCAAATGCATACATGCAGATGCTTCGGGAACAATACAACCAACAGACTGAGGAGTCATATAGGGGAATATCAACCACTAGGTTCTGCAACTTTGGGTTTGCAAACAAACCAATGTAGGGTGCTGTTGGACTTGTAATACCAACACACAACTGTAATGGGGAGGAATATAGTGTAAACTAGTTTGAACTCTGTATTACAAAACACGCAAATCCACGCAATTCCAGTAATATATCGTCTTAAAATAAGGACACTAAATTTTTAAATTTAAATAAAACAAGTTGTCCACTAAGTATGGAATATAACGTTGTTTAAACGTCCGACGCGGCTTTGTTTAGTGGCACGTATTCAGGAGGTACAGTTTTCGATGGTTTTGTCGCATAAATTTGGCTGAATTTGCTGGATGGCGTTTGTTATGTTGACGATTTCTTCAAATCGCTCTTGTAAAGTGTCTCTAGTGGCATGTGCTGTGTAGTACGTAGTGCCGTTTGGTGTAAACCACTTGTCGTCGGTATTCATATCATCCAGTTTAGGTCACAAGATGTTGCTTATCATCGATCTGTAGTGCTCGCCGTTTATGGTTAGGGCAATGCCAGTTTCGTTTTGGAAGAAGTAAGGACCGACGATTCTGACAGACCAAACTCCACACCGAACTGTAACTTCGTGTAGATTGGTATTTCCCAAAATCTGCCTATTTTGCTTATTCAGATGTCCATTCATCGAAAAATTGGCCTCGTTGCTAAAGAAGATTTTTTTGGAGAAATAATGGCGGGTCAACTTTCAACTGTTCCAGAGCTCAATCAGCGAACACACGATGTTTTCTATGGTCATTTACCTTCAGTTCCTGGTTCAGTTTGATTTCATACTAGTGAAGACCCAAGTCACGACACAAAATTCGCCAAATTAAGTGGCAAAAAGACCAAGTTCTTGTGAACGATGAGAAATTGACTGCCAAGGATTTTCCCGTATGCTCTCATGCATAGCAGCGATGTTTTCAGCAGACCTTGCTTTTTGGTGACGTGGTAGAATTTAATCACCAAACGTCTAATAAACAACTCGAAGGACGATTGTGACGAGTAAACAAATCGCATAATGCGCAGAAGGTTTTTTGAACCTCCGTGCGACCGATTTTGAAAATAAAATTTGCTGATTTGCACACGCTGTTCAACGCTATAACCATCCATGGTAATTTTCCATACTCTACTGTACAATTCACAACAATTTGACAGATTTTCGAGAGTTTTTCTTATTTTATTTCCGCCATCATCATCTCTAAATACCCCAAACATAATAGAACTGCCCCCATATCCTTCGTCTCCATATTTGGTACCCTGGCCGAGAATTTCACACAAATGAAGATGTTATTGCCGAAACAAGTGCCTGTTTTGTGGAATTGAGCGCGCACTACTAAAAAAAGGCAGAAAGCTGTTAGAATCTCGTTGGAAGGAATCTATGTTGAAAAATAAATGTCAATTTTCTCAAAAAGTTACTGTTTTATTACTCAGCTCAGGACTTTTTATACTGTCTGGTAAATGTAAACCTTGGAAACGCTTCTTAGTAATCTCTTCAGCCCTCCAATTTGGCCCGAATTAATAAAATTATTTAGTCACAACCTTCATCGTGCTTTTCGTATAATTCTTGTAATGCGATTAGATCACCTTTAGCATAACTCTTGGTAATTTTGTATATACAAATACTTCGGAATCACCGTAATTATATAGAAAATTTACTGCATATATTTAATTACATTTGTTCTTAAAAACACCTTGACTAAGTTGTTGTAATCGATGTGTATTTAACCAAGCCAGCATCGATTAACTCTAAAGTCATTGTATGTATTTGTAAAATAATTACACATAATTTATTATTACACGTTCACTTATATACTTATATGTTATATATTATTATTACGCTCAAGTTCAATAATTCTTGCCGGCTTGTATAACATTTAATAAGCGGGAAGTTTGCAATTGAATCTAATCTGCAAACGTGATATGATGCACGAGGAAGAGTAGAAGTAAAACTGTGTTACTCTGCAAGTTATTTACACACTGTAATTGCAAAATTACTCCATTATTGATTTATAGATATACTTCTGGTCATTTCGTTTCTAAGTATGCGAATCCTTCCGTATTATTCCAAAAAATTGTCAATCTCGTATGTGTTACACATATGGAATTTGATATTACTTCAATATTCAATTATCATGTCTCGAGTACTTGAAGTAATTCTACTGCAAAATTTACATAACATATTTACTTAACGGATTGTTACTCTTATATGGTTTTAAAATTCTTACGATAGATTTGCATAAATCAGTAAACATACGACAAAATGACGCATTAAAATGCTGTAATACTTCCGATTATATAATTTATAAAGGGCTAATAATAACACGATAAATCAGTTAATTAAAGTTTTTGTTAATGATTGGACAAAAAAAAGTGCAAATCATGCTAAGAATATTTTTAATAAAGTTTACATTCACTGTAAAAGGTTAAAGTTTGGAATTTCGAGTTAAAGCGGCTTAAATCTCCGTCGAAACAAACACCATATTTATAAAAACTTATTCATAATTGCTACGCCTCTGGAGTAGAATAAAAGAAAACAGACGAGGTTAGTTTTACAATTTATTTGCTACCTTGAATTAATTCGATGGCTTATTGAAATTTAGTGTTTTATAATGAAAATTCATATTTCATAAAGAAATAAAAGATAAATCAAATAAAAATTTAACCCGACTCTAACCAAGTGTAATTAACGATTGATTACCTCATTGACAACTGGGGTGTCACGAATTCCTGCTGACGAATAAATTTTAAACTACGAGCTAATTGATAATTCGGCGATCAAATTTAGCCACTGTCATAAGTAAGCTTATGTTCATCCCTCATCCCTCATCTTATTGGTCACGTACTCGAATTATTATTCAAAACAATTTCCACTTGAATTATTAATGCATGACTCCTTATGACCCTAAACCCATTGAGCACGTGTGGGAAATGTTAGGGCGTCGTTTAAGAAACCTTAGATCATCTTCAGTCAGCTCTGCAGGAAGACTCGGACATGACATCTCAGGAGTAGATTGCAAACCTGGTGCACAATATGCCAAAAATGATGCTAGCTCTGATCAGAACTTGTGGGGGAAATACTCGATATTGGAGTACTGATTGCTTAGATTGATTGTTGATTTTTATTTAAATAAAGACGAAGATCCGCTTTTCGATAATTTTGTTATTTCATTTGTTTTGACCCTGTAGTTACTTTTATTAAACAAAAACTAGTTTCGCTAGTGCCTTTTGGCGCATATTACATTATTTCGTACAACCATAACTCAAATAATGCGAATAGTTACCGTAAACACAAATATATTTACTGAAAAAATTTAGTGTCCGGAATTTTTTGACGAGCAGTGTATATCACAGAATTTATTTAGTATAACAAACTTTTTTATGATATGGGTTAAGAGAAAACCCACCACTCCACCATAATTCCATCGAAGGTCTCATCCCAGTCAGTCCCATTTTATTTTACAATTAATTTTCGTTCCAAACCGGTTTCAAATTAGTGATAAGTGATTATTTGATCAGTAAATATACCTGCAAAGTTGTTAATTTTTTCAGGAAACTTTTCTTACACACTTTGCAAAATAATGCAAAGTTTTACGGTAAACAATGCAATATGCAAAGTTACACGGTGTCCACTCAAAATGTTTACTACTTTTTGCCTATAAAACTTTTTAAATAAAAGAAAATAGATTTAATGTTTATTTAATGTTTGGAATTATGTATCAAAAACTATGTCTGCCAAAAGTCTTCAAAACAGTTTTTAAAATCCTGGTTTTTAAAATGTTGGGGGTCTATTATGAAACTTACCCGTCTCGGATTTTTCCGTTAGTAAAATCGAATCGGATTTTTCCGCTCACACTACAAAAAATGCGACTGCTATTTAGTTGACGTATTCTGTATTCGATTGAAGTTATTTTGACGCAAAATATAATGAAAGTGATTAATATTTCAATATTATTAAAATAAATTAATTTGTAGCATTAAATATATTTAAATAATAAAAAATTATTTTAAAAAAAATATGTTGCTAACTTCAGATTTGTTTATTACTAATTCGATAATACAAGTTTTATAATAGGATAAATCCGTGTCGAATCGAATATTTCCGTTAACGGCAAAATCCGAGACAGATAAATTCCGTAATAGACCCACCACTTGGTTGTGCAGAAAAAAAATCCTGGAAAAAGCTGAAAAATTTAAAAATTTCGAGAACATAAAGCAAAATTATAAAATATTTAATTTAATTTAATATTTTAATTAATATTTATGTCTATGGGCACTCTAATAAGACCGGATAATAGTTCAATATAGAAATGAAAAATAAAAACAACATAGTTCACTAGTAAAAATTCAAAAATAAAATAATAAAATTCTTATTAAAAATTAATTAAATTTTTAATTTTAAGATTTTTCATTCAACTTTTTAGTTAAAAATCGATAAAAAAATATCTTGCTCTACCTACTTATCGGGAGGCGCTATCGGGCGCACTATCCATTTCAAAGGGAAATTTTGAATTTCCTTTGTTTTGTACAACCCTTCAACCATTAGAAACTTATTCATACAATAAAAATTTAAAACGCAACAAGATGATTTATTTTTTATAACGTCATGCCAAAATAAATATTAATTGGTATATTTCAGGTCGTTAAATGTTTGTTTTATGGATGAATTTATTTTTTCATTTTTATGGTATAGCGACACCAGTGAATAAATAGCTACAGTTTCAGTAGAAATTTCCCTTCGGCGCAGGATAGTGCTCCAATATTTAAACCACTGGTAAATAACTATGGTAAACAGCTGTCGCTTAAAACTTGGTATTATATTGAACGTGCCGTCCATTAGCCAAAATTTGGCCTCACTCAGAAGTTTAAAACTCGATGGTGTTCCAAGGGATATATTTTTCTCTCCAGAATAAGATTTTTCGGACAGCACGAACCTTTCCCCTTCAAGAAATTTTAAAACTTTCGGAATTTTAATATTAATAATGGTGTCCGGTTTCTTTAGAGCACTAGATCTGACTCGACTTATTTTTTGCTTCTGAGCCTTGTTTTTCGGTAAATAAACTCGTTTCACCAGATCACAATTAACCACCCAATTTCTTATTATTTGAAGGTGGACGTGTAAATTTTGCCGCTTCTGTTTTTAAATCGGCATTTGCTTGAAAAATTGATTTTTCAAAAGCCGGATCGTAGAAATTACTAGAAGGTCACTTTTTTATTTTATGCAGACCATCTTGACAAACTGTTACTACTCTTGCTTTGCATAACAAAGATTTTCTATCTACACATGACCATTGAAATGTTTTATTGTTCCGTTCTAAATGATATGAATATCGATCCACAATTAATTTAGGTTTACGTTTATTTGATGGTACAATGGATACCTCCATTATGCAACTTTATTTTAACAGTTGACCAAACATTTATGAAAACATCAAAATTGGCGATTTGAATTGTCATTCAATTGCCAACATTTTTTGCCGATTATAAGATTCATACAATCTCTGAAAACCCTCAAACCACAGGTACATTCAAGAATTTAAGATTAATAATTATTGGGTTTGTATTAAACTTTATTCATTTTACCTATAACTATTAACTATTAATTAAAAAGGTAAACGGTACAAACTAGGGTTCGATCACTTCCATATTTTAGTAGAAAGTATTGTCACAGGAAATACACATATGTGCAAAGTTTAAATAAAATCGGGTTTTAGGAAGTGAGTCAAAAATTGATTATAAGATTTGGTCAACCATCCGACTCGAAACTAATAAATCAATAATTAGCTATTAGCGACAAAACGGTGGATTTATCAAGTAAAGCGGTGATAACAAAATTTTTGATTTTCCAAGACCTTTCAAACGATGTACCATAAGATCATATGAGAATGAGTAAAATGCAACTGCTTCCAGCGCCACAACGGTAGTTCTGAGTGCTTCAGCAAAATTTACGTCATTGTTTAAAACTTTTTCAAACACACATGCCAAGTTTATGTATATTGTATCATAATCAAAAAATTAGTTACCAGCGCCAAACCGATGGATTTATAAGAATTAAAGTGCTATCGTTGAAATTCTATCAAGATCTTTCAATGGTTTTGGACCATGGTAATTTTTCAATAATTGTTTTAGGATTTCAATAACTTGGTCTTACAGACCGAATAACGGAAAAAATATCAAAAAATTTTGTTCATTTTTTTCATTATTTGAGAAAAGTATAAAAAATTGAAGCCCAAGTTTATGAAAACCTAGCAAAAATCGTGAAAAATGAAGATGACCTATACAACTTTCGACAACAATCTTTCCCGACGTTTTGAAGGTTCGTGATTGCTAAAATGCAAAAAAAAAATTATTCGCTCGTCTTTTACTTTTAATTAGGAGAATTGAAAAGCTTTAGAGACCTAAACCTCGAAAAGAATGGACACCTACCATAGGGAATCACGCCAAAAAACCTAATACTGCTCTACATTATACCCATATACTCGTGTGGTGGTTGGTTTTATGGTCTTGGATCAGACAGCTATTTTATCGATATAACTTAATTCAAAAATTAACCGATTTGGCGCTGGTAGCTAATTTCTCGTTTAGTATACAAAATATTCTTCTCATTGGAAAGGTTTTGAAAAATGTCGTAAATTTTTGCTGAACCACCTTAGTACTCAAAACGCCCGTTGTAGCGCTAGAACCAAACAATTTTTCTAATTTCCATATATCATTTAAAAGATACTGGTAAAAACAACAACTTTGTAATCAGCTTTTATTTTACAAATCTCCTATTTCAGCGCTGGTAGCGAATTATTCAATTATTTTGGAATATTTACGTGTCGTATGTCCTTGAAAAGTTCTTGAAGAATGTCACAAATTTAGTTGAAGCCTTGCTACTAAAAACTACAGTTGTGCGCTATTAATCAGTTACATTTTGCTCGTTAGAGGATAATCATGTGGCATATCGTTTGAATTGTCTTTGATCAAGCCACGATTTTGTTATCAGCACTTAGGATCACAAATTCACTGTACTTTATTTTACAAATTAATCGTTTCGGCGCTGGTGACAAACTGATCCATTATACAATAATATATATAACACAATATTTTTAAAAACAAATTTTTACAAAATCAATGAAGAATCAGAATATTTTTCTGAGTCGGTTTGTGCCAAATTAATTAATGGAAATTCTCAATTTTCGTGAACTTTCCGAGTTGGTGCAAAGTTAGTTAGTTATTCTTAGAAAAAATTTTCTTCATATACTCGTACATAAGCTTCCTACCAAATTTAAAGCAAATCAGAACAGTTTTAATCGCTTCATTGTTTAACATAAAAAATTGTAAAACTGTCTGACGATAAACAAATTTTTTCAAAATCGATGATGATCGATGATGATCGATTGGGTGTTTATTCTTGCTGTTTTGCGATCAATTTTCCCTAGTGCATTTATAATACAATTTGAAGCAAATTGTTTTCTTAGTAAATGTTATTAAAAATCACACGAGCTAAATTAAAATATAAGTCGAATGAGTAATATTAATCATTAACATCTAATCTGGTAATACATTAGTTTCTAGAAAGACATAGAGAACAACTGCGATTCATCACTAGTCATAACCTTAAGTTACCTAAATTTATTTTACCTCCGAAACCAATTATACACACAAAGCCGTAGACATCACATTGCCACACGTTGAATCCTTGACATTTATTCGGCACATAAAATCAGAAAACTGCATTAAGTTGTATAACAATGATGGTCAAGCGATTTATATACAATAAATATTATAAGTGCATTAAGTGTGAGACATTTTTTTTGCTTCTTTAAAAAATTTCCCAATTTTTTTGAAATTTCAATTAAAAAAATTTAATTAAAACATTTTCTTGTCTATAATTACAGAATCTTGCTTAAAGCGAATTTTCACATGTTTTATGATCTTTTAACACCGCCATGTACAACAAGAACTACACAAAAAATTTCACTGCAGCGTAATAAACTTTCTTAATGTTAATCAATCTTCATATAAAGTATCGCGCACAACTTCAAAAAACACTTTGCAATTTGTAGCGCAATGGTTAATCAACGTTAATACGCGAGTAGAGCAGTAATCATTGTCTGTATATATTCTTCCTACTAATTTTTAACGGTGTAAAGCAATAACAAAATAAAAAGAATTAAAAAATAAAAAAAAAGTTGTGCTTTGTATGAACTGAAATTTTACTCAGTCAGTCTATCGTTGAACGATCTTAAGACAAAAAGTGTGTGCGGACAGAATTTTTTAATTTAAATAATATAAAAGTGGTTTTTTGAGTGAAAACTATATAAAATGACATAAAATTGTTAGTGTGTGCAATTCCAATTAAATAGTAAACTAAAGTTTAATTAGTTAAAAAAATAAATTTAAAACAGTTCAAAGTGCAAAAATTTAAAGTGCGTGAATTATACAGTACAAGCAATAATTAACCGTCGAAATGGCCCCAGATATTACGAACCACGATGGGGATATAGTCGAGGTAAATTTAGTGTAAAATTGTAAATATTTTTGATCGTATATACGGATTTTTTCTATACCAAATCTTATTTTGTTTTGATCGTGCAATTAACACAAATCTTTTTGGTGGACACAACTTGACATTGGCGGTTAAATAATAATTTTAAAAATGTGGTGCATTATTGGTTAACACTTGTGTTACGTGGTATACACTACTGGTTTGTTATTTATGCTTGATATTATTTAGACTAAACGTGTACATATTTATATTATTTATTTGCATATGAATCACAAATCGCATATACAGCAATTGATAATTTGTTAAATCAATTTGTTTTCTAATTATACTCGAATGTACATATTTTTGAGTAAATAAAAGTTGGCCGCAAAATATTAGACGGTAGTATTGTGTTACCTTGCAAAATTTTTTTTCACATAGACTCCAAATTTTTAACTAAATTCAAGATAAATTTATATCATGTTTAGAAAGTGTACAGTTATAAGGCTTCACCCAAACAAAGAATGCCACAAGAAACCAAATCACTTAACGAGCACTCAATTTAATTTTTTTAATTACATTTGCTTTTACTATACACTTTAGTGCCTCGCATAAAATCTAACCAAGGTTAGTATTTCTTACTAGATTTTGTATTTAACTGAAGATTTACTGTGCTATAGTTCACGCTATATTTGAGTTTAGTTCGATTTATAGTTACCGGCTTTAAATTACTCATATTTATGATAATTTATCCACAATTAATATCTTAATTTATAACACCAATCACCATAGCCATCTGTCGACATTCTAGATAACACGTAATCTGTCTTATAATTTATTGCTTGTGTTTGTTATATTGCAAAACAAATGTGGAAAGGGTCTTATATTACAACACATGGTACCTAATCAAAAGAACTGTAAGCGTAAAACAAATTGATCATAATTGTGAACATTTATTTTATGGTTTTGAATTTTTACAATTTCGTGAATTTTGATCGTACATAACTACTTATTTACCGATGAACAACCGGCAATTTAGAAATTGCAATCAGTGCCATAAATCATATTTATCTATCTGTTATAGCTGTCAAAATTGATATTATAATACCTACGATAATTGTAAGAATTCCTCGGAAGGAATTTTCCGAGAAGTTTGTAAGTAAACTCCACCTTAAAACCTAGTTGATTCTGGAATATTTTATGATAAATTTTGTTTAGCCAGTCTTACTTAGTAGTTGTAAGTCTTAAAACCAGGGATGACATTGGCAATACACTAATACTTTTTTGGTACTTTGACTGTATGAAATATATAAATAATTTACAGAACATTTGAGAAAATTCAACAAATTCCCATTTCAATTAGTTAACAATAATGAAATCCATTTTATTCCACCTAAAAATTTACGTATTCAACATTTATGACGCTTTTTATAGTTAAAGTTATTACTGTAGCTTAATACATTGAGGTCACGAAGTTTTATAAAAGCAGCATTTTGGAGTTGCTTTTTCCTTTATGTAAATTTAGATAATTGATCTTAAAATAGATTTTAAATTATTCAGCAGGCCTTACCCTTGATAGCCACAATCATCGATTATCTTCTATTTCGTATAGGCAACGCGAAAAACAACTAACTGTTTCATTACTATTCTCGCTGCTCTATCTAAATACCCATACAACCAACTTCATAGCAGCTGTGTATTGTGCATGCAATCCAATTGGCATTAATGAGTGTTATGTGCTGCAACAAACTGAGATCAACAATTCAGAAAGCACCAAATTTGGATATAGGCCAAATTTCAAACGTTGAATTTAACCTACAAATCATTATTCAATAACTGTTCAGTATGTTCATAACTGTTCAGTAAATATTTTTGGTACTTTGACCAAATATTTATGAAAAGAATCAACACGAAATTATTAGCCGTATTAGGAGAAGTTAAATACTTTACTGAAACTTTAAAAAATCGTTTTAAAACAAAATCTCCTGCTTAAAAGGAGTAAATTCTTCAACTGTATCTATTAAAGTCGAAGCCGAAAGTCTATGAAGCGTAATCTGGCTCAGTTTGAGCTATTTGACGATTTGTTATAACGTTTTAAAGTCCATTTCGATAACTTCCAGAGAACCATAAAGGGATTTTTTGCGATTTACGTCCATAACATCGTAAATATTTAATCGTAGACCACATCATCGTATAAACAATTAATCGTACGTAAGACCAGATAATCATAAGACTAATTAAAAAATTTACACGGTAGATTGTCAGATTGGTTCCGCAGAAAACTGTGAATAAAATTTTTTAGTTATCGTGTGGTTTATAATAATTCACTTGTGTTAACATAAAATATATAAAATAAGTCAAAAATATCAAATAAAAACTTAAAGATATAAAAAAAAAATTGAAATCTTGTATAAAAGTACCGTGTAAATCGGAGGATGGGTGTATTGTCCCATAACCAGTCAATTTTATGGAAACTGTTTTATTGTATTGACATTTTTCTCGATTTTTTTTTGTAAATCATCATGTTTCTAGCGGGATTTGACATCAAAACTCACGTAATCACGGAAATAATTGTTTTGAATAATTTTTCCCGAAAGAATGGTATCAGATGTTCGCGTAATCATCCATTTTCTCAAATAATATTCGTGTTTTCATATATTTGGGTACTTGGGACCACCCACTTGCACTCTAAGTACCCGAAATGATTGAATTATTACAGCTATTTACGATTTGATTCAAAAAAACTATCCATCTCCAAAATTATCCAAATGCGTCTCAAAATCGACCGATTTCGATTAACTATAAAATTTCCATAAGAAAGTCGTTCGGAAACAAATAAAATCATCGATACGATGACGTGCTTTACTATTAACTGCCCATACAATTAACTGGTCTACAAATAACTGGTTTTACGATTAAGTGGTCTAACGATTAAGTGCTTATACGATGATATGGCTATACAGTTAAATATTTACTATGATATAGTCGGATACCGTTATTTGCAGATACCGGCTATCTATCTATCGGGTGCGAAATTCGTGCTTCGTTCCCAAACTGTACAGTTTCTCGATCTTTTCTTCTTGAAGTTATTTTGCCTACTCGTAAGCAGCAATTATTGAAATTTCTAAGAAACACAAATATTTCAATAATATTAAATAGGAGAAATTTAATTTTTGGTAAAATGTTGAGTGAAAGACATGAAATTAAATTCTTTTAAACAAAATACACGACGAATCGCATTGCGATGATCTAACTGTTTCTGAATTAGCTACCAATCTTACTTAGCTACATGCTCGGAAATCTTTAGAATGATTTGATATGCTCATGAAGCAATCGTAGTTGTTTGATCTTGCGAGATGAATATAACGGGAGTCTTTCAAACCGAAACAAAAACTATTTCTGTTCGGGTAGTAGCTACTTACTTAATAGAAAATACCCTAATGAAAATGTGGTTGCATCAAACGGCGGTTGAAGTTGGTACCTGGATTCAGGTACAAAGTTAACATGTACACAAAAAAATGGTGGCTATTTCGGACAATTTTATGAAGTCCAACCCGCGTAAAAAATGCGGTTATACTCTTAAAATGGGGTTGGGCTTCAAACAAATTTGGGTAAATATATAAAGAAATATATGAAGCACGAACTTTCCGAGCTAACATCACTTAATATGCAACACGGTGCAACATGGTGCAATACGATGCAATATTATGCAGCCCCCCACAACATAGTGCATCATAGGAAAACATTGTACAACATCTCGCAACATCGCACAATATCAA
The DNA here is from genome assembly GCA_963691935.1 of Nephrotoma guestfalica. Taxonomy (NCBI): domain Eukaryota; kingdom Metazoa; phylum Arthropoda; class Insecta; order Diptera; family Tipulidae; genus Nephrotoma; species Nephrotoma guestfalica. The sequence continues at coordinate 291,744,228 of OY829914.1, read as the reverse complement.
GCAACATGGTACAACATCATGCAAAATAGTGCAACATGAAGGCCCATCCGGAGGACTACTAAAACAGATCTCCTTGTAATCGTTCCCTTGCAAACGAAAACTCAGTCTCACCAAATTTTATCAATATCAGTCAAACCAAATAAACTGTTTAAAAATGCCCCAAGTCCCATCAAAAACCCCCATGAATAAGGACCCATTGGAATCGATTCCTGGCCCTCGAAAACCCCACTCACCAATTTTTAACAAAATCGTTCTAAAAAAATTTTAAAAATGGTACAGGGTCCCACCAAAGGACCTCCTTAACGGATTTTCCCAAAATTAGAACTCAACGTAATCCATTTCACCAATTTTTATCAATATTGTACGTACCGAAAAAAACTAAATAATGGAACTCGGCCCCCACCGGATGATCCCTAAATGAATTTTCTGAAATCTGGACCCATCGCAATTGGTTTCTGGTACTCGCCAACGGTCTTCCAGCAAGCCTCGAACAATCAATCCATCTGGGCTATACAGAGTCTAAATTTTTTGTGAAAAACAGTTTTTCGTCAAAAATCGTCATTTCCGCTTAAATTATTTTAGTTTTTACTCGTTTTTCTCGTAAATGATATACTTTTCAAAATATTCACAATACAAGAAAATGGAAGCTGCCACTTCTGGAGGACCGATTTCGGTTCAATATCCCTGAGATCTCCCAATTTATCAAACAGCCTAAGTATGAAGTTTTACCCCGGTTAATCAATAAAACTTTTTTTTACTTCGGCGATGTAGTAAATGGTAAATCTACAAAAATCTGAAGGTCAAAATGTTTCATGATTTCTAGGCTTTATTTTACTACGTAAAAATAAATATTAAATAAGGAACCCCGGGCTGAAACACTCCCAAATGAATTCTCCTGAAACAAAGAGTCATCGCATTTAATTTCTGTTACTCGACCCCTTTTAGCAATTTCCACGAAAATCGCTCGTGCCTTTTCTGCTCCATTGGCTAACTCATAAGCAACGTCGATGTTTGTGGTTATCATGTAGGGTTTATCTATAACGAAAATAATTTCGTATGGTAACCCTCTTGTGTCAACCGTGCTGAGTTTATGAAGCTTCTCTCTAGCGAAACTTCGCAATCGGCTCTACTCCCGAGTATTTCGTTATCAGCAACTAACTGAATTTGATGTTTCGTCAGATGAACTCAAGATTCTCAAATTATACGCATCGACTGAATGATTATCATTGAATAATCGAATTCCGTTATGACAGCGTTCCTCCGCTTCTGTCTCTGGATTGATTCTCGATTCAATCAGTTCCAAATTGTGTTAATCGAATCGATCTTCATTGCCAACCTTCGGTATAAAAAACAATTCCTTTTCATAACTGCTGACCACTGTATTTTTTGCATCCAAATGGGAGTGGCTCTATCCAGTGGCAACTGCCTCATAACACCAATGATGTGCAATCCACCAAAAGCGGCATCATAATTTCCCGTTATTTTTTCTTCTGCACCAATCATGCTGACTTCATCGATAAGTATCATCTTCGTCCTCGTTCTAAAATGGCGTTTGGAAACTCGAAAGGATGATTTTAAACGCAGTATGAAGAGTCGTGCCACCTGTAACAACCGCGGCTTTCAGACATTACAATAACCATCCGTATCAGTGAATCGATTACAAATTTCAATGATGAAAAAATTCTTCCCGCATCCAGCAGGACCAGTCAAGGACAGTTGTAACGGGAGTGAGTTTTTTGAGGTTAACAACCGTATATCATGTTGTACCAGCTCAAATTGCTTTGCGTTTGCCTTTCTCATGAGCTCCTAGGAAACTCTGGACTCTCCATCAAGTTTTCTTTCTTCTTACATTTTGATCCATCTTATTCATCGTCGCTGCTGCTACGCCACCGTTGATTCCTGAAACAGGATCTTTAAGAAGCTGTTGATACGTATCAGGAATTTCCTGAACTTTAACCTGAGTCAGGTCATTATTATCTGCCTGTGTATCGTTGAGCTCCATCTCTTTCCGCGCAAATTTTTATCGTTTCAGCGATGAAATTATCTAAATTGGATTCGAATTATTTTATGTATTTACAGGCCAAATAGAGCTGTTTCTATATTGTATCCGAAATATCAGATAAATCAGAAAAATAATTTATCTGAGAAATCTGGTAATATTTTATATGAAAAGGCTTTTTACCGAGTTTTATACACTGTACTGAAAATAAGTAAAGACCACAGAACATTAGACAACCGATTGACATTTCAGCCGAAGTAATCACTTGTGAAACGTCAAAATAATAAAACAAATACGTAATATATAAAAATACAAATTAGGACAAAATAGAATGTTGCGCGGAGGGGCAACATAATGGGTGCTTTTAGGCACCCAACAGTTGAGTAAAGTCAAAGCCATTGGGCGTGTTCAGGACCGCCAACTGTTGGCGTCATGATTAGTGAAATCATCGCCCATTTGATTTGAAAATTTCATAGCACTAAACATTTTCATAACGTTGGCTTTGATTTTACTCAACATGTTCCCAACTGTTGGGTGCCCTGAAAGCACCCAACATTATGACTGAGAAGTACTATACTAGGAAATTTTGAAATCAAATTGGCGACAATTTCATTATGACTTCACTTTTTGTTAACACTTAATTTCGCTCGCCGTCTAATTTGTGTACCGCGGGCTATATTTGAAAATCAACTCTTAATGTGTAAAATCAAAAAATAAAATTCTCTGCCTAGGGTAGATTAAAAGGTTGACTTGTTTATGAAACACAGAAAGAAATAATTTGTAGGAAGGGATTGTTTGGGAAAACAATCCTGCTTAACGGTAGGAACTATAAAATAACTCAAAAATAAAATTTGTGACTCAAACTACTTTAAATGTTAGATACAAACGTTGGTGTTTTTTAGAGTATTGACAAACCTGGCTTAATAAGTTCAACATCCAACTTTCAAGATTAGACTCAACAACTTTGAAACTTATATTCAATAATTATGTTAAATCTGTTCACGTCGGTTGAAATTTGAATGTCGAGCAGAAACATTGGAAGTAAACAATTTATCAAGGGTCCGTCAATAACGGGTTTATAAAATTGAATTTCCTTTCTTGCTCACCAAGTTCTTTTCCAAACCCTATTTAAATATCTAGTATTAATAATGTTTTGGAATATGCAAATTTATGACACAATTATGTCAGCGAACGTGTTAACAAATATTTATTAATTGTTGCAAAAATAATTATCATAAATATTGTATTTAATTTTAGAAATATTTATAGCCCCTAGTAAATATTTTTATTCGGGGCACATTATTATTGAACACCAAAAAGAGGCACACAAAGGCATTAAGATAATAATTATAATTTACTATATTGATGAAGGCTGATATTCCAAGTAAATATGATAACGTGGCAATCGAACATGCGTATACGTGTACACCATTTCCCGGCCTAATACATGTATGCGACTATTTATAATGGCTCATTACGTCACATGTGTTCAAACACGCAAGAAGCTTGCCGCGTGTGCAGAATAAAAAATCGCAATATCGATAAACAAACGTAAACAAATTCGTGACGTAAAACTACTGATTAGTAATTCCGAACAGGCAACGCAACATAATTGTTATGTACATGCAACTACTCGTACATGGATTATCGAGAAGAGTGCAAGGTTAATGCCAGTTCAATATTTCTTTATAATTAATTATGTATGGTGTACTTAATAAATTATTAACACTAATTAATTATAGATAATGATATGTTAATTTTATTCATATCAACGTGTGATTTTGTGCTTACGATGATGTTCGCGGTCTTTATAAGCAAACACCGGTTACATATTGAATGAAATTTTATTGTTTTATCTAAGCCAAGGTGAATTAGATGAAATTAGTACATAATAAGATCATTGCTATAAGATGTTGCATCCTAACTAAATTGTATATATGAAATAGGTGTATCTTTACGTACAGACCATTAGAAATCTAGGGTACTTATCGCATTATGTATATACAAATAATTAAAAATATTTAGAAAACGTGCATTTATCTAATTTACATATTTAAGTAACGTACAGTTTGACAATAACAAACCTTTGAAATTATATAATTTATTGATGTGCAATAAACGGTTCACAGGAATTTCTTACGGTCTAAGTTCAAGTAGATCACGTTTGAAACGTTATATCTTATCATCGGCATTATGATTGTGTATTTTGTGTTAAAATGTGAAATTGGTCAATAAAACATTCCATCTGTGGTGAATTATTGATAAACAAAATTTTATTGTTTCATCAGGTCAATTGATTTACCGTGTACTAAATCATCATTATTGTGTCATTTGAATATTAGTAACAATATTTTCTTGCCGTACCGCGTAATTTAGATAACGATGTCTAACGCACAAAAATTAGGTATTTAATGATTAAATCATTTGTACTTTAGACCAACACATCCTGTACATCAACATATAATGAAGTAAACGAACCATGAAGCATAAAATATTTATTGAACATTTAGCCAAGATGAATTTCAAAATATTTTGATTACTTTTAGATTTTTATAAAATTTTATAATAATCCGATCCGCTTGATAAATTTTCGTGTAAAATTTAAGAAGCAAAATGTTTTAGCAAACCACCGGACAAAATTGGCGTATGAGTTTTTAATTAATTTAATAAATATTTGTACGCCTTTTTAGCGAGTCGGCCGGCCAGTAAGCGCAATTATTCAAAAATTTACATAGCAATGAAATGTGTCAAAAATTCTATAGGAAGTGTGAAAAGGTGTGGAAAAGTCAATAAACGGTCAAAGAACCAAGTATTCGAATCAAATTTTCCCCCGCGCGTATATTCACGGCAAAATATATGATGATTGTGGGAATGATGGTCAATTGATGATTTCATTAAGTAACAAATAATATTTAATATTTAATTAAACATGAAAGTCATATTTATATACGGCAATGAAGTTTTTAGCATGTACAATACTAAGCTACTCCAATCGTTCTGTTTTATGTATCCGATCCGAGCTAAAATAATTAAAATTACGCTCAATGTTTGCTTAGTAGGGTTGATTTTTTTAATTAAATAATTAAATGCCAGTAAAAACCACTTTAGTCGTCTCTCTACGATTTGTTACAGCCGAAGTACAATATTATAATTTTGCTTTGCTGAATGTTTCCCACCCATTATTAAATTTTTCCATCTCCTAACAAAAAATGACCAGAATCCTAAATTCGAATTTAATTACCAATTATGCCATACCAATTAAAATGTTTTGTCCACTTTCACTAAAATAATGATTAATAATAATATTTTAGTCACCTAAGTAGAATTTAAATAATTGAGTTATGTCATTAATTCCCAACCAGCCTCCAAGTTACGAATTTCCCACAGGTGGTTTACTATGGGTAAGCAAAATACCAATTTTATAAACGTCCCAGCGCTTTCTTATAATCAAATAAAATACTTCAATTGTATCAAAGTTCGTTTTAATGGGTTGAGAAACGGCTTAGTTCGATTCTAATTGGTAATATTTTAAAAACATATTCGAAACTAACATTGAATCCTATTTGCATAGCCCGATGTGTTCGGAAATTGTTAAGTTGCATTCAAATTGCCTATTTTACATAACGCACAGGATTATTCCATACTAATTCGCTTTTTTGCCGAACAAATCAAAACTCACCTTGTAATCCCAATTTAATTCAAAATGATTGTCAAATGTTTAGCTTCATTAAAAATAGCCACAACAACAAAATTGGAAAAATAATAAAAGAATCCGGCATCACCTTAACAAATTTTCATCAAAAGCCTGAGCCGTTGCAGAAACCCTTGGCACAAACAAACAATTTCATGGCGCTTAAATCTAACTTATACTGGAACTAACAGTAATCCAAGCTCACCAAATAATCGTAAGTTGTCCGGCTTATTGATCTAGTTTCACACAGTTCGTTGTATCCAGAACTTCCCTTAAAAATAAAATTGAAAGCTCATTTTCATCCATCTGACACTATTTCATTAACATCGGTTAATAAACGGTCCAGTTCCGTAATAGTTGAACATATTCCAAACTTTTCGAAAAATTATTAGTACATCCTATATCCGCTAACCATGTCAAATTTCATCCTGATAGGTTATACTTAACATAGTTTCGACTCAGGAGTTCATATACAAGAAAGGAAGTTCTAAAAATCATTTTAGAGTCCCAATTCCCTCCAGTATGCCAAGTCAGGAGTGCTGCAAACTAATAAAAGCCAACGCAATATAATGCAAAATGTATGACGCAACATGATGAAATATGGCGCAACTTGTTGCAACACTACACAACTACTAAACATATATATATGACACAAAATAGTGCAACATGATACTGCACGTTTTCAGCATGTTGTAACATCACACAAAATACCATAACATGGTGCAGTACCTCACCTTTTTATGCAAAAAAACTTCCGAGTTGAAAAAACAAAATCTGTAACCGGGTTCGACAGGGTCGATTTCTGGTATTCGAATACCCACTTTAACAAATTTTCATTAAAGTGAATAAAGTAAAGTTTTCTGAGAAAACATTAATCATCAAAATCGTTTGAGCAAAATTCGTAGAGTTTGTCGGAAAATTCCAGTATACCCAAATGTTAACTTTAGGTTAACACAATCAAATGAGGCAAGAGCCATTTCTATAATGAGGGGATCGATTTTATTGGTTTGATCAGTTTTAGTTTGAATAAATTCTAGATATCGTAGAGTTTATCGGAAAATTCCACTATGTGCAAATGTTAGCCTTGGGTTGACACAATCAAATACGCTAACAGCCATTTCCATAAAGCGGGGATAAGTATCATGTTTCGTTCTTGCAAATGTAATCGATTTTATTGGTTTGAGTAGTTTTAGTCTAGATAAATTCTGGATATAGTAGAGTTTGTCGAAAAATTCCACTAAGTGGAAAATTTATTCTTAGGTGGGCACAATCAAATGAGTCAAAAACTATTTGATCATTTTTAAGGAATGTACTCGTATTTCAAATTACACGACCTAAGCCATATCTCAACCAATTGGGATAATATAAAAGGTTTATATGATGGAAATGGGATTTAAGAATGAGTTCCGAGTATAGTTTTTACAACGGACAATTTCAATGGAACATCGCTATTTGTCTATCGATTGTGATAAAACTAGGGTTGTTTCATATGGACATAACAATCTAACATTAGTTTGGAAACATGGTGTGTAGAGGAAAATGGATTCCAAGAGACGATTGGAACTTTAAAATTCACTATAAATCTGTCTATTGATGCTCAATTGCTCATTTTATAGCAAAAGATTGAAAAAGGTCCTCTTTGATATTTACAACCTCAGGAGCGATATTTTTGACTGATCTGCTAAAATTAATGGTTTTCCATCGCTGCTAATCCGGTGACACAGAAAACCAATCTTAATAACTGAAAATTTCATTTTGAGCCAGAGTTCGATTTAAATTCGTTTCAGTCATTTTAAAAATTATCCAATTTAATTGGCCTTAAAACACGACGCATTATTTCCAGAATGTCCAATGTCCAATGAATATACACCTATTCAACACCATTCGGATAGACATTGGGCAATTTAAAAGAAATCGCTGAGCTGCATTAGAATTTATCATTTTGAGGACACATAAATTTTTTCATTCAAATTAACAATCCTTCAGAACGGTATATGGGACTCACTTTGAACTCTTAACAGGTTGAGTAAAAGTTCCATTTACATTGGTCATTCTGTAGAAACACACCATCATATGGAATTCAAAGTGCCAATTATCCGGAAACTCATTCGAACTCAAATGGGATTTTATTTTAATCTATGAAACCGGGTTTCATCTCAACCGGTTGCTAAATGGCCTTTCCATTTAAATTGGTCTTTTCTCGTTCTACATCCGGAACTCATATTCGAATTCAATTAACTTCGGTCTGTAAAACCGAATTATTGGAATCCTGATAAAAATGATAAAAAATAGTCCTGCGCCTAAACCATTTTCTTGGCGTTTGCGTCATAAGAAATGCATCCATATCCGTCTGATGTCTGTACCGATGATATCTCAAAAATGGCTTATGAGATTCGAAATTTTTTTCGACCATTTTCTCTTAATTTTAGTTGAAAAGTTTTCGAGATCTCTACCTGAACTTGGTCGGCTGTTATGGTAGGTATAAGAAATCACCCAAAAAAAAACACCCAATATACCGCGACATTACTTTACATTATTCCCATATACTCGTACTCGTTTGAAAGGTCTTGGATCGGACAAAAATTTTAACGAAACCACTTTAGTTGAAAGCGTCTTGAATAATGTTAATATCGGTAATATCGTTGAAGAGGCCTCGAATAATGCCATAAATTCTACTGAAGCACCTTAGTAGTTAACACTACCGTTGTGGCGCTGGAAGAAGTTATAATTTTTCTAAATCCCACATAATCATGTGACATATCATTTGAAGGGTCTTGGAAACACAACGCTTTAGTTGATAAACCTACCGCTTTGGCGCAGGTAGCTTATTATTGATTTATTATATAATATATAAGAGTGACATATGATTGGAAAGGTCTTGAGGAATATCACAAATTTAGCTGAAGCACCAGAAATGAAAATAAAATGTGTTTGACCAAGCAACAATTTTGTTACCAGAACTTCAGTTCACTAATTCACAGCTTTGGCGCTGGTGACAAATTAATCCTTTAGAATAGGATGTATATTACTAATTTAATACAACATAATATTTTTAAAAACAAATTTTTACAAACCCCTGAGAGTCGTTTTGTGATGAATTTTGTATTGGAAATTTGCGATCTTCATTTTTCGTGAGTTTTCCGCATTTGTGCAATGGTAATAATATTCTTAGAAAAGTTTTTCTTCATACACATGAGTTTTTACCAAATTTAAAGCAAATCAGAACAGTTTAAATTATATAATAACCCATAACCGTAACCCACTGTATCTTAGAAATTACGAAAAACGTTCAACCTTAGCTTGCTTTTACCAAACCGTAACGGAACAGTTTGCCAATTCACCTCATATAGTTAATTCGGCACTTAGATGCCTAAATGTTCAGTACGTTTGGTTTCTAGACCAGTTTTGATTCACTCATCCGCCTGTTTGCATTGCTTTTGGCTGACGTCAGCTACTTTGTTAGAAATCGAACGTGAATAGAATCTATTTAAGTTACCAACTCTAATCAATTCACCGCAGCATTTGAGCAAACTGCATATTTGTTTATGGAAATTAACTTTTATTACAGAATTTCAATTAATTACTTTTATTTAACCAATATACGCGGTTATTAAAAATTCTTCGTGAGTTTATGTACCTGTAACTAAAAATAGAACATATTTCATAATTTGATATTATTCCAATTTGAAAAGTATTTCATGGCAAAAGTGCTAGTCTCGTGGTTAACAAGTAACTATTAATTACGATTGTTACACAATTTGTGTTTTTAAATCTTTTGGCTGCCTTCTATATTGTATACAAATATTATTTCAAATTTGGCCACATTTATCAAAACTTTGGACCGCTCGGTTTATGAAGGTTAATAGTTGAATTATTTTCAAAAATGACGTGTATTTCTCGTTTTAAGCTAAACATAAATCTCTTATTACATATTTAATAATTGTTTACGATATTTCATTAAATCTATAAGGTATGTCCTTATTACTACTATATATGTACACAGAGTGATTGCTCATTAAAATATAATAAATTAAAAATTATGATTAATTTTCATTGGGACGTGATACTATTGACACTCTTACTATATTTATGTATTTCCATTAAATGCTATTGTCTTAAACACAAGTCGAGTATTCACAAATAATCTATAATATTTTTCTCATGATCCGGCCTCGTACCCATCCAAGCGCTTTACAAATACACCATTATGAAATTTAGTCACTTAAAATTGACGTCCGCAACCAGAACCTATTAAAATTATATTATTTTGAAATGTAAGCACTTATATATAATCCACTTACGTACACGCAATTTTAAGTTTAAAAGATGACCACCAAATGTGTCAAGAACAAGAATTAAAATAAAGTGTAGTTACCTAATCGATCATGCGGTACGGCGGTTTTACTAATATGTACACTGTTAATTAGTTAAATGTATGTACATAATCACTATATATGTTCAATAAGTGTGTTGGGAAGACACAAGAAACGTGTTAATAGCTTAATTAGATAAAATATTTGCCTTGTTTAAAAATCTTGTTTTTATTCAAATAAAATTTACACTTATGTAACAATTGGCTATGTTCAATACCATATATATGGACTTGGAATATGTTAAAGCCCTTTCAACATAACAAACAATTTCTTTACAATGGTGTGGCAACATAATTTTGTACTTTCTCCACAACTGTTATGAATTGATGAGCAGCCATCTGCAACAGACAGAATGTTATAAATTTATATAATTTGATTATAATTATGGGTTTTGTACAACTCTTTCTTCTATCTATTGTGTTACTTTCAATTTTAACATACTTTTATTTAGTTGAGAAATCGTGAACTTTCAAAGTTCATTAACAATTTGTTGTATAGAAGAAGTAGAACAGATTAAAATAACAGAAAACTTTGCTACTCATCGTCAGAGGCGGGGCTATCGCAAAACATAATTTTCATTGTACCCAATAGAATTACGATCTTAGATGGCGGGTAATTCATTTCTGGAACTTCTGGTAGTTGTCGGATAGTACAGTGATCCCAATATACGAGTATGCGGCTAAAACAACATAAGGTGATTATTTCTTTTGAAATGAGAATGTTGTACATGCGTAAATTTTATAAATATTCGTATTTTAATATGCGGTCAGTTAAAATTATCTCTATCATTAATGAGACCATATATAGTGGTACCGTCATACGAAAAATCTCTTTAGACAATGAAGTTCTAGATAGTGCGTTAAACAAACCCAAGGTATGCAGCAATACTACTAATTCGCCTAAATGCGTGCAATGTTCCGTCCCTTCATTTTGCAGTGAGGACTGATGTTTAGTATCACCACTGTACGTATTTTAGAATTTACCTCGAAAACCCGAAGTGTATGGTGAAATTTGCTCCCGATTCAAGTAACCCCGTAACATACCAACTCAAAATACTTACTATTACGTGAGGTCTATCTTCATAATCAACTTTGGAGAGAGTAGTACAAATTTGCGGAAAATAGTTGACGTTCTCTTGTTTCAAATTATTTTGAGTCTTTTGAAGACCAAAGTCAGTTTGACTCGCAACTACTTTGTCATCCCCCAGATTACACTCAGAGCAACGACTTGTTACAAGACATTTAGTACAACATCAACCTTTTACACCACAGTTGTAGCAGTGAAATAATTTGGTTGGGCTTTGGCTCTCCCTAAAGCGGTTACCAGACCCTTTTCCAAACACACTTGCCTCACACGAAACATGACCCTCAGATAAACAAGGTTCAGGGTTTTCTATTTCTGAATCATACTCGTTAACAGAGAAACCAGCGATCTCCGAAATCCATTTTGAAGGGCTGCGTCGCTCCAGAGTAAATCGGCTCTCATCGATATTATGACAGAGCTGTTTCAAATAGCACACATTTAGCAGGACAGGAAAATAGATGATAAGTGGATCTCAAAAGTTCTACGTCGCTGACTTCTTCTGATTTTGAAAGGAGAGTAAATCTAGCAAGTAATTCTGGTAATTTAAGTTCATTTTTATCTCCACTAAACCAAAGCGCATCTATAGACTGACAGCGCCCGCCTGCAACTGTTACCAAATTTAGGTTTCACGTTCATCTTCTTTTAATGATGTGAATAAGTCGAAGGATTGTGCGAGGAACCATCATCTTCGTTATCGCCCTCATCAGAATTGTACCTCGTCTTAGACTACCCGTACAATTTAATTATACGGATGGCATCAGCTAATTCATCGAAAATTGACTGTACCTTGTGAGGGATGGCCCCAGATTTTATGCTACCAATGCTCCTTTGAGATTTTTGGTTTTTCACTCTAATAGTTTGAAGTTCTAGTTCCATATGGTTGACCTTCTCAACAATATCCGATTCTGGATTCACGCCTAACAATCTATCCAATCTTCCTAACAGATGCGTCACACGGAACGGATCTTCCTTCTTTGAACAACAGATATCTCAGTTAATTCCTTAAATTTTGATTCTATGATAAACAATTCTAAATTTGGATCATTCAAAACCTTCGAATGAGCTGTTTCCCCTTTCACTAATTGGTCACGCTAAACCTTTCTTAGTGTGCCTCGGCCCCCAGAAGTCAGAACAGATTGTAAAGATTATAAAAAAAGATTATTTGCTAAATAAAATTATAGTCAGAAACTTATTACAAAAAAATGTTATTGTTTAACTAATTCAATTATTTTTTAAAACGGCCAAACTGCCAAAAATAATTAACCAAAAACCAAACCACGTTATAGGTCCCACGTTGGGCGCCAATTTTGTAGCTCACAATTTAAATAAAAAAACATATAAAAATTTGCCTTTCTTAAATTATAATACCCATATTTATTTTCATGATAAAAACTAGAGACGTTGCTAATTTAAATTTTGGCGCGGCATAATTCCTCGACCTGATCATTCTCACTTTCACAACCACAGCATGGACCTAAACTATGTCAATAGTCGTTCTAATTGATAATTGATAATTACACAGACGTATCAAGCTCGAACTCACACACTGATCTTTTTTTTGTTTCGTATCCCTCTTGAACTCGCACACGTAATTTATGGTTTCCTGCACGTAAAACATCTTTAATTTCTATACACGCACGTCTGCTTCGGTTGGTATCTCGCTTCCCACTTTCCACAAAACAAACCATCAAGTAAAAATGAAACATTTATCTCCATCTCGTTCACACTTTATTTCCGGCTATCGTTGAAAAAGAATCTAATTTTATTTATTATTTACACAATGGAAACAGGAAAGGACATCTTCTGGACGGTATAGCAATTACGAAAATTGAGCATTTTGCAAAGTTTGCGAAAATACGCTTACACTGGAAAAAACATTTCATTCGTACCTTTACCGTAACACGAAACTTAAAAACATTACAGCAGGAATAATACTTTTTGAATATACAAGACAGTTTTAGCAAACTCCGGTAAGTTTAATTTTTCGCGTTAGAAAACAAGAGTGGTGTATTCGAGATCTAAGTCTCAGCATAGTCACCATTCAATTTTTTATTCTAAAATCTTGTATGATAATGGGCCGATTATATCTTCTAAATATTGGGATTACAAAAATGTTTATTGAACTTTGGTAACGTGTTTGCAAATTATGCTTAGAGATTTCATAGAATGAAATACAAATAGAATATTTACATTGAATCGACGCCAATATGTATTCAACTCAAAATAGTCCTGCCAAAAATTGTGCATCAAAGTGTCTCCCTAGTTTGCCATTAACGAATAACCCTTATTTGTGCGCTGCCGTAAAATTTCGACTAAACAAAAATAAAATTTGGTAAATACGAACATTTCTAAAATTTTTCTCAAAATGCGAGTAAAGTTTTGATACACATACTGTTTGGGCTGACAACTCACGGAAATTTCATCGAACTAATATTAATTTCTCATTTTGATAAATTGGGTGTATCCAGCCCTCGTGGAGTCCATCGAATTTTGATATCTCTATAAGCTCTATATTTATAATTTCGTTAAATCGTAACGCGGATTCTGGTTTTGCTTAGGAATAGGAGAAGGAAAAATTGTTTGACAGTTTCCATTTTTTTCCTAAATATTTATTCTGGCAAAACTGAATAGAATTTATTTATAGCAGTTTAGACATTCAAATGTCCGTATCTATTTGGGGCACGGAATTAAATTCATATTCAAAATCGCATAAACTCTTACGAGATAATACATGTATTTGAATGAATATTAGAAAAATAAAATATGCCCAGCACTAAAATCACTGATGACACACAAATGACTCATCAGCGGCAGTAAAGCATGACGCGTGAAAAGACATTTTTCATAGCAAATGGGACTAATTTTCGTGTATGACATGTCTGTGATGAATCGGTTGTGACATATCTGTCGATGCATCGTATGTGAAAGATCATGAGTAACAATGCTATGACAATGACGTACTCGTATATTATGTAGCATGTCTAAAATCTATTGTATATAACACGTCTAAGATGATGTACAAGAAGACTATTACTAATTTAATAAAGAAATTTAATAATCCACATATCAGTATGAAGTATTAAGCTGTCGTGTTTAAAAATATAAAAATTTAATTTCCGTAAAACAAAATTTACGCTGTTGGTACTTCAATTGGCGGAAATTTGCCTTGCCGACGAAGAATATAAAAGATAAACTTTTTATCTATAAAATAAATTAAACATTGAAAAATCTTAATATAAAACATAATTACAAACTGTTTACTAACCATTTTGACAAACAAAATGTTTAAATTTTTTGTCAACAATACATACAATTATAAAAAAAATTATACATAAAGAGAAATATTATTGCGATGGCGACGGACTGAACATGGCACGCGAAATATTTTATTTTTTATCGATTTCAAGACTTACACCATTTTCAAAAAATGGCCACCGAATGAGAAACGTCGAAGACTCGTCATACATGATTCGCTCAAGAAATTGTGACATTGGACAGACATTTGTGAAACAATCATAAATTAGTCATGTGCCAACATACCAAACCAACAAAGAGTATGATTTTTGTGAAAATGTGTGTGTGAAAAAGGCCAAGAAATAGACAAATCTGTTTTGACAATTTCCAACTGTGTAAACTTGAAGTTTACTAAAATAGTATTAAAGATTAAAGAAGCACAATTGTAATTTTGCGTCTATGTATAAAAACTAGTGAACTCACGTTTAGGGAGTGTTTCGTAAACTACCACTTAACCGCCATCAATCAAAATTTGACTCGAAACAATCAACGTTTTACAAGATTGACTTAAAAATGTAATTTCCGGCGTTCAGATTTTAAACCGCTCTAACCAAGAAACCTCAACCATTTATACAATACCTGTCTTAGTCTCATCTCAAAAGTCAGCCGACAATTTGCTGGAACTGTAGGATAATTGTGCCTACCCAAAATGCGGAAATATTAGAATAGAATTTACTGTTCTTAATTCTAAAGCATAAACGTTTTGTTAACGTTAAGCGAATCCGATAAAACAATTTCCAAAACATAAATAATTAGGCGAATTCAATACAAGTTTAGTTTTTTTTGCATTGCCATATATATATAATTTGGGTTCTGCTTACTGTTTCTAATAACTCTATATATCTAATTAAAAAATATTTAACTCGGGTACTTAATTACAAAAATACAAGAGAAAATTATAAATTATCTAAATTACATAAGAAAAAGTTTCTCTATTGTGATACTTCCTCTCCTAGCGATGAGTAGTGTATGTAGTTTAACTATAAATCTATAGATGTCACGCATCACAGTTAAAATTAAATGCACACTCCTTATTTTCTTGTGGATAAAAACCTTTTCCTACATTCTGTTCGGGAAAATCAATAATTTTTTTCATTTTGACAAAATGTTTTGACAGAAACTACTGTATTTTCTTTCCTAACTTAAATATTAATAATTAAAATAAATTTTAAAATTATTATTATAAAGTGATTTGTGTCTGCCTAACGCAATTACCTAGCTAAAAATGTTCTCGTTTAATCGTTTACTATTAAAAGCAAAATTATTTAAATTAAATAAAATTCGTATACGATCATTTGTATTTAACTTATGACAAAATCCAAAATATAAAAATAATAGTAATTCAATAGAAAAATTTCAACACAAAAATAACACTAATGAACAATTTTTTTCATCTTTATATCAACAGAAGACATCTATTATCGATATTGAAAAGTTAAATCAGTCAAACGAAGACCCGAACCAATGTAATATCGATATTGTTAATAACAATAGTAATAACACAAAAAACTATAATAGTGAATGGAACGGTTATAATAATAACAACAATAATATTAATAATAGTAATAGTAGTAACGACGATAAAAATCATAAAAATGATCGCGAAGTAAACGAACAAAATACAAAAAATAATAAAATTAAATCAGTCTTGTATCGTGTAGCGATCATAGTGGTTGGTTTGTTATTAAGTGTTGCAGTGATTTTTGTGTGGTATTACATGGGTGCAATATACGGGGTACAAGCCCTTGCTATTGCTATAATAACGCTTATTATAGCAACGGGAAAATGGAGATGGTTTTATATAGCTGCTCGGACTCTAGGTCGTGATACACGGTGAGTTAAAACAATATATTTGTCAGTTCAAACATTTTTTACATGTTGATCATCATCAAGTTGAAAATAAATACCAGTTATGTAGTCAAGATCGACTAGTATTGCATAGTATATAGAAGTGCCTCATTAAATAGTGATCAATGAGAATGACGAATTGCTATTATTATGAAACACCCATAACCTTGGAGTATAAATACATTTAATAATTTGTTAATCAAATTAAAAAAAAATATTTGTTGGGCAATTCCGTTTCAATTCGCAGGTTCGGTATAACATGTACCGATGACCCTTGAACAGAGCTTTGTATTGTTCAATTTGCAATTCAATTTTTTTTTTTTTAAATTACTATCAATTTACCTATAAACTAATACAAAATATATTTGGTTGCTGTTTTCAAATTACATAAAATTACCATACCAATGCGATGGATTTGCTTACGTCACTCACTTTGTGTATATAAGAACTCTGAAGTAAGTTATTAAGCTTAAAAATGTGTAAAATGTATTTTTATGGTAACGATTAAATCGCGAAAACAACAAAAATCGACACTAACAAGTTTTTCATCGCTGAAAGAAAATATGTCGTAATTTACAAGATTTTTTCAATACAGGTATAAGATTAAGAAGTAAAGTTGTAAAGACGTTATAATATCAAATTAAAGTGAAAGTCTCTCTAGTTGGTTAAGAGCGAAGACATTTTACCTTACCTACTTATAAGATTTCATATTGTGCTATTATAAAGTTGTTGTTTGTATTACAGAAATGCATGTGAATATTGTAAAGAATATTTGCATTTTTATTATTTTTAAATTAATTTTAATTGATGATTAATTAAAACTTTAAACGTGTGTAGTGTGTACATGCCATGCATCACAGCTATGCATGTATATATTACGAGTGTTACACGATCGATTCCTTTGTACTGCATTAAAGTACACATTTAAATCTACTTTAAGTTGGGACAGTATAATTGATATAAATACAAGATTATTGTGTGCATAACTGACCTATAAAACATATAATAATTATTGTGTTTGTTATGATTGTGAGCTCAACACAATTTTCTGTTTCGTGTTTATCAAAAATGTTTTGCTGGGTCAAATAGGACAGTTCCCTTATGACTGATAATTTCGATTCTTTAATAATAATCTTGAAAACAACCAAATCGAAAAACTCGACGATATTATAAAAATGCGGTTTAAATTACTATTTTAACTCTGTCATTATATAAAATGAATATATTTCAATAAATTAATATTTCGAATAAACTGGTTAGGCTGGATTTACTTAGGGTTTTACGTTATTCAGCCGCAAAATTCATGAATATTTAATCTAAATATAGTGGCAACGTTCGAACTTAGCCTCAACATGTTGGAAGCTACTTTTCCAGATGTCCAATACCATAGGCGACTGTTTGTGAATGTCGCACATCTACTAATCTAAAGATCAAAATATATTTAAGACAAGTGGAATGCAACAGTCAATGTAGTACACATAGCCCCAAAATTCCTAAGCCAACCATTCTGTTTGTCTGAATCAGCGGTTCCACACTACTGCCAATTTTAACTCGGCTAAAACCAAGCCAATGGGTATAGGTACTATGAAATATAGCCATACGTAATTTGGCTTTAAACCAATAATTTACCAAAATATTTATTTCTCTCTTGCAGTAAATGTTGCAGTAAATTTCTTGCGTTTCTCTTCAACGTGTGGTTTTGACAAGTAAGTGTTGGGTCTAACCGTTAAGATAAAATGTCTCGTGAATAGAGGTTATCTCTATAGATATCCAGGTAAAATACCATCTAGTGCTTACGTTTTGAACATGGCAAGAAAGATTTTCCATCGGGATTGAAACAGCCAATTGCCGGTCTTTGGTTTCTAGTCGATGAGTATATTTTCCTCTACTGGTCGTCGAATACTCTTATTTCTGAGAAGAGGAAATCTACACAAGTTTATCCGTGTTTATGGTTTTATTGAAAAGCTTTCTTGATAATTTCTTTAGTCTATCCAACTCACTATAGTTATCACTAAGGCATCCCACTTCGTCCTGATCAGTATTACTTTTTCATGCATTGCAAAAGTCTAAGTATTAAATAACTGGTAAAGTAAAGATGTCTTAACCACCCAGTTTGTATTTTTAGAGTTTCTAAATTGCTCAAACGATTCAGACTCTTAAGCACAACATTGCTGGAATTATTCACGAAATAGAGCCCGAAACCATCGAAAATGTAATGAAAAATTGGATTCACAGGGCGCCGTACAGTCAAGCTAGCAGGGCAGTCACTTGAATCAAATTGTATTCCTTCAATAATCGAAAGGTTTGCTCTTGCCAATAACATTTGAAAAAAATGTCAATTTGTTTTTATTTTATTGCATTTTTTAAAGGTATCTCAAAACTATGTCTTCCTTCGGTAGATCTTTGACTGAGAACCAATGTCCGCCCTTCTGCATATTTTCCTACATGTCCTGGTAAGAACAGGACAATATTTGACCTTGTCATTTTTGAAGCGCCATCTGTACCGCCATAGGGGGATCGGGCACGTTTATATTGTTTGTCTTTTCCTCCGTAAGCTGTTTATAAATATTTTATTGTTGGCACTATTCTTGGTTTGTACTTTAAGACGGTGTAAAAATTTTATCCGAAAATTCAATGCTTCCCCCAAATTGAGGTTCTCTAGAAACGCTGACAGTGCCTCCAAGTTTTTCAACTTGGTGGCTAATAATGTAACTATTTATCTAGCTATCAAGATAACACTAGTCCATCGATACATCTGATTATCTAGTGAATAGTGCGCTTACCATCTGTTTTTGATGCATATCAAATTAACAGTGATTTGTATGGTTTTGTCATTTAAACTTCACTATTCGAGCCTTGAATCTTACCACACTGTTTAACGATGTCAAAGTTAGAATTGTGCGTCACCAGTTTAATACCAGTTTAATATTAAGAGATCATTGTCGGTGACCAATATATTAAACTGCACGAATAGCTCGAAATATTCCTACTTCGCATTTGTCTAAATGTTCGACATATATTCCTGTCGGAGTTGAGAGCCTCGCTAATGCTATAGATACTTTCTTTTCATGGTAACGTGTAGTCTTCAGACTCGTTAGTCATGTGACTACACTGACTATAGTCCATCTTGTACAGGATGGGATGTAGCTTGATGACTCTAGGAACGGCTTGTTCTTGAAACCATTTTGGTCTACGTAGTATTCGTGCAAGATGGTCCGTACGCCATTTTTTTAAAGCTTTGACTGGGATTGGTCATGAAATTCCATCTTGTGACAATGCCCCCGTTTGTAAGAGGAGCTAGTAGCTTAGCGTAAAACATGTCTTTATTTGAGCTTGAAGTGTCGCAATTTTCTCGAAGGTCAACGTGTGAGTTCGAGATGGATTGGCTTCGTGGCTAGGCATATGAAAATGACAATGGCTACATTGTTACTGTTTTTTTACATCGGCCTTTCCACATTTTTAATGGGTCAGAATGGTCTACTTTGCTGTTCATGAACAGTGGTGAAGGTTTACCCATTGATTCGGTAACATATACCCATTAGCCGACGTAACGCAAATTTCCTTGCTCTGGTGCGGATTATACGCTCATGTATATATGTTGTGTGACGATATGCATTGTTGCCTTTATTACACAATGCTGTGCTCTCAGGTGTGATAATGTTACGCGATTGCCCCTATGTAGTATTTTTAAATGAACTTCTTTGATGACTAAGTAATCTAGACAATTTGTGATCTTTTGGCATTATTATTGGATGTTTTTCCTCGAACGAGAGGTTAGAATTCGTTAGTCTCCCCGACTCTTAGCAGATCATTTCCGTCGATTAATGAGGTTAATATTATGATTGTATTGTCCGTTTGTAAGGCTCTTTGCTGTGTTTGTATCTGGCAAGCAAAAATGGGAATTGAAATGTATCACCAAGAGGAGTTCAATGTTTTAACTGTATCATTAAATTCTATCTTAAGTAGTCCCGTTTCCTTCAGATTTTCTGGAAAGTCTTCTAAAATTTTCAATATCTCCGTAAAACTGGTCTGGATCTGTTTTTGCTTGCTAGTAGGTCCTGTTGCTAGTAGGTTTGCTGATTGATGCGTCCTTATTTCGTGTGCCGTTGTTGTTAGACTCCTCAGGCGGCGAGATGAAGTTATCTTGAAATTATTGTGCTACATCTGGAGATAGCGTTGAAGGCAAGGATGACCCAAGAACGTGTTTCAGCGAACTAGTGTTCGTAGAGCTGCTGTTTTGTTATTTTTTAGGCAATTATAATTGCTGGTTATTAAATGTCATAGAGCCATCTTTCTATTTGTGTAAGGCTTCTTAATTCCGGAGGTCCCTTATTGTATACGACTGTTATTAAACGAACAACCAATTATCTCTCAGCTCAATAGCATACACCTTAGATACAGATTTGTACAAAATAAATAAATAAATAGATTTGTGATTTTTTCTCTGTGCAGTAGATCCTTCAGATTCAGCAAAAACTGGGTTTTGTTACAACACCACATATGATGATTTTATTTACCCGACTTGCTTAATAACAACTTTCATCAGACGCACAAAACGTTCAGCAGACAATCTTAGAACAGTAAATTAATCAGCAATCTATTAAAACGAATTGGCTCACTCTAAATAAACACTAAACAATTCGACGACAGAATACTAATTTTTGTGTCTTGTTGGATATTTAGAAGTAATCTTATTGCTGGACTTCTTCAAATTTTTGACAAAATTGCTTAACTAATGATGTATGTCCCTATTAAGATAAGAACTTCGAAGATATAAAAGCAGATGTCACTAAAATGTCATCAAAAAGTAACCTCGTAAATTAGCTTTTCATCATTAGCTTTTCATGCCATTCATATGGCACCGGCTACAACAGAATTCTTGAATGTTGATTTCTTTCGCAGTATTGAGTCACCCCCCCGTACGGAAAAAACTTTATGATTTACTGTAGAGTTGCACATTTTGTAGTTTCACGATGAATCATCGGGAACATCAACGGTACATTCTCAATTGTCGCGGCGTGAGTGTGTTTTACGCCTTTTTCCATTAGGATGGATGCAATAATGTAACCTTCTTCCGATTTACCGTGTGAATTCATCAATCGTGATAGTATGCTCGCATGTCCAAATTTAGTTGTAGAGAAATTTCGATATCGAAATCGAACAGTAACAAGGTCAAAGGCTTAAGATCAGTTTACAAGATGAAATGAAGAATGTTCCCAATGCCTCATGCCTCAATTGAAGTGTGACTGATGCATTTCATTGTTCCTCCTGGACATTTATGAAGAATACATGCACCGATGCCAATATTACAAGAGGGTCTGGGTTAAATGGCTAATTCAATTCCTAAAACATCAAACCGAATATATCGAAAGATAAAATGTCGATACAAATTTAATCGTAATTTTATCATCGAATTTCGACTAAGTCGCTATATTATCATCGCTACAAACCCCCGCTTTTCAACCGCTTAGTAAATCGATAATATGTTTTTCGACTAATTGGGATGATCTCATTACATGGATCTGCCGCAACTATTGTATAAAGTTTGGGATTGCAATACGACTGAGTTCACTATATTATGGAACTACTTTGACTTATAAAATGCGTCGGATAAATGCAATTGACTGAACTTGCGACGCCATTGCAATTTTTTATCCTCGGGTAGCGGTAAAGGAAAATTGTCAGGTTCTAGCAGGGCATTCTTCAATTCCGGCACGTAATCTACGTATATGCTTACACCTCTGTTACTTTTCACGACAAAAAAGTTCAAAAGCCCGATCAGACTTATGATGTTTATCTCTTGAAGTTGGTGCAATTCAACATTGGAGTGGAATGAGGTTTCCTATGATGAATCATTTATCATTTGTGTTTTCTTACAACATCCCAATGTATTACTGAACACATCCGGAAATGTATGGCTTAAGTTCGCCAAAGCTAGAAGTCGTTGACCGAACTTGCATATATAAACTGTTGGTAGGATGAGTCACCAATTGACTGGAAATTCCTTGTTTTAAGTCTAGGTATCCTGCGAGACAAGTGTTCTATCTGAAATTGCGTAAATTGAAGGATACGAATGTGCGTTTGGACAGCAAATAAACGATGGTTCCACAAAAAATCCTTTAGAGAATCGTTTGTTACTATTAGAAATAAGTTTAGTATATGCATATGATGAATGCAGTCCTTTCCGTAAAGAACCCATTTTCTAGCTGTGGTGAGATTTATTGCTAGGCTGTTGATTATTTGGTAGAACAGATGATACTTTTGATTCGGACTTGTGGTACATAATTGCATTAATCGAGGTTGAAGGTATCCATTTTTAAATTGGTAGCCGGCTGGGTGATCTCCATTGACTTTTAAAAACATAATCTTGTGTGAATGTTGTAATTACGGGATGAGCGCAAATCACATATGAAAAATAAACAATTTATTTCAAGATCAAAGGTCAATTGGAACTATTTTGACTATTCGTACTTTTTTTATCCTGGCAGCATAGAACAAAAAAGCGAGGTTTCTTTGCAATCTGTAACGTTGAAGAACCGAAGAAGTCCCTCACTGCACTGCATCGAATAATGTGTTACGCACCTTTAAAGTACTCTTCAAAGTACACACCTGGTTCCGGATCACAACAAAATTCGGAAATTTGCTTTGATATGGAGTTGTATACTATTATGAGGTTATGTGTTTGTCCTTATTTTCAATATGGCTTTTCAATATGGCTGCTGTTACCTTTTTGAAAAAGCCTAAATGAAAAAAAATAAAAATTGTTGTTACTCAAAATGGTCACAATGGGCGCTTTCATGGCACTCAACAGTTGGGAACAGGTTGAGTAAAATCAAAGCCAACGTTATGAAAATGTTTAGTACTATGAAATTTTGAAATCAAATTGGCAATGATTTCACTAATCATGATGCCAACAGTTGGCAGTCCTGAACGCGCCCAATGTGTTATGCTTTCGATGTGGGTAATACTAATACGTTAATCATAGGGTCCATTTTTAAATTCAACACAAGCAGGCCGTGCGCTGTCAAAAAATAATCCGTGTTTTTTACTCAACCTGAGTAGTTTTACACTGCACACTGCGTTTTTTTTAAAGTTTTACTCTGAAATAAATGCCAGTGTACGAAGAGTGTGCGAAATAAAAACAATTTAATACTCAATGCACACTGGATCATTGGACACTGTACAATCTGTGCTCAGTGTACAATAGCCACATGTTGAATAAAATCTACATGTAGGAGTCTGAACGCAGCTTGCAACTCAAAAAATATGGTAACACTGATATGTTAAACGTCATTTTTTCCATCATAAAACTTCAATGATACATTTATCCATCAGTATTTTTGGCCTGTCTTGCGTAACGTAATCACAATATTGTGATACCGAATAGTCAAAATGACATGTTGTCGGAGCCGGTGTTATATAATTATGTATATTGTTACGAATTCAACTCTAACTACTTTCTACTACAACGAACCACTCTAACCAGTTCGAGAATAGTCATAGTCCAAAATTTTTTTAGTGGCGATTTTAGTGGGCGATTTTAACGGCAACAATAGTTATCATGGAAAATACCGGGACTAAGAACGACGTTAATCATCAAGATAGGGGAATTGATTACTTGGAATATTCTGGAATTGGCTAGGCATACATCGGTACAGTAAAGTCAAGCAGTAAAAAGTGAATAGTGTGAAGTAAAAGTGAATAGTAAAAGTGAAATAGCGATACAAAATGATAAATAGTGCGCGAACGTTCTAAATTCGTAACATTTGGTGTCGGAAGTGGAGTTTTGTAAATATCAGCCGTATTGAGTTTATAGTAGACATTAATTTCTATTAGTCCCAGAAACTAAGAAAAATTCAGCTGAGTCGGTTTTCGGCCGAAAATAATAGTAGCGAGCTATTGTGGAGGCTGCAAAACATCAGATGGGAGGAGGAAGCCAAGCATATATAAATATGCATTTTAAAGCGACCGCGATCAGCATCACTGGCTCCATTGCTATCAGAAATGGCGATTGTTGGATCATCAAAAGATCAGAATATTTGAATTTCTGAAGAACGTTTAAAAAATTGATACAGAGCGGTGGATAACACAGCAACAACCATATTTGAGCAGACACATATTACCAAGGCTCCAAATTAGATTAGCAAGGCGCGAAAATAGATCAGCAAGGTTGAAAAATTTACCAGAAAGATGCGAAAATAGACCAGCAAGGTACGAAAACGGAAAATTTTTGATGCTTCGACATTCAATAGAACGAATAAAACTGAGTTCCGGGAGTTCATGTTTCAGGAGGCAGTATAGCACTATGGTTATTAGAGACAGTTCAGCACATGTGTTACATACCGTCATGACAAAGGGAAAATCCGACTGAATCACGAAAGAGTTAAAGCTGCAATACGATGCGGGATATCTCTATACTAAACCTATATTGGTGGGTATAGTTTGGGGTGGGTAGTATGGAAATAACGAAAGCAATTGAAAACAGCGGCGATAGTCATCATGAAAATTACTGGAATTAACAACAATGTTAATCATATCAAACAGGGGAATTGATGTGATGGCGTGGAACAAAATCTACTTAAATATAAGTCCTGCCAACACCATACATGTGACATAAACAAAAACTAACTAAAGATGTATTGGTATAACACATCCCTTTGGTAGTTTTTTTTTATATCGAAATTTGTCAATGAGAGTTTGCGCAGGACTTGTATTTAAGTAGATTTTCGCGGGAATGGTTCGCAAATACAACTATACATGCAAGTGAACTACAATTGCGATATGCATAAATTGTATGTCAAAAAGGATTGAGCAACGCACGATACATGAAAGAATGTGTTTTCATTCGTGTGAAGCTAGATTCGTTTTTTGTTAGCATTGTTTTGCATACATAGCACGGGATGCTAATCAAAATACATTGTGTTGGCTTTTCAAGCTTCGAATTGCTTCAGATTCTAAATTTTGCACCCGATTGACTGTTGTGATTGCGGATGAAAGGTTATTTGTTATATAATCATCAAAAATACAATTTAGTTCTGGCTGAATTTTGGAGACTTTCAGCTGACTTCGGCTTATTCCGATTCGTTCGGTTTCGGCTTCTATGGCTTCGGCAGAAAAGTTATATATTTCACAATGATGCACGTAGGCGTAGTTCCGGTTGAAAAATCATGTACAGCACTGCACTGTAATTTACCACTGTTTTCACCAATTAAAATTAGTCGACGCCAGGGTAAAATAAGCATTGTTGACAAAACTAAAAATATTTATAGTTTTTATGAAGTGAAAAAATATTGATGCATGATTCACATTCTTCTCTCAAACTCTTCACAATTACATCACAAACATTATGTAAAGTAAATTCTATTTGCCAAAAGCTTCATTCAGATAAACGGTCAAACAATTTTGATTTATTGACTTAGTAATTTAGTAATACGAGTATATACAAGAAACGAAACTTGTGGGAATCTTTATAGATCTAAGAATAATATAACGGCTGCCTAGGGTATATATATCAGTTCTAGATTAAATACTCAATTTGATTGATGGCGCTGACAAAAATATCAAAATTGGAATGAGGCCGGAGTGCAATGAACTTTACAAAAATATAAATTTGGGTTGCAACGTCTAAATAAATATTTCAGACCAAAACATTTTAATCAGCACCGAGTATAATGTACAACCTTTGATCTGGTTCTAGCTAAGTAGTATTAAGCTGATTAAGTAGCTATAAAAATCATTTTATTTCTTTAAATAGCAGATAAATTCGTGTGTAGTATTTCAAACACTATAAAACGATATGCTTAATTGTATTGTGCTGGTAGTTTATCTGTGGCTAATCACAATTTATGTCAAACGACGAACCGCACAAGCATTTGTTGATTTATAATACAATCCAGGTATTTTTGTGCAAAAACCCACGAGCATTTCTAATATTTGAACTTCGTGAGGGAAGCAAATATTAGCACACGAATTTTTAATTATCAAATTCGGGTAAATATTTAATAAAAATTTGTCCGTTTTATATGCAATTTAAATATATGCACACAAGTTTAGTTGTGTAGAGTGCTGTCAGGTCTAAAAATAATTAGTCAATAATTATCTAATAACAACAGATTTTATTACAAGTTCAAAGTGCAAAAATTTACTACGCGAATTCTTCACATTTTTATTGCTACGGACGGATTTCACTTAAATTTATATTTACGTTTAAATTTATATTGTTGGCCGAAAGTTCAAACATTGATTTTACATAATTACAATAATTGTATTAACATATTTGTTCTAATTTTTGATTCAATATTAATCTTTTGAAATTATTTTAATTTCAGCGCTCTATTTGCCTACATCAAAATTTTATTGTACACGAAACGGCACGCCAAGCAAAATTCAACAATTGGTGAAATATTTTTGGAGCACGTGAATAAACATCCTCAGAAGCGATGCATAATAAACGACGGCAAGGCATGGACATTCAAGGAAATTAATGAATTTTCGAATCAAATTGGAAATTATTTCAAGAATAATGAGTACCGGAAAGATAAAGTGGTCGCATTGTATATGGAAAATTGTCCCCAGTTTGTTGCAACATGGTTAGGTTTATCGAAATTAGGAATTGTAATTCCATTAATCAATACAAATCAACGGAATAAATCGCTGACCCATAGTATAAATATAGCGCATTGCGATGCTGTGATCTTTGGCGATACACTAAAAGGGAATGTGGATGAGATAATTGATGAAATGCCGGATAAAATTAAATTTTATCAGTACAGTCCAACGAACAGCAGTGGTGCTACAACAGGACGATATATAAATCTTAATGAAGGACTAACGAGCGCGTCAAAAGATGAAGTAAAATCTTTAGATAAAGTGGGGCATCACGATCAACTACTATATATCTATACATCAGGCACAACCGGACTTCCTAAGGCGGCTGTATTAAATCATGCCAGATTTGTATTCATCGCAGCAGGTATTCACTACATTGGTGGATTTAAGGATGACGATGTATTTTACACGCCCCTACCATTATATCACACTGCTGGTGGTGTGATGAGTATCGGACAAGCTATTCTATTTGGGTCAACCGTTGTGATACGAAAAAAATTTTCCGCGTCCGGATTTTTCCCCGACTGTGAAAAATACAATTGCACGGTAAGCTCAATTCTAAAATTATTTCACACTTTTTATAAATAAAATGCTTAATATGCACATTCAAGGTATTGATAAAATGTTTACGCTACCCGTAAACAAAACTATGACCAACAAATAATTGCATAACAAGCGATGGCTTAATATGGGTTAGAACAGTGGTGTAGTGGTTTACCATCTTAGATCGAACGACCTTGCAGTAATATTAAAAACGATTAATTCTTTATAATGAAGAGCGAAAACAATTAAAATTCACATCGTACACTTTATTTGAATGCTTAAAGTAGTAAAAATTATTTACCATTCGTAAGCACGTACCTCGAGCATCGTTCGGTAATTGGTTCAAGGTGTTCGTATGCAAAATGCTCGAATTTAAGTTATGACATTTTTTGTAGCAATTGTAAAGTTCAATGTCTTAATTTTACTTTTAAATTTCTTTCGTAAAGCCGGAAGACCAACTTTAAAAGGTCTTTGAATTTTAATTAATTGTTGGGTGAACATTGAGTGAGGTTAAATTTAGTGATTTAAATTTTATGTATAGATATATATGTTTCAAACTTAACCGGTCAGTAAAAATTTCGTAAAGGAATCGGAAATTCGATCGAAGGAAAATAGGTTTAATAGTTTCAATCGAGGTTTTTGTGTTTAAATGTATTCTTAATTATCAACACCTCTCTGTCGAGATCTGCCAACTGAAACGTATCCTGTCCTAATTTTCATCTTACTCTTCAATGGGCCAGTATTGAGTTTAGTCATGCAGTTTTTTACTGATTAGATAGCCTAAAATTTCGTTTCTCAACCACTTCTCCTGCATCAAACTCTCTCTCTAGTTTTGCTGTGCACAACATTGCATATATTTTGTAGAACGAACATTCTATATTTTTGTGCATCGTACTAGCATGATTTTCAACACAAAGCAGCTTGCACAGCAAGCATAAGCAGTTGTACTTTTATCTAAATGATTTTAACTAGTGGTAGTGCTATGCTTTCCTCCATTGGCCCTTTTGCAGCTCGTTCAAATGTCTACTAAATTTGCACGTTTTGCATATTTTACATATTTCGTAATATACTGTGCTAATTAAGTCCAATAAAATACCATCATTTGGATTCATATTTCCTCCAGGCTCACACTACCAAACTACTCTTCCTATGGATTAAATCTAAACTGTATTTCTGAAACATCTTAGCACATCGTTCCTTTCGCTCAACATCCTACAAACAACGTAGATTAGTGGTGCACAGTCTGTGATTGTACTGTGAAATGTACCCCTTCATTAATGGCCCCAATTTTGCTATCACCATGACTACGACTAAACTCCCTCTTTCGGTTGCCAGTTTTATACAGACCCCAATATCACTTTCGGAAACATTGGTCTGCACTCCAAAAAACACTTTAAAGTTTGGGTTCATCAAAGTAGGCACTGAAATCAATAATGATGAGCATCTACTATTGCACACCAATGGTTGTTTGTTATATCCTTGTTCAGAAGACTTGAGATAGGTGTCAAAATCGTTAGAAATTCGGGGATGAAACGGTAATATCGTCCCGTTGTGCGAATCAATCTAGAATATATCCTAAATATCTAATTTCTTTCATTCAAATTTTAAACTTCTCATACCGATCGTTTTTTCAGGCGTTTCTACCTCTCGTAACAGTTCTAAATATCCAACGAATAAATCTCCCATAATGACCAAGTCGCTCAAGTACACGAAGACACTCGGCTCAAGCCCAGTTCCTTACACCTTAGAAACCAAGAAAGTCACGCATTTAATACTACAGTGGGCATAGTGCAACTCGAACATTCGTAGCATACTGTAGGAGAATGAACTAACCATTAAATATAACTGACCTACATTCAAGAATCTGTGATGAAAAAACCGTGACGCGACCGCCTCGAAGACTGAACAACAACAGTTGTGTTGTTCTTCGAGGCAGTCGTCACACAAGGTATCTCCAGCAAGCCTCATTCGTTATATGCAGTTTAAAATAGCCATGCATGATTCGTAAAAATAACAAGCAGAACTCTTAGTTATATTTCTTCAGAGATACAGCATACTTAACTTAGTTAATTTTAGAACAGATTCACAAATTATAGTTCGTCTTCCGGTAGGCAGATGAAGTAAACCATTTGCATTTCGCTTGGTAATTAACGTTGTTCTTAGCAACTACCGTTCGATTCCAATAAATTCCAATCGTAAACCCACTGTGGCTAGCAAGCTATTACGTTTCCTTTAATGTCACAATGAGCTGGCATCGATATGACTTTGACTCTATTGTTAGATTAGAGATGGCTAATAAAATGTTTACAATCTTTAGCCAGTTTAGAAGTGGTCACTGGATTCTGTGGAACATTGAGCTTGGCTTTATTATCCGTACACAGAAAAATATTTTCATTTAAATCAGCGAAGTTAGATGTAGCAATTGCACACAGCGTAATTGCAATCAACTTGGTGCCAAATATCGCACTTAATTCAGAGTGAGAGAAGTCAACGAAGAAAAGTAGCAAGACAGATACCCGGTTATTGAAGTCTGGAAGAAACCACTGGTCTCTCGATCAAACCATTGTAAAGGAATTATCGAAGTCTAATTCTCATAACAGTCTGTCATTAATCTAATAATTTCAGGTACAGATGAACTGAAAAGAACGAACTGCAATAAAACCGAGGTTGTTCCACGCATCAATGGACTTAGGGACCCACGTCGGAAGTCAAACTTCAGGAAGTCCCAATGCACTTCTACATTGCCAAAAAATGGTGGTGGCTTTTTGAAGTTAGGTTTCAATGGCAAATCCCCAGGATAGCTTACTGTCTAAGGTAACAACAAGAAGATTGACGATGTCTGCTTTGTTGACCGTTTCTCCAAAAAGAGAAGGGAGAGACGATTCACCAAAAGTATTTGTTCGTCTAGTAAAGACCAAAGGGTATTCGACGATATTGAAAAAGACCATGGTCAGGGAAAACAAATGCGGTTTTTGTTCGGAAGACATTATCCAAATCAAAATTGCAAAAAGGCGTGTGATAATTTTTATGAAAGGTAGGGGAGGATGTAGGTGTCTTTTCGCGTCTAGACAGAATCTTAATTTTCCGATCAGCTATATTATGCACAACACATAGGTGCACCTGTTCCGTATAAGTTTTGCTGGTTCCATGACTTCTAAATTCAAAAGCCTATTTAGCTCCTCGACTGATCAAATCATTCAATCCCTTTGCTTCGACCGGCGGAGTTGTGGTGTTTCTACCTCTTTTGCTGTTTCGTTACCCAAAATTACACGTTGAATTAATCGCAACATGAAAATGTGCCTCACGACATTGTCCTCAGAAAATGTAGGCATGTCGGTGAGAAGCATTCCCGATTGATTGGCGTAACATCTGATCATTCATCCGCCGCAGTTTTAAATTATAGAATATGCAGGCCATCTTACCGGCATTTCATTGCTGTACTGGGCCGCCAGGCTCAGACCTTCTTAGATTGAAGAAGCTGGTTAATGTTAAAACGACCTCCTCCGTTTCCATATTTCGCCTCGTCCTTTATAGCTGGCGGTGGTTAAATTCAGATCCACGTAATGAGCTATCGCATAACAACAAACACCGTTGCTCCTGCTGCTTATGATTGAAAAATTGAGAACCACGGGCCCTCCGGGGCTCGTTGCTTTCTGTGGTTATCTTTTGAAAATCTACAAAGTAGACTGGCAACGCTTTGGCAGTGTCTGTAGCGAAGCAGTCGTAACTTTCAACGTCGACTGGTGTAATGATGATATCATCGGATTCAAAAGGTTACTATACCATATGCGAGAGATTTAGGGCCTACATACGAAACATATAGTGCCTACTACTACGAAATTGGATACTAAGGCTAAAACTTTCCATTCAACCTGTACGTATTTTTTCACCTTCGCAAATGATCCTGACACGTGCATAACAGAATTTTAGTTCTATCGGCAATTTGCTGCACAAGTATACCGCCCCAACCCAGCTTGATACAATAAGTGCAACTAAAATTCTCTTGATTGTGTCAAAATATGTATGAGTCGCTTGCTTCAGCTAATTAAACGAGGTGGTTGATTCCTCGTACTCTTTTTGAACTCTTTTCTGAATTCTATAGCAATTCATCGAGTCGGAGATCAGCTTGATGGTATTTATCAAATCGATATCATACTCCCAACCCTTTTCCAAGTGATTTTGCAAATAAATCTTGTATTTACTCCTTCAAGTCTTTTAATGTCGCCATTAGATGGGATCTCAGAAATCCATAAGGCAGGTTCTAAATTGTTTGCAGGTAATAAATATCTCTTGTCCAGTGATTAATAAGGAAGGGAACCCTAGATCTTTGTTTTCTTTTAATTTTCAAATATTTATCCCATTAATTTAACACTTTTGAATAATGGCGTTCACTTTGCTGTGGAAAGATAAAGCCTTACACTTGCTGATGTTCAAATTGAGTAAATTAATTTCGCATCAATTCGGGAGCCTATGAATCAATGTCTTCTCGAAATTTGATTGCATCACTGATATTTTGCACCGACCTGTAGATTTTATGGTCATCCTCAAACATTAAGACCGTAGAACGTTGTATGACTTGGAAACGCCAAGATGTTATTTTTTAATAATGCAGCATACATGCTCATCCGACCGCAACCATCCTCAATGGTCTTAGAGCCCAATATTGAGGGCGACGCTAATGTCGCTGGTATTGGGATTTTTGTATTCGTCAATATGTTCCAGCAACATGGTGGTTATTCCAAGAGCATTTGATAATTTCTGCTCATTCAATCTCATACATGCAGGGAAACCATTAGTTTCACGATTTGATTTAAAATTCTTCTGGGAGTGGTTTGGGTCGCTTTTCACATTTTCATTAATACATTAATACAAGACGCATTTATTGTACTTGAAATTTGAAATAAATTTTGGTTACTCCTCAGATTACATATCTGGTTACAGCCTCAGATAATTCTTTCAGCATTTCTTTGTAAACCTTATCTTTCCTAAGCTTCAGATTTATTATCATTAAATTTGATTTATTATTAAAATAACTTATTTTGATTTTTGTAAGCCGAACAGTAGATGGGTCGGATGTAGCGAGATAGTAGATGGTTCCTACGAAAAATATGTTGTGAAAATTCTCTACGCTAATTCTCCCATTTAATGCCTTCAAGATATATATGAAAGCATTTTTTGTCTATATTTCCGAAGGTATAGTAAATCGTTTGATTGAGTTCGATGTAGACGCCAGTAGCATTTAGATGTTCACACTTCAATATGATTTACAGGATACATGAGGAAAATCATTCACAGCGGACGATGATGACGATTGTTGATTGTTGATGATGATCATTAGTTTAAACCAATTTTGCTCGAAAATTGAATGTTTAATCTGTTTAATTTTAGTTCCCTCGACAGTTGCAGACAATTCATTGACTTCGTTTTTTGTGGTGATACAATTGTAATGATTATGAAGATGGGCTCTCTATGGAGTTGGCTACTGCCACCAGAGCAAGTACATGGGCTTTGCACGTTTGAGAAAGGTGCGCTTTTCCGCTCCTAAAGTGGCTTTTTGTTGTGTTTGATATATATAATTGTGGGTTGAACCCTCATCCGATTGGCCTCACTTTACCTTGACCTGGACTTCCTGTTTCATTTTTTCTTACTGCTGCATCATATCCTTCTTTTTTCACCAATTCGCAGGTACTGTCTAGTTTGTTGAGACTACTTAAATTTTGGTGTGATTGTGATCATTGTATACTCTACAAGGGTATAGTAGTTGAGGTCCAACTTGCGCCTAATGTAAATGTGGCACTTCTTGAGAATTCTCGCATCTACAGGGTCATTAAGATCTATTAACTTCAAATTTTACACATCAATAAGGATCTGATCTTTGTTGTGTTTGATAGAGTTTTGGCTTTTACTTCAAAGATACCTTAGAATCTTGCACAGTCAAGTTTGACTAGAGGGCTGAGAATCTTTACACTATGAGCGATGATCTGGCCGAGTTCTCGATTATGTTAATATAAATTTTGAGCTCTTTTGGAAAATATAGTTTGAAACATTTTTCGGTTACTTCCCGTTCGGTTTTAATCATTTCAAGTACTGCTTCACAGATTGCTTGAGCACATCTATCCGTCGCAGCGATGATCACTTCCACAATTTCTTTTTCTTTGTTGGCATTCTTTTTTTTGTTTTTTAACTATTTTGAGATTACTCCTTTGGTATTGCCATGACTCCCTCTATGTTGGTAAACTACACATACGTGTTGTACTCGTATATGATAATATTGGTAGCACTTCATCATCCATTACTTATTAGTTCCAAGTGAAAATCAATTCTGATTGCAATAATCCGATCCGAAAATTGATCCAGTAAATCATGATTCGTAATCGTTCTCAGAACTGAAATTTGCTAAGTAATAGTTAAAACATTTTTAGTCAAATAGGCCTAGGGTTGACTTAAAAGTAAAATACTCCGTTTTTGACTTAAAAGTAAAATTTAACTTTCTCGAAAGTTTTGGAATTTTGTTAAAGGCTATAGCCCAACAATAAGGTACCAAAAACGACGCAGGAAAATTGGTTCCGAAAATTTCTAAGCTAAAATAAAATCAAATAACAACTCTTATTGTCCTCGATAATTTAGAAGTGGCGATAAATTAATAAACAAACTCTCACGCATTCGATATCGGCTTGGCAATCGTAGTACAAAAAAGTAGCATACGACGTTTTGATCGCGAAGATTAATTACTTCGTCCTGACGTTTCTATCTTCTGGCATCTCTGATACCTCTGTGATAGTAAATTCCAGTTTCCTCTGCGACCCCGTTGTTTCCTATAATTAATCTTCCAAATTAGTTTTAAAGCTCTATAAAGCCATTCTCAGATGTTCGAGTTAGGTTTTATGTGTTGAGCAGACTGCCAGTCCAGTTCGTCTTCGAGTTCCGCTTTGAGCCAAGGGCATTTCTTTTTATATAACCATAAAGAAATATAAAGAGGTATCAAGTAGTGTAAATTGTATCATAGTGTATGTATTCTATCATGTAGTATAGGTAAATTGTATCTATTGTATAGGATAGGCAAACAAGCTAGGTCATGTTCACAGGACGCATCGTCGTATATTCCCCGTTTCTAATGTTTTGATTATAATTTTTTCATTCTTTACGCCGCATCCACTATTAACGTAAACGATTTTCGGATAGCCACTCTACTCTGTACACGTTCCGTTCTTCGAATTAATTTTCTATCTTCACTTTTTTTCCTCCGTACGTCGCCTCCCGATCAATAAGGTACAGCTGAAGCTATTTACCGGCCTAACTTCACTCAAATTAAAGCCGCAATTTTTTAATTGTACCGCTTCTGAACAATGTAGCACTTCTATTGGATTTACTTAAGCCAATTTCATGGATCCCATTCATCATTACACAAATAACATTCCAAATCCAATTTGCATCATTCAATACTAAGAAGCGCTTACACAATCATAATATTTTTAATTAAAAACAGCACGAATCTTGTGACCTACATGCAATAAAGCAAAACAAAGAAAAAAGATAATAAAAGTTACCAAATTACCGTTCGAATTTGTCTTAATCTTGAAATAAGCATAAAGAGACATGAAATAATAAATCGTCTTGCTCTAATTAGATAATCTATAATTTTCTTTTTATTTACTTCTTTTTAACAGATCGCCCAGTACATAGGTGAAATGTGCCGCTACATGTTAGCTACACCACCATCACCAGCCGACAAAAATCATAAATTACGCAATATTTTTGGTAATGGACTACGGCCACAAATTTGGGAACCATTTGTTGCCCGTTTCAATATAAAACGTGTAACAGAATTTTATGGCGCAACCGAAGGAAATGCAAATATTGGTGAGATTTCATACCAACTTGTATAAAAATGATATTTAACTGATTTTGATATTTTATTTTACAGTTAACATTACGAATACGGTAGGAGCTGTTGGATTTATTTCGCGAATCATACCACAAATCTATCCAATTTCGATTATTCGAGCTGATCCACTAACTGGTGATCCAATTCGTGACAAAAATGGGCTATGTCAAGTATGCAAGGCCAATGAGCCTGGAGTGTTTATTGGTAAAATAATACCAGGAAATGCATCACGACAATTTTTAGGATACGTTGATAAGCAAGCATCCGAAAAGAAAATTGTACGCGACGTTTTCCACAAAGGAGATTCAGCATTTTTATCTGGCGACATTCTAATCACAGACGAATTAGGTAATCTATTTTTCAAAGATCGAACGGGTGATACATTCCGATGGAAGGGTGAGAATGTGTCGACATCAGAAGTTGAGGCTTATGTTAGTAACGAGGCAGGTTATCGGGATACGGTTGTGTATGGTGTGGAAATACCAAATATTGAAGGGCGGGCTGGTATGGCCGCGATCCTAGATCCAGAGAATAAAATTGATTTTGTACAATTTGCAAACGGTATTAAAAAATCACTACCCACATATGCGCGTCCATTATTTATTCGGCTGTTGGCAAAAGTCGATTTGACAGGAACATTTAAATTAAGAAAATTAGATTTACAAAATGAGGGCTTCGATCCAAGTAAAATTGAAGACAGAATTTACTATCTGAGTTCGACGGGTGCGTATGAACTGTTGACTAGTGAAATTTATAAGAAAATTTGCAGTGGGCAGATCAGGTTTTAGTGAAATGCGTCGCGGCCTCTGCGGGAAATTATCCTTTACCCTGATAAAAAAAATACTCGGTTATATTATGTTATTTTCAGGAGGCTCTCTCGAGGTTATTGTTCAACGCGCATCCTTGTTATTTTACGACTGTGTCTCATGGCAAATAATATATATAAAAATATAAAGTTAACTAAAACACAAGAATTTATGTTGTCGAGCATCCAGATTAGACCGTTCTTATTATTGTTCTGCATTTCCCCTGTTATCTGGTTAGGATGTTAGGATTTTTATATAAAGTAAAATATGTGATAAATAAAAATATAAACTATTTAAGCTATAAAATAAATATATTATTATATTAATTTTAGTATTTTTTTATTTTTTAATTTTTTATTATTTTTTAATGTAATTATTACATAGTTAAACTATTTTTAAGGTACAAATAAAACAGAAAAAATTATTATAATTAGGAAAAAATAATACAAAGAAAATACATGGTGATTGATTTTAAGCAAAAACAAACTGAATAAATAAACTATAAAAATAATAAACTATTCTTATAAATAAAAAAAGGGTTACACCGTTTTATTTTGGAATGATAAGAGATCCTTGCAAAAATTAAAAAAAAAATACTTTTCAAAGGTTTAAAACCCAGGTGGGATTGATATCGCTAATTGGCCGGTACCGTGATCTGGTTTTGAACCAAACCAACTCATTTTCCAGTTAAGCGTGTCATGTAGCAGCTTTTCTTCATCGGATGATAAATGTAGTAGAGTTGAAACAGCTCGGATTAAATGGCGGGCTTCAACCTGTAAAATAAATTTAATTTTAAACTATTTTTATTGATTTTAAAATAACTTCGGTATCATAATATACTATAAATATTAAAGCTGCCGACGAGCCATGGCGGGTATTTACGGCGTTTTAAAGGGCAAAACAACCATTTCTCACCCCTTTCGAGTTTGATTGAGCAACAAATTTTTTAACATTACTCACTATCTTCAGCCATTAGACAAAGTTTTATTCCTTGCAAAACTAATATGTTTAATATGATGGGTGTTACATTAACGGTTAACAGTTTTGGGTGGTACCACTCTTAATAACCCGCAAGAAAAAATATCCCTCGACCAAAATGTCATAAGAAAAGCGCGTCAAAGAAAAATATTATTATGATAACATTCCCTTTAATATTTTTGTCATTTCGAAAATGAAATTTAAAAATATGAGTTTACGGTTCTACGCGTTACATAAACCTTTCATTTTGTCTCAAATTAAATTATTCAAAACCGACAAACTGTACAGAAAAACAGAAAAGAACAGTCGAATTATTCAAAATGTCTCCACAACCTCAACAGAATTTGTGAGGTGTCTTCCAAAGCAGCATAAATCTAGTAGAGGAAACCAACCGATTGAATAATTCTGATTCTAGTAGAAGATTAACCGACGCGACGATAAAATTTAATTAATTAAGCTTAAAGCCGAATTTATGTTAAGTGGATCAAAATTTCATCATTTGACGTCGAGAAAATCGCCGTAACACCAAACTGAATATTGTTGAAACAATAATTTTCAATTCCGAAAGCTAAGCCCAATATTTTAATGTAAACCAAAATACAATGAGTTTGCGTATGTCTCTTTTTCCTAAAACAAGATTTCTTTACTATTGCTATCTTTATTCTAAAGAAGCGGGACACAAACTTCGATAAAGTATTGAAAATGATAAGTTAAACAAATTGTCGATAAACAAGCGAAAAATGATTGAATTGTAATCAGATCATATTTTTAAACAACTGCGCAGTCCCTCAACTACGATCGAAATATTCAACAAAAATTGTTTCTGCACAACAACTATTGGTGCAATTAAAATTCCGTCAGATCAAAAAAGCAACAGTGACGTATTAATGATGAATGAACCCATAAAAACCATTATAGAATAATTGTGAACTCGAAATTACAGCTTCCTGTTAATAAATGAAGTCAACTTAATTTACGTCGCGGGGAATTGACGACACAGCTGTGCTAGGAAGCATGCTTAAAGTCGAGACCATTGTGTCCAATGTGGAATGACCAAGGGAGAGAAAAGAGTGGAGGGTTTGGTGGATGGAATGCCTTTCCCGCCTACAGCAATGACCAAAGTGGTTGAGAACCAACGACAACCTCGTCTGCGCTCAATTGGTGTTCGCCAAAGAAAGGATCGAGAGAATCATCGATACTGAGATGTCAAAATGTTTATACAAACGATCGGTGACAAAGCTATGCCCGCTGCCGATCCCAGACAACCACAAAAACCACTAAAACATCAAAACACTTTAGAGCGGCGAGTACTGTTGAATCAAAACGAACACACCACAGTCGTTAAGTGTTCTCCCTTGTAAAGAACACACCAACGTCGAGCAACATCATAAATTGTCAAATTTGGGTTTGGTCAACCCTCAAAAATTCCTATAACATTGCAAAATGTATATTTATTACCATTTTGCAAGTCCTACGCTTCACTGATCATTTCGCAAATCGTGAAGTTTTCCCAATCGTCTGTAACGTCTTCACCGCAGTAATTCTGCTATGATGAGACCAATTCGTAATTCATCGTGTGCTTGTGTAACAATTCACAATCGCAGGTCATAATTCACTCAAACAGAACGCATTAATGAAAGCCATTAATTCAACATGAGAAGAAACTTCCCTCCACCGTTTGGGCTTACAAAGGGGAGCAAAGTCCCAAATTCATTCCTCCTCGCGGTGCTCCTTGGGTAACTCTAAATGAATCAGATGGTGAAGTGAGATGAGCAGAGGAAATCCTGTTTATAGTTATGGGTAGTTATAGTTATATATATCACGGCGAGTCATTTGCGGCCTACAACGAATACCAAATCAGTGTCTGTTCTCCAGGTAACGGGCGGCTGAAACCTATGAAACCATCTTTTAAAAATATTCTTCAGTTAGGATTTTGCTTCACTTAATTACCTACTCTCATTTTGGTTCAATGCTGAGCCAACCGTTGCAAATAGAACATAAAAAAACAAAGATCACTAACAAAAATTCCAGAGCTGAAAAACGCTTACCGAACCGGTAAACAGCCAGAAAGAATATGTGACGGACTCAGACGAATTGAATAGGGAAGTCGGTTGGATATAAACGGCGAGAAAATTGCAAAATCATCAATTGTGTCTCCGAAACACAGCCAAAAAAAGGAAACTCAACAGTCTGATAAAACTCACGAAAATACTGACGAAAGTAAAAAGGCACCGCAAACAAAACCGCCATCAATAATTGTAAATAAAGTTGAAAATTAAAGGGATATAAGGAAGCGAGGCCACGTCAAGCTGAACGAAACAAAAGCCGTACGTGATGACTACACCAACAGAAAAGTAAACCAATTGCCTGTAGTGGTACTAAATAATATCCCATTACCACATGCTAGCTCAGCAAAATAACTAGGTGTGAATCTAGATAGTAAACTGCGATGGAAAGTGCATGTCAGAAAGAAATGTGAAGAGCGTCGGCTCAAACACAGAAAATGCACTGGCTTTCGGGAAGGAACTCAAAACATAATATATTGATGCTATTTAAGCAGATATTAAGGGCTATATGGGCGTATACTATACGTTTTAATTTGTAATTATTAAATAGGCTTTAATATCTGCTGGTTTAATATCTGCTGCAAAGCAGCACGGAATCATGAAGAGAGGCGTTTAGGCGTGTAGGTAACTACACGCCTCTCTTCATGATTCCGTGCTCGCCCAAACGTCGAAACTAAAACCCGTAAAAAATTTAAAACCTTTTGAGTTAGCTTTATAGCCAGCACAAGACACGACCAATACTAGATAAAATTTAGGAACACGTTTTGAAAATTTAAAAAACTGGAAAATAGTAAACATCGTGCTGTGATTTTAATTTGAAAGATAAACGCGACAAGTTCGAAATTACTGTCAGGGATGACTCGTACCACCTGACAATAATTACGAACCGCAAGATCGCGTTTATCTTTCAAATAGCACGATGTTTCCAAATTTTCTATTTTTAAATTTTCAACACATGTGTCCATTAAATCATTCAAAGACAAAAATGAAACAATTGATTTGCATGAATTTGTTTTTGCGGTACACTAAATAGAGGAATAAAAAAACAAAATAAAAAATGTTTATAATAGTTATTTCATATAGTTTTACCGAACTAACTGAACACTACTTGTAGTTCAGAAAGTTTGCGGAGCGGCATCTATAAAACAGACGAAGAACTATATACTCTACCAAGTCGGATTTAAATCATGAGTGAATTTATAGTTGCTCGTGAAACCATTGAAGAATATAAAAGCCAAAAAACAACACCCGAAATGATAAAAATATCTTTTATTTGATATTGAGCGACCAGCGACTAAAAATGCGTGAGGTTGTTGACATCTCAACTAAATCGGAGTACGAAATTGTACCAGATCCTTGTGTATGAAAAATGTGTACAAAATTGATACCATATTTGCTAACAAGAATTCAAAAGGCAATTCGAATGAAATTTTCTGAGTATTATTTGTTGATTAACTTGAAAATTGTAAACAATAACTGGAGATTATTATTCATAACTTTTGGAACAACCGGTTTTAAAACTTCATTAGAATAGTCCCGGTTTGTAGAAGAACCCACCCGCACACATGAGTATCTTGGCAAATAAAATTTGTTGTCATTTAAGAAACATTTCTAATATCGCTGGTCGGATTTATAGAGGTAATACGTGATTTTTAAGGTTGAAGATGAACTGCGATAAAACAAATTTAATAGACTAATGTGCTAAAATTTAAGCGTCCTAAATATTGTTACAGTAAAACCAATAAAAAGATAATTATGAATTTAATTTGGCTTAACTAACAGTATAATAATTAATTAAGAAAACTTACCTCCCGGCTTGTTAAAAATTTAAATACAACATGCTTAAGGTATTTAAAATTAACTTCATCCATAAAGATTTTGTTACCATTGGTGGAATGATTACTCGAACACAGTTTGTAAATATCTTTATCACAAATATTATTATCATTACTATTACTATTATTTAAATTACTATTAATAAGATTATTATTATTATTATTATTATTGTTAATATTATTATTACTGCTGCCATTACAATTCGTCTTTAATTCTTTTTGTAACGTTTTTTTCATATCGACTAAACGTTGATTAAGTATTTTTATTGTTTTATTTTTTTCCATAAGATCATTTTCAGTTTTATCGTATTCATTAATTTTATCCTGATTTAATTTATTTAATTGTTTTAATTTATCTAATTCGCTATACAAATCGTTTTGTTTTGATTCTTTCTCCGTTTGCTCCACCAGTAATAAATTAATCCTATCATTTAATTTTGTCATTTCATCGCGCTTCCGTAACAATTCCGCTTTATAGATTTCCTCATTTTGTGACAACTCCGCACTCGTCACCGCCATATTACGTTTCTCTAGCCTTTCTCTACAAAAATAATAAGGGTATTACTTTAATTAAATGAGACACTACTTTTGCATGTGTAATGCTATTACTTTTCTAATAAACTGTTGCAAGTTTTAATTTGTTCTTCTAAACTATAAACTTCATCTTTTAAATTTTTCGAATTTTTTTCGGCGTTCTCCATAAATTCATTTAATTTCATATCAGATACTGATAATCGGGTGGTTAATTCTGATTTGCGTTTATTATTCTCCTCCTAAATAAAATAGAAATGTGCTCTTTAATAATGTTAATTTCCCAAACCCAAGAATAATTAAGATTAGTAATGGTTAACCAAATAAAATACAAAATGAAATTCATACATAAAAAAATGATTTATTAAAATAATAAAATTAAAATGTTAAATAATTTTCATGTATAGTATATAAGTAGTAGTAATTTATGTATAGGAATAGTTTTGGTCTTTGGTACTTTGTAGATATTTTTATACAGCTTAATTAGCTTTTACTCACAACTTTTGATTGTAAATATTTGACTTCATCATCATTTTCTAATCGCACAGCCTTAAGTGTTGAACTCAAATCTTCAATTTCATCTTCTAGAATTTTTATTTTATTATTTCGCTCGATCACTTGATTTTCCAGTAACACAATTTCATTTTCGAACTGTTTCAGCTTGTCAAGCGCTAAATCGTAGTTTTGCTCGATTTTACGTTTCTCGCCCGTTTCTTCGGCCACCTGGCGTGACAGCCGGCTTAATTGTGTTTCAAGCGTTAAATTTTGTCCGCTCCATGTGCTTTTTACATCTTGCAGATGAATATGCGCTTCTTCCAGTCGTTGTTGTAACAGTTTACGTTCGTTTAGAAGGGTTTCGACTTTTTCATCTATTGGTAAATTGTGAAGAAAATTAACGGTGGAATTTTCATATATTTCTAGCCGACTTTTTAAAAATCGGTTTTCCTCTTTTACGGATGCTAAGGTGGATAGTAAATTGTTCTTTTCCTGCTGGCTTTCATGGCGGAATTGTTCAAATTCGTCCTGAAATATTTAAAAGAAAAACACGAAATTTATTTCATAGTAGATTTTTGCCCAACCAAGCAAAAATCTTAATGAGTAGCTACACAAAACAATAAAACAACACAATAGGTAGACAATCTAAAATGCATAAAATAATCATTATAAAATAATAAGTTTAATGAAATTTAGGAATTTGTCTAAGCTAAATGGAACTGAGTCATTCTTAACAAGCCAAAAAAAATCTGTCATCTGTTATTTATATCAAAAATGTGATGAATTAAAAAATTATAACAGAGAAAAGGTAGGTAGGTCCATTTAGCATAGCCGAAATCCAAATCGACATCCATTTTAAAATCTAAATACCAAATTTAATCACAATTGGTTATGAAATGGCCTAGCTCCAATTAACATTTTAGAATCCCAAGAAATTTTACATACCAAATTTGTAAATAATTGGTTAAGAATTGGCTTAATTCCAATCAGCATTGCCAAATTCTAGAACTGCATCCAAAATTCATGTTAGTATCCCAATCGAGCTCTACAAACAAAATTTGACAATACTTGTATTACGAAATGGCCTGGTTCCGTTCACCAAGGTCAAATCTCAATCCAGCTCTTAAAATCAAATTTTACATTAATACATTGAGATATCTCGGGAATGGTACTATATCCTGTATGATAAAATCCGGTAAGTACAAAATCCCGTAAATTAGTATTATCCCGTATGCCAAAATTATAAAAACTCGACATAACAAAATCTCGCTTAAGCAGGAATTAATGCTTTTGTATATTTTGATAAAAATTTATATTTTAAGTTAGTGGTGCCGAATCACCGAAAATTTCGTTTACCCTTAAATCTATCTTTACTTAAATTTTCCCATTTGTGGGTGGACTATCAGAAGAAGCGATATCAACTTTTTAATCTGTGTCTGCAACGTTCACGAATTTGTATTATTATTATAGTACTTTGCACTTTGGCCATTGTAATTCTTAATTGGTTCATTGATAAGCCAAGTCTCGAAATGCGAGGTTTTGGGAGCGGCAACCCCTTTTCTCTGGCAACAAGTGAAATTAAAAGATAAAAATTAAAATCTGGAATAGAGACAATTGCCTTTAAGACAAAATCTTGCTTAATCTTGCTAAAAGGGCGCTTTTTAGAATCCCACTTTAAATAATATTTTTATTAATTCGAGTGCAATTAAGAAGCGCTTTTCAAAATCCTGTATTCAATAATTTTAACAATTAGTACTATCAAAATCAAGTTATAAATTATCAACATATTGTATAAACACGAACCAAACACTTAAGTAAAAAACAATTTCTAATATAAAATTAAAAATTACCTTCCGTTTTCAAGATCCCGTATTAATCATGATAATAAGCCGATGTATCATGGTTAATACATGAAACGGGACTGTGTACCACGGGATTTTGGAAACAGAATAATAGAAACGAATTTTGAACTACGGGATTTTAGAATACGGGATTTCGGAATACGAGATTTTAAAGAGGGATTTAGGACTAAGGGATTAAGTGCCCAACCCGATAAAACCTAGTTCCAATCAACAAGGCCAAATTTTAGAAACTCGTTCAAAATTCAAGTTAGAATCCTAATACAGTTTCACACAAAAATTCAGGGTTTTTATTATTATTTTTTAATGATCCATGACCTTTAATGACAACTGTGATATCCTATAATTTACTGACGATACAACGCTGTCGGTTTACATTGAGTTTATAACCCATAAAGAAAGTAAAAACTGTCTGAACAGTTTGCGGGAAGCTATGAACACGTGTGAGCTTGCCTTTTATTCCAGAAAGTAGTCCAACTTTATGTTGCACCTTCAATTAATGGGATCCCAATTGATATATCTCTTTAACTTCAAAATAATGGTTTCCAAATTTCCAATGATCTGCCGGGGAAAGCAATTATATGCGCAATTTCTAAAAAGGAGGCGAAGCAACTTTTAAGTAGTAGCTTCGTAGTTCTTAAGACTTCAAAAGACTTACGTTAAACCTATTATGAAAGTTAATTCTGGATTTTGTCTGGGGTAGGGTTCCTAAATCCCATTTGGAATTTCTTGATAAAACCTTACATTTAACGATGTATACATTACCTATTACCTCGAAACTTAAGAGCACAAACAAATTTTGTTATGAATGAGAATTTTGTTGATGTTCTTTAAAAAATAACTCGCTGATTCGGACCGATTTTGCTAGTAGGTATTCTATACCTATCTAAAATAAAAATTTCCTA
The DNA here is from genome assembly GCA_963691935.1 of Nephrotoma guestfalica. Lineage (NCBI taxonomy): Eukaryota > Metazoa > Arthropoda > Insecta > Diptera > Tipulidae > Nephrotoma > Nephrotoma guestfalica. The sequence continues at coordinate 291,699,429 of OY829914.1, read as the reverse complement.
TTTTAGAACCCAACATTTTAAGTCCTCATTTGTCCTAGTGTGGTTCATGAAATAAATTGTTTAAATTAGATAAAGTTGTTTTATATTTTGCACGGTGTGGTAAACTACTTTAAATTCAAAACATTAGAGGAATGGGAGACAACAAACGAAAACCGGCTACAAACTTAAGACATGTGATAAATAATGTAAATCATACATCTTGAGTGTTTTAAGTTTTATTAAAACGGCCATATTGCCTACCCCCATATTGCCTACCCCCATATTGCCTACCCCCATATTGCCTACCCCCATATTGCCTACCCCCATATTGCCTACCCCCATATTGCCTACCCCCATATTGCCGAGATAGAAGTTATTCAGGAAGATGTTTGACCAGCAGCAATGATTAGACCGTCACCTTTTGTTGTTTAAAGAGTAATATTCATCATGGAAATCATGGAAATTGGAAAGCATGTTTGAAGAAACGCAATTTGTTTGTGTGTGAATTATGTGAAAGCTATTTGGTTGTGGAGGACATCGAACATTTGATTCTGAGATGTTCTGCATTTAACCAGAGCAGACAAATGTTCGATGTTCTATTGAGTGCAAGTAGTTTGACTGAATTATTACGAATGGAAATGAACGTATATAAGAATGTGTATGAGTTTATTAGAACAAATCAGATAGAAGTGTCAAAGGAGATCGATGTGTGGATGAAAAGAAATTAAAATTAAATTTTAATGTTAAAAAATGTAAATTGTAAATTTTGAAATAGGCCATATGGCATCAAGTTTTTGGAGCTAGTGCCAAAAAAAAAAGTAATATTATAATCAATCATTTAAGGAGAAATATTCACCCGGTATAAATGGAAATAAATTTTCTCCTTTATTAATGTATTCGTACGTATGTATGAAGCTATAACTCTATAACCCAAGATATCATCAATCCTGACACTTCCACTTTCCATTATAGTAGCTATCGGAACGGAGAATTTGAATGCATTGGCGCGTGAAATAGCACATCATCGACTTCTGCCTTATCAAAATGTAGATATCCACAACCGCTAAATACATGCACCCACTCCTTGCTCTGAGTATAAATCAAATGACGCGAAAGATCAATTCATTGTCGAATTGGGCGAGGTCATCAATAGTATCCCGCACCATGACATTAAAATCATCTTGGACAACCTGAATGCAAAAATTGGTAGGAGTAATGCTTACCTTGTATCGTTTTTCATAACCACAAACGAACAGTTTGTAAGCTTAGCCTGCAAATGTAATCATTGTGCTTCCATTCAAAATGTACCTTAGTATCGTATCTTGCTAGGCATATTCCAGTTTTCGTTTTTAAAAATTCTTGGATTTTGGTTTACGAAATTGGTTTTTGTTAATTGGGAGTTGTTAACTCGCTCAATTTATAATGCTCTGGTTTAAATTCAAATATATGTTTTTCAAAATTTTTAAATGTTTGCATCGACGACCGATTCTAAACTGTTTAAGAGACACTAAGCGTTTCATTAATCTTCTTCGCTTCAAATTCCTGACTCTTTAGGAAAGGCAATTTCATAATTAAAATTATTCGGCATCGAGGAAATAGTTCCATCCATTGTCGTTCATCAAGACATATTCTCTAAATTAAGACAATTACGATTACCATATACTAAGTGATCTTCGGTTTTTAAAAATATCCGTTAGAGCTGATTTAAAATGTATCTTCAACGCGTGAACTTAGCTCAAGAGGCTAAAATAGAATAAGGGATGAGGATAATAGCATTCTTTTCATTTATCTTTATTCATATTCTGGTTTTAGACCCGTCACGAAGTTGGGCCTAAAACTCGTTTGGTTGATAAAATTCTAAATCAGGTCTTTTTGTGTGGCCAAAGATTAAAGACGGAATATAGGTTTTTCAGCTGTATTTCAATAATTGTATTATTGTAAGTGCTCTTCGCAGCTGGTTGCGGTAAGGATTACTTAGGAGAGCAAATACTTGTTTGAGTTTCAGGCATCATAGATGTCAAATCCTTATTATTCTAAAACAATATTCCAAACGATTCAGAGAAAATCAAACGAAGTAAGTTTAGCGGATATGAAAGTAACGTGCATTATTTTAGGAATTTCCCCAAATGCCTTGATCAATGTAGCTATTAGCTGATTTACCTGATAAAATTTTTGAAAATCATACTAAAACAAATTTTATAGCGCATTGTCGGGTTGGAAATAAAAAATAGGCTTATAAGGCACAGAACCCGTTCTCTAATTTCTAATGAAAAATTTATAAAATATAGCCACTAGCAATTGTAGGGATTAAACATTTAAGAGTTAACCTCTATTGCTATATTTGTCACCCGGACGGTTTTAACCCGCCACCGACAGAAGAGAAGTATAAAGCCAAAGTACACTTTCTTGTTTTTGCCCTGGAATAACTTAAAAATCTGTTGTAATCTTGAACTCATTACAGTTTTTTAAATTATTCAAATGCAAAAACAACAAAGTGTATTTTGGCTTTATACTTCTTTGGCGTGATTATAAATAATAACTTAACTAAGTCTCGTTGCACACTTCAGCTGCTTTTTCTTAGAGAAGTGAGCTAAGTTTTGAGATCGTCGGTTCTCGTTCTACTTTGCGAAGCCGAAATACGTGTATCTTAGCTCATATCACACGGACGCTTAATTTAAATCTGTGGGATGTAAACACTAATTATTTATCTCCAAGGCGAAAATGAAACATTTAAATATATTGCTCCACAGATCGGGCTGGTCCTGAGATTATTAACGATGTTTCCCTTATTTGAGTTTTGGGTTTAAAACCAAAACGAGAGGCTGTCTAATGAAAATATAGCACGACGAATTCAATTATTACAACAATTTTAAAGCAATAGAGCATAAAAAAAGAATATATGTATGTCCTTTTTTTATGGTGTGAGATTAATTCTCAAAAAATTAACAAATTTTGTAGAAGTCGATTTAGTGATGCAGTGGTTTAAATTTAACCGCTCAACAATCGGTGGATGTTTTTCAACGAAGCCGCTCTGATACATTTCAAAAAGTAAAATAATAAAACGCATCACAAAAAAGTGCAAGGTACGAAATAGGACATCACAAAATAATAAATACACTAAAAGTAGTTGATACGGAGCAATTAAGGATTAAAACAGGACATCACAAAGCAACATAAAGTGCATTAAAGGACATGGTACTGTTTTGTGTTGTCCCGCTTTTAGACATCCTGTTAATATCCATCCGGTTGGTACCGTTCCGAATGGGACCGATTTTAAACATTTGTATTTTGTTCACATTTTGACCGAGTTTTAATAAAACCGAAATTAAAATTACCTGCTCGTCTAATTGTCAAATAATAAATGATTAATAATTAATTTTAGTCCTTTTTAAAATTATTGAATATTGCGTGGTCGCGTGAACTGCGGTAATTTACAATCACAGATTAAACACATCAAATCTAGCGGGCTACTATAGTAAAGAAAAGTTGGGTACCAAAAAATTCGTTTGGATTATTAAAAATACAAATCAAATAATTATTATTTCCAGTCAGATCTCCCAGTCGCCTTTTCTATTTAGAAAAAGATTTAGGTACATTTCGAAAAGTTTGAAATTTAAATTGTTTGCAGAATATAAATATGGTAAACATGAATAAACTAAATTAAATTCAAAACAAAGCACCCACATAATATCACACAAAAATTAAACCACATCCTGGAGTCAATAAATTACACCAATTAAATTTAAAACACAATAAACGCACATTACCAATGTTCACACACAAATTATTCAAACGTGTTAAAAAATAATAATAATACAAAGTTATAAATGTGTCTTAGCACTTTACCTACCCAAAAAAAACTAGATAACGCATAGCATAGTACGAGTGAATAATATAAAAAGCGCATGTTGATAACGCAACAAAAAAAATTATAAGCATAAAATAATAATTAAATTGATAACAGTTTTATATAAAAATCAACCTGTATTTCTTCAAGCATTGGCTCATACTTTTTAACACGAGCTAATTCATGTTTAAGATTTTCTACTTGATGTTGTGTCTGCTTTAGTATAGACAACCGATCAAGCGCTTCCTGAAAATAAATAAAAATAAAATTAGAGTACAAAATTCCTCCTAGACCCATGAATAATCTTACTTGTTCTCTAAATAATAACAAACTTTTAAGTTTCGATATCTCTTGGGCTTGTAAATTTTGTATTTTGTCTTGTTCCTCACATATTATATCCTTTTGAGACTGGGCCACCTTTATCGATTCCTCTAACAATCGATTATCATTCTCTAGCTGTATTTTAAATTCTTCTAAGTTATCATTACGCTTTTCGGCGTCATTAAGTTTAGTGGTTACATCATTTAGTTGTATACGAAGCGCTTGAATTTCTGCATCTTTCTGTAGAAATTGGAACAGGAAAATATTAAAAGTATAAAACTCTAGAGCCGTCTAGACATCTTACCTGCTCTATAATGGAAAGTTCATCAATCGATGATGAAGTCGAAGCTATTGATTCCGTGCCGCGCGAATATCTTGAACTAGATGTGGAATTTGAACGTATTGTTAATACTGGCACCTCATTCCCTGTCTCCTCCTTTATTTTATTCTTTAGTGATGCAAACATTTCAGAACTTTAACAAAGCACAAATTCTTTTTTGGTTGGAGGTGCTCGTTCCACCACAAATTCTACAAACTAAATAATGTGTTTTGTTTAAACAAGTTAAATTATTTATTTAATTATACATATGTATCGCTGAAATGCCACACATTACTTGGTATGTACAATTATAATAGTGAATAAATTTTATTGTATTTTTTGGTGATAAGGAAAAGCGCATGAACTGCAAACAATTTTTTGTTGGATTTTTTTTGTTTTAGGTTTTGACACTTTCGATACACGTAATTTGTTTACTACTCACCTAAATGTATATTAAATTATTTTAAATATTTATATTATATATTTAATTTAAATAAATAAATCACATAATTATTTAATATATTTTTGCTAAAATCGAATGATTTTAAAATTCAATCATTTTTTGGCAATCAAAATTTGACAGTAGTAGCTATAATTTCCCAATTAATTCCAGTACTTTTTCTGTTTGTAACAACAGGAAATTTCAAAATTTCCTATCGATATTCAGTTCAGTGGATAGGTACAGGTTTAAAATTTTGACAAGTTTGTAGTTTGTACTGGTCGCATTTGTTTTACAATAAATTTGTGGACAGGATCCAAGAAAATTTAATTTATTTTAAAATATCATTTTGAAGTGGTTTAATTTGTGTGTTTTTATAAACATTTTAATTTATTTGTGAAATAATTTTTATTTTAATAATGGATGACGATACTGTATCTGACCCAACTGGAGAAGTTGTTTTGCGAGAAATGCTAAACAATCCAACAGAAATGTAAGTAAATTGGCTTAAAGATTTAAATAATTTCATTTAGCGTTACATAAACATCAATAATTAGGTAAAGTGCACGATTCGTCTGTTATAATAAGCATACAAAATTTCATTCCGATCGCCATTCGCTGAAATGCGGTTGCATTCTTGATTCGAGTATTCGACAACTGTACAAAAAACAGTAAAACACTGTAAAATACTAAATACTCAAAACAAAATTTAGTAGTATTTATATCAAACACATGTTTGTATAGTACTAGTAGTAAATTTCATGATTACTATGTAATTGTGTGTACGTAATTATTTTTATATAGAATACACAACAGGGTAGTTCTTCATCAACAGCTGCGGTTGTTTTTATTTGGGCGACTATGCAATCTTTGTCAAAACTGTATGTACCAGTCAACGGTACAGAATCAAGAAATAAAAATTAGATACAACATTACAGGGTAAGCACACAAATCAATTAACTTGGGGCCCATGTTAGAGTACGAAACTTATGGGTCGAGCCATTCTACGACAATACTATATAGGTGGGCATGCAGCTATGCAAAGTCCAGATGGTTGTACTTCGGATTTATTAGAGGATATGTCCTCGATCTGGCTACTGTGTAAGGTAGGACGTGAAATGCAAACTGCAATAGCGTTGAGCGTTGCGATCCCTCTAAGAGATGGCAGATTATGAACATCCAAATCCTAACTAATTAATCACAACAACTACGGGCAAGTTTATAACATATGCATGCATTGTTTACGGGAAACATAATTATTTGTATAAAAAAGGGGCTGATTATGTAAGAATTACGAATCCGCCGTTCCACACTGATTCTTTCGTCGTAATTCTTTCCTCGTTTCCTTCCCCTTCACCAACAAACTGTTGTTAGTTTGTCGGTGAAGGGGAAGGAAACGAGGAAAGAATCAAAGTATGGAATGGCGGGATTGCGACTTACGACAAATGTCGCCTAATGGTTTTTTATTTAAGGAGTGGATAATGTAAGCAGTACGACTTCGACTTATGACAAATGACGTCAAAAAGCTTTTTAGTTGTATTTTGGGTTGTCGTAATTGTGCCTATTTCTTGTTGTTTTGTCGTAGTGTTTTTTTTTATTGAAAATTTGTCAAAATTAGTGGATCTTAATAATCATTACGACTTGTGTCATAAATTGATTGTATGACTAAAACAACAACAAACATTCATTATTACGACAACCCAAAGTGATTTGGATAAAAAAAGCCTTTTGACGTCCTTTGTCGTAAGTCGTAATCTAATGCTTCCATAATCACGCCCATGATCTACGAAATTGTTCGATCAAATATTAGCCAGAACCGTGTAAAATGGAAGGAAATGCCTACAGTTCTGTGGAACTAATGTAGATTTTAATTCTAAACTTTTCGAATTTTTAAGATTTATACGTTTTGCGTATAAAAGTCGGAGCGCGTTTCGTGAATTTAAAATCAATTCCCTCCGTGTGGACATCTGTCCAAATTTCCTTACATATTCCCTTACTATTCTCACAAGTAATTCTACATGCAACCATATTCCGTATTTTTTAATCATTCGACTGGTTAAAATACCAACATACTAAAAATTGACAATTTTATGGCCTTAATCAAAGGATCGTTTTGACCTGTATACGTATCTGCAATAAAACATTTATTTGATTTAATGTTTTTTTGTAGAGATAATTAGGAAATAACGAGCAATTAAACACATATTTTATGATTCTTTTAGAATGACTCATGATGATTAGCACGTTGGTTGCTATCTAGGAATAAATTTATACGTGCAGGCTCTAAACTGGTTCTTGCTAAAATATGGGAAATGAATACTATTTAATAATATATTAGTTAATTACGGTCAGTTTATCTATCTATTTCATTGCGATTTTCCCAAATTCGTTCAATTGAGAGAAATTACTCTATAACTGGAAGGAATTCACGGTTGAGTCATCTAAGCATAAATAATGACAATACTTCAAAATTAATTATAATTGAGTGCCAGAGTCACCAGAATCTGTAGTACAAATCCCACTAAACAAAGTGAACCATTTACGAGCCACAAACGAAAACTAAATTATACAATAGTTCGCAAATGAATCATTTTTGCGACTCAAAACGAGGTATGTACCGTATTCAGTGATACGCAAACGTAACATTTTGAGTCACTAATGCAACACTTTTGCGTATGATTTCCAATAACCGAAATTTAAAAGGCAAACAAATGTAAATTTTTATTTATAATTTATATTATTATATTATTTTATTTTCATAGTTGTATTTTCCATACATAAGCGTTAAATTTATAAAACCAAAAATAGTAAAATATTATAATAAAATTCCACAAACCATTGTCCTATGTCGCTCTTAAACAAATCTTGTACTGTTTCGATATTCCCTTGTTGACTATTCGGCTGGGATTATAATCGTTTTTTTTATTTGTTAATGTGTTAGTTACATACACTTCAAAAATTCTCAAACATTCCGCCCGGTAATCAGTACCTTACAAATAAATGTTTAAAGAACTTAACAAATAGTAAACTATTTTCTTTAAAATTATTTTAAATAATTACTCTTAACTCTTACAAAAACCACTATAGATGATTTTACTTAGAACAAACACTAATCTACATTTACTAGAAGTAAATGAAGAAACCATTTGACTGAAGATCATTATTTCCGAGTTCAATTTAACTACTTGTCTTAAACTATTTATTTATATTCTCGAATCATTTGTAGTAATTTTGTTTTGTCGTGACTATCTCTCGTACTATGCCAAGGAGGGAGTCGTTTTTCCATACTGGAGTTTCGGGAGTGATCTCGTTTACTTCCATTTACAATTTATTTTATGTTGTTCCACTTTGTGGTTATCCAAAGATCTACAAATCAAAGCAACGGTTGCTTGACGTCGATGGTGGTGATGTCGCACTATCTCATATTGTCACGCGCCCCCAACAGTCTCATGTTGATCACGAATGATCAAAAAGGATTGGTGTGTAAAGGAGCATACAAATCCCTTGCTTTAACATTGATGAAATATATAGATGTATGTATGAAAATATAAAATTTAAAAGTCTTCGACTCTTACAAACTTTGGGCAAAGAGAAACTTAAGTAAAAAGAAGAAGTGGGGCGTTCCATGTCAGGTTTTACCCAGCTTAATTAAGCTTTTAATTATGTTAAATTAAAGTAATCCATTTTTATATTATGTCTGATTTTCTCTCGAATACAACCTATTGATGTAGTATTTTTTAGTATGCCCAATCGACTCAAATAATAAAAAAGTTGGATGGTTTAATGTGTATTGAATTGGTAAAAAAAATTAGTGAATTTAGAGAATTTAGCTAGTTTACCAAAACAACTTCAAAAATGTTTTGTGGCCTGTTTTAACAATATTAATCAATGATATATAATTTTAAGAACACTGAGCCACATCTGTTTTGATATATTATTTTCGTTTTGACCTGTATACATATCTGCAATAAAACATTTATTTGGTTTAATGTTTTTTTGTAGAGATAATTAAGAAATAACGAGCAATTAAATAAATACATATTTTATGATTCGTTTAGAATGACTCATGATGAGTAACACGTTGGTTGCTATCTAGGAATGAATTTATACCTGCAGGCTCTTTTGTAATAGGGGAGAGGAGACATTCAAAATTTACTGAAATAAAGGGTGTTAAACTAAAGTAGCTAAGATGTTACCTGCATAGTACAAGGTTTTGGATTCCTTTTGTTTGGTATATTGTATTAGCCTATCTTAAATTTCTGTTTGTTTATTTTTGGGTTATATATAGTTTTTTATTTAAAAATTTTGAAATTCATAAAATTTTTTAATTTGTGCTTATTCATCATACTAATACCTACACAAGTCTCATAAAAACATTTGATGTAAGTTTTATGACTTCTCAGATAAAATGGAAAAACGGGTGCGATATTAAAGTAAATATTGAAACTAAGCCTCTTCCTCAAAAACGTTCTTTTGCTCAAAATTAATCAAGGAATTTTAAGAGGGACAAAAATTAAACAAGTGAGCCAAAATCATAAATAAATAAATCAATAATTATTATTCACTAAACGAGACTATTGAAATAAAATAAATATTCCCCGAAATATATGAATGTTTAGAATAGGTATGTATGAACTTTCTGCTGTACAATTGGTGGATGTTGCAGTTTTATATATTCTAAACACAGTTACACAACTCACGAATATATATCATATTTTCTTTCAAGATATGATATCTATTTGTGAGTTTTGTAATTTTCGTATCTTAAATGATTAAAATGTATTTAACATTGTAACAGCAAGATTAAATGCTTTTGGTCATTAAATCGGATATATTAGAATAATTAATATTCTATGACGATATGATTAAATCATTTGCAGAAAACAAGCCAAGACGAATTTTCTTAACGCCTGTAAGATACGAGAAATTACAGTTACTCTTAATTTAATTTATTGTGATGAAATATTTACTGTGAATTACAAAGTTGTAAAATAAAATGGATTTGTTTTATAATAAAAAATATTAATTCTTTATTATTGTAAACTTATGAAATTAATTTTTTCTAAAACCTAAAAATAATTGCCTAATACCGGTCTAATTCTATTAAAAAAATTTGAACGACATAAGCTTCGGGCAGCAAAATCTTTAATCCGTTTCTGAACGCGCCCAATCATTCAATCTAATCAGTTTACAAAAATGTTGTATTATACGGTCAATTATTTAGATGTCACAATTTCTTATTGCTATTAAATATAGTTTGAAAGTTGCGTTTAATATTTAAGCTTAAATTGTGTTTATGAATCGAAGATGTTGGAGGGAATTTTCATTCTCTTTATAATCTCCCTTTGAGCTATAATCGGCTTCCAATACTAATGTTTTGCTATAAAACCATCCCAATTTTGATTGTGTTTTTATACTATAATCCGAATACAGCTAACAAAAATTATTGATAAAATAGAAAACAACCTCTTTCGTAAAGAATTAATTTTCGCTTGGATGATTTATTATAAAGTGGATATGGAGCCTAAATATTCGCATATTTGATTTTCACGATAAAAATAAACATTTTAATATACATTTTTGCCCGCTCAGTTAAAGGCCGCATTTCTGCTATAGCGGTTTAATTAAGCGTTTTTAGCTTCTTAGGTAGAATAGATTGCAGCAAAGGTTCAATTAAAATTATCTGCGGTACAGAGGCCGAATACTTTAACAGTATCTCGGTTTAGACTAGAACTTAGAACTTTTGAATATTAACACAATTGAGCGCGACTGATGGCCGGTAAATATGATTTGTTTCCTCTGCAAAATTAAACCTGTGTTATATTGGTGTAGATACAAGACATCTCAACGACATTGTATTTATTGATAAGTAAATTTATAACTTCAAATTTGAATGTAACATCGTTCAACCCTTATCGGGTTGCATTTCCAATCTCGAAATAGGAATTAAAATTCTCAAAGTGAGAATAAATACTTAATCAGAATCAACAAATCCAAATTAAAAATTAACAAGACATAAAATTGTTTTTTCCAATGTGACATTAAAAAGTGATAGTTCGGCAGGACGAGCAACACATTTGTGCATAGAAGCAACACATTAGTGGATCTTTGATTCAAAAACAACATTCCAGTACTTTCCTTTTTCTCACTGTACAGATTTAAATAGCTCAAAATTAACCACCAGCTGTACGCTTACAAATTATTACAAATTTGCAAATCTGCTTGCAAATGAGCTGCAAGAGTAACATATGCATTCCAACATTTTTAATTTTTCAGTAGAGCAAAATTGTTTTACAAACAATTTTGAGTGATATTTTTCAAATCGAAAATATCACTCAAAATTGTTTGTAAAAACGGCGTTTTTCAAAAGTAAATAAAAATGAATTTTGAATTCTTATTTGTGTAATTCTTTGATATTTTGCAAATTTTCTTAGGACAGCTTCCAATATCTTAAAATGTTAATTTCTTTCTCGAATTAAGGGATTCTTCATATGGAATTTTACCTAATTTGCTAGAAACTACATAAGAAAGTATGTTTTGATACAAAATAATAAAAATGTGGATTATTGGGAATCGTTTGATTCGAATGAAATGAGTGAATTTTGAGTCGTGTCACTGTTGTAGCAAATGAGCGAAATGCTATCGAAAAAGAAATCGCAGGTGGTTTCTTATCGGATATTATATTCCTGAAGTTATCATCTATAATATTTGATAAAAAATAATTTCAATTAGAAATAAAATATATCAGTAAGTATCCCCTGTATCTAATCTGGTCCAAATATTCTAGTAACAATTTAGTGTCACCCTCTTCTGTATACTAAATAATAATATTCCTTAATATAGAACTAAAACGCACGTATTTTGTATTAGTATTTAGCATTTAAAAAGAAAAATTTAAAACCGAAAGAGCATGTAGTATATTTATTATCGTACGTCGTACTCGTAAGCACGAGTCACACACACACATTAGATAAACACGCAAACAACGATAAATTTTATTAGATGAAAACGAAATCTCCGTCGAAATAAGAAAAATCTTCGAAAAATGAATACAGAGTTTCAGTTTCACATTCGTACACAGGCTGCATAGATCATGCGCTTAATTTTTATTTGAATATTTTTATTAAAAATTTATTTAAATATTTTTTCTGTAAAATATTTATTAAAAAAATGTTTTATTAAGTTAAAATACTAAAAATCAGTTTTATAATAATTCATGAACTTAGTTAACAAAATTGTGTAAATTCACACTCCAAATGTGATTTTGAAATGAATTGAAAATTGTGCGCGTTTTCTTAAATAGAATACTATTTTATCTACCAACAAGAAACTTACCGTGTGTGTGGAAAAACTTAAAAATAAAAATGAATCAAAAATAAATAAATAAAATTTTTTGTTTACAATAATTTTATTTGGTGGTGTATTTACGCTATTCCACGTGTGAGGTCATCTCATATCATTGTGATGCAGTGAAATTTTAATGATTTATAAATCAAATTGCACTATTCTAATCAGTTGATCGTGAAATTTTAACAAAAACGGTTTATTTAATAACATAAAATATTATTTCATTCTAAAACATTTAAATTAAATTAAAATAATGTGTAATTTGTTAAAATTCGTTTGGCATAACCATAATATTATGTTTATGTTTCCAAGATAACCACTGTGCCAAAACAAAGTGTAGTTTTGCGTTTTTTACTTGTTTTCGGTTGTAAAATGTGATTTTTAATATTAAATAATTATTTTTAATAAATATTGTGCCATATTTAATTATATAAAATAATAATTTATTGTTGTTAAGTTTTATTTATTTATTATATAAGAAATTAAACCAAATATATAGAAATATAGAAGTATTACTGTTATTATTATAATGTCTGGAATATTTAGTTATAATAATAAAAATTCAACTCCAATGCGACGAGCGAGTGCAAATCCATTTTGGTGAGTCACCCTATTTATAAGATAATGTCTAAATGTTGTTAAACTACATATTTCTGTTTAATCATATGGTTTATAAACATAGTTTAGTTTATTGAGGGGTTATGTTCTACCTATACACACTCAATTTATTGTTATACATATAAGGGATGTCTCACATAAGTAATGAAAGCGTAAAAAGGACTAGGCAACATAAATTCCCTAACTTTTTAATTGTTCTGCATAGGCATAGAATTTTATTTTATGTTCTTTTTGTGTTTTTCGTATGTAGAACTAGTATAAAGAACGCACAGATGTTTTAAAAGTTAGTGCTAGTTTTATGTACACTTAAAAATTGTATAACTAATAAATGGTAGTCTGATTCGAATGAATAAGATATGTATTTCGTTTGAGATTCAGTAGAATTTATTATATTGTAGTAGTAAACTCATCTTGTTTATTAGCTTATTAATTTTTATAATACGTTTCAATTGGCACATAGTGGAGTTTTTTGGGTAACCCTAGTTCTATGTGACCGTCTTGGCATCCAATACAATGTTCTGTAGATAAACTTTCGCTTGATCTGTTAAGCCTTAATTTTGGCATCTTCACTTAATTGTAATTATCTTGGTTATGTCGCCTTACTTTAATATAATGTGTAAATCGGAAGGAAAAATATGTTATAGTTTTCAAAGTGATTCATCTGCAAAGCCTCATCTTTGGTTGGTAATTGCATTTGTGTAAAACATTGGAGGCGAAGTTTAAAACAGTTTTCCTAAGAGACTTTTGGTAACTTCCAGAGCTCCGCACTGAACGATTGACCTCTACTTCTTCAGGTAAAGTTTGAAATATTTTTTCAATTCTTGCTGCAGGATATTAATATTGTTAGTTTGGAGCTATATTATAATTCCATCGCTAAGTAATTCTTTCATTAGTCTATCAGCAAGCGCTAATTTGACTTTTTATGCTATTAAATTCATATTTCTAAATTTCCTCCTAGATAACAAAAACTATTTACATTTGCTCACAACTGCTCCTAGGTCGTGGTCATAGGTTTTATTAAAATGAATTACACAATTGTGTAAGGCTTTAAACTTTCTTTATAGGCACTGCTTCGTAGTTAACCTAGGATAAGCATTTTTTTAACGATTGAGAGAAATCAAAGTACGATCCATGAAACCATAAATTACTCAAGTAATTATTACAAAATGACTTCCTGATATTTCCAACCATACGATTATCGTGCCCTGCATCTTATATAAGTAAAAAAAAAATAATTGAAACTATTTCGTTATTCCTAATAATCCAAACAATTCAACTAAGTAAATGATAAGAAAAATAAATAAATGAACCATGGCACTGTCACATACATAATAATGATAACCTTTCAAGCGTACACTCGTACAAACATTATAATCGGTCTTTGCCAAACCCCTTTTTCTATGTGATTTACCATACTCGAAGCGTAATTTAATTCAATTTTGATTCATCAAAAAAACTAAAGTATATGAGTACACCAAATTTCTGCTTCAAAATTTATTTAAAATTATGAACAAATATGATTCAAAATGCTTATCGTATACTGTTTGGAAAAATAAAAAAATACGCGCTCGATAAACTTTTTTTTATTTCATTGTAATGAAACTAATTAAAATATAAACTGAATCAGACGGGGACGGCGTATGTATTTAATTAAGAGTAATGTGCATATGACGAAGATGAGACCTCTTAAATTGAAAATACAATAACCTCACTTGTTTTGTCTCTTATGCTTAAGAAGAGAAATTATACAATAAGTACAGTGTTACCCATTTCCTAATAATAATAATAATGTTGAAACAATGTTTCCGGTTGTTTGATTTATGCTTCTCCTAAAACAAAACCACACAATAACACTTGTCATAGAAATTTTATGTATCAGACATAATTAAGGAAAAATACTAAACATAAAATACATTTGATTATATGTAATCTATATTCAGCATCAGAAGCAACAGCAGGCGCATATACAAACACAAAGTACTAAAACGTGACAAATGTTAGTCAAGATATAGAAAAATTTTCTTTTTATTAATTTTATTTATATCCAGAATCACAGATTTTCAATAAAAAGAAAGGTTAGGGATTTTTATGTATTCCATATAATAAAACCTAAAAATAGATGTTTGATTCATAAATCTTTCACAAGCATACAAATGGATCAGAGTCATAAAAATTCAACGTGAAATTAATATTATTGATATCCCGTAATAATTACCTAGTGTATAACATATAAATATAGTTTTCATTTGAAAATTGGTAGATATTAAACAATATTAATCTACGGGTGGTTTTATCTCACTTCCAAGAATAAACTATTATTGTTTTGCATTTAAACAACACGGAAAAGCAATTTCGAGGTAAAATTCACACTCATGATTTCATTAATATACTTAATTTGTTAAAATTACTTTACTTATTTGAAGTAACAGCTGAGTCTATTTATTAGAAGTGAAAATAGAGGGAAAACGTTAGCAACTCAACTTCTACTTTATGGTATTCTCGTTTTATTCCGGGTCCGTAGTACAAATCAGTATTCCAGATGGAATTATTGAATGAATTACTGCAACATTCTTTAAGAAAAGTAATATTTAACATATTTCATTGGCAGCATTTCACCACTCGTACTTTGAGCATGCTGCACTAGCAAATAGTTCACCAATATCACCATCAATAAGTAAACCCAGCAACATTTTAATCTCCTTTTTGTTTGAAGAATGAGATGGAATTTGAAGCCAATTTAGCCGTTAAACATTTAACGTTGGCTGTGTTTTTTGTTTGCCGATATATCACGTCTGTTATTTTGTGATATGGCCTTCTTTTAGCATTCGGAAACTTTAACCAAGCAAATAGTTATTGAAATAAGCAACAAACATATTTTAATCAAAAAAATCCGAAATCGTTTGTTGATTTATTTTTAAATCTCATTTTGTGATGCATCATTGAACATACTCACTGCCCCAACTCGTCACGCAGTATTCTAAAATGTCCGGGGTTTGCCGTTTAAAGTTTCCTAAAATTTGGGGTGATATGATAATCAAGTTAATTTTCAGTTAATTCAGTTAATTTTCCCTCCGATAAAGCACACGGTTTCTCTTCTGCGCGATTATGTTATGTTTAGATTACAATTTGCTAGATGTAAATTCTGTCAGATTGCGGTCGTGCATGGTCTTTTAAAAAGACCATACTGATTATATCAGGTAACAATGGTTTACAGTGAAAGTACATTGAAAGTGACTCATACACGATACTTTCAAACAGTTTTAGAATACGGTTGGCTTATAGTTACAGACATCCTATTTACAGCCTTTCTTATCAAGCGAGACAATAAAGAGTCCTTCCCACTTGATAGAAATTTCCCCAATGTTTGCGAGTTTTGACAAAGTGCTTTTAGAGGTGAAATCAAACTGTTATTTCTCTTTTTAAGGCGATAAAAGACTGGCGATAAAAGATATGTCTTAGTCAACAAAGAAATCACAGATGTTGGGTGCTATTATTCATATTATTAAAAGTATGTCTCGTCGGGCTCGAAATTATTATTAGAGAAAGATTGAAAGAATCCGCAAGCTTATTTATTTAACCCGGAAAGTTATTTATAATTTAGGGATCATCGAAAGAATGATCACTAAACTTCAGAGTAGAAGAGTATCCATAAGGCATGCTCGGCAATTCATTGTATACTTATATGTTTAAATAATTAGAGACTGATGTCGTTATTGATGTCAGAACAAAACAATAGATCGAGTTTCCTCTATAAATTGTTCTTAATTTTCCCGATCTACAAGCCCGAGTTCGAAGTTAAAAGCAAAATTTCCTTCAGGGTATGTGCTTTTTTAGCAACACAAGAAATACAGCTCCATTTCCTGAAGAAACAAATTCTGTTCCACCATAACTGGTGCAGAATCGCCACTCATCTACCCTATTTTCCAGATTTTGCGTCTTGTTACTTCTCTTCCCAAATATGAAGATTAAGAGACTTTACTTTCGAATCAATAAAACGTGATGTTTACGCTATACCACCCCTATGTTTCTTATTTTTATATCTGGCGACTTTACTTGTCAAACTATACGCATTTAGAAAAGGCCTTCAATTGCACTAGCTCGTGTTGAAGAAACTGCTATATCTGTCAAATCAGTGATTAGAATTGTGTGGTACTATTTCATTTGAAAGCTTATAGAATTGTCCTTCGGATGTTTCGATAAAATACTTTTGAATTAACTAAATTTGAATATTCCGCTATTGCATAATGGAAGGACTGTCTTACTTTTGATTTTAACAGTATCTCTAGCATAGGATGGTTATATAAGACTGACTAAATGATTTCTTATTTCATTGTTTTCTTTAATACATAAAACACAATATCCGGCAAATCTCCTTCACGAGTGCGAACTTATCGGTTAGCCTTAGACCTTACTTTACATGTAGTCAAATCGAAAGATCCCAGCAAATTAGCACCGTCCTGCTGCAACCACATATTATTCAAGTCCACGCCATCCAATTTGGGCCATAAAAGATTTTTGTTATCATATCACATCCACAGCACCATTTTTGAAAAA
Organism: Nephrotoma guestfalica; assembly: GCA_963691935.1. Classification (NCBI taxonomy): domain Eukaryota; kingdom Metazoa; phylum Arthropoda; class Insecta; order Diptera; family Tipulidae; genus Nephrotoma; species Nephrotoma guestfalica. Next base: position 291,682,005 of record OY829914.1, on the reverse strand, counting down.
ATGCGTTCCGATGATTCCACCAACCAAAAGCCGAGCTTCACAGTGTCTCGTTTTCGATGTATAGGTTTTTTTAAATGATACGTGGATTTTCAGAATTCCAAATGCGGCAGTTTTGCTTATTACAGTATCCGTTTAAATGGAAATGTGCCTTATAGGTTTTATGATTATTTTTTAAATCAGCATCACATTGTTGTTCAATCCATTGCATTTAACTAGCAAATATATGCGCGACAAAGATCCACTAAGGCTTCAGTTCTAATTGAATGTTATAGACTGTAACAATACATCTTTTTTTAAATGCAATATTTTCGAACGATTGTTTTCCCAAGCACAATAGATTAACCAAGACTTGGTAACCTTGTCCAGTGCTTATTGACTAAAATGATCAGTTTTTATCTTTAAAATCCGAGACACAATTCAAGACGTACGGTTCTTGTTAACTGAACGACGTTCAATCGGTTTTTTAATTTTTATTGTTGTTGTCTGTAAAATGGTAAAATTCCAGTGTATCCGCCGATGTGTATGTATCAATCGGCGTTTATTTTCTGAATGTAGATTGGCCGGTTATGTAATATTTTTTGTCCAAAAAATTGAGACACCATTCATATATTGTGTAGTGTTTTGAAACTACATGAACACTCGGTTATTCTAGAAAGAGCCAATACTAATATGTAAATTAATGTAGTAAGTAAAGTAAAATTATGTGTTAAAGAAGGATTTCTCTAACTTTCTACCCTGGAAATTGGTGAAATTACATTATCCAAATATATCTTGGTGCTGGCACGTCTTTGCTCAAAAAGATCATTTTTATTGCATCCAGAAAATGCTTCGGTTGATAAGCTAGCTAGCTTGATACAATTTCTACTTAGGCTTAGGACTAAACAGTTTGGGAATCCGTTTCGAATGGCAATTCGATTTGAATGATAAATTCCATTCGAACATGGTTTGGTATTTGTGAATTCGAGCGAACATAAAAATGTACACTTATCAGCAAGAGAAATTTGTTTTATACCGGATACCTTTACGAAAAATGTAAGCGTTTTAAAATTTTGACGATTTTGTATTTTTTTGCAAACATTAATACACATTAATTATTATTTGATTTGAAGTTTATATTTTTATTATTAGTAAAATAAAAAATAATCACATAAAAATGATTTCGGAGCTATTTTACTGTTAAAAATTGTAAATTAAAATTTTTTATTTATCACAGCCGTGTTTTTTTTCCTTTTGTATTGTAATTTTAGTTTTGTGTATGTATAGTTACAAATTAATTCCTTCATGAACGAACTCTACTGGTTGACCATGATCCTCTTACCACTGGTTAGTCATAATGGACCACTACAACAGTCTAAACCAACTTTCTAAAACTGAAGAATTAATTTTACTCTTTTTAGGTACACTCTCTAAGATTTCAGTCTGAGCTTTTAGGTAGTTGTTATTGATACAAAACTCATTTGAATAACTCATTGATAAATGTTTGCCCTCTACGATCCAGTACTAAAAGTAGAAATGCACCACAAGGTAAATACATATGATATTATTATCTTTCTATTATCAATCTTGGTGACATTGAAATTTGCTGACAATATTTATGAATTTTGTTTTTCGTGAGGCGCAATCGACGTTCAATTCGACCTCTTACTCTCACTAGCGCTATTTGATCGAGAAATGGAATTCGTGGTAAGGCGGCTCTTTTGGATATAACTGTTAACCGTGAATTTCATAAAATTCTACGTCAAGAAATCTCAGAATGGCTGGCTACACGTGAATAATCTGATCACAACAGAAATGTATGCACTGCCTAACTCTTCTATAAGTGATTTCGAGTCTTTGAAAAGGATGGCATTCATAATTTGCGCTTTGTTTCTTCGGCCTGTTTGGTTAGTGGTTCTAGGAGGATGAGAAATTGGTCATTTGTTTTAAATCTGAATTTAAAAATGTTGGCCTATTCTACCAAATTTTGTATACCTCCAATTCCTTCGGGCTTAAACCCTTTGTCACACAATCTAGTGAATTAGTCGTTGGCATAATATGCGGTCAACTGAACTGGAATAGTAAGGACCCGCTAAAATTCCTTAAACATTCTAAATAGGGGATGGGGATCGTTTAGATCTGACCGGGCAATGAAATAATGGTACATCATTACAGTCACAAAATCCATGTTATTAAGGGCCTTCTTTGCTGGTCACAGCCATGGAAGTAAGGAAAGGGTTCATAAATTAATTGACTCACTTGTGATAGTATGATGCTGTAAGCAGACTGTTGATAAGGATAGTCAGATCAATCAAACTATGCGAATTATATCAAGAAACAATTATTGTCATTTTTTTTTCATGTACGAGTGAAAAATTATGAAGTACATTTATAAGTACGCCGTATACATCACTTACATAATTACGTATCGAGAATTTTCTGCAACAAAAATTGGTTCCGCGCATGAGACGCCAAAAATGAATTATTTTATAGACAATTAAATTTTGTAGTATAGGAAATGACACAGATATAAAATGTCTCGCAATCTGAATTCGAAAATTTTCCTTGGTAAAATTAAAAATGAGCAAAGTTATTTTTAAAAATAATAGAATTCTAGTGAAAATAGAAACGAAAACTACGGAAAAATTAAAATATGGATTCCAAGGTATGGTTACAAACTAATGCACACACAAACATTAATAAATAAATAATTTCTACCCAGACCTCGCGGTATTCTACACAAATTAGTGCTGGTCGTACGAAAAATAATAAAATCTCGCCCACTTCTGACGTAACAACACCATATTTCAAATATTCATATTAAATTTATCTATCTACGAAAGATTGGAAACATCTTGAAAAATTTTTACTTTGTTATTTTTCTCTCGATTTTACGTATAGCAGCGGCGAGATGCCAAAAAAATTAATTTAATTTATTAAATTTTTTTTGGTCGGTCGAATAAAAAAATGTCTAACAATACGAATTTATTGTAAAAAAGATAGTTTGTATTAGACTTGTCTGCGCGAAAATTATGTTTTAATATCCGGTCATTTTTTATTATGGACCAGCAGATTATAAGGATAAGACCAAAATACATAAACATGAGGGCATTGTTATAGTCGACCAGAAACAGAAACATTTAATTGTTGCATGTGGTACATCAGATGATAGGCGGATTATTTTGATTTGCGTATGACCTAATGAATGTGTCTTCGTATGTTTATTTAAACATGCGATCTTGTCTCATTGCCAACATTCATTATTTGCGCGATGTGAGGCAGTCTAAAGTTTGTATGCGATTTATTTTCTTTGCATGTGGTGGCAATATATCTTTTTCAAAAAACTGTTTTATGGATGAAGTTAGCGCCAAAATCTGTACGAGGGAAATTCTGAATGAATAGTTGTCAGTACAAGACAGGTGTGATACTGGATGGTTTTGATAAATTGGCAGTCATTTTATTTTTGTAAGTACATGGTTTGTAATTGTAACGTATTTGTCTGGCGTCATCCGAAATATTTAAGTCTCATACTATTTGTATTTAAGTACGTTACGTTTTGGTCTGATTAGTAACGGGACGATTAAAAATAGGGTTGCATATAACTATTCGCAGCTTTGTGTAATATCTCTTATTTAAAATAATCTAAAACGTTTCATTTCAGAACTCAAATCCTAGTGTGTCCCTACATTGCACTATACATATATCTGAATAAATGTTCGAAAATTTCTTTTTTTAACATAGCCGACAAAATAGGCCATAATGTGGATTATCCTTCCTATATTCCTTGGGTAAGGTAGGTCTAAATTATAAGAAGGCGGTTGGGCCTAACCAACTGTTCGAATGAAACTGGTTCGTTAATATATATAGGGTGGCTGACACGAAACGCCTCAGAATCTTTATTTTTTGATAAATTTTATTGAATCAAAGTAAAAAATGTTTACAAATATTTAAATTTTCGTTTTGCATTAGTTTTCGATTTAACCACCCTTAGTCGCGATTATGGCATTCAAACGGCCGACAAAGCTATTGCATGCAGCACAAAAGTGGCTCTGCGGTATTTTGGCCCATTCCCGGCGAAGCGCTTGCTTGAGATGATCGACACTTTGGTATTTTTGTCCCAACCTCGCTCTTCAAAATACCCCAAACCGAGAAATCTAGCGGATTTGCATCCGGTGAATTTGGTGGCCATTGGGCAGTGGAAATGAACCGCGGAACGTTGTTTCTCAGCCAATCTTGATTGACACGCGCTTTATGACTCGGCGCCGAGTCCTGTTGAAATGTCCAGGCTCTGCGGCCGAAATGTTTTTACGCCCAAGGCTTCAACGCTCCCTCCAACACATGATCCCGATAAATTTGAGCATTTATCTTGATGACACGGCTTTCGGCCGTTACGGGGGCCCAAACCATCACTATCGGCGGCACTTGGTTTCGAGTGGCAATCCGTTGGTCCAAATTTTCAGTAGAACGACCGGGCAAGTAAATCCGGTCGTTTTGCTTGTTCACATATTGCTCAATAACGAACGGTGACTCATCGGATAAAACCAAATTCGTCAAATCGCCACTTTCGTGCAACCGTAACGACACCTTTGCTTTTTCCACTCTATCTTATTTTGAGCATCGGTGAGACCATGTGTTTTATGGAATTTCAAGGCCTTTAGTCCAATCCAAGATGATCTTTCAATATGTGCTGCATCCATTCGAGCGAAATGTTAGCCTCACGAGCCATTTTTGTGCCGCTATGGCGCGGATTCCGAGCCAATTTGGCCTTCACCTTCCGATTGATATCCGACGATGTTGCAGTGCGTTTCGGTCCACCACCATGGCGTTTTGCAATACTGCCAGTATCGTTATAACGATTTATGGTGCGATACACAAACATTTTATTCACATGCAGATGTTTTAACTGGTTAACAATCTGCGGCTATGGTTTTCCAGCCAAATATAGAGCAATCACACTATTACGCTTGAATTACATTGCGGATAACTTTTTTCTGAATATTTCCCACTATAATGCTTTTGTAAACAATGGAATGAACTATCATTAGTGTAAATTTGAGCGCGCTATCATCACTGGTTTGCCAGCAATGACAGTCTGAAGCTGGTAACACTTCGTGTCAGTCACCTGGTACACTGTCTCCTAAATGTAAATCATTTAAAGATAAGAAAGATCCGGCTTGCCGTCGACATGGCAAGTTGTATTTTAATATTCCGCCATAAACTAGTAAAGGAAGTGACATAAGAGGCCAGTAACTTATTTCTCGATTTATACTGCCACGATTAGAAAATAATATTTAATCACCAGCGTCATTGGTCGAACACGGCGAATTGCCGTAATATTAATTTTTTATTTCAATTACTTTTATATATCCATACATACAACAAAAAATGTTTCTTCTACATACAACAATAAAAGTTAGATTGATTGTTGCATTTAAGGAATACTGAAAAAATTACATTTTCAGCGAGATATTAATTTAGGTTTTGTGTACAATTTTCATCATCAAGTTTAATTATACATAAATTGATTTTTAGGATTTTTTTTGAAACGAATGATAACGTTCAAAAATAAATTACCTGTGCTGGTATAAATTCTGCTACAATAAAATATGTACTCGATTAAGTTTCTCGTGATATATAATTTAATTTTAAATGTTTTATCGCACTACACATTTGTAAAAATAAATAGTATAACAAGCTCTTATACTCGTACCTATAAGCAAAAATTTGTTCATAGCAGTTTGAAGAATTAGAGTCAGGTGATTCTGGTAGCCAATTAATGAATTAAATTTGGCCATTTTTGGTTTAATATTTCCATTACGTCACTAGTGTGTTGAAGCTGCATCTTCTGTTGTCGCGGAAGCAAATTTAAAATGTTATCAAAATATTGCTTTTATTGAACTTCTGAAAATACCCAATTTTTGTTAAAATTTCGTTTAAAACAGTGGGATAATTTTCTGGAAACTAGCTTTAAGAATGATAAATTTGTCTGACCATTTACAGCTTTAGCTTTGATGAAAGAACTTCTCAATGGACAGAAGATTAGTTGAAATTAAACTTGTTTCCTTTTCATTTGACAGCTTTTTTGATCATTAGCTACCAGACGACTTAAATTAATTTCGACAAAAGCAGGTCACAAGAAAGTTCATTAGAAAGGCAAAGCATGGTCTATCGTTTCGAACTCATTACAAATATTGGATCCACGTTCTAAAAAAACCGCCTTTTCCTTAAAATTATGCTAAGAAACAGAAAATAATTACGTTTTTATTCATTTTGCTTAATTTCGCAGTTCTTTACCTCTCAGAAATGCGTGGTTAACTGTGTGTTTATACTTGCGGAAATAAAAATTGACGCACTCGCTTCCGCACTCTAAACCAATCAAATTTCGTGAAATACTTTATGCGTATAATTCCTACTAGTTCCACACTCGAGTTGAAATATTTTTAACTTTGTTGTTGATTTAATACATTAAGTACGATTCTGCAGAATTTTTTCCTCAATCGCTTCCGCAAGTATAAACGCACAGTAAAATTTTAGATTTCTAGTTATAAGAAAGTGGTAGAAAATGACCTATATGCGACTATATCCATAGTACAGTAAATACAAGCTAAAAATGAACGAAGGCAGAATACTACTAGCTGGTCAAACGTGGACTGGTCGCTTGCTATGCCATCTCTCCACCGAGCAGGCTGTCAGTGTTGGGGTCATACTATCGTTTCCGTTGTTTGTCGGTCTTCTGGAGGTGGATTCTAACAATTTTACAACACCTTGTAAAATATATCAGTGCTGTCAAATGACGATTTAGTTATGCGATTTAAGAAGGATTTAGTTATGCGATTGTTCCATAACTTTTTATAGATTGCCACAAAAGCATGAATCTTCGAATTATTTAAATTTCAGGCTATTTAAAAAGTCACGTAAAAATATTATTTGATCAGAATCTAGCCCCAGGCTTCAACTTCATTTCTACCAATTCAAATTGAAATCATTCTCTTTTAATAAGTTTTAATTGCTTGAATCCATTTAGTTTTGTGCATCTAAATCCATGCAATGGATTTTATTTATTTGCAATAATATCACAAAAAAAATATTTTTTACTACTCAATAAAAAGTAACAACTGTTTTTATATTTTAACGATTTCAACGATTGAAGTGATAAATTTTATGTTGAGATATAAAATCCCGCCCCTAGCCTCAATATTAGCAATTAATGATGGACTTTGGCTCTCATAACAATCGGTGCAAGTTGGTAGCTGATTTATCAGAGGTTTTTAAATCGTTATTAGCTGGCATGTTAAAACCGTTTTGTTTTCTTCTTTTTTACTCAATATCCCAATAAACTCACTCCGCCATAAAAAGTAAGAATTTTTGCATGGCAAAATCCTACATTCTTATTACTCATCCACATGAAAAATCGAAATTCATACCAAACAATATTAAATTCCTTTAAAAATATGACCCCAACTAATTCGAAATTATGGAAATTTTTAACCGCTCATAAATAGATTAGTTTACATTTATGAACTACAAAGTGGATGATTCAATACGTCGTTATATTTATAAAGAGTGTTTTTTTTAGAGGTTCACATCTTGTAAGTTGCTGACATTTGCTTTGTCATTAGTTTGATTTGCCATTTCATAATGAATAGACTCACGCCAGAGCAACGCTTGCAAATTGTTGAAATATTTCTCAAAATTATGGTTCTGTTCACTAAACTCAGTGCATTACGTCCATTTTACGGTCGTCATAATAGTTCATCAGAGCGGGTAATTCGGTTAACTATGGATCGTTTTCGCACCACGTATGCTTTAAATGATAATACGCATCCAGTAAGACGTTAAACAATGCGTATCGAACAAGCGATAGACGCTGTACAGCGTAGCATTGAGGAAGACCAGATCAATCAATTCGACGTCGTTCTCAGCAACTGGAGGTGTGTCCATCCACTTTATGGAAGATTTTATCTAAGGATCTTAGTTTACGTGCTTACAAAATTCAATTTGTGCGGGAATTAAAGTCATCTGACCATTGCAAACGCCACCAATTCAGCCAATGGGCTGAAGCACAAATTTATATTGATGTTGATTTTTAAAACAAAATTTTGTTCAGCGATGAAGCTCACTTTGAATGGATACGTTAATAAACAGAATTGTCAGATTTGAAGTGAAGATAATCCACAAGCCTTTGCCAAACCCCCTTAACTTCCAGAGAAAATCACTGTTTGGTTTATAGGCCGGCGGAATCATTAATCCATATGTTTTCAAAAATAATGATTGGCGGAATATTACAGTCAACGGTGAACGGTATAGAGACATGATTTCTAACTTTTGTGTACCCCAATTGGCTAGCATAAATCATGCTTATATGTGGTTCGAACAGGACGGTGCCACATGCCACACAGCGCGGGATTCAATTATTTTACTCAAAGAAAAATTTGATGAAAGACTAATTTCATGTAATGATCCTGTTAATTAATTGGCCATCGAGATCGTGTGATCTAACTCCATTAGATTACTTTCTTTGGTAAGTTGTAATTTGTTAAGTCACTTGTCTACGCCGATAAACCAGAGACGATTGAACACTTGGAACACAACATTCGGCGAGCTATTAACGAGATACGGTCGCAATTGCTGCGAAGAGTGATCGAAAATTGGAATTCCAGATTATGCCAAGTATGCGCCATCCGCGGCGGCGACATGGCCGAAATCATATTCAAGCATTAATGATTAATGGAATAAAATTATCTATCCAATAAAGCTAGTTTGACTGATATTCAAAATATTTTCCTCTGTTCTATTTTAATTTAAAAATGTGAACCTTTAAAAAACACCCTTTATAACTGGAAAATTGGTAAAATTTAAATTTTCGTTTTATTATTCTTATCTCAAATAATTTTGCCGTCATTCAAGAAATCAAAACTAAAATTTGTAAAGTGAGAGAATCTTTATTATCACTGTAAAACCAACGGCTAAATATATTAGCTCATAGTACCAAACAAAATGTACTGTCATGACAATTTGGAATGAAATTGAAATCGCCCCTGCTACATTAAAGCAAATATTCTACATTCAATTATTTAATTAAATCAAAAATGATTTATAATCACGTCACCACATCATCAATCCAAAAATAATTCTTTCGCACTTCATTTAGAACATCATCCTACCACAAAATTGGTTTGTGTGCTACTACATGCAACTTCAGTTTCGTTCGTGTAATTAAACATTAAAACTGTTCCATTTACATTAAATGGCCTCACTGACCACAAAATCAATAAACAATTAATATTTGTTTATAGAATAAATCGTGAAGTGATAAAATTTATGTGCATTGCTATTTTTATAAAATGTATAAAAAAATGGAGCAATTTTAACGTTTATTGTAATATTTTTGATACAGACGAGTTTAGCTGTTGGTCTCGATGTGTTAAAATTGATTTTATTTAAATTTTTATTGTTTGAAAGTGTTATATTTTATGTTTTATGTATTACGTCTGGACTATGCTATCAATATTTACATTAATTGATTCAACGAATCATTCCTAATCGGGAGGTTGCTAACTCAATTTTGATCCAACAACAAATTTTAATTGAAACTAAATTAATGGAAACGAATAAATTAAAATCAATTTTCTTTCTTGTGCTAACATATTAAAATTTCCTTTTGTGTATTTCTTTTCATTCCATTTCTTTGTTGAAATACATTACATTTTTATTTATTTATATTGTTAAATATTCAGACTATAAAATTTGCAATGAATTTGATTGGTCGGTCAAATAAATGTATAATAAGTATTAAAATGGCAAAACATAATAATGCGTATTGTAATCTAATTCGTTTAGTTGAATTTAGAATAATGCACCTGCAAACTTTAGAAACGAAGCAAATAATTTTTTTTCCAATTGAACTTTGAAAACTATGAACACCACCATTATACAAATGCAGTCACTCTGAGGTCATCAAATTTAAAAACAATTTATCTTAAAAATTAAATTAAATCGTTTATAAAAAAAAATTAAATGTCTAACTTCCTAGACACATATGAGTAGTTCACACTTTAGACTAAATACAGTGTCATCCGAAGATGATTTAATTCCGTATAGGAATCTAGATGAATTTTTATACTGGGTAGATAATTGGATTTTATTTTTAGAATTTGTTATTGTGTCTTGTAGGTGGTTGTTAATGAAATTCGATTGAGTTTTTTTAATAATAATAAAATGTACTAAAATAACAAAAAGACTTTAGAACATTTCTTAATTATTTATTTGCGTTCCCAGAAGATGAAATCTACAATAATAAAAACGATTGTTTTGTACGTCAGAGTCGAGTTCGTAAAACCATCTGGATTTATTAAAAAATATTTTGCTGGCTTTCGTAATTTAGGGATTGTTTATGTTCATAAAATTTCGAATACATTCTTGTGGATAGTAGATTTCAACTTAAACGGGTTAATGTTTAGGTTTTTCGTTTTGGGTATAGATGTTTTATGTGATGGAGAAAAACAGATGAACATTTGGGAAATTTCTTTATATAAATATTTATGTTATAGTTTTCTATATTTATTACATGAAAAGTGTTTTACTCAATTTTTTATAGACCGTCTCATATATAAAATGAGTATATCGTTAGTAATTTTGCAGTCTATGAAGGACAAAATTACGCATTGCAAAAATATTTAGAATTAAAGTTTTTTGGCATTGAACTTATTTTTATTGACTTAATAAAAATTTTGATTTAGTTTACTAGAATAGTATCCCCCTCTTATCATATTAAAGTAGTTGATATATCGTGTTTCTAGTGGTATGGTTTTTGTTACTATTAGTTAGTGTAACTGAATAAAATAAACGTTATTTAGACGGTACTTCGTTTATATTGATCGAGAATGTTTTGGTTATTTAATCGACGCTGTTTTTTAACATTCATATTGGGAGTTAACAGCTATTTAACAGTTATTTAATGTCCGGTTTTTTCTGAAAATCGTCTTAAACGAAAATAATTATTTCAGTCGATCTATTACTTGTCAGTAATTTATCAGTAAGTTACTTTGTAATTCATATCATTTTAACTCCAGTATATCGATTTTGTCCCAAAATGTGTGAAACAAAATGAGTGTAACCGGAAAGATATGTAGTAGTATTTGTGTTTGTGTTAGAGATATGCATTTAAAATAAATTTATTAATAAAACTTTAAAAAAAAATGTAATAAACATAAAATATATTACCATGCTAGACACTCCACAGTTCGAGAGCAGACGTAATGTGTTAAGAAAAGGAAATAAGCACCATAACAATTAAACCGATTCACCCGGATCGCGTTATTTTGGTACTGTCCATTATAAAAATGACACAAGTACGAACAAAAGAAAAAAACAAAGTCATAATTGTGTATTATACACTGTATACGTATTCGATTCTTTTGCTTCACTCATTTTAAATGAGTAACTCACGGGACAAAATCGATATACAGATATTTTTTGAAATCTGTTTCTTACGAATGTAATATTTTATCGTCCAATGGTTAAGTCGATTGATATTTACTTTTTTTATAGAAAAATACAATTTAAAAATTAAACACTTTGGATCGAAGAATATATTTTATTAATCCATTAAACTTTTCTCTTGCGTATTTAATAAATTCTGGAGCCTACTAGTTCTCCTGATAAGTACATTTAATTATTTCTGTAAACATCAAAACTCAGATAGATTTGGTTGGGCAAAAAGATTTAAATAAATAAACAGATAACATTTTTCTCGTTTGAATTGATCAAAAAAAAATATTTTTTGCGGTACTTTGCGAAATTCATAATATTTTGGCATTTGCTAATTTATTTGCTTTAAAAAATGTAGGACTGTCTAATATAAAAATTCTGATTTAACATAGGTTTCAAAATACTTTTACCTGGAAAGGGATGTTTTAAAAAATGTATTTCAATATTTTTGTCACATTTGAATCCATTATAACACACGTTCTGTGTGAGATTTCTGATAAGAATTGTGTGTGATAAATCTGAGATAAATCTTATATGAGATGCCTGAGAAAAATGTATGTGTTTATGTGGACAGATCGTCACCTCGTACTTAAATTTTATAAACGCATTTTTAACGTTTTTGAGTTAGTAGTGCCATTTTACTTAAAAAACGAGAATTTTCGATTGGTATTTTCAAAATGTTCATATCTCAATCCTATTGAAAGATATCAGTATGCCAAGTGGTACATATGCTTAATGTGCATGTCCACACTAGGGTAACTTGAATCCGATAAATTCATTTCTTTCTCCCTTACCTATAAAACCGTTTTTTTTGCGCCGCAATAAAGCCGATTTTGCAGGTAAAGGGGGATAAAACGAAGAAGTTGGTAATACAAAAATAGTACTTATATGTTACATTAACTAATCATACTGGAATGACATAATTTACTATCAAATTTTAGTTAAAATTAGAAAAATACTTAAGTGACTTCAATACTTTGAATGATACAAACATACAACAAATTTTTATTAATATTTCTCTGACATTATTGATTCATTAATTATCCAAAATTAAATTCTTAAATTCGTGAAAAACTAAAATACTGATACATACCACCATACAAATAAAAAATAATTTAGTCTCTTTGTGTCGTATCTGTTTTTTAAGTATCCAGTTAGCTAAATTAAGGTATTTGTTGTTTAAAAGTCGGTGCCGGCAGAAAAATTGTTTAAAAGTCGGTGCCGGCAGGGCTAATTCGGTATAATTTTCTAGTAATTGAATTAGTCCTCATTCTCTCGCAAGTTTTCCGCCGAAATTAATTTATTTTAATTATAAATTAATTTCAGGACACTCTTTCTGACACGGCGCTGAGTAAATTCGGACCCCGATAACGTTTAGCTTTCCCATATATTTGGCTTATTCTGTTTTTCACATTTTGATATATAAGTTCATACAATAGCAAACTGGCTACAGTAGTCTAAACTGAAAATGAATTGGATTAAATTATTATTTTAAAATAAAGCAACCATCTGTTTTAGAATGGTGTGATACAGCTATTAAATGACGTAAATCTAACTCTTGTAGTAGTCTCTTATAGTAACTCTTGTCTAGTATATCTATGTAAAACAAGCATTTTGTAAACCTCTTTAACTTATGAGAAAATAATTCCAAAGTCCCCCTTCCATTAAATAAAATAAGCTTACAAAAGAGAAAAAAATATAAACTTGGCCCGTTCGTCCTAACAATATAATTATGGTTCAAGGCTGCTCAAACAAAATGGTAAAATAAAATCCCCGTCAGTATTGATTTTATTTAGAGGTTAACAAAGCAAATTCGGTAAATGCCAAGTTGACTAAATAATAATTAGAGGAAATATCAAGCCGGCCACATCGCGATAAAACTCAAAAGGTTTTTTAAATGAAATCCTTGGCAACACTTGACATGCTTAATTAAGATGCAATGTAACGTGACGTCTTTAATTAAAAAAATAAAATTATTTCCGGTTTTCTAAAACGATAAATTTCATTGGCAAAGAGATGAAAAAACTGCATTTTCTAGATTAATAAATTCGATAAAATATATGTTGCAAGTATGTGCTGGGTATAACTTATCGCTACCGGAAATTTACACATGGAGGCATGATATAATATACAACACACACGTATGTTCAACACTATTTATACAAAAGATTTATCGATGTTTTAAATACGCATTGATGTCCTTTTGGGAATTCATCACAACATTTTTGTTTTTATTTTAATCAAAGCACATCCGGATTATTTGTTTTATTATTAGTAATACATTATACGTGTGCTTCTATCCTAAATGGATCAAATTTCGTTTTGGAATTTTTTTTTATTTCGTCTAATATTTTTAGATAAACAGAAATTTATATTTAAGTCATTAACCTAGTTGTGTTTGCTTCTCTATAATACACTCGTGTATGTAAGTGACATGTTTGTTTTAAATTTGTTTTCGACTAAAAAGCAAAAAAGATCGTGTAAAGTTTACGGAGAAATGGTGTCTCAGAATAGATGGATATGTTGGACAAGATTTAAGTGCATGTCACGAACCGTTTAAATTAAAATAAATTTCCAGATCTAAAATTAGGGGTAGATTATGGTGTAATTTGAATTTTATAAAAATGAAATATTAATTGATTTTCTTGATGGAAAAATGAGCGTGAACCGTAAATTAATTGCTCCAGAATTCTACTTTTACATCACAATATGTGATGATTTTTCTTAATAGCGATCGTAAAATGCTGAAATATCTTTAATCTCTTCGTAAATTAGTACTATGGAATTAAAATTTAATGCCCATATCAAAACGCCTACGACGGATTCGTTTCTCTTCTTTATTTACAAGACGAGTACATTTGTTCCATTCGATTATTATTATTTATTAGGTATGATAAATTGTTTGATATCGTAATTGGTTCCCTCCAAATTACTGGGTCACAGTGTTATTACTCATTCAACTAAAATAATCCATTCTAGTAACACATTTCTATAAATCCAATATTAAGTAATCTATCATTATGTCAAGGAAAACCAAATTCTTTTCGAGACCTGTTATTTTGTGTTTCAAGAAAGACACGTGGCGCTAATAATATCCCTTTTCGGCGATTTTTTCAACTCGATTTCGTTTTGGTAAAATATAAATACTTTTTGTCACGTTAGATATTTTAATTTTAGTTTTCAAAGTAAAGCAAAGAAATTATACGCAAACATTAAAATTATGTCCAGAAATACACGAGTAACTCGTTTATTTAATTTTCCAAAAATAATCTTAAACTTATTTTTTCCTTCTTGTACCCGTATTAAGAAGAGTGTATGGTACTTTATATTTTTAACATAAAAAAATAACGAATGATATGATTTTTCTCTTATGCTGCTGACTAAAGTGAAAAGAATTTTGTAGAATGAGACTTAGAAAATCTTAACACTTTGTATATTTTGTTTACATTTTAGTAATGTATTGCTTTAATCAATTATGTCCGCAAAGGGTTTAATTAAATCAATAAATCTAAATAGAATACATGAAAAGAAAAATCGATTAACATTTTTTACAATTTTATGGTAATTAATGGTAATACACAGGCCATTTTCTTCGGGTAAACATCTGTTGCCCATTTTTTTTAAATTAAGAGAGATAACCTAATTTTTCTTTTAAAATTTTTCGATCTAATTATGATAGACAAATCCCATTTTACGAGATCATCAATTATCTTATTCTTGTACATAATGTAGAAGATTTGTTTGAAAAAAAACTTTAATATTATGTCAGTTTGCAAATTATTAACAAAATGTAAAAGTAATTAAAAAATTAATTTATGATCGCTTAAGCGTAGCTCGTCTAAATAAATTTCTATTAGCCGATGATCAAAGAAATGTCATAAACTTATTTAATGAGTTAATTAAAATTTATTGTAGTGCAATCGTATTTTATGTTTTAATATATTGGTTTTTTTGGTTGGATCTGTTTATTTTAAACCAATAAATTAAAATTGAATCTATGTGTTGGGGTGAAATTCGTGTCCAGTTTTATAAAAGGAATTAAGTTTTATCGAGGGATTTTGTAAACGGTGCAGTAAATTTCTAGTTCTAGTTTCTAATTTTTAAATTTTATTTCTGCGTGCTTACTAAATAATCTATGTTAAATATCGGGAACGTGTAGTTTGTTAAGCCTAATTTCGCTCTTTTGTAATTATATGGGTTTGTGATAAAGAATTAACAAGAGGGAAAACAATAAGATATATCAACAGCTTATGATTGAATTCTCATTTTGATAAATTTATTAATCTACAGACACATTTAACAAATACATATGGATGAATTTCTCTTACCTACATTTTAAAACAAATTGTCATAGAAAGAGTCAAACGGAGAAATAAGATAGGAGGGTTGTTCGGATAATTTCAAACCTAAGTTGAGTACTTTGTGCCTAAGTAGCAAAAAATCGTATTTTCAGTCCAATTATATGCCTTTAATGAAATTTAGCCAAGGTTATGTTCTGATTTATTGAAATTGATCGGATCTATTCTTCTTTAATTTAAGAATCGCCAAATTGAATAGTAGAGTATTGAAATATTTTTTGAACCGGCTAAACCCACTCGTTGGTTGGGTGATTGATTTTAAATGTAGAAGAACTAACCAGCACAAATGATAATCAGGAATGCTGGTCCAAATGTCGCCACCACTCCGGAAATAATTCATAAGTTCATAAAATAGTACAGGCGAACTGATGAATGAAGATGCTCGAAATAGTTCGTCATAATCGTCAATTAAAATGTTTGCCATGTGAATGCCGCGTTTCTGTTTTGCTTAGAAGAGTTTCGGTGTTATCCAAAAAATTTGCATATTCGATTTATACCTGTTAATTTAACAGTAAACCAATGAATAATTGCTAAAATGAGGTTCTGCATCAAAGAAAAACAAAACGATTCCTTTAGTTGGGAGAGTGATTTCATATATTATTTTGGAGCTCGCTGTAGGTACGGTTTTTCTTGACTACCCAACAAAAATAAAACACAATCTATTGCGATAGCTAAATTTGATGAATTGAAACTTTAATTAGTTGCTCATCTCACTTATTCTCCATATACATATGTATGTCAACTGACTATCACTTACCAAATTTAGAAAAGTGGTTTGGTGGTCAGTAATTGTCCATAAATAATAAGCTTATGTAGACCTCCTCCCCCTCCTCCTCCCCTCCTCCCCCCTCCTCCTCCCCTCCTCCTCCCCCTCCTCCTCCCCCTCCTCCTCCCCCTCCTCCTCCCCCTCCTCCTCCCCCTCCTCCTCCCCCTCCTCCTCCCCCATTTGCATAAATTTAGAAAAGCATGTTCGAATCTCGTTAACTCTGAATACCTTAATGCATATCAAGATTTTCAAGTTGACCTAATAAACTTTTGTTTTATCTTTTACTATATAATCAGTGAATTGGTACATTAGTATATTTCAGTATTGCATGAAATGCACAATATAACTCCAGTTAGCGTTAATCGAATCACAACAATACTTATACTCAATCAACTTCCCACCTATCCACCTTTGATGGTCTAATTTCTGGACCGCGGATAAATTTTAATAATTTGACTCTACCATATCTCTATACCTGAAAGAAGATCATCACATTAAAGGATGATATTTCTCCTTATCTAATGCAATAACTCTACTAGTAAGGGTGATTTTTTAAGCCTTTCATTTATAATATTTAAAAAAAAACGAAAATTTGCAAAAATATATGAAATTTTTATTTGAATCGATAAATCAATGTTTGTCATTTACTTTTTAAAGATTATTTCATGTAAATGTTGGCCACGGCTACGGTCCAAGCGAGATGTGCGATGTTTCACCAGTTTTTCGAGCATTTCGTCTGTTATCTCGCTAATGGCACGTTTAATGTTGACTTCCAATTCTCCAATTGTTGTTGGTTTATTGGCATAGACGAGACGTAGCTCCATAAACAATATAGTCAAGAGGCATCAAATCGCAAGATCTATGCGGCCAATTTACCGGACCGAAACGTGAGATAAATTGCTCATCATGCATCATCATATTTCTCAATAAGTCCATGGTTTCACGTGCTGTGTTGCATGTGACGAGGTCTTGCTGTGAAACCACACATAACCAGATTCAAGTTCAAGCATTTTGGGCAAATAAGCCCGAAATCATCGAACGATAGCGAGCGCCATTGACGGTCTCGTTGGGCCATCGTCATCTTTGAAAAAAATGCGGACCGATGATTACGCCGGCCCATAAACCGAATCAAACAGTGTGTTTTTCTGGATGCATTGGCAGTTCTTGCGTTGCATGTGGCTACTCGTTATCCCAAATCCGGCAACTTTGCTTATTAACATATCCATTTAACCAAAAATGAGCTTCGTCGCTGAACACAATTTGTTGGTAAAGTTTTTATATACCGACCAAACGACACAGTGGTTAAAGCTTTGGCGTTTGAATCGGGTGGTACTGGGGTCGAATCCCGATAGGGGCAGGATCCAAAGGGAATTTTCATCAACAGATTACGATCTGTGATGAAAGCAACACAACTATGACCCCTTGTCAGAGTGCAAAACTCGTGGGTCGACCCTTCTATGCCAGTGCTATAGGCTGCCACGGAGCTATGTAATATGCTGGTTTTACGAAAATCGGACCTATAGCCAGCCGTACGTCCTCGAATTGACAGCCAACGACGTAAAAGTAAGGACGTGAAAGGCGAACAGTGAAAGAGTTGAGAGGCCCTCGGCCCCAAAACAGATTGCAAAAACAATAAAAAAAAATGATAATTAAATTCAATAATATGTAACGTTGTTCGGGTGTAAAACTTGCCAAGATGAAATGGCAATGCTAACTGAGAACAATTGACTTTAACAGATGTCGCTAATCACGCGTGATGTGTAAGAGCTAAAAAATCACCCTTTATAAAAAAGACTAGTGGTTTATGCAAAGCAACATAGCACCTTTTCACTGGCGCTCGCTACTGAAATTTTAGGATCAATATAGAAGTTGTTTTATTCAAAATACCTATCCTTAGGAACGTGTGAAAATCGGACGTCTGTAACATACTACTTAATTGCGAAGCTGTTCTAGTTTCTCAAGGTTTTGAAAATATTGTTTATCATTTTCATAAGTTTCATAGTTTATCATTGTTTATCATTTTCTAAGTTTTCACTACAAACCGTTGTTTTTCTATATTAAACATGGTTTTCTCAAAGATTCAATGATAACTAATCTCACAAATTTTTTTCAAGTACTGCATATAAAAATGCTAAACGAGGTTGATGTAATAGCCTTAATATTTTAGTAAGCCATTTGACAGAGAGGTAGAAGAATAATTATATTTAGTTTAATTTGAAGGCCTTTGTTTGGCCATAACAATTTTTACTTTCAAACTAGTCTATTTTCACTTCATTCGAAATAGTTATTTTATCGATATCTGATGTACCTCTCACCCCAGCTGCAGCAACCAATTTTTCTGTCAATCAGTGACATCGAACATGTTTTCAAAAAATTGAGTATCTGCTTACGCGGACGCTATCGGAGCAACAACAACAGCAATTATTTTATCTGAACAGAACAGCGAAATGACGGATCTCGAATTCTATACTCTCCGGCCATTACAAACTTAATACATGAAATGATCATAAAAGCTGCAGCAGTTTTTCAAATATTTTTGGGGACGGGAAGTAGTGATTTCGGTCTATAAGATTGTTATCGTGTGCCGGCGTACAAAGTGATCCAGCCCCGAAAATATTTGAAGTTCTCGCATCTGCTGGAAAGTTAGACTTGTAAATACCCCTGTCACTCCAAGCACCTTAAATAAAACGCTGACATTTTATTTTGTTTAAAAAAAAACACACAATCAAACGCGTTTCTGTTTGTCATTTTCGGTTCAAAAGGCAAAAGTTACAATCGTCGAATAAGTAGTGTTTGTATTCTAATTTATCATAGTAAAAGAAAATTATTCATCATATTTGGTGTACTTATCAGTAGTAATAAAATTCAAGTTTGCTTTAATCAAAAGAATTAAGGTTTATATAAATCGAATTTGAATCCAACGATTAAGAAGCTAACTATAAAGAAAAATTTTCTTTTGCTATGGTAAATTCAGATATAAACACTTCTAATTCGGAAACCGGCCTAATATTTTAATTCTCAACAAAATACGGCTAGTATTGCTAATTTTCCTGTGGAATAAAAGTAACAGTACGTTCAAATCAATATTGATGAAGCACTCCAAGTGGTATTAAACGGACATTTTGAGGGAGAAAATAAGAATTATTTTTATGCTGATTTAGGAGAAATTTGTCCAAAGATATAATATGTTTATAAACTGTATACTTGCGAGGATTGCTATTATTTTCTAAATTTTTGTAATATTGGTCAAATATGCTTCTTACCGACCAAACGGCGCAGTTATTAAAGCTTTGGCGTTTGGATCGGAAGGTACCGGGTTCGACTCCCAATAGGGACGGGATGCAAAAGCGATTTTGCATCATCTGATTACGATCGATGATGAAAATGAACACAACTATGACCCCCCTGTCGGAGTGCACAACTCATGGGTCAATCCATCTTCCATGCCAGTAGTATAGGATGGCTTGGAGCTATGCAATGTGCAGGTAGTTGTAAATCGGACCTATAGCCGTACGTCCTCGATTTGGCAGGCAACACGTAAAGTAGGACGTGAAAAGAAAATTACGAAAGAGTTGGGAGTGCTTCGGCCCCAGAACAGATTGCAAAGATTAAATCGAGAAAAAAAATATATGCTTCTTGATCAAAAGGTCGTTGAAAAATTTTAATGCCCAAAAAACGTCTGTAAGCTAATTTTAATAACCCATGGCAATCACACATTCTGACTTAATTAACATAAAATTAAAAAATTCTGGTTCGGGACTTTCTTTTGACAAAACGTGTTAAACCTATTATCTGGATGGTTTTAATATGAACCACCTCTTCATTAATCTCAAACAATAAGAAGCTTCTCGTTTCAATATCCGCCACCAAAAATAAATTTAAATAACTATTTCTTATTGTTCTTTAATTACGATGTAAATTCTAGGTAAACAAAAACCAAGAATTATACCCGAAATTTTCAATAATTTTGTATTCATTGTCAAATAAACGATATCTCATTCTCCGAGTCAAACCCATCTGTGTAATACAATACTCACAATGTAATTTTCATTATTTTTCTAAACGTATTGCGTTTGTAATTTACGATATGAAGAAATCTCGATTTCTTAAAATAAATCTTTGAAGGTTGTGTATATCGTTAAAATATAGAACAATACACGATATAAAATTTATAATTTTATTTTTAATTATTCGTAAATCAATCATTAAATTAACTTCATATATAGTTTAGCATACCAATTTGTTCCTCACCAACGCAGAAATAATTATACATTTAAGTGTTATGTAATTAGGGGTTTGGTTGAGGCATATGTAGGTATAACTATGTAGGCATATTATAATTGTACACATCTGATTATCTTTGGACAACTTCAGCTTAATTTAAATATTTATAATATTTAATCGCGTACTAACGCACATTTAACAATATGTACTAAACGTAATCATTTTCGTCGACGATAAGATTATTTTAAGAAAAACAATAATAAATAAATCTTTGTAAAATATTTATATTCTGATAACATTCCAGTTGAATAAAAAAAATTCGAATGATCTGTTCTTTTCCGACGTTACTACACAGTAAGATAAGACTTTTCTTTATTTTATATGTACGCGACGAGAAAGAGTTCATTGTGGTGTGCGCTTCATGCGATAAAGATGCGTACAAAGTAAATTTTATCGTGTCATGTATTTGGGTGGAACGGAAACAGCAGTTTGAGGTAGATTCAATGTTTATTTAATTTATAAATGTTTTTTTAATAGGTTGTTGAATGATAGAAATTAAAGTTGTTGGTTAGTTTACTTAAGTAAGATAATTTTTTTATAGATGTTCATATTTTATAAACTAAATGTGTATTTCAAATTTTTTAATTATATTTGCGTCACTATCTGAAGTGTTTCTACAAACGATATCTGAATCCATTTGATAGTTGGCAAAGCAATTAATAAATTTCCAATTGATCGGTTTTGTACAGCTTCTATATGAAGGAATTAGTCTATAATACGGTAATTGATTTGGCCATTAAAATTTGATTTTTTAAACCTAATTGAATTTATTTGAAATCTTGCATTAGCGGTTTTATGGTTTGACTGTAGAAATTTTTTATCTAAAAATTTTCTAGAAAATCATGATTAATTTGACTAATTAAAATTATGGAAACTCGCCAGTTGTGAATAATTCGAAAAGCTATTGTTTGTTGTTCCAATTATTTACAAGTATTTACTCATTCAGCAATCACTTAGCTGACTTGCACTAAAAAATCACGTCAGATGACTTGTGTGTTTCGTGTTGGTGCGATTCTTCTTTCTATGTGTACGTAAGGGTGCATTTAAACGCAGTAAGGGTAGCATTTGAGGCCAGTAAGTGCAGTCTAAAATGTTAGCGATCTCTGGTTTTTTAATGATAGGGCGACATATATTGAAATGTTTTTGACATTTAGTGATTTTAAATCATTAAACAAAACACTAAGTATATTTTGACATTAAAACTTAAGGTATATTCGTGTATTTCAAATAAACTAACTTCCGTTGTTGCTAACTGGCTATAAACTGTTTCATGAATTACACTTATCATCTTTTACTTCAACCACCAACATTTTAATATGAGCTATATTTGCAATACTTCACGTCACTTTGATGACGTATGGTAGGTATATAGAAAATAGTTCGATTACATTTAATTCGAAGTGATCTTTCGATTTTATCTGCAAATCGTACCTTCTAAACGTGGTACACTTACTGCGGTTACTTTTTTTTGTTTTTTCATTATATTAATTTATTAGAACTGATTTACAAATCATCTAGTAATTTATCTTTCATCATTTATATTCTTGTTTGGAGGATTGTAGCCCTTTGGCTAGTCTCCTTTACAGTTTTATTATATTTTTAGTAGACCCAGATTTGATCTACTACATCAAGTGGCTTCTTTCAGCACAACCGTCTTACTAGGTGTCACTCATCCAACATTTTGGTGTAGACTAATACGTTGCATATGTTTTCTCGCGTGTTTGCTTATTTCTTCACTGATAAAATCTTTCTTCGGATCTCTATGAAGGTTGGCATTTCTTATGTACAATACCACGGTATATTAACTATTCCATGGTGGACTTTGCTTTGGAATGACCGGATGATATTGACATTGGTTTTCTTTGTACTGCCCCAGAGATCATACAGAGTATGGTATACAGTCCATCAAAACGTCGTGATAAATGATAAAGTGATGATTGTAAAGTCAAAAGAAAATCAGAGAATGTTTAATTTGTAACTCAAGAAACGCCATAAACTGGTTAATTAGAGTAGTTTTTGGGTTTGAACCCACCAGTGGAACGTCATCCCTTTCGAATCTTCTATTCGCATTAAGCTGCAGCTGCATAAGGTCTTCTGCGCAGCATCATAACACACAAAAAAATATTGTGTATA
This sequence comes from Nephrotoma guestfalica, assembly GCA_963691935.1. Taxonomy (NCBI): domain Eukaryota; kingdom Metazoa; phylum Arthropoda; class Insecta; order Diptera; family Tipulidae; genus Nephrotoma; species Nephrotoma guestfalica. The sequence goes on along the minus strand of OY829914.1, from coordinate 291,658,998 downwards.
AATCAGCGTTGCGCGACAGATTTTTTTTGGATCGAGATAGTGAAATTAAAGAGCAGTCATTAATTTGTAGTGCCCTGGTTTGAGAGCGAATTAGTCCTTTTTGAAACAAAATATTAAAATTAACAAGAAACACAAATAATCTTTGTTTTCATTTTTTGGAATGCCTCCACTGCCATATGTAATGTATTATCCGTATTAAGATCATTAGATGTTATTTTAATATTTGCATTTAATACAAATTCGATTGATAATGTTCCTCGAACCATTCTTAAAAGAACTGCTTCGTTGCTACGTTTGTAGCTCTACAATTTACAACGTTTAACGATTCATTAGTCGTATTACGGTCGCATTAATTCAAATAAGCTTGCTATGCCTATTATGATATTTTCGACCGTGTTTTTTTTTTCGACAACGTCGAACATACCTATTATGAATTTTTCGATTGTATCGAAAATATAAAAATCTCAATAAAATTGTATTACGAACATTTTGTATAATTAAACTATCATGAGGAAATAAAAATTTAAGCTAAAGTCAAAAACTACAATAAATCCCAAGTAGTGTACAATTAAAACTTTGCCACTAATTATAAATCTTATTTATTTTAAAATATGTACCTAACCCAATTTTTTGATGAAATACAAATTGTGACACAAATTATTATGCCAAATTTATATCTAATTACAAAAAATATTGTACAACGTTTTTTTTGTTTTGTATTTTCAGCACGAGTCCAAGCCAATTGCAAGATGTTACAATGGAAAATAGTAAGTAGGCCTTACAAACAATTTTTCATTTGTTTACTCCTCGATTTTGTTTTTCTTATTTTAAATTTAGTAAAAACACGTCTAGCAAAAAATTTTATTTTCTACAATAAAATTGTTTTACAATACAAAATAAAATAATAATTACCAAAGAAAAATGTCTGAATCAGATCATAATTCTCTAACCGATTTTTTAGGTTTCAGATCACCGCCCTATAGTACACTGGGCTATGGTGACAGTTCATCGCCTGGTCAAGGGCGATCACTACGTGAATATGAGGAAAAAATGACAGCGTTGCGCAAAGAAAATTTTAATTTGAAATTAAAAATTTACTTCCTGGAAGAGAAGAATCCATCAATTGCAGCAGCGGCCGATGGGAGTGAATCGCTTTTTAAACAAAATGTTGATTTAAAAGTAGAAAGTGAATCACTTCGGAAAGAGTTGCAAGAAAAACAAGAGCTGGTGTGTCAGGCGGCAAAAGCGATGGAAATTATGGAGGCGGAACAGAAAAAATATGCATCGGTAGCAGATGCAAAAATCGATGAGATGCAAAGGAAAATTGAGTTTCTCGAGGTAGGTTATTTTTTAGTTGTGTATAGACTTGAATTATTTACCCACAATGTTTTATTAGATGGAACTTGAAACAATCGACAATAATAAATTAGCTTCACATTTCGAGGAAGATGATGAAAATGATGAAAATGCCCCTCCTAAAAGTCCACGGCATTTGCTATCACAATCACTTGATTGCGAGATGCTGCAATCGCACAACAATCAAATTAAAATCAACGAACTTCTAAATCGGGTTGACGAACTAGAATTACAAATAGAGGAAAAAGAAAAACTACTATGTGATGCACGTGAAAAATTAGAAAAAATTTCTTATGAAAATTACGAACTAAAAGAAAAACTAGAAGAAAATGAAAAGAGTACTACAATGCTAGAGGTGAGTAATTTTTAATTTACTTACGTTTTTTGTTTGTCTAACATCATTACATCTTGTGTACGTCTTTTAATTAGCAACAAAATTTATTTATGAAAAATCTTAATATGAACGAAAATTATTCGGCCACCCTCAATGAAATTTTAATCGAGAATCAAAATTTGAAAAATGAGCTGGATATAATAAAAATGGATACGAGCCATTTACGCGATTTAATGAAACAAAATAATCAACTAATTGAAGAGTTGAATGTAAGAGATGAGTGTTAATAAAACAACCTAAAAATTAATATTCGTGCTTCTTCTATTTATTATAATTATATTATATATTATTACTAGATGAAAATTCGAAATTACGAAGAAACCATTTACAAATTAAAAAATTCGTTGAATAGTTTTAAACAAGAACACGAAGACTTTTATAAAGAATTTGTTACGATTCAAGATAAACTAAATCGTAGCGAGCAAGCGGGAGATAAATTTAATAATTTATCATCGGATTCGTATCATTCTGAACCGATTAATCCGTTTACGTCGAATACCATAGCGATTAATTTGACGCGAAACCATGTCACTAGGCATCGGCCCGAATTAGCTAATCCATTGTATTGTGCGGCGGCGGGTGGCGGTGGTGATCTAAATCCAATGAACCATAGCGAAGAATTTTATTCGACATCTAATAATTTTATTATTATTAATAACAATAATGCTGCGATTGATGATCATAAGAACAATGAAATTTTATGTAGATCGGAAAATGAATTAAATTCGAAAATGGGGCTGCGCCCAAGTTTTATTGTTGAAACCGAAAGTAGTAATAAAATTATGATTGATATAAATAATTCGAGCAATGAAAAAATTAATGATGTTGTTTTGTGTTCGGCGGGCATTACCGCCGATAAGGTAGACAAAATTTAAATTAATCTGTTAGTTAGTAATTTGTTTGTTCTTATGTAGTATTGAACTATTTATTTATGGCCCATAAAGATGTCGGACGATTACGATTATTTGGTTTCATTATTATTTTTGTAATTTTATAGTATGTACACATAAATTTATTTTTAGAGTTGCTTTGGTTTTGTCTCGTAATATATTAACAAATAATTAAATTAATAAACAAACACTTGCAAACTACTAAGGCACACAAGAAATTTCAAATCTAACCTTTACCAAAATAACCTACACCGCAACACTTTCTTTTATGTTCTTCACAGGAAAATTCTAAATTAAAATTAGAAATTTACGAAATTAAAAAAACATTAGCGGATAAAATTTGCACATTGGAAGATACCGAAGAAAAATTTAATGAGAAATCAACAGCGTATGATAATGCTTGTTTGGTAATGATGATTTTGTTTGTTTATTTAATAATTAAAAAGCTTAAATAAAATTTTAATTAAAACTTATTTGTTTTCATTTGTATTTCTGTTTATAATTAATACGCATAATAAATAAATGTTATCAATTATCGATGTCCTTAAATTATCTAAGATTATGTATTTAATTTATAGGTGATTCATAGGCTAACCAAGCGATCCAAGGAGCTAGAAGAAGAGATGGAGGCTTTGCGTAAAGTACATGGTAATGGACCTTCAATTTATGAGGTAAATAATTGTTCAAAATATTAAACTACGTTTAAATTGATAATAACTAAATTGTTATAAACAATAGAATAAAAGAAAAATTGTTGAATTACTGCATGGCGTTAATTTGTTACTTAAAAATTCGAAAATCTTATCCAAGCAATTTGAATTTTAGGAGAAACATGTACTAACGAGCATGGGCGACTTGGACAAAGAGAAGGAGATTCTAAATTTAAAAATACAAATGAGTACATTGAATAAGGAAATTATTTGTTTACAGGATAGTTTACGAAAAAAGACAATTTGCTTACAGGTAACTAATAATGCACTCAGGAATATTGGGTGGCCATTTTCTAAAATCTTAGTTTATTTTCCAGACTATTGTCAACAAAGATGTTTGGTTTAAAAATCGCGAAATTGATCGTTTAGAAAAATTACTTAATAAAACTAATTTATCAACCACGTCAATTAAACGGTCTAGTCCACAGCTTCAGAACTCATTTACCGAAGAGCAATTTACTGCCGCTATTACACAAAATGAAGCACTTCAAACAAAGCTAAATGAATTGTATAATGAATTGGAGAAATCCCTCATCAAATCGAATGCAGATAATATTGAAACTGAACGAATGCGTCATGAGTTGACCGAGGCCAATGAGCGTACAAATCAGGCAATCCAGTGGCAAAAGAATTGTACTAATGTTTGTGAAATATTAACACATCATCTGGAGGAATTAGCCGGGTTTTTAGATTCCCTTTTAAATAACAAAGAAACTAATATAGGGACAGATCGCCGACGAGCCATTCGTAAAGCAGTGGATCGAAGCCTTGACCTATCGAAAAATCTTAATATGTCATTATCGAATCATGACAATACGAACAATTCGAATCTCACTTCAATCGATCAGAGCACATTCAATTTCGATTTTGCTAACATCTCAGAACTACTTAATTCTTCCCATTTCAATTCTAGTCTACAAAATATTGTCACATCCCAAAATGAAACACAAAAACGTATCATAAAAGATTTACAGGAGGAGATAGCGCTACTTAAGAGTGATTCGATGAAAAATAAAAAACGACGTGAATCAAAAGAACGAAAATGTATTCCGGTGATTGAGCCAACCGATACCGGAAACAATCAAAATTCAGAATCTGAAACGTGGTCGGAACCGGATCGTAATGTATCACAAGCCCGAATAGGTCTTGAGGTGGACGTTGACAAAATTAAAAATTCCAAAAAAAATGAAACATCAACCGAGAGTGAAAATGATGGTAATAATTATGATAATAAAAAATCACGACAATCTATCATAAAACTGGAAGAGCTTCTGTACGAGAAAGAAAATAAAATTTTAGTTCAACAGTGTCAATTAGTCGAGAGTGATAACCAACTTAAACGGGACCGTATAAATTACAATCAGCAAATCGAGAAATTAACGAAACAATTGAGCAGTCTCGACAACGAATTAACGGATAAAATTAATGAAATTGGTAAATTAAAGTTAGACTTGAGCGAAAAATCTCATCAAATTAAAGATTATGAACTAGTAAAAATAAATCTTCGAGTGGCTGAAACGAAACTTGCCACGCTCAAAAATGATATCGAGGAATTGAAATTACGACATCGTAAAGAAATCGAACTACTTAAAACGGAACAATCAAAATCCGAAGTAAAACATATAGAGGTCAAAGAAACTTATGAAAAACTACTGAAAAATAAGGACCGAGATATGAAAGAAAATTTTGTACAGAAATCTGAATATGAACTGCTCGAAAAAGAAATGTTTAAACTTACAAAAACTGTGCAAGAGAGTAGTGAAAAATTGCTTGAATACAACAAACTAAAAGATGATTATAAACTGGTCGAATTAAGCTCCCGCAAACTTAAAAAACAACTCGATGAGATGACAATCCAATCATCCAAAATCATATTAGAAAAGACTAAAGTACTAAACGAAAAATCTCAAATAGAGAATAAACAGAGGGAACTCGAAATGGAAATAATTCGTCTATCGCCGAGACGGCCGAATACGGTATTATCGTCAACCCGTCAAAATGTTCAAGTGTTATCGATTAGTTCGTCCGAGAGTAATCCCGAAAATCAATTTAAATTTAATCGTATAAATAATTCATCACCCGATTTAGGAATCGAAAGCGATGATCTTGTAAATAAATTCCAAAATGGTGGTGGTTCCGATCCCAACGTACACCTATCGGCAGGATCTATGCCACTTTCAAATAAAAAAGTAATTCACGATTGCCTTAAAGTAGAACAAGAAAATATCGAATTAAAGAAGAAATATGTAAGAACGCGGCGAGCCCTAGAAGAAACCTGGTGCAGTTTGAAGAAGGCCAATCAGCGTAAGGAACAAATTGAAAAGGATATAAGAATGCAACTTTTGAAGACAAATAATGTTTTAAAAAATGTACGAACAAATATAGAAAATGACCGGGCTATAAAAGATGAAGAGGAAAAGGAGAATTAAGTTTTTTTTGCTTAGGAACATGAGTGATAGGATATCAAACACTCGTATTTTAATTATTATTTTTTGTTAATTTTTAATTTGTTTTTTTTTAATTTTCTCCGCATTGTTCATATTGAATAGTGAATATGAGAATTTAATAATATTTTTATAATAATTAATTTTAAAAAATGAGTTTTATTTCGAATTCGCATCTTTATTACCCGACAGGAATCCCGAACGATGAGAGAGGTAAATGTAGACGAAATGATTATCGAAAATCATAAATTAGGAAAATCTAGGAAATTCTAGGAAATCTGTGACTATAGCTAACCGTGAGTTGAATTGTGCTGGTTATGGTTTTTGGATTTTTTAAAAATGCTGGAAAAAAGTTCTCGAAATACTAATATCGTTACTTGCCCAACGCTAATTTATAACAGGGGGTCTATTGTGAAATTTACCCGTCTCGGGTTTTTCCGTTAACAGATAAATCCGTGTTATTATGAAACAAAAGTAAACTCGAATCGGATTTTTCCGATCACACCCAAAAATCCGACTGCTTAGTTGACGTATTCTGTCTGTATTCGATTGATGTTATTTTGACGTTTCAACAAAATATAGTGAACGTGATTTATATTTCAATATTATTAAAATAAATTAATTTGTAGCATTAAATATATTTAAAAATTATTGCGGCAGGCAACCACGAAGAAAAAGGAATCTGGGCTCTTTTAGTTATAGCCGCCAAAGCAACTAACGCCCCAATTAATATCATTTCAAAATTATTTTTTATTATTTCTAAATAAAATACATATTACTTCAGATTTGTTTATTACCAATTCGATAATACGATAAGTTTCATACTAGGGTAAATCAGTGTCGAATCGAATATTTCCGTTAACGGAAAAATCCGAGGCGGATACATTTCATAATAGGGCCCCTGTTTTTAGATTTTGTTCTAAATTCCGTTTTACTAAATTATGATAAGCTTAACGTAGTTTGTTCTAATAATGTTTAAGTTTAAACCAAAAGAAATACTAATAAGTTTAGGACTCTCTAGGTCTCAGTAATATGGAAGTTACTGTGGTGCTGCTGTAGCTTTCATTTGGAATAGGGAATTGGGAATATATTTCATAGCATTTTTGACTGAATATATTATTTTTTTGGCCTAGTTTCCCTAAAATTTTATAGGAAACAAAAGTTTACTAAGCTAAGGAATCTCAATGATTGGCTCATTCCAGCGATGTTTCCCAACCTGCTTTTTCAGCCAATCCATAGTAATTCTTCTATTTAAGTGGGGGTTTGCTGGGTTGTACTTTGAAACGGTAACATTAAAAAATGCAGATTTTCTGCTTTTTTGAACAGGGCTCGGACGATTTTCTCTCGTTTACTAGCGTACGAGCATGTTGCATATGTCCCATCCAATATTCTTTCAAATCCGATCCAGCAACTAGGTTCATAGCAGCTCTGAAAAAAAGGTGATAGGAAAAGATGGGCTATAGTTGTTGCTATAGTGATGGTTTCGTCACATAAGGAGGTCTAAATCCTCTTACTTTTTAACATATTAACGGTCTATTCTGGGATGGGGTTAAGATGTCTTGTCCTACCTTCACACAGCAACATTTTTTCGAAGTGTATCTTGAATTTCTGTCTTCAGCTCGCGGGGAGCAGGATTTGTTGTTTTTCCAGTTTGACACACATATTGACCTGGAATCTAAAGATGGTTCCATTGGGCCATGAGCTATATGTATTAGCAGAGGCTGTTTAGCTCCCCATGGAGAGAGTTCATGGGTTTGGACTTCGTTCCTTGCCACATATTTACTTTAATTGTTCCCGATACGCCCCGCTGTTGTACAGATTTATTTTAGAGCTGAAGGTCTTGCCCCGGCAATTGGTTACGCAGGCTGTCACTTTTTCCGTATATGATTTGCTCCGGGTTTTGACCGGCCTTGTCAAACTTGCATATTTTCCCTGTTTATGCAGTGGGATCTTGCTCTTTCCCTATTAATTTTGCAATCGGAAGTACATCGAAGTGAAAAGCGAATTTACCTTGTAGTTGGAGCCGTTTAGTTGATTTTGGATAAGGTAGATGGTTAATTGTTAGTATCATTTTCCTTCAAGACAGGCGACGATTTATTGTCTAATTCGTCTTGTGACGAAGAAAAATTTCCTCCCGATCGTCCTTCCGATAATTTTTCTTTTTGTATTAGTTTGCAACCAATCATTCTTCATTCAGGATTTCGTCTTGGACTGTTAGCATTTGGCTTATTTCCAGCAAGACCCAGCAAGAAAATGTTGGTTAATGATGGCCATCGGATGCCTCTTTACTTGAAAGCCCGCCTTGCCTGCAGCCGTTCTCATGGGAATTTTTTATGCCCATGCTAATATTTCAGACCTATGAACGGGGTATCATATCAATTAAATTAATGGTGGGAATGTTGTTGATATGGGGACTCAAGAGAGAGGTCTTAGTCACAGTCCTAATCGCCCTCGTGCACTGTCTAAAACAGAGTTAACGTCATTTAATTATCGTTGAACGTCGTTAGAAAGCAGTTATTTATATATTTTGCAATTACTTTTTACACTATTTGCCGTAGGCACTTGGCGAAGCACATATTTTGCAATTATTAGTTATAATTCTAGTAGGAATCAATTACGATTTCTACAATGGTCGATGGGACACAAAATATGCCTTTAGGTGTGTATTTACGCAAATCCACCATTACTTTAGCTCTTCAGAACCAGTTACCTATAAACGTGAAACAACAATGCGTGCTGTCACAAGTACAGCGCCAATACTTGTGTCGTTTTAGATAAGATAATCAATAAGATGATCATTTATTGCCTTAAAAACTATTGAAATAAAAAGGGTCCATGTGACAATCAAGATGATTAAGCGCGAATAAGTGTATTGAATATTAATTCTAAGGATAATATAAATTTCCGCTTCATACTATTCACAACGGAAGAACAACGAGAGACAATCATCTCTTATGTTGGCCGCATTATTATCGTTTTAGAAAGTCCTATGGACTAGTTAATGGTTTACGTTTCACAATATTAACAGACGAAGAGCTGGTCGATGTTAACTACCAACCAAGTTGAGGCATCTTCTAAAGACTCCTCACGTCTAGCAGGAGATGTTCTTGTTATCATAAGGTCTGCGTCTAGGCAATAGTATATCTAATATATCTAATTTTCGAAGTTGTTCTTTATTTATGTGGCAGTTAGAAAAATACAAGTGTTTCTCTACGTCCTCAACAGTTACCATCATAGCGTTGCTAACAACGAAACGAGTACAAGCATTGAAACATCTTTGGAGAACATTCATATTCTCCTGAAGCATACCAAACAAAACAACGTCCGCAAATAGAATGAATCTGCAAGAAGGTGCGAGAGGAACATACGCTTTTTAAAATTACTATCATTGTACCCAACAACTTTATACAAACAACTAAGCATTCCAAAAACCATTTTGCTAACCTTAATCAAATGATTACCCCAAGTAAGAGATTTATTGAAAATTAACCCTAAATTTCTAACCGTATTAGAGAATGGAATTAAAGAATCACCGAGAAAAATTCCAGGAAAAGAGGAAGTATCTATAGATTTTTTATAAATTATAATAGACTGAGATTTACTAGCATTAAGAGCGAATCGGTTAAATAATGACCAATTATAAATTCTTACCAAATCATCATTAATAAGAGAAATATTAGAATTGATGGAATCATGATCTAAGCGAATACTCCTATAAATTTGTACATCATCAGCAAAAATATGAAAAAAAGAATGGCGAATCGAGCATGCAATGTCATTAATGTACATTGAGAATAGTAAAGGACCAAGAACCAACCCCTGAGGAACCCAGAAGAGACAAGTAAGATCTCAGAAAACGAATTGTCAAAAACGACTGCCTGAAAGCGACCCAAAATATAGTCTAAAATCAATTTAGCTAGCAGCAGAGAGAGAAAAATTACAGTTCGAAATAAGCTTATTAAACAAAATTTGGTGATTAATTAAATTAAGAAAGGCAAGTCATTTCTCTTTTACTCGACGAATATCATCACAAACATTTAGTAACGCAGTGGTAGTACCGTGGAATCTTCTAAAACCCGATTGAAAAATACTAAGCAAATTAAAGCTATCGATATGAGATTGAATTTGGGTTTTTACTACCAATTCAAACGCCTTGGACAGAGAACTTAAAATACTAATAGGTCGGAAATGGGAAAGCTCAGAAGGATTGCTAATTTTAGGAACAGGAATAATTTTACTCAACTTCCACTGAACGGCATATAAAAAGGTCGTTAAAATAAAATTAAAAATTTGTAATAAGTAACTTGATACATTAGGAAAAATACGCTTAACAAATTTTAAACTAACCAGTGGATTGCAATTTAACTTCCCAAATTGCAGAATGCAAATCGGCAATAGATATATTTGCAAACGAAAAAGAATTTAGGGATTCCACGGATACTAAATCAATATTGGAAATATCATGGGTGGAACTAGAGTTACTTAGGTAATGGTTAAAATCATTAGCTTTGAAATCTACCGAAGCACCCCTTTGCAACTACCAAGGCCCAAATTGCATACGTTACACCAAATTATCTTAGAGGGAAATGCGAGATCTAACTTGTCCTTGAAAACATTTTGCTTAGCGATACGAATTAAACTTACCACTCTATTTCGAGATTGCTTATAAGCTAGATAAGACCAAGAATTAGGGCTCATTTTCCAAACACTATATTTGGAAAAACGAACAGAAATAGCATTCGAAATCTCTTGCGCCATCCACGGGAGGGGGATCTAGGTCTAAAATAAACAGTAGTGAGAGGAACGAAATTATTAAATACATAATTAATAGAGGAATTAAAATAGTCAATTTGATCGGAGAAAGTACTAAGAGAAAAAATATTGTCCCAACAAAGAGAGCCACAAATTGATGAAAGATGAGATTCATCAATTTTCGAAAAACCCTAAAGCTGAAACTTTTAGGTTTAAAACTAAAGTAATAATTAACAGGAAAAACAAGGATATCATGATGAGAGCCAATACCAAGAGACAATTGATTGAAAAAACAAATGGAACTATCAGCAGAAGCGACAACATGATCAATGAGAGAATAAGAACCACAACTTGCGGTTGCATACGAATAAGTGGGCGCTTCAGTGTTATAAACTGAAAGGATAATGCTATTTAGATATTTAAATAGCTGCGAGAAAATAAAGTCTCTTGAGAAATATCAAGATTGAAATCACCCGAAATGAAAACCTCATCATACCGACAGAAAAAATAACTAAAAAGACACTCAATGTCTAAAAGTGATTTTTTAAATTGAGCATACGACCTCTTGTTCGTTTTAGGAGGATTATAAACCAGTCAGAAACGAGCCTTTGAGAAATTGAGAGGGGTACCGATACAACATTGCATTTAATATGCTCGTTCACATATAGGCATACTCCACCATAATTAATCGGTGGATTAGCTCTATCACGCCTGCACAAATTATAACCACTATCGGGAATATCGGACGATAAAAACGTTTCCGATAAGCAAATGGCATCAATTGGGACCCCATTAAAAATATGACGAAGTTCGTCAATATTTAAAATCAGACTCTGGACGTTTAAACTAACCACATTAAGCAAATTGGACCTAGTCCGATGGATGGCATGGATTTTAAATATTGAATAGAATCCAGCATATCGGCTAAATTGTTGTAAAATCAGTCTTTATTCTGGAATTAGCTATCAATTCAATAAATGGCCGCATGCAAATCCAAAACAACCTCTTTTAACTGTAACTCTAAAAAGAGCGTCGAAAAGCCATTATTGCATATGTTTCCCACATTAGGCAAGCAAATATCTTGGAGCTACACACAAATTTTAATGCTATGAATATTAGGGGGCCAACTTTACTCGACTATTTCGTGACTCTGAAAAATTTCAAACAGCCAAAAAAACAAGAGCTGCATAAGACCAGACTCTCGGCCACAACTAGCAAGGACACTCCAGGAAGAAACTCTAGGAACAGCTTTAACCCTTTTAAATCGGCGGAACCTGGTGGTATCATTGCTCTGCAGACGTTCAACATATCGCTGACTTGAAGATATATTAAAGCGAGCCTGCAATTTTGCCATATCACATAGAACTTAGAAATTGATAAATCCCATGAATATTACGGAGTTCTCCATGTATCTTGTCTGGATATAGAGGAGGGAGGGATATCCCTCATCCTTTGGAATCTTTTCATTAAAGACCTGTTATTTAATTTGGAAGAGCGCAATTTCTGTGTATTTGCGTGTGTGCTACTTACCAAAATGTATCTATAACAGCCCTTTCGTTAGGATAACCACCATAATCTTACGATTTTATAACGCGGCTTGATCCAAGATAGAAGAATTGAAGATCTTTGTGATCGCAAAATTGAAACAATATCGTTGAAGGCCAAACAACCAGATTATTTAGAAATTTGTTATCAATAGCCGGATTCCATTGGCGTTAGCAAAGTCCTTGCTAGTACTTGTGAGTAAATGTTTAATGGAAGGAAAATTTGTTAATTAGAAATAAAACATAAGAAAACAAAAATTTTGATTTGAGTAGCTAGATAGAGTACTTGCGAGTATTTAACTAACGCCTATGGAACTTGGCTAATAACTGTAATGCTAAATTATTGCAAAGTACAAAAGGCGGACACATCGATACCTACTGCTAGGTTAGTCAGTCTAGAAAAAATAAGAAAGTTCGTCATTGCAAAAATATAAGAAACAATCAATTAAGGCTGAAACATAAAAAATATTTTATTCCTTTTTATCCAAACAATCAATAAACCCCATCACTTCCGCATCCGCAACTAGCTCATGCTCTTGAACATCAGTTCCAGTACTCTTAGTTTGCCTAGCCAACAATATTTTATTCGCTTTAACATTCGTTTCATCGTCTCGCATCGTTTGAGACATTGTGCTCTTTGATGGGACAGTTTGCGTTTGAATTGTTAATCGTTCGTAACTCATATTGGTTTGTGATGAACATGTCCTGCTATTTCTGATATTCGCTAATTGTATTGCCTTGCGTCTTAAATCCCAAATATTCCAAATATAATTATTTTCAATTTGTGACGGGATTGGATGCAACTCGGTTTGACATGCCATTTCACTAGACACTATTTGTTTTTCAATCGTTACTACAGGATATTCCTCTTGGCCAGTTTTTATTTGCTCGAATATATCAAGAAATACGATTAGTTCTGGGCGTTTCCGAGCAGCGGCTACTAGGCCGAAAACTACTTTTTCAGGATTTTGTATAAACGCTTTAAGTCCACTTATTTGGCTGGATAAGTAATATCGATTTTTGTAAAAAATTACACCAAGATTTGGATTTCCGGGAATTAACATACCATGTCCATCGGATAGTGAATTAATACAGAAACCGAGTAGTTCGATTTTTAATTTATTGTTGTACTCAACTATCATTTCATTGGTCATTGATCGGCTCTCTTCCAATTCGATCCAGGTCATTTTATTCTGTCGATGACCATCAGTTTCGATCGGATTTTTTCCGAGTGCTTTATACGCAATTTCTTGATATGGGTCGACTTGGGTCGCCAGTTCCGTCAAATTGTTCACAACTAAATTGATTTGTGATAGCACAAATATTTGATTTTGTAATTTTATCCAGGTACGACCCAGTTCGCAGAATTTGGGCTAAAATACCAAAACAAACTGTTAAATGCTGAAATACTAAAGGCTTTTAAGCATACTTACGAATACGAGTTCGGTTGCGACCGCTGTTTTAAACTGGACAATTTCGTGTATACTTTCTAGAGTTTTTCGGAATCCTTCAATATATGTCTGGGATTGAGCTTTAACGGTCTCTAAATATTCAAGTAAATATCTGATGTATAGCTCCTCTTGGCGAGTCATTACTAATACATCTTTTAACGTATTCAATTGGGAACCATCGATACCATCTGGCAATTTGACAGAGAACTCTTTAGTTTTTTCGACGGGAACCAGGGTCGATTTTAGAGCACTCGTCAGTAAATTAACGCGATCAACAACTTCGAATAGGTTTATATCGAGAATGGATTTAGTAGATTCGCAGGTTTGTTCCACGAACAATGGCACTGAAATAAAAAATATGTTGAATAAATTTAATTTACTGCAAGGTTTCAAATACTTACAATCAATGACGCCTTCAGCACTGTGTCCAGAGTTTTTATTGAAAATACGAATCCCTGCAATTATTTCGCGAACATCCTGTAAGGTATTCTGTTTTTCCGACACGGGTAGTGTACAAAACGAGTTCACATCATTTTTCGACATAATACTCTCTAGCACTAGTAATGTTTCATTAAACACTTTCGGATTACCTGGACTACCAAGTCCGTTATAAACAATCGTATCAATTGCCAATTTCTTCATAATTTTTTCACGATCACCTTTCACCAATATTTGGGCATCGAATATCTCTTGAATAAATTTCATTGATTTAATACGAAACTGTTCCCGCTTCGAGGCAATAATTTTATCAATATCAATCGGATTTAACATGAATTTTACTTGCATTTCTAGCGTTTTAACACTCGGACATTTGAGATTTGAGAAACGGGCGACACACATGTGGACGAAATTTTCCAATTTGGTGCGATCAAAGTGGGCCGACAGTTTTAAGCCATGGCTTGGATCGAGCGATAGTAAATTGATTGCGTACGAGACAACATGTTCATCAAGGATGATATTCTCTTTGGCACATTCACGCAAAATTTCTTGAGTGATATTTTTAATGACGTTGGTCGAACCAACCGAAAATTGATCTAATTTTGGTGTTTCTGGTGGCATTTTCGTGTTTCAACTGATTTGATGGAAAATAGGGAATAAAAACTTTTACACAATTTTTTTGGACGGTATTGATTATCCGACTATTTATTTTGCTATAGCAACGAATATTAATTTATGAGTACAGCAAGTGGATTATACAAATATTTACACATTATTTAAAATGGAGTTCGTGAGTTCTCATCGTCTTCAAAATCGAATCCATCTTGTTTTGAAGATGAGCTTGTTATCATGGACGTAGCATCTTCGATCCATGTAGAAGATAGTATTTCAGAAGCATTGCGGTTAATCTGTGTTGAATTCGATGATAGGGCTACATTGTCATCAATCGCTGGTTGCTCCATAATTTCTGCGTCATCTTCCGCACTCATCTCTATAACTGATAAATAATTTAATTCTTGGGAAGTTAGATTTTTATTCGTTCGTCTATTAAGCTCATTTTTAGTTTTATATGTAAGATCCATTTTAAATCGTTTAGGATTTTCGAATAAATTGTTGCTGGGCAATCGCGTATCACTACTAATTGTGGATTTAGCTAAGGGCGATGTTAGTAAAGGCGTCGATTTGTCGCCACTAAGCGCAAAGCAATGTAAATTCGCAGTCTCATTTTCTAAATACGTTGTAGTAGTAGAAGACGATGATGTTGCAGGTGCGGGTCGTTTTGAGAAAAACGATAAAATATTATTTTCTGCCCCTTGACTTGGTTCATCCATTTCAAAAGTTACCTTTCTAGATTTTTCAGTCGGCGTAAAGAAATTGTTACTAATGTTTTGCGCCTTCAACGAACTTGACGTTATAGTGGACGTAGGTAATGGCTTGATTTTTCTAGACTCATTGCTAAACCTAAAACTGGGTACGCTCGTAGCTTGGTTTGATTCAGTAGACGAGACTATAGTCGACAAAGGGGTTACGAATTTGGATTTTTTTGAGAAGAAACTTGAAATGTTATTATCTTCGTATGTGTTTGGAGGTGTGTTTTGTACCAAATTATCTGGTTCCTTCTGAATGCGATTATCTCGAGTTTTTGATGGTTTATATCTTGAATGTTTCTTTTTTTCATTTTGAAACATATTTTGTAAATACAAATCTGTTTGATAGCTTAATTCACCTCTACGCGAATATTCTGAATTTGCGCTTTGACACTCGCCATAATCGGATACGTTGTAGAAACTTTCGGAATTGAAAGAACGGTGACGTTCAGCCGATGGTAGAGATATGACTTGAGATGACTGAATCGAATATTCCAAATTGGGATTAACTACTGGTGATAAATTTAATATTTCGGGAATTTGGGTATCATCACCACCATTGTAATACGGGTTTGTGATGGAATTGGGAACCAGCTGTGGTTTTGAATTATGAGACTCTCGCAAGAACTTATTGAACATAGATTGGGCGGATTTGTTACGCATGAAATCGAGATTATGGTTTTTCGGTAAGTTTGATTTATAGTCGAGACTTTGATTAGTTTTATAGTGTAAGCTATTTTGATAATTGCCAGTTGCTACGTTTAAAGTCTTAGTTTTATTGTGGTACGACTTTTTTTCTACTACATCATGATTGAGAGGTCGTAAATTATGTTTTAATGATGTTTTCGTTATCTCCGATCTACGATACAAAACAAACGAATTCCCTGCGGTTAACTGTCTGTCGATTTCCCTAGTCATCTGTTTAGACACAAGTTGGGTTGAGACTGAAGCCCGGTCCTGCTGTTTAAATTCACTGGGAATGGAACACAATTTCTTATGTTCCATAGCTTCTAAAGCCGCAATTCGTCGCTTTAAACTATGGTACGACAAATCTGAAGTTTTTGTCGTTGTGCTAGTTTTCTCAACTGGCAACTCAGTTACATTCGACGATTTATTACCAAGTCTACTCGTATCAGTAGCTACCGTCATGTTTAAAACTTCATCGAATGATTGATTAGTAATGCGCAAAATAAAATCCTTACTTTGAGAATTAGCAAACCCAGCCAGTAATCTATTGATTTGCATTAATTTATTGGCATTTGTACCAGGCTCTCTGAGAATACTTAGTATGTTGTACGATAAATCGTAAAGTCCTTTCTCAATTTGTGTTATTTTAACAGAATCACGAGTCATATTAAAAGATACATTATCAAAATCTAAATTTGATGTTGTACTGTTCATTATGATCTCGCTCAAAAGTTCTTCTGCTCGGGGTATTATATCGGAAGGAAATCTAACATTTCTTGCTAATGCTAAACCGTAACGAGATATTGGAGTCACGCCACTCTCAACTTTATGCAAATAATTTAAATGAATTTCTTCGTTGATAATTTTTTGTTCAGCATTCAAATGTAAACTGTAAAAATTATTATAATTAATAATAAAATTTCGAAAAATATAACAAATAACTAACTTTATGACGCTATGAAACTGCTCCGGCAATTTAGTAAGTTCTAAAAAATGAGTTGCCATAAATACAAATGGTGATGTTATATTATATAATTTTTGATTCGATTCGTTATCGGCCGTTTCGTCCTTTGCATCGCCTGAACCATCTTTATAGTAATTGCCATCATTCGACACGCCACTCATGGTAATTAATTTCTCGCATATTCGCCACGCGAGTATTTTGCCCTCTTCAGGATTTGTACTTCGGCACAGCTCATCGATAATTACGAGACTATTGGCCGTTATATTTTTTACGATATATTCCATTTCGCGCATTTCGACAACGAAACTCGACGCTCCATTCTCAATGTCATCACCCAGGCCGATACGAGAAAAGAGCTTATCACAAATTCGAAATTCGGCTGATGTGGCAGGTATAAAGCATCCAATTTGAAACATAACTTGTAAGATGGCAATCATTTTTAAGTAAATTGATTTCCCACCCATATTTGGGCCGGTTATCAAATAAAAGTTATACTCGGGCGTTGCAATCTAGATAACAAACTCTACGGTTAGCATCACCTATATAATCTGATTATATTCTTATCTTACCACATTATTTGGAACACATTCGGTTCTATCGATATTGTGTTCCAAAAGCGGATGAATACCATTTTTAACTTTGATCGACTCACTAATTGTTGGTTCACAGTAGTTTCCAATTTTACTGGCTGTAGTCAAACTTTGAATGATGTCGAGCTCCGTGATTATCCCGGTTAGATGATATATCGCATCAATTTCTTCCCGAATTTTCATCAACAATTTACCAACGATTCTAAAATTTTTTGTTGCATTAGCGAATAATTTAAAATATACCAGGAGAATACTTTACCCGTTACTCGTAATTTGAATCATATCGATTATCTCTTTAATCTCGTAATTTAGCGATGAAATTTCCGGCGTTGTGAAAAATGCATAACAACTATTCCGAGAAAGCTGTAATATTAAATAATATAATTTTCCGTCTAATACGACATTAGACATACCTACTAGTTCAAAAGAATCGGGAACCGCAGCATTCCCTTTATTTTTCAATAGACTCATTTGTATATTAAATCCCCGACTGAGGGTGTGTATCATCTTAAGCGGCAGTTTATTCGTATCGCCCAAATCTCTTACCATCTCGCTGATCGCATCCACTTTATCGGAATACATTTTTCGTGCTTGATCTAAAAGCTCATTAATGCCCGTCTTTACCGCATATAACCGTTGAAAATACTGACTCGAGCCATGACTGCCAGCCGAATTTGATAGTATCGAATTAATGTTCTCCAACAAATAATTAAAACGTGGATCCTCTAAGTACTTGAGAATATTTCGGAATGAGGATGATTCGGTTTCTGCTACAACTTCATATAACTTAGGGACACTTTCTAAACATGATTTTAATAATAATGCATGGTTAATCATTATTTCAGCCGCCTTTACATTATCCTCTTGCGGAACTGTCACTGCAAGATTGAGAAGCTTATCGACCCGGCTAAATTGTTTTAAGATTCCCTAAAAATGAGTAAATTAATATGGAAAACATTTTGCGAAACCTATACGCACATTTAAGTTGAACAATATCTCTCCCTTTTCAATTAACTCTCGAACACAACTGTGTGATGCTTTAAGCAATGTTATATCACACATGGGTTGCAAAATTTTTGCTCGTAAATTACGTTTCCCGATCGCTGTGACACAATAGTTGAGTACGCCAAATAAACTCGACTTTGGTGTTTTCTCGTTGCAAAGCGAGTACAGTAACTCCAATCGTTGGCTGGTTTCGACATCGATCTGCATTGTACCATATTTTACCTGGTACTCAATTTTAAGTGTGCTGTCAACAAATCTAATAAATTTTATGAATTGCAGATAGTTGAGTAGGGCTGCAGCTGCGGCTAGTGTATAAAATCTACAAAAAGCATAATTTGGGCGGTTTGTTATTGTTTTGATTGAAATAGGTTATACTCACTTTTCGTTAATTTGCAACATAACATTTTGATGGCTTGGTGCACATAGTTTTTTTATCAGGTCAATGCCCAACGATTCATTAAAATGTCGTCTTGGGATTGGTGTTAGTTTAATTGTTGGATACATCGTTTGAATATATTTGATCAGTTTCGATTGACCGTTGGCTGTAATGTAGGTATTTGGTACTAGAATTTCAGATGCATTAAGTATATTGAGCTTTGTTAGAGTTCCAGAATACCAAAAATTATCGCTCAATTGGCACAATATTAAATGGGGACTATTAATGTTTATTGCTGCAATTCCTACTTCACCACGCGCATGACCTCGGCCTTCCGATAATGCCAGTATATAGGAAGCTTCTTCATCCACCGAGGTTATATTGCGAGATGTTTCCGATTTTTGGTTTGATATTTTACGTTTTGAAGCTGACGTTTCTTTAATTTTTGAGGTATCCTGTTGTGCTGTAACTACATAACTTTCTTTATCGGATGGTGAAAGGGATAAAAAGTTGGACATCATATCCTGATAATTATCCTCGTAGTCATCACTACCCGCTGTTCGTAGTCGATCAAGCTTTCTGGCTTTAAAGATGAAATAATAAAAAAACACAGTAAACTCCATTTTTTAAATTATCACACAGTGACAGTTCATTGTGAGACAATCGGTTCATATAGAAGTCTTTTTTAAAGCACTATAATAGCTTAATTAGGACAAAAGATATCGATAAATCACGAACTGACGAACCGTCTAACTTATAAACTGTTAAATTAACGCAATTGGAAAACTTGGAAGAGAAAAGAGCAATATTTTTGAGTCAACTAGAAAGATTGGTAGATTCAGAAAGAAATTCGTTTCCGTATTTAAATGTTAATATTACAATAAATTATCAATAATCAATTCAATCTAGATAACTAGCTATTTTAGCTAGCAAATGAAATTTTCCGGGACAATCGCTCCAATATATAGTCAATAGAAATAATCTAAATATATATAACTATAACACTCCTCATTTGTCAATCAATTGCCTTTTCATTTTAAAGCTGAGCAAGTGGCCTTGGCCTCTACCCTGTTAAAGAGCCGGAGCATTCAGACCTTTTCCGATGATGGAATCATTACTATCGCGGCGACTGCATATGCTGTCCCCGGAGAGATCTTTTAACCACTTCTATAGTTGTTAGTAAACTACTCACCAGATTTAAAAAATACTCTCTACATGAACATCGACTAGTAAACGACCGATATAAGGAGATCGACCTCAATGCCAACTTAGAGAAAATTGTCTGCCCCTGTTCGGGGATTATATTTTATCAACAATTGACGTTGCTATGACCATAATAAAGCATAATAAAGCCTACGATTTCGTATCAGAGCGATCAAAAACTTCAACAACACTAAAATAATGCAAAGGTTAATCTGTCTAAAGTAAAAGCCGACAGACTAGGACGGAACCTAGATCCACATTCGGCACAGCTCCAATTGTTATCAAGTAAAAATTCCCGCAGTTGACGTCTGCTTGACACATCTGCTGTATCGAAAGAAGGACTCATAGATATTCATAAACAAAAACAGACAAGCTATGATTTAACTCTATAGCAGACCTCTGGTTTCTACTCTAAGCTAATAGAGTGCTATTGCATTTTAAACGAACCGGGCAAGGAAATTTTATCATAATGCAGTCTCCCAGCGACTCTGACACATACCATTTTTCTAATTAAATAGAAATTATGGTTTGAGAAAATAATGCCGTCGAAGCAGGTTTAGTGTCATCCTAATGAGATAAAATTAATAGCTTTTAAGTTACATTGGGCGCATTCAGGTCCGTCAACTGTGTTGGCACCATGATTAGTGAAATCATCGCCAATTTGATTTGAAATTTTCATATAACTCAAAATCTTCTTAACGTTGGCCGTGAATTTGCTTAACATGTTGCCAACTGTTAGCTGGCCTGAAATCGTCCAATGTTTAATTAAGTTGGACCACAAATCATTGATATCCCTAGTATGGTACATGGCTGGACATGGTACAATTAATGGATACTTGGAAAAAATAAGAAAATCTCCAAAGAGGGAGAACTATATATCCTCACTTAGCGTGACGGGTTTTAACTGGATAGACAATTTATACAAATAAAACTATTTAGTGTTGTTTTCGCAATCGAGTGGCGCATATATTAGTCTGAGTTGACTTCGTTAATTCCGACCAAAGCTTATTAAAACAGTTTCTTTATAGTTCAACATGTTTTGCTCGCAAGCACCTAATGGAGGCAACTTCTTCTGGAATGTCACTTTTTGTTATTTGTTTCAAGTTACAACCCACTTTATGTTAATTGTAAATGTTAATAAATAATGTAAAAATTAAATGTTAATTGGTTTTAAATTTTAATTTCAAGTACTGGAATTTAAACTTTAAATTAAAAAAATCCAACTATAAGCTTTACCACCTGGCCAAAGATGCCCGCTAATTATTATTTTTCACAAAATACTTGTCCAATAACACGTTTTCAATTATTAGCCCCACACTTTATAACACTCATCACAGTAATTCATTGATATCAAAAACTGTCCCAGATTCCCATCAGCTCAGCCTACTAGTAACCTTCCTTTAATAAGTGGAACTTATCTGCTGCAACCCATAAATAAGGCCAGTTGTTATGTCTTTGACTGATGCGAGCTATATGATTCATTTTACAGCTCCTGTTTTGGTTTCCAAAACTCAAATAAGAGTAATATTGTTGATAAAACTCAGGACCAACCCCATGTATGCAGCATTATAAAAGTTTTATTGTCGCGTTTGAGATAAATAATTAGCTCGCATTGACTAAAAAACTATAGCGATGTGAGGAACAATGTTCCTATCACATAGGTTTAAATAAAACATTTAACATCACATTTGTGATCACAAAACATAGCTTATATCGCTAGCAACATCGCCACGAAGTGTTGTACACCACTAAGTGTTCTCATCCAAACGGTCGCATGTTCGAATCTAGTGTTCGGGCTTTAATTAAATTTGGCGATTGTTATTCTAAACATGCATCTGGAATTAACTACGGCATTAATCATCACGACAAGAGAAAAGACGGAAGAGTTGCGACTGGAATGTTCGCGAATACAGCTACAAACAGGTCATTTATATTTGCGACAACATTCATTGATATATGCCGTAACATGCGATGTACAAGTATATAAGGGCGATCAAATTTGTAATGCAAACACCGAATAAGTTAAACAGATTAATTATAAAGTCTTTAATTTTACAGTGATAAATTAAGATCGATGATAATAAAAATGAGTTTCTTTCGAGACTGCAAAGCACTCTGTAAGGGATGCTAAAAGGAATATTATTAGGGATAACGTGTACGAAATTACGATTTGCGTCTTTTACGAAATCAAAAACAAATATGTGAATATGAATACAAAAATGGGTTCACTGACATTGTTTGGTATATTTGAATTAAAAACATTTTGTAATTTATTTTAAGTGACAGTTTAAAATAATTTCGTTTTCGTTATCACGGAGCCTTGTCTTTATGCTAGGACAACTGAAAATTTCAATTTTAACTATAAGAACAACTTAAGTCTACTGACTAACTGGTTTAGTCCTCACAACACTACAACAAAAAAACTACAACAAAATTTATCATAATTCAGATTAATTTTTTTATAACTAACCAAACATGTTCGTTATATTAAATATCAATCATATAATAAATTTAAATTCAAAATCTACACGTGTCTGGATTAATATGTTTCGACCAATGTTTCCCGTTATCTTTCTAAGGTAGTATTTATCACCATCTGTCTAATTTTTCTTTATAAAATGTAATAAAATAAATTATAACTTACGTGCAACTGGGCCTTCATTTTTTGCAAATGGATTTCGTTTCATATAATTCATTTTAAAAGAAATAACTCACTTCTGATCTACGCGATAACTTGTTTTTATCTGTGACAAGACGTGGGCGCAAAACAAATTTCAAATTTTAGTTCAATATTTTGTTGTAAGGAAGCGGTAATGTTGGCATAAAGACAGTGAAGGGTGGAACAAACAATTCAATTCATTCTCATCGGATGTGTATTGTGTGTACACCAAGCATCACAGCAGCTTTTTGAAAAAAAAAATTACGTAAAATAAAATTTCAATCTTCAATAGATCGATTTTTGCAAACTTTACAAGAATGGTGGTAATGTAGAGAAAACTACTTATCGGAATAAAATAAAACTGTGATTCAATTTTAAAATATGCAATATCAAATTAAAAAATTGTCTAAAATAACGGCTCCAATCCTTATTTGGAAGTAAAGTAAATTTTGTGGTGTACGCGAATATTCGCTGTTTAATATTAAACCTATTTGTTTTTTTGAACTTGTTTAATTTGGTTGCTGACTCAACTAATACTGAGAACCATTTAAGCGCCGACTCTTCTCACCTCTCTTTCAAATGATGTTCGGTCAATCAATAGGTTGCGACACTACGAAGAGTTTGGTTTGTTGGTAAATTTTTGATTAATATAATTTAAGCATTTGATGGCATTAGTAGTAGCAGCTGCAACATCAAATCAGAATTCAGCCTCATTCACTGTCGATGATGCCCTAATCGTTTGGGCATTCGCTATTAGTTATTTTAGTACTGTGCAGATGTTATAATTTACATTTCAGTTCTTATCTCACTTTTCAAATCAAAAGCAAACTTTTCAAATCAAACAACAACACTTTTCAAATCAAACAAAATCCTATGGCTAAATTCATTGGACCGGCACTTGACAAAGCCTAGAAAAGAGTTTCCTCTGTATATTACATATTTAGCGAAAACTTGTCTGATCTTAAAACCTAATATTTGTCTTTCTTAAAACGGAAATTCCGCTTATGAAATAATATCTAGGTAGATTATGTCCGTTTTCGGGAATAAAATAAGGATGGATTGATTTTTATACAATTAATTAAAGCAGATTTGTATGCTGTTTTTACCCAGATCGGAAAATTTGTTATACGCATTTAGATAAGATATTCGAAAACATATTTCGCTAATTACGAAGTGTACTTACTTAGGTGTCTGTTGTAACAAGGTGGTGATGACAAAACATTTTGTATGCTTTTATCTGCAGTTTGAGTGACTGATAACTCAAACTGCAGATAAAAGCATACAAAACTTATCAACGGACACCATTTGAAATAGCATCAGCATTTCATGGTAAAGATGTAGCAACTATACCAGGTTTCCCTTTATACTTACGGCTTAAGATGCATTGCACACCATAGGAAAAAATTGATTGATCATACGAAAAAATCGAATACGTTTTTCATGAAACAGATTCGATTTCTTCCATCGGGGCAAAAAATTAAATGCGGTCAAATCGTTGCCTAGACCACAAGGACTGCAGAATGTCAAGCGAGGAAAGACGGCAGCTACGAATGAGTTTAAGATTTAAGACCTATGATGTCTATTCGTGTAATGAACGCGCCAAGAAACGGTACTCTAGCCATTGGAGGACACAATGATAAATGTTCCAACAATTGTTCTGCAAGCTTATTGGATATTGTTGTATTTATGGTTTCGCGGATAATAACAGAGTAATTGACAACTGGAGTTGTAAGTTTATGGTGACAATTATGGTTTCCATTATGATTTTTTGCAAAAATCATTAGTTTATTAATGTGAATTGCTATAACTAATTTGGTATAGGTATTGCATTTTGTAGAAATAATTTTATTTTCGAGAGCTATGCAAGTTCAAATTTCAGACATTTCTTTATACTTATAAGTTATAAACTTTTGGTTGATTTTTTAATTTTTACACATCCACATTGTCCGCTTAGAAAGAAGGACCAACTCTCCCCTTTTTAAGAAAATCCCAATTTGAACACCAATTTGGATCATTAACGTTGAATTATCTTTAAATTTTGCGACGAGTATCTATTTTCAAACAAAATATTTGATACACAAATTTTAATGAAACAATATGGTTGAATTCAATTTTTTATGTTTTATTACTTCAACAATAGTTTTTGTTCTTATTTAAGTTTGTTTTTATTTTATAATAATTAATTTATTATTATTTAAAATAAATTTAATAATAACGCAATAATAATAATAATTATTTAAATTAAATCATTTATAAATTTCTTTATAATTCAAAACGTAATTTATTACTTAATAATTCTTGGTTTGTTTGTTTTTTTGTTGAACAATCAACAAATAAGTGTGCGATGAAATGATTTCATATCATTTCAACAATAAAATTTCTTTTGTTATTTTAAGCAACAATTAATAATTATGTTATAATGATTAACAATAAAATGTAATTTTTTAGGTTTTTTGTGATTTCTTTTTATGTTTTATAATAATTAATAATGTAAGATAGAAATTTAAAATTCTACATTAATACGCAGCAAACGTCTGTAAATGGAAGCTTTATGCATTTATCAATTGCCTTCGTTGAGTTATTATCAAGCGATTTGGAATATAATTTAGACTGATTATTGGCTGGTAATTTAGTAGCAGGTTTAGCGGTAACAGTAGTATCCGAATCATAGTTTTTATATGCTGCAACCCTCTTGCGTGTATTGTCATCAGCCCTTATTTGGCTATCACTCATATAATCACTGTCCGTATCAATAACCGACATGTTATTGATGTCTTCATTACTTGAATTATGAGATGACGCAGGCAAGGGGTTGCGTATAAAGTTTTTTGCTTCATTATCACGATCTAATTCGGTTTCAGATTCTGTTGCCCATTCGTCGTCGTCGTCGTCGTCAACGTCCGCGTCATCATAATATTGAGTCCGGCTTAATATCATGAATTGAATTTTTGATGATAGAATTGGATCGTTGGGTAATCGTAGCACCGGTTCTGTACTTGTAGATTTCTGATTCTTTTTTTCAAACAGCCATTTTGTGACAGCATCTGTTACCGGAAATTGCATGCGTGTTGATGATAAACCATTCTCTTTAACACATACATGTTCCTTTATAACAGTAACAACATTTTCATTAACATTATTAGATAATAGAATTTCATCAGTCTCTTCTTGATTTATATCGCATAAATCATCCGATTTTGTGTATATAATATTGTCGTTGTCGTCGCCAACCTTAACCTCCTCAATAAAATTAGGCGAAACAACATCAGCTACTAATGACTGATTGTCATTATTCGATAATTCTAGTTCAATCTTATTACAAATTGATTCAATTTCATTAACCGTTATTTTTTCAATAATTTCCTCAACTTGACCGTTGATTTTATTCTCGATTGCACAACCATTTTTCAATTCCTCGTCTATATCAATAACAATTCCTTTTTCAACAACAGGCACATCTTGTTCGATGGCACAAACTATCGCTCCAACAGGTTCAATAAGCTTCTCGTCATTTTCAATAATTTTAATTTCTATTACAGTATCTTTTTTCTCAATGATATCAAAATCTTTATCTAATTCATCTATTTCAATAAAATCAAAATTGGTAAAATTATCTTCATTAATCGCTGCTGCTGCGGTACTCGTAAAATGTTCAGCAGATTCCAGATCACCGTTGATTACATCCTGAACTTCGCCCATAAACGAATCGAATTCGACCAAATCCTCACCGATTTCATGCTGCGCTTCAGTGTCATGCAAAGCGGCGAATGTCGGCTCAATGACCTCGAAACCGTGTTGAGATTTTGTCTGTAAATTTTTACGTTTTGTATTCCGTTTAGACGATTTACTTTTTGATTTTGATTTTGTCGCAACCAATTTCTTGGTGGGAGTAGATGACGTAATATTCGATGATGTATTTAACACATCTGCATCGTTTGATGTTGTCGAAACGCTACTTTCATTGTTTGTGGCGTCATGGCTGATTTCAGAATGGGATTCAGTAATTTCTTCATTCGCCTCCTCGGGGACATCCACTTCATCAATTTGCACATTTTTACCCCGTTTGCCCTTCGATTTTACGACGGTCTGCCATTTTACATCCTTTTTAGGCGTCGATTCCTTATTTGGAGTTGTTATTTCTTTGTTGAAAATTTCAGTGGGTTTCACATCTTTATCATGAGATGTTTGAATGGAGCTTATATTATTGACTCCATTCAACATTTGAGCATAAGTCGGTTCATTCGATGGGAACTGACCAATTTTGTGTTCTTCAGTAGTTTCTGAACTAATCGCTGCGGTCTTCGGTATTGATTTCTTATTATTTTTCTTTTTAGCTTTATTACTTATAGATTTATTATTTAAATTAATATTATTAATGGCAGTCTTTTTGTTAATGTCTTTTGATTCCATTTTTAATATATTTGAATAATTTGGAATAACTGGCGTATTATTATTCGGGCAGACCGGTAGTTCACTACTTGAAACTTCAAGATTCTGTTTACGAGTAGCATCATGCTTTGGCTGAGGTGCTAGATTTTCGGTGGGTGATAATTTTTCAGAAACATCAACCATTTTCGGCGTATAACATTTCGGTTGAAATTCTTCAACTTCAACATTTAAGTAACATTTAGTCGTTTCACTAGTTTGGGTAATTGCATAGGGAATATAATGATAAGAATGATGATTTTCGTTGTCGCTTGATTCATCCTCGGAACAATCATCTGTCGTAACTCCCGAAGAATTTAATGTCTTTCGTGGTTTTCGCTTTCGTTTCTTATATTTGATATATTTATTACCTAGGGAATTATCGTACGGAATTCCAAATCCATTTGGGTAACTTAAATCTACAAAAAAAAAATATTGGTTTATCATTTGCATTTTGCTAATTATTTTTGAACCCACCATTAACAGGAAACATGCTATGCGGTGGGCAATAATAATACGGATAGTACATAAACGGATGGTAATACGATGCATTATCATTCGGGTAGTCAAATACGGTGTTTTCATCATTCTCTTCAATTTTGACGTTTTCATCTTTTCCCTGCGAATAAAATAAACAATGAGATAATCTCTATCTAAATATGTACATATTTAAAACTAAAAAATGTAATCGATAAAGGCGCGTCTGAAAATTGTCTATTTTTGGAATTTTGCCACCTTATTTTTTGGCTAGGATGCATGTCTCAAATTTTTGCGTGTTGCGATTAGTACAATTTTTAAGCCTAATGGACGATTAGGAGATTATTACATAATTATTATAGTTTGTATGTTAAACCAAACTTAATTATTTTTAGCATTGAAGAAATCTCAGTTAAGAACCAGTATATTGAATAACTTAATTACGCAATAAGTAGTAATTTCAATATAGTCCAAAACGAAATCAAATAGTTTGATTCAAAATTAGGCAAGTTAGTAGTTTGACATTTGTTTGGTTCTTTGTATATTTTTCCTGTAAATTCTCGAATGCGTAAAAGTAACAATAATTTTATTGTGCTTACCTCATCGATACCAGAACCACGATTCTCAAGCGAACCATTTTCTGCTGCATTCAAATTAATATCTTTCACTGCCGCATCTTCACTTGAAATTATTTCTTCTACAATTTCTTTATCATTTTCAGTGACGTCATCCACGTTATTAGTATCCAAAGTCACCTTTAAATAAAATATAACACAAAATATACACGGAATAAGCAAATTTACCCTTATGATTACTATCAATTTGATTTTACCTGTTCTTCGGTGGGCGAAGAATTTTCATTACTTTCTGTATTATTATCATTATTTTGATTAAATGAAACGGGTGATGTTGAAGTTTGAGAATTATCATAAATATCAAATGAGGTTGTATTAAAAGGCTGTTGGCAATTAGCACTTGTCGGATAAGGCATCATAAACATTTGACCACCATAGGGATCAAAACTATAAGCTAAATAAAATATGTCATTTAAAGTAAAAATTTTGTGTTTAAGATCTATCGCTCGGTTACTTACGATTAACATAATATAAACCATTTTGATCAAAAAAACTTTGGTAGGGGTATGCCGAAAATTCAGATTCATCAGGATTTTCTGGTATAGAATTAAAATTTTCCGGTGTCGCGGATTGGGTACTCGTCGTTGTAGATTCTTCGGTAGATACAATGCTCATTGCGCCTGAAGATGACGGTGTATGTAAATCACTATATTTTAAATATTTTTTTGGTTTCGATAAATAACCTTTTTTAAATAGAACATCTTGTCTTGGCGTCGTAATGCGAGTGTATTCATCTAAATAATAAAAAGAAAAAAAATATTATGGCAATTAAGAATTTTCCTTAAATTAATTTGATTGAGGTCAAGGGCAAATTAAAAATAAATTAAATATTTGTTTGTGTATCAGCCAAATATAGAAAGCTTACCTTCGTTAAAATTTGATTCCTTCTTTTCAGTCGAACTACTTTCGTTATTTTGGCTGTTATCTTTATTGCTCGCATCAGAACTATTGTTATAATTATTTATTCGATATCGATAGTTTGATCTGTAATTTCCACCGGCACTCGAACTACTGTTATTATTACTATAATAATTACTGTAGTTTAAACTTTTTGATGAAAATGGACGTCTTTTATAAGGGAGATATGTTTTATTGTATTGCTGATGCGATGATGTTGAATTTGATAATGCTGCGTTACTACTATTACTATTGTACTTATTGTAAATATTATTTGTGTTAAAACTATTTCGATTTTCATTATTCGATAATTCTGATGACGCTGATGATAATTTGCCATTTCGCATATTTATTGGCTGCGATATTGAATCAATTTTAAACGAAGTTTTATATTCTGAAATTAAAAGAACAAAAGTTGCAAACATTATTATCTATAGATATAATAATTATTTCTAATTAGGTAATCGATTTAATAAACATATTAATGGTTTTACTCTTTCACGTGGTATCAATTCAAACAAACATAAAAAGTATAGAAAAATTTATGGTTTTCCGATTTTCGGAAAATAAACAAATATTGTACATTTATGTTGATTTTCAAAGTACGAGTACTTCACTAACAAAACAAACTGTTTGTTTCCGTAATAGTCTAAATCGATATTTACGATATTGTGTCGTATATTAAAAAAAAAATAAAACCGACCCTCTTTAAAATCTATCTTCTTTAGAATGTATCCTTAATATTAGCTTCGCAAAATTTTTTAATCATGTTCCAAAATAATACTAAATGTGACTTATGACATTTTGAAAAATCGATGTACGATGAGTGGATTGATATTTTACAAAGTTAGATAGAAACACGCAACCGTCTTTTATGAAATATAATCTATATGATTGGACAAATGAAGTAGCAGTAAAAGCATTCGAAAAAGTCGTGTACGTCTAGTCTAAATATTTATGACAATTTACTGTTACATCGGAAGTGAGATTTTTAAGAAATACAATTAACTAATTAAAGTTAATTAAAATTATTCGAATAAAATTTAAAATAAAGTGAGATATTAAAACTGTTTACAAAATAATGTCAACATTTAGAAAAATAGAACGAATTATAACACTAAGAATTTATTCAAATAGTAAAAATTTTTGATTTCCTTCCCAATAATTTCCAATTTAAATAAATTAGTACAAAACTATTAATTGAAATCGCTAATTTATTTAAATGATTGTTAATATGTCAGTTGCCTTACATTTTATAAAGCTTGCGAAAATGTATTATATTCTTTCATTATAATAGCACACCATTCAAGTTGCATTGTTGATATATAAAATGATGTGTTGTTCCATAATTTGTTAATTTATTGGTAAAGTAGTAATTGGTATAAAGCAGTAGGCACCGGTTCCATAATCAATGAAAAAATTTAAGGTGAAATTTACCAAGTTAAAAATATTTAGCTCAATTTCGCTGATCGGTAGGTTGTTCAACACAAGACAAAATTCGCTTTGTGAATTTTTGTCTAGATGGCAGCAGCGTCGGCGCGATTAAAATACAATTTTAATTTTAATTAAAATACAATCACATGTGACAGAAAAATTTATTTGAAAATTGATCTCCAGTGTGTTTTGTGATTTTGCAGACCATGATTAAATTTAGCTTAGTTTGTGCAGTATGTAGTTTTAAATTAATCACCCATAACTTTAGTATCGACATCCAACGCTGCTACTCTACTGAAAATCGTACCTAGATTTATCTAATACCGGAAGGTATTGGGTGCAACACTCGTTCATTAAAAACCAAATTTGTTGTGCTTTTATTTTTTATTCTATGCAATATGTTTTGAACACTCTTGCCTTTTTTGCGATCCATTTTTCCTATTCCAAACCTTAATTTAGATCACAGCGATTCACCTTAAAATGACTCGATGCTATCGTCAACTTTTCGATTTTTATGAAACGTGAGTAAACTGTTCTACTCATGAAACACGAAAACGTAATTTAATTTTTTTGACACTGTTCTTTTTAACAAGACGTACGCCGTTTTTAGATTTTCGTAAAAATGCAAATACCTGTTTCTCAAAAACATCTTATCCAATTTTAATAGGGCTTAAACGAAAATGATTTAACAGAACAATAATCTTAGAAATATTTACTATACATTTCTTTTTATTTGGTTGTATGAGTACTGAGTAGAATGGTGATTTCACGAAAAGGTGAGTTTCAGTACGTTCAACAACAACAAATTACAATATATTTTTAAGTGTGATATTTCTTCAAACATATAATAAGATAAAAAAACACCACTCTGCCTATTTTAATGCAAAAACGATGTTTCGATTATAGAAATAGTCCTATCATGTAACAAAACTTGAATAACCGAATTTTTTCAAGCTTACAAAACATGGCTTGCCTCGAAACTATCTATTTTGTAATCTATGATTGTTATAATTGGTGTTGCAGTCAAAACCATCGGAGTTGTTTTGTTTCTAGAGGACACAGCCACCAAATGTCGGATACTTTGGTGAACAGATAGCATTCCTTAAATGCATTTTAGTTGAGTCCTCGATAGTGATAGATATCAGTTTGAAGTTGAGTTCCTATAGGTTTCTATTTGCTAGCAGACCGTTGCCAAACATTTCTCAGTTTTTTATTCAATTTGTATAGAAACCAAGTGCAAATTTTAGTGACAAAAGAAGAAGAAAATTTATAATTTTTATAAAGTTTTATAATCGCGGTTTAGGAAATACGTAATTTCTCAAAAGCATCAAAAGCTCGTCACAATAGTAGTCGCAATAGCTAAAATCACACCTGTTTAAATGGAAATTGATTAGAGCTATATTAAAACTTTAAGCTAGATTAAAACACTAAAGAAAGAGGAAAATCAAGGCCTTTAAAATTGCTTGACAATCGAAAGAAGTGGACATTCTTTAGGAGAGCAACGGAAAACTTAAAAAGCCTCCAGCAAACCTGTGCCCACTTATTACATAGCCAGGAGGTATGTAAGCGAGAAGTGATGAAGGTCATATATTCATTGCAAATCTGGAAGGAAGTGTTTTCATCGTAAAAAAGAAAAGGGAAACCATCGTTGAAAAAAATTCGCTCTCTGATATTGAGCTAAAAATGTTACTATACGTTTTATAGTGGATCGATAAGCCGCATCGAGTGAATATATAAAAACAAACTCAAACGATATCATACTAAAAACGAAAATAATGTCCTCTTAGTAAATTACCAATAGAAACAATGGAGAAGATTGGCAAGTCTGTTTTTCGACCGATCCTGACCTTCAAAATTTATTAACGAAGCATGGTCTAAGATAAGTGCACGTCTAACTTACCTATTACAATACAACAAGTAAGGTATGAGCAACACAGTAACATGTAAGGTATGAGTGATAAGCAAACGAGACGTGATAAGTAAATGATAGTCAGAGCAAAGAAGGTCGATTCTTCCTTAACTTGTATCCAAAATTGAGTTAAACTCATTTTTACGAGTAAGGATTCCAAATTTTAATCTGAACTGAGTTCAATGGGCTGTAAGCCTACCTTATGCATGTCTCAATTCATTCATTGGCACAGGATTATCAATCCAGACATTTTCTGAATGTTTCTCTTCTTCTTTGAGATAATAAGCATCAAATGCATCTGTTAGAAATACCCTAAGTAAGCAAGCAAGCAAGCAAGCATTTTCAAATTATTTTTTCTCTGTTCTAATAAAAATATTAAATTTTTTTCATAGAGCTTTATGTATTATCTCTATATTATGCTAATTTTATGGATCGCTACAATCCCTCCGTTGGCTATCGATTAGAAAACACGAGCTTACAATCGTAGCAAACAATGGCAAATCGTTTAGTCTAAATTTTGAATATGAAATCCGCAACATTTTTTCCTAAAACTAAGCTAGAATATCGGAAAAACACATTTAATAGAAATTAGGAATGAGGAATAGGAATGATCTCAATTTTAAATATAAAATCCACAATAATTTTTCTTGAACCTATACATAAGAATAAAGGCAAATACGTCGTTTAATAGAAAAACATCATGAAATCGATGGTTATTAGGGTTAACACCAATTAGGAACCACCATAATACAAGATTCACATTCAACAATGGCCAATCGTTCAATCTCGATTATAAGGGATCGGTACGACAGCCCGAATTACAAAATCCCGAACTATCAAAATTCTGTTTTTTCGACCTCCCGCTTTTCACAATACTGTCTTTCAGAATCCCGCTTTATCAAAATTATCCGAAAAGTAACAAAGAAACTGAAATCGGTAGTACGATGCAAGGTGTATACCAGATCATAAATTTAGGTTTCAAAACGAGGATAATACCATAAAATAAGTACACAGATTGTAAATTCAACGAAACAAATCTTAGAATAAAAGAAATATTGTTCGGTTGTCTTTATGGGCATTGCCCCAGCCTTTGATAAAATAAAACCCGTTTTGCCAAATTATTTCTATGCTATTCTAAAAAACCAAATAAAAGACAATACCAAGTTAAACTAAACTGTAATATTACTAGTTTATATAGCATTGGCGCAGGCTTACCATAAGGCAGTGTTTGTAACTGTCGCTAATAAAGTAACCATACCAACTTTTGTTGATGATACAGCGAATAATTTTGGTATCTCACAAAAACGAATTTGAAGAAAAAATTTAATTTTGAAATTGTCTGCATTAAGTATTAACGTAGGTTAAGACTATAAAGCAGAATAATAATATTGGATTTTAAGATTTGAATATTTCTTGTAACTTGCTTTCTAGAAAAATTCAAGAATAAAACCATTGGCAGTGGATTTTGAAACAATAAATGTTTTAACAGAATAAGCGATTCGCCGGCGATTTAGAGTTGCGGGCACATAATAAGAAACTATCAATGCTAATCTGAAATAAAATTTATCTGAGGCGGAGTCATGAAACACGACTGGAAATTTTTAACGAATTAAAACAATATTTTCAAATTTAGATTATATTTTGTTAGTTAACTGACTTATCTATTAGAAGCTAACATAAATTCAATTACTTGCAATTACGATAAGCTTAGCCGTAAATCACCGCAAACAGATTCGGCTAACTAAGATTTAATTAGGGCAATTCAATTTCTTGAGTTTCGGTGTATGTGATTATAATACTCGCAATTGGTAAGAAAAACTGTCTTTGGCCAATCAATTTTTAGTTATTTTTTGATGGATGGAAGACTTTTTTATCGAAAGTAAAATTTGTGGCAATTCTGAAATTGTGAATTTTTGAAATATAATGCAATTATGTTTATATGTATTTAAAAAAATAGGTCAACAGTTTAAATCAAATCTAAAAAATTAATTAAATTTCATCAAGATTTTAATTAAATGATATAATTCTATATTTCTAAAAAGTAAATCACAACCCTCATAAAAGTAAATTTCGAGTAAATTGAAAACATCTACAAGTACATAAGTCAAAAATAAGCAGCTAACTCCAATAACGAATTCAATTTAACTACAAGAATTAACAATATCCTTGAAAATTATAAATATTTAAACAATATATAAATTTAGCTTAATAATAGCTTAAATTTAATTGAATTTTCTTTGCCAACATTTTGCGTAAATTTATTTTTTACCCATTTGTGAAAACTAACTCACTTAAATAT
Organism: Nephrotoma guestfalica; assembly: GCA_963691935.1. NCBI lineage: Eukaryota > Metazoa > Arthropoda > Insecta > Diptera > Tipulidae > Nephrotoma > Nephrotoma guestfalica. The sequence continues at coordinate 291,624,092 of OY829914.1, read as the reverse complement.
ACTAGGGCGAATAATTTTCTTTTTTATGTATTGTACATTTCGTTCTCTATGAATGAATAACAAACACGTATTTATAATAAACACACTGTTATTTTAAAGTTGCCAAATTGAACAACCGCCCAAAACCAAAACATTTACAATGATTCTAGTGATTTGTTTTTAATACGCATACTAGGGATTGCGTACCCAAGTTCGATTCAAAAGTATCAATTCCACACATCAAAAAGCAATCGTATGTTTTATGGCTTTGAGCCTCAGGTTTAGCAAGAGCAAACATTTTATTACGTCATTTTGAAACACTTTTTTAGAATTAAGACACAAACTTTGCCTTTCACAATTTCATTTATGTATCATGTGAGATCTAATAATTTTCATAAAAACGTTTACGTAAAATTGTGTCTATTTTTTAATATTATGTTGATAACATGTGATGTGATTCATGATAAATAAAAAAAAAATAAAACTGTTTCGTTAGACTAGACTGAACCGAATTTTTGTTAGCAATATATTTATAGAACTAATAATATTCGGATTAGCAAGTAGGTTTTCATTTTTTGATGCACTCAAATTGATGTGACCCCTGCCCAATTAAACAATATTAGATTCCCAATATATACCATATTTATTTGGTTTAAGTGTTCAATCGACAATTGTCGAACTAAAACACTTTAACTATGTACATAGACTTCCTTGCTACACAGGCAAGTGTAGGTAATTTATAACCTTTTTTCCTGAATCAATATATTGATTGACATAAAGTTTTATATAAAAAAAATGTTTTATTTGAGTTGGTGTACATAGTTAGAATAACGCTTATTGTAATATGTAATGTACAATAATTATCATCTATCCCATAATTATAAATTCTGGAGTATCGCAAACAACTATAATAGCCATTTTTAAATAATTTCATATCATCTTAGGAAGTAAGGTTATACAGGCCACAGGTCGGAAAAGACCGGGTAACATTTACGACATAACCACAATTTTTGAAACTTCCGCAAAAATTGGAGAAATGCTATTTACATCATCTGCTTGCGCTTCGTGCGCAAGTGACCAGAAACTCCCTAAGGAAACTCCCATCCTTAATTCAACTTATCGATTTTTGATAGTGTCCATTCTGCAAACTTATATAAAACTCATAGTGTTGGTATATTATAGTATTTTAACGCTAACTGTTTTATCTGTGACAAGCCTAAATGCTGTGAAAAACTTAATTGAATTTAAATATGTTTCCGTTCTAAAGTTCTTTTATACTACAGTTACAGGTCATAATTTATGTAGTTTGTCTGTTGTAATATCATCAAACATCAGGCAGTCACAGCAATGTAATTGGTTTTAGCAGTAAATAGATACAAGCTAACGTGTTAAGGCTATGCTTACTTCAGAGCGGAATTCGCAACGTATGATACACCTCTTACAGTTGGAACGGTTGCTCTACAAGTTTGATATTGATTGATCTTGCGACAGACAAACTCTGCGGAGGCTATGTAGCTTCAACATTTGAATCCGCTAGCTATAGTTTAAATAAACCCTTAAAATGCAAGCAAGATGGTTTTTTGCGATGATTTTTTGACAAAATTTGGATATAACGAGTGTATCATTTTGTTGTGTTGTTGAAAGAAATGCGCTTTTTAGCCAATGTGATCTTGGTTGTTGCACTGGTACACTTCCATTACCACCAGTTGTTTCTAGATATCTCGACCGTTGGTCTGACATTACCAAACATGGTAATTCATAATTCAATTTCTTTGGTATTATCAAAATTACAGGATTTCACTATTTAATGATTACCTCCAAATTTCAAATCGCATATAGACTCTTACTTGTTGCACCTTGTAGCTGTCCTATACCATGCGTGTATTTTGATATAGTTCATTTTGAAAGTTAATGGTGAGTTGGTTATTCTTACGAAGTAGCATTATATACGTATCGCAGCAAATTCTATACTTGTTTCGTGTAATCACCATAAAAATGAACGATTTGTACGACTTCAGAGCCGAATTTGATCCTCACCCTTAGGTTTGACTGTGCTCTTCAGTTCCATTTCGGTTGTTATATGAGAATGGTATTGTAATGTCGGAGTATCGTTGGTTTATAATTTAATAGCGGATTGATGTGATTGATTCAAACTGCGAATCTTACTGTCGTTGTCTGCACATTATTTTATATATTTTTATCAGTTATATATTTTTTTGTTGTTCGACTAACAAAGCTGCACAAAGTAAGCTTTGGGATTAAACAACTTTTGTTCCGTTTGTTTAAGTGATATTTCCAAGCCGCGGTATTGTATGTGTTGCAAACGTCCTTAATTGTTGTGTTACCTCGAAACTGTAGCTATTACTATTTACTGTAGCTGGTTAGCAGAAGGAACAATGTTCGACTAAAACATTTGAATCGTTTAATCATTTGATTAATGACGGATTATCACGGTGAGGTCTATAAATAATAGAACAAATCGTTTTATTTGTCATTTACTTAATTCTGATTTAGCTTAATTAAAATATTGTATTTTCGTAGTATACTCAAAGATTGCAGGTAAGTTATACCAATCCCGGTGATAAAATTAGTCGATATTTTCCATACAAATACAGCGCTCGTCTCTGTAGTTATTCTGTGGTAAAAGTTAATCCTCAAGAAATGTGCTAATATACTTTGGTTTAGAAAAGTTTCTTAAGCATTTAAGAATACAAAGTTCGTTCCCATTCCTTTCTGTAAATATAACATTACCAAGAAGTTGCCTTATTCTCAAAAAAGTTCATGTTAACTGGGCCTGTACGGAAACCTCATATTAATGAAAATATTTTTTCAGTTAAAATTTTTTTTCGAACTTATTCAAAATCTAAAAGTTTGACCAATTGTGGAGATTGGCTTAAAACAGATGTTTAATATGTACAATATACGTGCTATTAACTAATTAAAACAATGTATTTTTAGATTTTAGAATAGATAAAAATAATTTTGAGGCAATTTGGACAATAAATGCCCAGTTTAACTAGATCATATTTAACGATAATTTTAGCATCTGCGGTAGTTAATGTAAATTACATGTTCGCGAAATGTTTTAAATTTTCTAATTAATCATGATTGAATCACTTGTTTTTACGATATAGTTTTCGAGTCTGTTTAACATACACTAATTTTTGAAAAATTCAATGTACATCATTCATCAGTTTTGTATAACGTGATATAATCATGTCTATCATCAAATTAATTAAAATTAGAAAAATGTTACTATTTTAAGGTGTTAAAATATAGAGATATTTCGATAATTGACATGGATCAAGTTGCTACTTTTCGATTTAGAGTGGGTGAATCGACCTGTATATATATGTATATAGCATAAAAACTAAACGTTATACAATTTGTTTGCGATATTTTATCGATCGATCAGTTTTTGCTGCTATACCATAGACTGAGAGTCTCTATTTTTGTAAAATTGTATATTATGCCAACGTACTCTAATAGTTTATTTCAATTATGTAAACAAAAATTGTATTAAATCACAAACGCTTAATTAATTTACATTGTGAATCAATAAAATACTTTCTCAATTACCAAATTAGAATTTATTCGAAAAACATTAAATACCAAACGCTAGAGGGGTATTGAAGGTTTTTTTAGAATTTTCATCTTGAAACTCTTTTCTTAAACGTTAACAATAAAAACCAAAAAATTATTTGAAACGCTGCCCAAAAATTCGCGTGACTTTTTTTAAGTTATTTTTTTATTTATTTACTATTTTTTATTGTTGCTGTTTTCTAATTCAATGTACACATTGAAACAACGTACACAGATAAATTTTCCTACCGATATTTTCTAAAAATAAAATATATTTTTAAATATGTATACGAAATATAAACTTATGCGTGATTTTACATAATTTTTAGATTTCATTCGAAAAAATGATCGATACTATTATTATCTACACAATACAATCAATTTCCTATTTATGATGACAAGTACGTTGTCGACCCTCTTCTTGATTCACTGTAAGTAAATTACCTTTAAATCAGATATTTTTGGAATGATCAATCAATAAATTAGTAGAGTAGACTGTATTGATTGTATTTCCAAAGCAGATCAACTGACACATAAAGGACATAGTATCCTAAATAATAATAACATTGGCATCCTACCGAACCTAAGCACATTTATAATCATTAGTATAACTGTTCATCAAATGGGCGCCAAACTTTTAATTACTTCATTATCGCATACATAAAAGTATTAAGTATTTTATAATAGAAAATTTGATAACAATGATTCACGTGACTCTCGAGTTGATTAAGAATTTATGGCAACCGATTAAATCTGTATTGTTGTGTCACCACACCTCTAATTGGGGTCTTAACTTTTATGATTTGCTGCAAATATTACATCGACTGAAAAGTTCCCGGTCTAACCCATCGATGGTGCCACAAATTTAAAACTCATATGCTTTTTAAATTCTATCAATCTTCAAACGATATGTATCAAAATTGCATTACAATCCGACTATTAGTTTACAAGTTACAGTTGTTTTAGTGACGCTACTTTTGTTAATTTCAGAAGAATGAAAAAGAAGAATTTCGTGTGTTGATTAAACCCTGTTTTTTTTGTGGAAAAAATACCGTTCAAGCAAAGCAGTGGATTGATAAGTGTTATCCGGACTCTGCACCAGGAAAATCAACCATCATGGACTGGTTTGCTGAATTTAAACATGGTCGTACACCACCGAAGATGCACCACGCTCTGGGTGCCCAAATCAGGCTATGACTCCAGAAAACATAAAAAGAATCAAAGAAATTGTTTTGAAAGACTCAAAACAATGTCTTGATGAAAGATAACTTTTTCTTCGCTAAATGCAGTTGTTTTCTTTCAAAACGTCGTTGAAACAGTCCAATAAGTTGTAGTAATATTCGCCGTTGACCTTTCTCCCCCTTTGAAAGTAATCGATGTGGATTATACCACGTGCATCCCAAAAAACTGTGGAGATAAACTTGTTGGCCGATAAAACCGCCTTAGCCTTCTCCTGCGCAGATTCGCCAGTAGAAATCCACTGTTTAGAGTGTTCTTTGGTCTCCGGCGTATAGTGATGTTTCCATGTTTCATCTACAGTTATGAAATGACGCAAAAACTCCATTTTATTTCGCTTGAACATCGCCACACCTGCCTCTGAAATTGTCACACGTGTGCGTTTTTGGTCGATTGTAAGCAAACGCGGCACCCAACGCGCGGATAGCTTTTACATATTTAAATGTTCGTGTAATATACGGTCTTGCAATACCGTATCATGGATTTTGTCAACCTTTTTTGGTGTGGTGACTTCATTTGGGCGTCCTGAACGTTCGGCATCAGTTGTGCTTGTACGACCACAACGAAAATCAGTAAAACACACTGTATTTGGACCAATTCGGTAACTTGAACGACCACTTATATTTGAAAGGCCGTCCGTTCCGTTAAATATCGGTGTGCCCAAGTATTGTTTTTCCAAACAACCTTTACCCAAAAGATCCCCAAAAAATTACGAATTACGCGTGCGCATAATACCCAATCCACCATTGTGGAACCTTTAGAAGAACCTTTTAAATATTATAACACATTTCTTACGAAAAATATTAAGTATGTATGTCACGGTTAAAATGATAAATCCGGCGATTATTCATAATTAGCGGTTATTATGTACAATCCCCAGGTGTTGGATAAATAGCACTGATTTTCTTCTAATTTAACATTTTGCATAATCACCAAATGTAGTTGGTAAACGTAATCAGGGTTGTTGTGCTGTACCCGTGTTCCGTTTCATGTATTTGAAATATGTGGTCAATTATTGAAGGTTGGTTAATTTTAAATGAAGAAATTGAATTAAAATAATGGCTCGTTTTTCAATAATCAATGATGTATTTTTGAAAAATGTTTGAGTGTTGGGCTAACTTAGTACTTTCATCGCTCAGTCTCTACTGATGTGGCAAACTCCTATATTCCTGACATGTTTATAGAACGACCCTACACCTCTCGGGATATTTTTTTTCAATCTTCTTGGCGGGATAAGCGGGAGGAAGTACAGATACCTCGATAAATGTGTTCCTGTAAGAGCTATCTAAGTTGTTAGCCCCTACAATTCCGCTTTTTCCAAATGACCAGCTAATTTGATTTTATACATATATCTTTACTCACGCTATTATAGTAACAGTTTTTCTTATCCATTTTGAAATATTTACTTGTTACGAAAATTATTTTCCTTTATAAAAAGTTTTTTTTTCTTGGAAAAAAAATGACTGATATTACCAAATAAGCTACTAATCTTACATGTTTTGTTTTGCCTGATAGATGAACCAACCACTACGCACTACATTTTTGGTTTGTATACGACCAAAATTGCGAAAGTATACCGCAGACTACAGCACAAAAGCATGGCATCGCCTACATCAAATAATCACGGTAAAGCTCACGTCGGGAAGTATTGTCTAATTGAACTTTAGTGCAAAGAGTACGCTTCATGCCTGGATTATAAGGATGGATGAAAAGGAGTTGTACTTCGTCGGTAAAGAATGTGCTGGTTCGACGTGTGAAGACAATTAGGATAATTTTAGTCCACTATTTTAGGCACTAAAGCATGGTTCAATTGATTTTTGTAGGTAGATTACGCAATGCAATGGAAAGACAAAATATAGTATGTTACGTATCTACAAATATAATAATAATTGTTACTGTAATTCAATGAAATGAAAGTTTAATATTAATATATGTTTGAATTTGAAATAATAAAATATTTTCTCTGGCGAAATATAACAGACATACCATATGTATATGTTAATACTATATATTTCTTGGTACTCGACGTTTAGGGTTAGGGGATTAGTAATCGTGATTTTGAGGTATGGCGTTATCCCAATCGTTTTTTGGGAAGACGTATCTCTCCGCTACCAACAGTGTATTTGTCGAGAAGGCTTTCTAATTTATGTATGTAAATTTAGGAAAAAAAAACAAAATGGTTAAAGGCTGATAAATGTTTTATTAAAAGTTGAGAATACCGAATGTGGGACAGTGTCGGCTAAATGTCCGCCTTTGTTAGCTACAGAAATGCGGGCTCTTTTGATACAAATTTTCATCACACTTTCACATTTCACTAATTTCGTCACGAATATTTTGTTTAAGTTGATCAAATGTTTCTAATGATATTATTTGAGATATTTTTGTGGAAACAGGTTTCTCACTAAATCCATTGTAGCATGGGCTGTGAAGTTGCAGTTTCATTATCTCATGTAAAGATGATTGATGGATAATTTCAAGATTCCTATTGAACCGACTATATTGTTTATTAACAGATCTATTTAAATCGAAATGTACCTCATCACTCATTATGACTTTATCATGAAAATTAAAGATTGAAGAAATTGCCACGTCTATAATTATTGACTGCTCTGCCAAATATAACCCGTCAAAATTCATGTTTACCAAAAAGTGGCGACATAATGAAGTAAACTTTCCCGACGGACACCCCGCCCCTTCCTCACTCGCGTGACAAGAGATGAAACTGATCACGAATAGTTTTATTGCTTTATTTATTTAGATCTTAAATACAGCTGTTTTATGACATCCCGTGATCTATTTCAAAGAGAAACAACTTATCCATCTGACAATCGGAAACAGTGTGTATAACCAGAAGTTCATGTACTATGGTTTTTGAACTTATCTGCTAATTCAAAGTTAATTAAAAATGGTCTCTAAAAACCTGTAATAGTATTTCTAAAAAATTTCAGAACGTTAGTTAGAATATTCAGGCCATAGCCTGAAGATCAGCAAAAAAATTGAGATCTGGTATAATTACAATTCTTCTTGTTTTTGTTTCTACTACAAGAAAAATGTTGAGCAGAGATAAGGTGCAATTCTCTTTGTTAATCAACTTAAAACCCGATTGTGTTAGTTTTAATTCTAAATATTTCGAGTTTTTCGGGAGCTTTCGGGACATATATATGATTCCAGAAATTTATGCGAAGACAGGAAAATGAAGCTTTTCGATCATCGTTGAAGATTCACAAAATAATTCGAATAATGGTCAATGTTAGATCTTTTGGCGAGGTGAAAATGCGGTATAATAATAATTTTATTATAGTCGCGCATGTTCAACCGAAAATGAATATATGTAGGAACAACCCAAATAAATGCCGCGAGGGTAATATTGACAGCTATGAATGTAAATATTTTCTTGTACATATTTTTGTATTTCGACAAAAACATTTTTGTCACTATATGTATCTAATATTTGTTGACATATAAAAATACACACAAATTCTGTCTAGTTAAATTAATTAGAAACATACGTTTAAATTTGTGAACGACATTCTTCTATTCTTCTATTAAAAATAATATCGTTGCACCATATCAAATACATACCCCTACTAGAGATACAAAAAATTTGAACACTAACCTAAACAAAAATTTTAACATTAAACAATTAGAGTATATATGTGATATGATATTATTATAGATACATAATATATTAAATACACTTCAAGCTGTTACAATTCCAGCTTAAGGTAATGTAATGCAATAACCAAATTTATTTAGCACGTTAAACAAGCTTTAACGCTTAATATTAAAACAGTGCGGGCAGCTCTATACTTTCGAAATGAAAAGATGCCGTCCGTCTTATAAAAAGTGTTATGAATTATTATCCCAACTAAAAACCGTAAATTATTACCACCTAGCTTCGGAATAAGGGAAAGCCATTTACGCCAAATTAGAATTAGTCTATGTTATATCAAACCCGATCATCTTAAGACTTGGAAGTGCGAATATCTCTCTATTGAAAAAGCGAAACCATACGACTCCACTGAATTTTATCCAATGTGGTGAACGTGTTAATAATTTAGTCAAAAATAGGTTAATTCCACACACAGCATTCTTATATCGCAACCAGGTATTTTTTTATTAGTTAAGATAACTAAATCCGTCGCAGTTCATACAACAAAACATATAAAGTTGACGACTTGAAAATTACAAGATAATTTAAGTAAACAGTAGTATTATATTTATGTGTATATGGTTTTGTTATGTACTTACTAACATTTTGGATAAATAAAGTTTCTAATTTTTGTCTCCACGTATTTGTTAAACATTTTAAGGCTCAAAGTGAGGAAATAGATCACCAAGTAGAATGTATATAATATAAAGCAAAGCATTTTAACAGCTTGGATATCGGTGTTATAAAAGTGTTTTCGTTTAACCAACTCAATAAGAAAATACAGTTAACGAATTTTATTCAACCATGCTTGGTTGGTACAGAATCAACCTATATTACCGAGATTCAACAATAGTCTTTTAATAATATACTTAAATACAACGACAAAATCTAAAATTTCTTCAAAGTACTGTATGGATGTCTACAAGACAATTTTAGGAAGAGGTTTGCCACAATTGTATTTCCCGTTAACTGAGTGGAATACGAATTGGCAAAATCAACTAAACCGAAACCGTTGCATTGAGATTGTCTCTGCCTACAATTTACATTTCCAGAATTTTAGAGTGAAAACCAAATTTCCATAATAAAAATTAATTTAACTTCAGATATCTCAAATAATTTTTAGACAAATTTCAGAAAATTGCTAAATCATTTCAGCTCATTCATATTTCCTCCAACGCCAAATTCATTAAAATAAAACCCGAAACAAAAATCGGTGGCATCACCGAACTTCGATGCTCTTGTTGTGATTAGTGGATTCTATAACTAAAACAAAATCTAAATTTACCTATAATAATTTTTTAATTATAATAATTATTATTTCAATTTAGAATAAATCTTAAATAATTAGATTTTATTATAATTTTACTTTAATATTAATTTGTTATGGAAATTAAAGGAAGTTAAGAAAGGAAAAAATATATAAAAATATTACCTAGATCGTCAGTGTTTATTTCAAGTTATTGAAAATTACTAAACTTTGTACTGTGTGTGCGCACACTAATAACAAATTTAAATGATTTTAATTAAATCAAAACAATTGTTAAACATTTAAGAAATAATTGTATTATTTAAACCAATTTAAAACTGTATTGTACTTAAATCAACTGTCAGCTGTTATAAATACAACTACGAAATAATGTAATTTATAGAAATACTTACGTATTACAGTCGATTCCGCTTAATCGGGACACATCGGGATTGTCTCTATTAAGCGGCTGACCCAATTATCCGAAGTTCCACAAATAATTTTATTTTTTATTATTTTTTGTTCTTTTAGTTGATTTTTTTCTATGACTACTGTCCCGAAAAAGCAAAATAAATTTTTCTTACATATTTGCTTGGTTTTGTTTCCGTTCTTTATGATTTGTCCCAATTAAGCGGCTGTCCCGCTTAAACGGAATCGACTGTATTAATATTTCCATGTATTTCGGTATGAAAATCGAATGTCCAGGAATATTTGATACGCAGTAGCGCTGCTATAAAAAATGGTGAGCATTATAACTATAAGGATATGCCATTGATTTTATTGATTTTTACTTGTCATTACAACGACACAGTGTTGGAAAAAGAAAACTGGTAGATTAGTGTAGATTAATTTTGCTCACATCTCTGAATTTATTTATTTAATTTTAATGGCTTAATCAAAAAATACACTCAAAAGTATAGATTATAATAAAAAATATAACCTTCGTCAATATCTCTCAAACTAATGTGTTTCAAGATTACCATTTAACGTCCCCCGTCGACAATGAACAATTTTCATTTTAAGTAATTCTCTCCTAACTTGCACTGTCTTAGAGATAAAAGCCTGGCTGGCATTTATTAAAAAAACTCGTTCAGTATAGGCGTAAAAAATTTAACTTTGAAAATTTCGCAAAATATTTTTCCTATGAAATATTTTTTTTTTGTCTACTAATAAATAAGAAAATTTTCCAATAATAAAATAAACAACCAAAGAAAAAAATAAAATTAGTTTATTTGTTCTAAATAGTTGTGCGACTCCTTGCCAACAGAGCATATTTATCGAAAAATTATAGATTCACATGTTATCGATAGTATAGAAAATACAACCAAATAAATGCGCCTACTGTAAATAATAACGTTTATTACAAATATTCTTATCAATAAACCAGTTGGTTAAAATTATAAATCCATCAATCAAATTTTATTATAAGTAAATTAATAAAGTTTCTCTAAACGATTATTAAAATTTATAGCAATAAGATTTAACTACCTAATTAAATAATGTAAAATATTTTTGTTGCAGGTGAACATCACCATAACCGATCACACATACTCAAATATATGAAGATTCTATCACGTACAACTTAATTACTCAACAAATAAACAACTACATTAAATGAAAACCATTGTAACAAAACTAAAGCATTAAAATATATTTATGTTCTCAACTCATATGATTAATAATACATTGACCTAATCATTGATGAAGTAATATCGTTATCACATTTGTCAGTATCTTATTTGATTTATTTTATAACTTTTACCAATTATAATTGTACGCAGACTGTGGCTTTTATGTACTATACCAACACATTATTAATCAAAACATTATCATAAAAAAAATATTTTGATATGCCCTCTTAGTTATCAAGAAATTATCTGTCAATACGTTTATGCCAAAAAATTTCGCAAAAATGGAAAATATGTAATTTTCCAAATTTGTTTGGGCGCCCTATATAGGTGTAACTTATTTATACGATAACGGATCAGGCTTAGTTTGATAAGAAAATATTTTATTCTTTAGATTCGCTTATTTTATTATGCATTATCTATTTTCATCAAGTCGAGAATGTAAATGTAATCCGTTTGGACTAAATCAGATCCACAATTCTATATATTATCAAATATTTAGTTTATATCTTTAACATGTGCTTAAAAATTGTTTATCTAACCACGTGGCTAAAAATATTGTAAAGTGTGTGAAAATAAAAGTCGTTTGTTGTTGGAATTATTTAGTTATTCCATTTAGATTGTCAAGTACAAGTATACGGGATAAGAAAAAATTAATTGGCTGTTTTTGTTATTTATTTACGTATGAGAAGAAAGCAAGTAATCGATTTTCAATTATTAAAAACTAATTGCAAAATCAATTGATTTAGTTCTGATTGATATACGCAGCTTCATATTAATTATCTATATACTAATGGGTTTAGCTAATGGAAACCGCCAAATAATTTAGTTGATTAAATATTCCCATGACTAAAATTTAAGCGTAGACTTCGCACCTGATAACAACACCCAAGACTTATATAAACACGTTCTAATTTGATATAAAATTTACGAACCGTATTAAATATGCGTATACATTCATAGGTAAATTGTATTTCAAATCGAATATATTTCATCATCCAAATTTGTTATTAATAATACTAATGGGTGATGAAATCTAAATTGATTAGAGTGAATTCAGATAGAACTATATGTGTTTACAAATAAATCTTTGTTGTTCAAAAAAAAATATCAAATATAATGACGCGTCCATTCTCTATTCGAATCGAAAGCACAATTGACGAATCTTTGTAGCGATTTCGAATGAAATTTAGGAATAGAATAAATGAAAATTAAAAATTAAACATTGGTTTGACGCCAATATTTGCTTTGAAACGAATATGAATAATTAAAAACTGTTTATCATTATAACACTCAGTAATCATGTGCGAAAATCAGAGAATGGTGTAATTTTAGCGAATATTATTTCTAAATACTGATAGAAATTTATAAGCATCATTAAAACAAAATGGCCATTACCGTGGAAGCATTATGAATAATTGATCGACACCTTAAACGCCAAACCCATTTGGATCTCGTGTGACATTCGTTCAAAAGAAGCCTTAGGAGGTATATCGACTACTATTAGTCATCTCATTTCGACGAAATTCGATAATTTTTATTCTAAAAATGTTTGTTAAAAAATTTATTATGTTTGTAATAAAAATAACAATAAAATTTAAATTTTATGACCTAAAATAACTATTTTATTTATTTAAATAGCATAAAATCGACCTGAATTCTCGCCCTTATCACCATATAGTATACTGGTCGAACATAAAAGCGAGGACGAGTGATAACTCGCATAGTGCAAAATCATTTTTCCTCGCTACGCGACTAAAGCCACTAGTCACTAAAAAAAAAGCGACTCGTCATGTACAAAATCCAAGCCCAGATACCATCTATTAGAAATCACGAATAACCACATTCGACTTCCTCACTACCTAGATTGCAAAAACTTTCAAATCGTTTAGTTTCAATTTGTTTTTTGAGTAGTCAAGTGTTGCTCAAGTTTTATTGCGAGCAGTATCGACCGAATAAAAATAAAAATTAAATTAAAGCCCTTTAATGGTATAATGACACTGGCTAGAAAAGAAAGCAATAGCACTGACAATAAAAAAATAAATGTTAACTAGGACAGAAACAACAAAAGCGAAAAAAACTATATTTCAAACGTCAAGTATATTTTGTTTGTAAACAAACTATTTGTGTAAATATTAAAAATTAATTGCAACTGTTATCAAATCACTTGAAATAGTTGTAGAATATAATATTTTGAATGAATTTATATACAAATATTCGTTTAGACTGTATTTATTAGAAAAAAAGTTCGAGATGCCAAAAAAGTATCACAACAAAATTCTAAACTAATGTTAGGCTTAATTTGCGGTTTGTTTTATTCGAACTTTGTGCAAAATCTCTGGTGTATGCACTGACTCTTATTTATTTTACCTATACTTATTATTTGTCTCACTTCATTTTGATTTTTTAGTGGCTGAAAAGCCGGCAAAAAGCCAGTATCATAATACCATAAGACGAAGATTTCTCGTTTCATTAAATGGGTCTAAAGTTAGGTCGTCATCATGCATCTGTCGTAATTTTTTCAAAGAGCCGTACAAAGAACTTGACATCTAGGGTTTTTCGTGTACTAAGCCAAAAGTGTTCATATAAAGAATAATTTTAGTAGGCGATTTCAATTAGAAACAAATTGTGTCCATCATTGACTATAGTACATGATCACCGTTGGCTAATAGAACTTGAAGCACTTAAAAAGCGAATAGGAAATTTATCAACTGTCTATAGTAAATTTGCTCTTCAACATCTTACAGGTTGTTTTGTTGTTCTCTTTAGTAAATTAATCTCATTCCACAACTAAAGGCGGCCCTACTCATGCTTTGAATATTAACGGTAAGCTACTATTGCGACATCTTAAGTTTAGGAACCATGTTGGAACGCAAATACAGTATATTATAAAATATTTGGGCAGGTTATTCAAACATCAACTTCTTTAATAGAGGATAACCTTTATCGTCATCGTGTTATATAGGTAAACAAATTTAATACTATCGTATGCAGATTTTTTTATTCGGTCTCTGGTTTTAAAGATACTCGGCAACTCGATAAATACAAAATTCCCGCTAGAGATGGGCTATTGTTTTCGAATCGAATCTCGCTTACTTATAATGCCAACAGACACAAAATTTGTCGTGGCAGTCTCCGTGATCTAAAATATTACGTTATTTTTATTTTTTCGTACAAATTCCAATAAAATGCGGCGGCAGTTTTCAGTATGCTGGTTGCACTCAATATACAATTTGTAGGCGACGTTTTAATAAGTCGTAGTAATTTAATTACGCCCAAATAAGTAAACGCGTTAACTTTTTAGTACAAAGAGCTGAATATATTTACACTGTAGGTGGTATATATAGTAAGATAACATTGTAAGCAGCCCATTATTTAATGAAAAATATTTTGAAATACTGGAAGAGGCTGAACTATATGGGAGGATATAGTTCTCGCTATAGAAAATCAGATCAATTTAATCTAGAGCATGACACCTACGAGCAAGACAAGATTTTCAACGAGATAGATTCTAATGGATCTTATTACATGTTATACGTACTTCGATGAAAAACGGCAACTTTTCTGGACAAAAGAATTGGAGAAGGGGACCGATAGATTGGAGACCAGGTCTCCTGACTGGACTTTATTCTTTGGGAACATCTTAAGACAGTTTAGAAATGAATTTCGTCAGAAGTAAATAGAATTTACCACAAAACAAAGAGCATTTTGAATATCTGTTCTAATTAAAAATATAACAATTCTTTGAAAATATTAAAGCCGTGTGCCTCCCGTTTATATTTTTGTTTAAATTTCCAACAAACTAAATAGTGGTTAGATGATATTAGTCATTCATAGATGTCACAAATTAAATTACACATGGTCATTGTGAAATTAAAATTTTTCTTTATTATTATTATTTGCTACATGCAAAATAGCGCCGTCTATGTGCAATTTGCTAAGTTGTCCGTGTGTTTTCATTCGTGTATTAATTACATTGTCAGACATTGAAAAACTGAATGAATGAATGTGCAATGTGGATGTGTCGTGTTAGGGAAAAGATGCTTGAACAATCAATAATAGTTAGTAAATTGAAGACTAGTTGATACTAGTCGTTTATAGATGGCACAAAACAATCTGCACCTGAAGTTTAATTAAATTTATCAATCTCCAAATCAGAGATTGAAAAATCTGAACTAAGTTTACAGTTTAGAATCTCATTCATATCAAGTACATTTTAGGTTAAGAACATAAGAGATATCTATCAATAACTGGTAAGGATTAAACATCAATTTAGATAGTCGGAAATTTAGACAACACAATCGGAGCCATGCATATAATATAGGGAAAATATAACATAACATGGAGCGTACCATTCCAGAATGCGAAGCAATATACATATATCGTCATGAAGGTTTTATTTACACTGCTCACAAAAAATGTCGAACACTTAAATTATTAATGAACTTAATCCCATTGAACATGTGTAGGATATGCTAGGGCATCGTTTAAGGCAAAGGGAAGTTGTTCCAGAAACCTTCGATTATCTTCAATCAGCTCTGTAGGAAGAATGGGAAATGATATATACCTCAGGAATACATTGCAAACATCGTGCACAGTATGCCAAAAAGAATGCTAAATGTGATCAGAGCTGGTGGAAGAAATACTCAATATTAGAGTACCGACCACTTAGATCGATTGTTGATTTTCATTTAAATAAATGTGAAGATATATCAATATCAACTTTTCGTTAATTTTGTTATTACGTTTGTTTTGACCCTGTAGTTACTTTTATTAAACAAAAACTGGTTCCGTTAATGCCTTTTGGTGCATATTATATTATTTCGTACAACCATAACTCGAATAATGCGAATAGTTACCGCAAATACAAATATTTACTGAAAAACTGTAGTGTCCGAAATTTTTTGACACAATATGAAAATAAAAATGTTAAAAAATTGTCTAATAAATTATTATTATTAATAAATATGTAACACCGTTTAGATCATTTAGTTATCTAATAAATTTATTATTATTTGTTTCAAATACACAATTTTACAAATGTACAATATTTTTCTTATACACAAAGCAAAACATTTTTAGAAGACACCCACAACATTTTGTTAGAGATTTTTCTATTTACAATATAATTACATATTTGTGGTCCATTACTCTCAATTAATCTGTGCAATTTAAATAAATTTGCTGAACATTTTGATTTATGAAGACTTCACGTCTCGTGTTTGCCTTTGGTAATTATTATAAAACAAACAGAGCTCTGAATAGCATTGAACTTGATAAATCCAGGCATATGCGGAGATTTAACATTGAGTTGAGATAATCAAATCATTTTCGTTATCAAAAACACAGTGTATTGTTTTTGACTTAGATTAGGATGGCCTGGCGGACTGGCGGCTAAGCTTATTTTATTCAATGGATATATTACAGCATCACAACAATTTTATGTTCTATTATTGTATAATTTAATGAGTTTGGCATTAATATAAGGTTATACACTATTTTTTGTTTGTGTTAATTTTGTAAATAGAATTCTTATATTAACACATTATCCACCACGATCGAGTTGATTTCGAGATAAATTGTACGAGAATTTTGATTGCGGCCTAACTCATTTATAAGGGTTTTCATTAATAAATACAAAATACACGTTAGAGCACCAATAATAAGTTGGCAGTAAACGCAACACAAGTCACATTTTCTAATTCTAATTTTAAAAATATATTTTTTATGTATGTTATTATTCGTTTAAAATATTAGGTGATTTGTCTTAGCGACAAAGATTTTATATTAGAATAGAAAAGCATTGTCTTCTTCTTAAATTAACACTCCTTATGTTCTATTCTGAACTATTTAGATTTTTCACGATTTTCGTTTTTAAGGAAGGCAAAACGTGTTACATTTACATCTTTTATTTTAATATAAATAGAAACCGTTTTATAGTTAAGCGAGGACTTAAAGGGTTATTTTAATGAATGCTCTACCATATACCTTAGAGATTGTAACTGTAAATGTATTTAACAAAGTATTTTTAACAGTATAATGTCAGTTTAAATTGTTATTTTGCAATTGAAAAAAGAATTTTAAAAATTGTGCATCATTTTTGTAGAATGGCATATGGTTTCTTTAACACTGGTGAAATTCAATTAATTTACAGACATGTGCGAAAAAACTAGACTCGCATTTTCCTCGCGAGAAGAATATAACACACGTATACATTTGCATTTAACATAAAAAGTACGACATATGGAAATTTCCTATTATGATCTAAATGCTGAATACAGTAGAGACCATAATTTGATATTCATAATTTCCATTTGTAACTTGAACGCAATACAGTATATAGTACCCAACTAAACACATCGAAAAAAGAATTTGAACTTTTATTAGAAGTAATTATACGAGTAGATTTTTCTATTAACAACACTTAAGTTTTCACAAACTCGAGAGTTATTTTTCTCTTTATATTTTTCACTTGTGTTATTCCGAAAATAACCGTTACTAAAATGGTTTTGATTGACACTAAGATGAATACATAGATGATATTTTTGGCGTACATCTCAATTATATTCACAAGACAGTCTTTCATTAACGTTGAGAGGTAAATTTCACGATATTCGGACACATAGTTTCAGTTGTACATTATTTAAATCTATGATAGGATGGGTCATGGATTTCGGTAGGATTGAATCATACATTTGTTACGTACTTTCCAACAGGATTACAATTTCCTGTTGCCTAATAAATTCTTTTATTAGGTACATATACTAAATCTTGGATGGAACACATGCGCATAACATATAATCAATCGCCCACAATATTAATTAATATGTCTAGAATATAATTGCACCTCCATTTTATAATATCCATCCAACTTGATAATGGTATTCTGCTATTGTTGATAGTGTATGATACAGCATTACATTAAGTTGACTGACTTAAAAGTCATAAATGATTATAGAAATCTATTGCGGTTGAACTTGATACCAATTAGAGCAAAATTCAACCAAATGTGGTTAAATCGAAAATGCTTATTTTTCTGTTGCTTATGTGACACAAAAAATCATTCTGATAATCTACGATTTACATACATAAATAATTTTTTTACTCTAGCAAATTACGAAACAACATACGTTAAAAAGCAATTACCATATACAATTTGTAATGGTTCATTTTCAGTTTATGCATTTGTACAATAGTCATGTGAATCATTCATATTTCAAGGTATACAATATACGTACGAGTTTTTACTTTTGCCGTCTATAGTAAAGATCTGTCTAATATAATCGCGTACCCATATACCATTTTGCGATATATCGTGAATATAATTTTTTTGAAATCATCGTAAAATTAATGAATTAATTTTATCGTTAATAAGATAGTAAATTGATACTATTACTAGTATCTATTAGGCAAAGTGCCTACCTACAAGCATTAAACTAGCTCTTGTGGAAATCCGAGTTTCTGAGACCTACTAATGAAACCAATAATTAATAATTTATTAATTATGTGAGTACATCGGCCCCAAAACAGATTTCCAAGAATCAAGATTAGTAACAAACAAACAAATAATAAAAATCTCTTTTAAATTAATTAAAATATAATAATTTAAAACCTAATTAGTTAATTATTTATAGACGTATTTAAGTTAATATATCCCACTAAAACCGTTATAAGTATTCTACTTAGTATAAAACATTTTATTTACACGTACCACTCCATTGGCAATCAAATCCATTTTCTATAAAAATTACCAACGAAAATGCACATTTTTACTCAATAATCACTTTATGAAGAATATGAAGAAGAATAAGTTATGATTATGAAGTATTTAGCTTCTCAAACTCCAGAACAAACGCCAACCGCAAGCAAATTGCAACTTAGAACTAAAAACCTATACTAATTATCAAAAATTTCATTGCTAATATCGCCAATCAAAATCAACCCGTTATACAAAGGCAAAATCATTCTTCATAAACCATAACTCGCAGCCTTAGTCTACCGAAGTCCAACCTGCCCAGATTCTAGTAAACGCCAAATCGTTTGGATATTCAAAAGTGTTAGTCAAAAATAACTATTTTGTACAGCAATAATCGAACCAAAAATCGAAATTCACAAAAATGCAAGAGGCATACAATGCGGCGGCTCTTGGACTCTCCAGAACCAATTCCATCCTTAGTTCAGTCCCCACCAACATCTATCAACACCAAAATTCCAATTCTTAATGGAATGACATATAGCATTGAGCTGGACGTGAAAAGAAAACCGCGAAAGAGTAAGGAATGCTTCAGCCCCAACATGTTAACCGAAATTTTTAAGGCATACACAACGTGACCTGTGGTATTGACAAAGTGTGTCGAAACAGTAAAGAAATATAGTTGATTGTGCAAAACATTTCGATAAAAACAAAAAAATTTGAAGAAATGATGCAACTATTTAATCCTTATGTGTTTGCTACAAAATTTTAGATTTGGTGGAACGTTATTATTTTTTTATTTTTTATGATGATTATTTGTAATTTATACATAATTTATTTATTTGAAACTTAAACATGAATTGTATTTGTATGTGCAACGAATTAAAAGTAGATAGTATTAAATCAAAATTAGGGCACATGGCAGAGAGAGAGAGTTGATGCGGAACAACTACACCAGCCACATACAGCAACCGTTAATAAAAATGATAATTCCCAACGACCAATTCTCCCTGATCGCACGCGGGGAGTCATCAACATTATTATTTTTGAATATAATTCAGGGGAATAATAAACAAGGAAAAAATAAAAATTAAAATTAAAAAAGAAAATTCAAAAGTAAATTAATATTAAGCGAAACAAAAAATGTATTTAAAGCACTATAATTAAGAAAATGAAATGGCTGATTCTATATATACTAAGTTTAGAAGAACGATACCCCGCCGCAAAAAAAGAGAAACCGAAATCTCCACTTCCCCCCACCCCATTGCGACATGCCAGGGTGCCTCATCCAGCAGCAGTGTGCCGCTTCTAGCAGCCGAACCTGGCTAGGATCAATGAACCAACCAAACGTAATCCGAATGTACCATGATTATGTAGTCTCATTTGTGAAGCGGGATGTAGCGAAAGCAAAATAAATAATAAATAAATTAAATCAACTCAAAAAACCTGCCTATTTCTTTACAAATAAAAACTTTAAATTTTTTTCGCAAAATTGATTTTATGGTAAAAAAAATTACGAACCCTAAAATCTGACCATTCTACAGGGGACCCCAAACGATATTT
This sequence comes from Nephrotoma guestfalica, assembly GCA_963691935.1. Lineage (NCBI taxonomy): Eukaryota > Metazoa > Arthropoda > Insecta > Diptera > Tipulidae > Nephrotoma > Nephrotoma guestfalica. The sequence continues at coordinate 291,603,513 of OY829914.1, read as the reverse complement.
TTCGGAAATCCCAGGCTTTCCCTTTGTTGTTGTTTTAAATGAAACAGTCATTTTCCTAACAGCGAGTATTTTACGGCGATTTCAATGGTTATCGTATAGATGGAACTGTAATGTCTAGCGATTCGGATCCAGATGGTAGAGGAGTTCTTATAGATACATGTTAATTTTAACAGTTCTTTATAGTACATCCCTGGAAGTGACATTCTTGAGGTGTTATGTATGAAAATTAAAATTAAAGACAAGGGAAAAATCTTTTCGGTCTGTGTGCCTAATTGCTTTCGTGTAGTCCACTGAGACCTACCAGCTTCTAATTGATTCCGAGGATTTTTTTTCGAACATAAAGAACATAACAGATGACAGCATGAAAGCTCATTTGTAATGAGATGTGCAGCTCAATTAAATCGAAAAATTAAATTACCTTCTGTTATCTGATGTCTATAATAGTATAGCTACATTAACAAACCCGATTCTTTCCATTATGGATTCCTGCCGGCCATTGAAATCTGTCATATTTTACGATGAGTTTGGTCTGCTAACATGGAGGAGTCGGAATTTTCGTACCGCTTCAATTTTTGCCGACTTTGAAAAACTCAATAATTTATATCTAATTTTGATTTTGACGCCATTTTAAATAATAGCAGCGACATTGATATTTTAATTGCTAACTTCTATGCAGCAATTTATGATGATTTGCAGCAGTAGAATCTTATGTTCCCCTCAAAATAAATAGCCGTCGCCACCCTGGCATAATAATGAACCACACGCACTCCGTAACGTTTTAATACAATGTTACATTATCTGATCGATTCAACTCGCAATCTCGTGATTATTCTATCAATACGGCCGTTTTACGTTCATCAGAGATCTGGGTGTTATCCGCGATAGATAATTGAACTGTAGAGAACATATTGGAAGTACGATGAACAGAGCAAACTCTGCACTTGGTTTCGTTAACAGCTGGTCTAAAGAATTCCTAGACCATTCTGTTACAAAAGCGCTTTATCCGATCTTCGTTCGTCTACTGCTGGAATATGTCACCCAAGTATATAATTACATATCAAAGAATTCTTATTAATCGAGTTGAGGCAGAGCAACGTTAATCTAATCTAATCGGTTTGGTTTACATGTACTTCCCAGAATGGACCTATGCCTCAATTTACCTTACCTTGATCGTTTAGAGCATATTAATATCGAACCTCTTAGTAAGCGTTGAGTTTTTGCGGATATCTGTTTTGTTAATCAATTACTATTTGGCGATATTGAATCTCGAACCATACTTGAAAACATAAATCTCAATTTGGAACCTCGTACCTTGAAAACGGTGCTTGATTTTAGGATTGTACCTCGCAGAAATTACGGTCAAAATGGACACATTACTAAAGGATCTTTATCTTTCTTTGACGGTTATGGCAATCCCAGTTTAATTTTGTAAGAAGTACGGACCGATAATGATTTCACCAGAGCAAAATCCGCACTAAACCGTGACTTTCTCGAGATGCATTTGGTGCTGGTATATCTCGTGTGGATTGATATCGCCACATATCCGACAATTTTGCTTGTCCACATCCATTCATCCAAAAATGGGCCGCGTCATTAAAGATGATTTTTTTTGGCGAAATTTGGGTCAATTTCCAACTACTCCAGATCCCAATCAGCAAACACACGCTGTTGTTTATGGTCGTTTACCCTAATTTCCTGGGTCAGTTGGATTTTATACGGGTGCAGACCCGTACGGCTCTAATATTCGTGAATGGAGTGCTTGGTGCGTAATTTGGGAGTCTCGAGTTCGATTGCTGCTGGTAACCAAAATAAAAGCTAAAACTGGGTGTTTTTATAGGATTAAATATAAAGCAGAGACCAAAACCCCATTTTTTATTTTATTGATTCGTTGAAACTTCGAATTTTGTATTAAGTTTAAAAGGTTGCCCTGGGCTTAATTTGAACAACTTCAATCAATAACTTTATCCATAATTTCGATAATATCACAAGAAAGAGAAAGCTATACATACTTGTTTATTCGTATCGCATTACCACATTGATTTTCTCAAAATCAAATTCTTGGATTTTTTCGAAATTCTTTTGCTTTCAAATTTAGACAAGATGAGATGAGTTGATGATAATATATAATATGTGCACGAAAGTAAAATGTGGAAAAGTTATCAAACTTTTTCCATTTTGACATTAGGATTAAGCTGAATACATAATTACATATTTTTCCGGATAATTTAAGACTAAACATGCATTGAATTTTGAATAATTAATTATTATGATTAGATTTAACTGCCGAAAATATTGTGTTGTATGGTAAAAAATGGGTAATTGAGATAAAGCAGAAACACATACATCAACATCTTTTCTTTACGTATGAGAAGAAAAGCGTTGTAGAAGAGGAATACAATAATATTATAATATTGCGGGTGTGCGAATATTTACTGTAATGCGTATATTATGAAAATTCACAGCAAAAACATATGGAAAATTGGAATCTATGTATTGTATAATACTATATATGTAGTAGAAATGAGTTCACTCAGCGGTATATTGTATATCGTAGTAAATCTCTTAACAAATTTCTTTAGCTTTTCTAAAAATTAACTATTTGTTACAAACACAACTATAAATATTTTACTAAACATATTTAGTCAACCATAAGATTTGACAAATTACTGGATAACATTGAAGATAAATAATTGCTGAGTAATGTTTACGTAATATTATTTCATTGATTATCAAATAATTATGGTAGTTTGCTTTAAAGTTTTGGTACTATTGTATTGGATCAGTTTATGTTATTCGTTTTAAGTTAACTTTAAACGATGAATCGACTTTACATTTTATCAAGTTATAAAATACCGCATTTCAGCAGATTGTATTGCAATGAAATGTTAATTTTAAACTAACTAAATTATTGATATAGTAAAGTATGTGCGTTACTCGGGCTATAATATTGCTTTGTAATAACAAATATACTGCCAATAAGCCGTTGCCAATTTACACTTTTGGCATCGGATCATTTAGTGTAAGTTGAACAACACACTATATAATTTTAGAATTTAGTGTAAATAATAAAAAATAATTGTTTTTTATTAATATTTACTTAATTCTTTATTTGCAATTTGCATCAGTTCGCAGAAATATTTTTTTGTGAATATCACTATGCGAAAACCATAAATTTTGCTATATTATTACATCACAAATCAGTTATTACATCACATAATTATGCTACGCATGTGTATGTATAGTAATCAAAAAATAAAAAATAAAAATTTAAGTTGATCTTGGTCACGTAAAGTAAATCAATCTTTACAGAAAATTGCTGTAATTTACAATATTGCCTAATTAAATAAAGTGACTTTGTTTTGCTAAAGAAAAAATAAAACCGATGGTCAATATAATATATTTTTAAAAAAGATTATGATTTACTTTTAAGCTCAATTATTTCATATATATTTCATATATTTAGTTAAATTAAATGGGAAATATATATATGATGTTGGGGAAATAGTAAATATTCGTGCACACCACATTCGGGCTCCCCAAATTATGAACAATGGCTATTGTTGTTCGACAAACACCGAATGTGGGGTGTCATTAATTGTATTTGGTGTTTGCAGGTTATGACATTTAGTGTTTGCAAAATAGTAGATAGGCGTACGGCGAAATTTTAAAAATGTATTCATATTATATCTATAATGCGTTTCTCTCTAAGTAATAATAAATTTTAGTTGCAAAATTGTAATTGATATTTCATGGAAGTTGTATCTAACCTGAAGCATAAATTATTGTGAACACCTTGAAGTCTAATAATAACCCATAAGTATTTATCTTAATAAATACTCGTATGTTTGTATCATTGTTTGTTACGTAAGCGCTAACGAATTAGGGAGACGGGCGAGTAACACAGTAAGGAAAGACGTAAACAACATCATCACCATGTCAAGCAACAATTGTTACAGTTAATACAAATTTTGGTTACCGCATTCTTCTTTTGCATTAGAAGAATATGCAAGAAACACGGAATGAAATGGAAGCACCTACCCCACAATATGGGCTTGCTCGTAAGTCTCAACCAGCAGATCTGCGAGCTGGCTAGGATTCAAAATCCCTCAATGGAATGTAGCATAAGCGAAATAACTTAAAATATACTAATGGAATGGAATGTCCAGTTAATGTTCTTAAATTAATTATGTAAATATTTCCCAAAATACTCGTATCATCAGCTCACCAGATATTTTGGAAACCCAAAAATTTCCATTAAGGACCTGTCCGAATACTGTAATAATTTAATTTTTTGGAATAATTTTGACGTTAGTGAAATAATTGTCTCTTTTATAATTTGTTAGAGTTCGATTGCTGTCCGAATGCTGAAATATTTTTGGCATTATTGAAAAATTGTAATAATTGTTATTGCATATAGAAAATAAGATAACTGAAGCTTATTTTCGATCCAATATTTTATTAATTGTATTAATTTAATTGAACAAGCAATAATTTGTTAAATTCATAACTATAGCAAATATAATTTCGTCATTAATAAAATGGCGCATTTCTACACATAAATTACATTACATAATAAAAAAATTATTTCGTTATGTCAAAAATTATTACGCATAGCTGGTGTAATAATTTGGTTGCATTCAGAACACTGTCAAAATTATTACAATAGAAATAATTATCACAGTATTCGGACGGGTCCTAAGTATTATACGAATTTAGCGATTCATGTATAAATTGTCTCAGAGCTCTAAGTGTGTATTGAATCGGTAATGATCGATGAAGACGGTAACAAAATTACATTGTATATAGTAGGAGCGTTATAGCTGCGAAGGGACACTTGTTGATGGTCGATCAACGGTACGGTACAGGTGTATAAATGTGATAGAAAAATTAATATTAAGTCAGTTGACATGAAAAGTATAATATCGAACACTTTAAAATATATTGTTATCGCTGTTACAAGGATTTTAAGATAGTAAAATCGAGTCTATCGTCTAATTTTTAAGTGCATAAGTGGAAAAATAAAATAAAACAAAATATTTGTGTATATTAGACCAACTAGAAGTTAAATAAACAAAAAAAAAATCAATATTCAATAAGTTCCGTAGGAGATTAAGTTTCGTAGAAGGTGATTAAGTTCCGTAGAAGGTGGTTAAGTTCCGTAGAAGGTGATTAAGTTCCGAATAGTGTGAGGTAAGTGTATTCGCCCATTTACGAGTAACGGAGTAAAGGTTAGAAGAGTGCAAAATAATTCGAGTTCAAGTTAAATGTAGTGGCAAAGAGGTGGCAGAAAAAGAGTTTCCTTTTAGCGTGTATATGTAGTGACCGGCGTAAATGCATTGTTTATATATAAAGTCAGTGGTAATACAGAAAATATAATAATTAACCCAAGCAGCATTTCATACACCAATTAATTATAATTGATATCATAATAAACAAACCGAAATTATATAAGTTTGCGTGCACTACATAGCAAAATAGTAACTTACGATCTTATATCTACAGCTGCGAATGTCATAAGCTACGGCGATATTAAGTTTGGTGAACGAAGAACAAGCAACCACAAGTCTTCAATCGGATCCGCAACGAACGAAATTTCTTTGGGGGTATTTATAAAATTAATATTAAGTTGCATGACAAGTTAAAGAAAATTACAAATTTTAATTTTTTTATATTGAAATACATTTCTTAAATGTTTTTGATTTTTTACTATTACTCAGTGCGAATGTTAAGGCTCTAGAGTTTCGACTTGTTGATTGTTCGAGTGAAAAACTACCCACGTTCAACGACAAGTGTGAGACATGTCATACATCCTTCTTCTTTCATGACAATATTCTAAGCGAAACATGTATGCCATTTCTCCGACGTTTCTTTTTCTATCACGTCTTTTTAAAATGGCGTAGATAAACAATCGAGAAATGAAAAACTTACAATTGGGGAATTTCTTTGTCACTTTCTGGCTGACAGTTCCAAGCTAAATTAATTGATGACGGTGTGCAAAATTATTTATTTTTTATTCTTTTGCTGATGATAGATAACTCATGTTGTGTATAGTGCAAAACTAAAGTTTTATTTTGTTATAAACTGCAATAAGAAACCGCAGGAAAATCTAGACTAAACTTTTGTTTTTAAATAAAATGAATTGCCATGGATTTTTCAATCCTTTAAAGACCAATTAATTAATACACACTTTTTGATTCGCTTATACACGCACCCATTCACTTACCTACACAATTGCAATATATCATCTCCACCTGTTGAGTTCCCCACTACAACAGAGCGCCAGTACCTCCTGGACTATGTGCCGAAGCTTTAATCACTGCGCCACTTGTCCGGAGAATCGTAAATGGTCTTTGTGTTTAAGTCTCGTGCTACTTTCAATTCTTGTATTTATTTAGCTTGTGTTTGTTTGGTTTTATTCTTGGCAATTTCTTTTGGGGGTAAAACACAATTAAATAGAATGTTTAACTCTATTGCGATTAGCTTTCCACCACATACATTATACCGTTGCCAGCCGTTCTTGAAAATAGGACCTTACGATCTTACATCTACGGCTGCGAATGTCATGCGTATATAAGCTACGGCGATATTAAGTTCTGTGAACGAACGACAAGCAACCAAAAATCTTCCATCGGATCCACAACGAACGGAATTGTTTTTTGGGGTATTTATGAAATTAATATTAAGTTGCATGATAAGCCAAAGAAAATTACAAATTTTAATTTTTTTTATACTGAAATACATTTCTTAAATGTTTTCGATTTTTTTTGTATTATTCTGTGAGAATGATAAAGCTCTAGAGTTTCGACTTGTTGATTCTTCGAGTGAAAAACTACCCACGTTCAACGACAAGTGTGAGACATGTCATATACCCTTCTTCTTTCATGACAATATTCTAAGCGAAACATGTATGTCATATCGCCGATGTTTCTCTTTCTATTACGTATTTTTAAAATGGCGTAGATAAACCATCGAGAGAAATGAAAAAAATTACAATTGGGGAATTTCATTGTTTCATTGTCCGGAGTCGTATATGGTCTTTATGTTTAAGTCCCGTGCTACTTTCAATTCTTGTATTTATTTAGCTTGTGTTTGTTTTGTTTTAATCTTCGCAATTTCGTAAATTTCGTAAAAACACATTAAAATAGAATGTTTAACTTTTTTGCGATTAGCTTTCCACCACATACATCACACCGTTGCCAGCCGTTCTGCACTAAAACAATGGGAGGTTTGTATTCTATTTGCATATTTAAATGAGTTCGAATTGACAAAATGGGTATTTAAAGGTGGGTAAACGTGAACAAATTAAAAAATTCACTTTTTGCTAATTTAAAGACAAATCTTATGAGTTGGCAGAATTTTGATATATGTATCATCATTTATGTTTGGTTTTTGGTTGAATACATTTTTTTTAGGAAAATGAACCAAGATTACAGTATTGGTGGAAGAAATTTGTCAAATTGGGATGGTGCAATAAGTTTAAGTGCATGATAATAATCTATCGTTAGAAATATGAAAACTTCCTCAATACTTACAAATTAAAAGTGACTGTAAATATAGGTTTGTTAGCCTATTTACTTAACTAATTAAATTGAATTAATTTGTTCTTCCTTGTCCCAATAAATCACATTTTTCTCAACTTCCCGAATCATTCTATACAACTCATCTATAGACATTGCTGACCGGTTTAATAATGCACAAGCAAGTTTTTTTTTTTGCTGGTGGCCAGGGACACCTGATGACAATGAGTGTAAAAATATCTAAGTTTGGTTTATTATGTATTCTTGCTTGATTCTTAGATAAGCTGTAATTAAATGACTACCATGTATAAGAGTACATCACTCGATCAAACTTTGCGTCATAATCGGCCTAAGCAACATCTATTATCAGCTATATTTATAAATAGGTTTTGAAATTTTTTCCTTATTTCCTTGATACGGATGAGGCATCAAGATTGCTAACCATTAGCTAGTGCGCCTTACAATACCTAAAATTTACCAATACCGGTTGTAATCCATGTTATTATTGAAAATTAATTTTTAAATTATAATATAAATCCAGGAGAAGCAATTTGCACATTTGTGTTTGTTACAGTTCTAAGTCTAACTTCACTAATTCTCTTAACTTCAACTCCGCAATAGCAGCCGCAGTATTTTCAATAAGCTCGTCAATAATGATATTCTATTTTAAATTTCAGCGAGAATGGAAACTTGAAAACTTGAACACACCAACTTATATTTACATATGTATTTGGAGTCAAAGTGGCGGGAATGCACCATTGCTTGTGACTGTTTCCATTTTTTCCAATGGTTTCAAAGATTAGACAGGAAATTATTGAATCTCAGCCGGTCGCCCAAGTCTTCGACCGACGACACAATTGTGGCCATTGTGAAGACAAAAATTAACGAAGATCTAAAGTAGACTAAGAAAATAGTAGTTGTTAAAGTGGAGTTGAATGCCACCATCTGAAATACAAGAAAATCTGCTCGAAGGATCTACAAAGTTGGAATGACAATCAAAAAGGCACGTGAGTGTTCTATATTTCCCTAAAAAAATTTAAAATTGTAATTCTAACTGTTTAATGATATTGTAACAGGCGAAAATTCATGGGGGCGAAAAATTAGTTTTCGATCGGAAACTAAACACCAGGCTATGATAGGGAGTCTAGAAGTGCAACCACTAAATTCAATCATAAAAATGATTATGCCCCAGAGGCGAAAGTAACGGCTGCTTCTATTACATTAGAAACTGGTAAAACGGTAACTGTCAATTGATTTGTACAGTCAATTTTTAACACAAATTATTAGGAAACCGGAAAAATAGAACTTCTTTGCTACTTCTACAGGAAACACAAATAACCAGATGTTATGTGATCTGTAAAAAATGTTGTCGGTGTGCTTTAATAATAAATATAATAAATTTATTAAGTTTATAATAATAACTATTAGTAATCGGTTTGGCAAGCACTAGGTACCAATTTTGTGTCACTATAGCGGGCATCATCAGTCATCAAGTAGCCCATGATATTTTGCCCTTACCTAATTCTCCGAATTTAGCATTGTGTTATTTCCGGTGGTTTCCAAAATTGAAGGGGAAAGAAAAAATACGACCTAGTGGAGAATAAACCGTGTACATAAATGCATAGAAATAGTTACCAGAACTAATACTACATAGCTATACATACCTACTAAATATTTGTCATTATAAATACTCTTCTTTAGAAGCTTTACAATTTAAATATGAGCAAAAGCTTACGTCTATATTACGGAGACTCCCAACACGTGTTTCTAAAAAAGAAAGCTGTTTCCTGAATAATCTAGTCTAAGAAATTGATAAACAGATGTACATAACTGTAGTAATTAACCAAAAATATTTAGACACCAAATGTTTGATTTGGAATTTATCGAATTCATAATCTTTCACTTAAGCTGCTAAATCGCTGTTGGTCAATCATCCAAACACGAAATGAATTAATTTCTTCTAGTGATATGACTATGAGCAGGATATAGATAAAACCGTAAATAAAAAAGGTTTATGTGAATAAAACACGTGTTTTATCATAACATGATATTTTACTCTAGCTACAAATTGAACTCATAAACATATCGGAGATTGTTTGAATTGTGATTTCGTATTGTACCATTTGAAATTTATTTTTGGTTCAAATTATTTTAAAATAGATTTTCCCCAACAACAAATGAAAATACAGTTACATAGGGAAAACTATAATGTAGTTATTTTATAAAAATAAGTTTAAAATTAAATTTACCTTTTTTGATTTCCTTGTTGCTGCCATTGGTGGTGGAAGTAGCAGCAATATCTCCAATTGAGAGTGTTCGCCATATCGTCTTCTTCTTTGTACCTTTCTTTCCCATAAATGAAAATTAAAAGCAAAATCGGTCTCTCGGTAAAAAAATCCTGCACGAATCCTTTTCACCTGATTCCTCTTAGATCAGAATCTGGAGAACTAAACACTTGTATTTTTATATACACGAAAAGTCACTCGCCTTAAATTATGTAAATTTGCTTATTTTATTAAACTTTGAATAATAAATACTTTACTGTACTATTGCATAACATAATTCACGTGCTTTTCTTTTTCTATCAAATGTAAAAAAATAAAATAAAGAGAAACAAACGAAATATCTCTACGCACACACTCGACGAAGAAGTATTATGGAAATTTTTTCTTTATTTTTTCATTTATAAAAAAAAAATTATCAATTACTTGTATTTCAATTTTTTAGTTTTCCAGTCTTCGGAAAATTTTATTTGTTGTTGTGGCGTATCGTTGTTGGGGAAATAAAACTAAACAAAAAAAAATTTACTGTTACATAACAGAATATCCTTATTTTATATTAGGATATGATATAATCGATTTTCATTTATTTCATTATCACTTCTCGGAAAAATATTTATTTTATTTATTTATTAAACAACAAAATATCGTGTATCTAACTGTATATAAATATTTAATTAGAACTTATTAATTTATGTATCGATTTGTGCTGAGTAATTATTTTTTGCATGCACTTGTTGTTAATATTAAACAACTTCTATTTTTTTAATATTATTAAATTTAACATTAACTTAATTTCATTAATTAATTAATTGCACAACACATTAATTTTTATAACTTTTTCTAATAGTTTAACGACTAACGACTAGATGAAAACTAGCAGCACCGCTGACCGGCTAATAATGCACTTAAGATACGAAAAACGCAGAAAATAAAAGTTTTACATCAAAAGTGACATCTAGCAGATAAAAAATTTTAAAAGAAAAGGGGAAAATCATATGACATTTTGAGTCAGGGAAGCGAACCATTCGACATAATTTGAATTTTATTTACTCGACAAACAAATACAAAACGAGTATTTTTTTGTTATTTTATTCGCGTTATGTACTACTACTATGTACATAATGCATACATATGTAATTTCAGAATATTATATTATCATTAACGTCTATTTATGTCTTGTTGTAAACGTAATATAAATGTTCATTTACTGCTCGCATTGACATCTAAAATAAAAAATTACAACTAACAGATTTGGTAGGGGTAACGTAAAAGCAAGATAAAAATCTAAGCATGAATCTGATGCAATTCTGTCTTAAATTTGCGATTTAAAATCGCAGAACAACTCAAACGAACAATGATTGGCAAATGTTTACAGTATATTTAGAACACACATTATAAATTGATTTTAATTTATCTCACGTATTTATAAAAATACATTGCGTTGGTCTTTACGACTCGTCTCTCGTCAAAATTAGTGACATACCTCAACGATTTTTGTGCACATGTTAAAATGATCGTTTAATAAAAAATTAAGAGGCTGGCCATTTATGTAAATGTATGGTTTTAATATAATGTTTTATTATGTAATAGTGTTTGACGTTTATGGCTCATAAAATAGATTTATCATGTTTCTTTTATTTCATTTCCATAACAGAATAGTACAAACAAGTTATGTATATCTGTATGTATTATTAACGCTTAAATGTTGATAATTTAAAGTATAACTTGTGCTTTTATGAAGTATAATTATAACAATTGTTTTATTTGACAAAATCATATCTGTGTGTGGTTATTGCATTAAATTTATATTGCAGATTATTAAGGCATTTTAGAAATGTGTATAAATATCGAAAATATCAGTCGCAATTGGAACAAAATTTTGATATCAAATTTTTAATGTAAACAACGAAAGTATTAATTATCCAATGGATTTAAGGTCAATTAATACTGTCTTTCATTTACTCATACCCAACCCTTTCATCTACTCACACAATTACAGCATACCACCTCCACATTGCAAGCTAGAAGTCAACCCGTACACTTGCATGGATGGTAGGTCGGCGTTGAGTTTTACACTTCAACATCATTAGTTGTGTTTATTAACATCACCGATCGGAATCGATGATAAAAATTTGCTTTTGCATCATACCTCTATTGGGATTCGAGAACTCAGTAACTTTCGGTCGAAGGGCCGAAGCACTGCACTGCACTGCACTACATCCGGTTATAAGGTTCTGTATCATTTAATTAGATGGGGCCGTTAACGGAAGACAATCTTGCCTTCTTATGGCGGTAATTATGTTCTATCCTAAGATTTTGAGGAGAAAGAGCATATTTAAGTTCAAAGTTGGTTAGAAGTAGAAAATATCAAAGTTCTGAGGTTCTTGGCACGCCCGTAATTTGAATGGCTCTTGCACTTTGCAAGTAGGTTCTAAATTATTGCTTGCTTATCACTCGGTAAATTAACGAACTCCGGTATAGCTCGCATAATTTAATCTCAGGTGTTTAACAAGATCATAAAACATTTTCTATAGCAGGTAATTTATAGTAGATACTACATAGGCCTCGAAGTTATCCACTTCGAGTGCGTTTGTGAAGCAAAAAACCAGCCACAAATAAATGATAAACAAATCCTGAAAATGTTAGCATCGTCAACAAATTTCGAAAGCTTTCTGGATCTACATAGCGTTACACTTTCTAGACATTAGCAATTTCATCTATAAGGCTAAATCTAGCTCCGGAAATTTCGTATAAAATATATGTCGTCTGCGTCATTTACGTATAATTAAGGTTTTCTTTGAAGTAGACACGGACTTCTTTCCCGATTTACAGGGTACTAATCTGACAACAACATTACCATCCATGTCAAGCAACCGTGCTTGCATTAATAAAATTTGAGTAACCACATGGGAACAGCATAAAAGTAATTGTAAAATGGAAGGAAACGACATCACCCTGCCCGCATGCAAATATGCTGCATCCAGCAACAATCTGTTTCTTTCAGTAGCCCTGGGAGTCGGTCAATCCTACTATGGGATGTATAGCGCCAGCAAAATATGAAAACTGTCTCACATATAATAAAAAATCTCTTCACGTCGAATTTATTCTTGCAAAAGGAAGTGTTAAAAACTTTAGGCGGAAAAAAAATTACTTGCAATAGAAAGAACTCCTTTCAATTTTGTAGGGAGACTTGCCAACTGGCGACTGGCCGTAAAGTGATGTTGAATTAAAGATATGAAAAGGCGATGTCTGTACTATTTTGCATGAACTTTTGTCCAGGAGAAAGCTTTGTTCAAAGTAAGCGCCGCGCCTTAGAGCTCTGTTTGGAGCTGTGCAAAGTTAACAAACCTGATTTTTTGGGTCGGCGTGTGACAATGGATGAAACAAACGAATATTTTGAGGCCAAAGATAAATCGTTCTACAAAAAAGGCATTGAAATGTTAGGGAAGCGTAGCACACTCTTGAAGGAAACTATGTTGATGAATAAAGTCGAATTTAGCTAAAAAAATGTTTTATAGTAGTTAGCCTCGGGACTTATTGCAGTAAAATTTATCACTCAAATATGGCAAAGTAGTAACGACCGTTTTTGTATACAAATCAAACAATCTGTTTAGTCTGATTTGTGAAAGTGGCCGCAGTGAACAATTTAAGCAACAACCACCTTCCTTGAAGGAAATCCTAACACTAGATCCAACTTGTATGCTGAAAGGAGTTGTTAGTTTGTCGTGATACTTTATAGTAGTTAGCCTCGGGACTTATTGCAGTAAAATTTATCACTCAAATATGGCAAAGTAGTAACGACCGTTTTTGTATACAAATCAAACAATCTGTTTAGTCTGATTTGTGAAAGTGGCCGCAGTGAACAATTTAAGCAACAACCACCTTCCTTGAAGGAAATCCTAACACTAGATCCAACTTGTATGCTGAAAGGAGTTGTTAGTTTGTCGTGATACTGGAAATTTAACAATTCATTGTAGATCTCTTTCTTAACCCATTTTAATCTGAGTGATAAAATAAACAGACCACACTATATAAGAGCACAATCAAACAACACCCACCTCCAATATAGAAGTAATTAAAGATCACAAAAGACAACTATGGACCTCAACAATGAAAGTAACCATATATGTGTCTTTCACCACTACATAATCGCTTAAGCGTATATGGCTTTGTTAATACATCATATGTTAAGTTCAAAAGAACAACTCTAGGCCCAGCAATCAGTACTGCATGTTCATTTCCAAAGCCCTAGTCAATTCTTGAGGCAGGACGAAACTTTACAACCACTAGTATAATATGGTAAATTCAATTCACTTGAAATCATCGTGTTTTCGCAATCATTTGGAGAATGTATTGTGTAAATATAGTTAAAATCAGAATAATTAAAGAGACCAAAATTTAAAGGCAAAGCCGCACAGACATTTCTTTTTGGTATTTTAAACACTTTATGATCGACCTTGTCAGACAGAAATAAGGCTTGAGGAGCACGCTTGTCAGCGTGTCGGTTTAAGGCCAGGTTTACGCACATATTCAATCAAAATTTTGAAGATCCATTAGATCATGTGGGAATACGTTTCAGAAAGAGATAATGTGACAACGACAATACCATCATCCTTCTGGCAGCCCTGTGATCTGCCTAGGATTCAATGGTCCAATCCACACATTAAATCGAAAACTCCCTCCATGGGATGAGCGCGTGCAAAATAAAATAAAAAATATTTTTGAGCTCACCCTTGAAACCCAAACCCTTGAAACTGCTTACTCTGTACATCTAGGTCTATAGAACAAAATCTTTTAAAATTGGAAAAATTAAATATTTCCATGTCGAATATCATGAACCGAAAATGAGCTCACGAAATTCGTGCAATTTGAGTTGATTTTTGGTTAAAACGGTGAGCCAAAAATCGAAGTTATCTTAAAATGCAATTGAAAGCTCATAAATAGCTCATCTACAACAAAAAAATTGTTCAACATTTTCTGTTTATAGTGATGAGCGGGCTGGGCTGACTCAGCTAGAGGTATTTAAATTCCTGCCCACCTGAACGAGCCCAACATTTTTTGCTTGCGGATATCGAGAGCTCATGCACCCACCGCTCTTTAATTTTGCATTAATTGTTTTTATAGTTTACAAAGTGGTGCGAGGGAGGGGTAGCTCAACAAGCGCAACTATTATAGTTATAACTAAATATTCACCGACCAAATGGCACAGTGGAATATTCCTACATTGTTTAGTATCAGAATAGTAATTTTTACATAATTCCTTAACTCCAATTTAAAATTTTGGAAAACCTGTCGGCATATCAATCATTTATCATGTTACTGTGAGATTTGAAGTAATTTCGATAAACATTAACCGATACATCGCTATTTTTAGCATTAAAACAAAAGGTTCTCTCTTCATCTTTAAAGAAATGGCTTTTCATACAACTACACAAAGGCACTATTTCATGCACGATAGTGCAGAAAATACGATTTTTGACGATACAAATTTTGACGTTCAAGACATTCAAATATCTGGTACTCAATTGTTGGCCGCAATTGTTTTTGAGATTATAACTTAATGTAAAAACTAACCAAAACGAATGGTTCAGAAGAATTCAGAAGGCGTTTGAACGACCAGAGAACCGTGAACAACTCAACTTCATATTTTCGAAATCACATGGTAGTTTAAATGGGTTAACCGCGTTCCACAGGTAAATGGTCACATCAGCAAATATATAAAAACATCAGCCACCGGCCACCGATATTCGATGGAACAATTTAGTTCGGGATTTTCAAATGCCAATTTAAAAAGGCTGCCAACAGAAATGCATGACGGGGATATCGAGGAATATCGATCGGACGACACCCAGATTCCGTGACAGAATAATTACTTTTTGGACGTGCAACTCGCGCGAGTATTCGAAAGTATCTCATTAGTAGAAATAGACAACCAGCCAACGGGTTGAAATTGCAAACAATTGCTGGAGACAATATACATTTATCGTATAGGTAGATACTGGTAGAGGTCATTCTATATATGAACGTTATGAGCACGAATGGTTTCGCGTTATGGATGTTGTGTTCAAATGTAATAACCATCAGGCGAGTAATAATTTATCGGGTCACGGAGCAGTCCGTGAAGCTTACCGCTCGTGTTGGTTGAAAAGAACGAGGACAGCATGAGATTCTGTGTAGATTATCGAAAACTTAATGATGTGACGAAAAAGGATTAGACACACTACATTAGAGATATTATCGGGCGCTAGGACGTTCTCAACGTTGAATCTTCAAATTAACTATTAGCAGGTAGAAGTTTAAGAGCAAGATCCTGAGAAAACGGCATTTAGTGTAGACAGCGGGTATGGCCATTCGGATTATATAATGCCCAAACGACTTTTGAATGATTAATGAAGTGCACTCTTAAAGGATAACACTGGAGAACGTGTCTTGTTTATTTAGACGACATTATCGTCAGAAAAACTTACGAGCAGCAAGTGAGGCTCAATTCAGAATCTAACTGAAGTCTTCGAACGAATACAATCCGTCTGATTAAAGTTAGAGATAAAGTATTTGGATCACAAAGTAACCGCCAATTGAATTCATATACAGAAGAAGCAAAAATAAAAACTGTCAAAGAATGATCAAGACCAAAAAATGTACAAGACTTACGAATTTCTTAAATTCGAATTTGTGTAAATATTCTGGAGGAACATTGGAGTTGCACATTGGATCTAACGTCTCCAAAGTTACTACTTTGACATCGAGGTTCGAAAAAGAAGCGCACGTGGCAATGCTGACGCATTGTCAAGGACGCCATGTCAAGTTGAATTTAAAGACTGCGGACGACAAGGAATGAACAGATGAGTCAATCCGGAAAGAGCAGCAGTTACTAGAGCCGATCAATAATATTGTGTTATAAGAAAGAGGATTATATGGATCGAATAGCTCTACTCAAATGAATATCGAAGAGCTCTGACAAAGCTTTGACAAAGTTAAATAATTTTTAAAAGTGGTGCCAAAAATTTAATTCAATCTGATGGTATGGTGGAAATGGATAAATATTTAGAAAAGGTTACAACAGCCAGAACAATTTTCGGGAGTAATCTGCGATTACCGGCAGATATTAAGTTTGGTGCTATTCAATTATCAGCGTTGTATGGTCAAGATTACGTCTATAAAATGAAAGAAGAGCGTCGTTTCTGGAATGAAGAAAGCGCAGCGAGAGAAACCCAAGGTAATGCATAAAGAACGATTGGCACTATATAGGGGAGGTAGTTTGGATTCTGTTCGAGATGAACAGGCTTAGGTGGGATTAACTTTATGATTTCGAATATTGACGTAATTGAGCGAGAATTAGTGACATCTAGGGTTAAGTAGTAGCATTAGAGGTAATTTTACAACAGTTTTGTTGTATTGCAGATTATACCAGGTTAGTCTAGAACAGAACCGTTTATAAATACAAGTGCGAGCATGCAATGAGTTAATCATTCAGGAGATTCGGTAAAAGTGTAATAAATTATTAGTGTTGTATGTGAAATATATTGTTTGATTTATTGTAAGTAAATTGTGGAAAGTGAATTAATAATAAATAATAGCGAGAATTATTTGTAAAAAAATTAAATAAGTATTTAGAAAATTACTCTAAGTTTATTTTCAGTATTTCGATTTTAAGGAAGCATTGTAAATTACGAGAATTGTTGTTGTAAACTGGAAAATATATAATTGTATCAAACCAAATTTGATAATGCAAATTCGTAACAATATGGATTTATTCCTGTGATGTTATAATCCATTTGAAGTTCTCCGGTGTCATTGTGAATCGGGCTGATACGTGGGTGGTAGACTGAAACTATTTATTTTATACAGCAATATTGACCTCTGATGTGTACATTTTCCATGTTGTAAACAGTTGTTGTTTGTGACATCCTCTTGTTTCCCGCGAATAAATAAACGTGACGATTTATTCTTGGTAACGATTTACGTGAGTGAGTGTGAACTCAATTTTAATCGAATTTAGCTTCCTTCGTCTTTGATGATCAAACATATAGGGATATAGGGCCATTAAAATTGATCATACCTACGAAGCTTAAAGTTATCATAATTTTGAAGATATAATAACTCATAAACTTGAAACTAGTCCAAATTCGGGAGTGAAAAATTATAAATAATTTTATATTTATCCCAATAGATGGCCAATTCTTAATTATTTGTGCCCCTAAATGGATTTGATTACGTGACCTCCTGTAAGTGTTCCTTTCTTATGTATTACCTGTATTATATTTTTTTACCTTATGTACAAAATATCTTTGGCATTTAAACTATCACAAAATATATTCGTCCTTTTCTCTCGTTAGGTTAGTGACATAGATTACAGCTTACCTGATAATAATTTGGAACAGCTGATGATTTATTTATTTTACTTATAACATTTTTGTTGTACTTCAACTGTACGACAATCAACCCTAATAATATTATATTTGTGTGTTGTTTTCAATTCTTGTTCTTAAAGAAAGACGAATTCCCCGCTAAAATTTATTTTGTAATTCTTTTCCATCCAATACAATTTCGTTTTCTTACAAAAAAATAAAAAATAAAGGAGCAGATGTACATTAAAATTTACTGTACATAGAGAAATGTCTGGGGCGATTACCATAATATCGTAACGGTCGCGCATCAGTTAAAATATTTTAGTTGCCGCGATAATTTCGTTATGTTAAGTAAGAAGTATTTTTTAATTTTTGTTGATTAATTTTTTTTTTTTATAATTTTATTAATTTTGTATAATTTTTACTTTGTTTGTGTTAAAATTTATTATAATATTTGTTGAGTTGCAAAACTCGTTCGGAAAAGTGAAAAGTGTTTTTTATTTTGTGTTATTATAAAAGTTAAAAATTGAAAATCTTATTAAGATGTCGTTTCCAAAAGCCAAATTGAAACGGTTTAATGACATCACAGGTATGTACTTGCGTAGGGTGATGCGTGTGCATGGGTATTATGGATGGTTGCACAAAACAGACGTTAAACTTTAAATCACTTCGGACACGCCTTATACCATTTTCGAATTTTCGTCATTTTCGTCACGGTGTCACGTTTTGGATGCATTGTTACACGTTGGCGTGAGATATATCTAGAGAGTTCAAGAATTTTGATTTATATTCATACTGCGTGTAAGAAAATTTGGCGCGCTTTCCAACAAATAGTTTTAAGCAGATTAAAATTGTGAAACCATGTGGCAATTTAGTTTAAGGATTAGACGTTGCATTGCTTACTGTATAATTTACGTAATTGCTCGATTCAACAGGCGTTTTATTTTTTCAAAGTTCCGGTTCTCAATTTTAGTTACAAACCTTGCAGATGAGAAATAAATTTACCTGTCCCAGTTTTTATTTTTTACTTTTGAGCAAATCACAATAAGTTCAGGTTTTCCCTGTGAAAATGAAATCATCATATTGCGACACAATAATACGCAACCCCTCGAATTAAATTTTATTTTCGTTACGATTCATTTCAGCTGTTAACTCACCGTGTTATGAGAAGAAAGAAAAAGCATCGAAGATTTTAGGTGGATTAATTGGTAAAGAAGAACGTTTCAATGAACGGTGTGTTGATAAGATCGAGAAACCTGATAAGTCTGACAAACCAAAATCACATTCGTCGGAAAAGGATTCGGCAAAAAGTTCGAAGTATCGGCTGTTCCGAACGGTGAGTACCAAAATAAGTTATTCTCCTAGACCTCTATATATTAATTCATAATATTATTTAGCCCTCATTACCCCGTCGTCTTCGTTTTCGCAATACTGAATCAACACCGTCTAAATCATCGATAAAAGCAGCGGCTCTGGCTGCTGCGGAGTTAGCTGAGCAAACGGCAAAATGTGAAGCACTCAAAGAGAAAGAAGCATATGAAGCTGCTCTGATTGAAATAAAAAATAAAACCGAAACTCTGCACGAAAATGAAAGCATAATTGAAGAGCTTAAAATAAAAAGTTACACGTTAAATGAAACTATCGTTAAATTGGGAAATGAAATTATTGAGAAAAATTGTCGAATCGGGCATTTAGAACGTGAAATCGATAGTCTAAATCAGGCCGATGAGCTGATAAAAAATATTGCCGAAAATTCGTTAGACAAAATCAAGGAGCTTAACGATGAAATCACCAAAATAAATAAATCACGCGATCTTGAAATGATCGACATGTCAAAATTGCGATCAACACTCGAAGAGGATCTAGAAATTTGTAAACGAGAGTTAAAAGTTTCCCAGGATATGAATATAAATTTAAAAAATCGTAATGACGATCTAATGGACGAAAATAAATCGTTGAAGATGCAAATACTCGAATCGCAAGCAAAATGTAATGGATTTGAAAATGAGAATTCAACATTTCAATCTAAAATTGAGGAACTGCGTGAAGAGTGTGATAACGACATGATTGCATACATCGAGGAAACCAAAAATTTATTTATTGAAATCGATAATTTAAAGAAAATTAATGAGACGCTCTCGATCGAATTGGGAAACGAGAAGAATTTTGTTAAAAACTTGAAAAACGATATTGTTAATCTAAAAGTGGTCAACGATATGTTGGCCAAAAAATTCGATAGCCAGGTTTTAACGATTAATGAAATGCACGACATGAAAATAAAGGAGCTTGAATCAATTCACTACCTAGAGAAATCTAAATTACAAAAGGAGCATATGGAACAGATGCGCCAGCTACAGAACATGCATAGTTCGGAATTGAGTAAAATGAATGAGTTAGGTGAAGAGAAAATAAAAATATCGGAAATTCAAATCGAAGAAAAAATTAAAGCCCTTGAAGCATCATTAGAATGTTCAATTGAACAGGAACGAAATAAATTTAAGGCCGAGTTGGATAAATGCCAAAAAATTGCGGAAAATGAAATCATCAAATGTGAATACGAGAAAAACGATCTTAAAGAGCTTTTAGAAATCGCGAATGAGTTAGTTCGAGACAAGGACCAAGAAATCGAACAGCTCGAGTCCAAACTTAAACACCGTTACGAAAATGAGGCCAACTTACATGAAAATTGTAAAATCGAGTTAGAGGAAGTAAACCAGGAATGTAAACGAATCATGACCGAAAAATATAATTATCAATTGACCCTAAATAATACGAGATCTACTGTAAATATTCTAATTGAGCGACTCAAGAAATCCGATTCGGATGTGGAAATTTTAAAAAATGAAATCGAGATGGTGACGAGCATTAAAAAGGAACTCGAGCTACGTTGTGAAAAATTGCAAGAAGAACAAATCTTACTTAAAACAGAATTAGACGAATATAAAGTCGCTTTATCCGCCCTACACCAATCGTCGTCCGCCCTCGAGCACATACTGAAACAGGAAAATTTAGTAGAAAAATTAAAATTATCGGAAGAAGGAGCTGTCGAAACGATGGATCACATAACGAAGCTATTCGATTTGAAGATCGAAGAGAATATCAAAAAATACTTTGATATGTATAACGATCTGAAAAAGAAGTACGAATTACGAGAGACGTACATCAAAGATATGAAATTGTTACTGGACGAATTTGTAACCGGAATTGAAATAGCGCGCATCGAAATCGACACTAAGAATAAGAAAGTTTTAGAACTCGAGCAGGAGAATAAAGAAATTAAGCTTGAGAACATGACGATTAAATTTAAATGTGAACAGCTCGAGCGATATGAACATCCAGACCTCGTGCGTAGGCAAACGAACACCCCAGAACTTCAGGATACGAGTGACCCGGATATTATATCGAACCTATTTATCGAGAATATTATCAATGAGCTGGACAATAGCCTAAATGAGAAGTCACAGAAGAATATGTTGACGAGTGCAAATTCAACATTTTGTATTAGTGAGAGTCGGACAAACGAACAAAATTCGGATACAGACAAAAAAATTAAAGAACTCGAGGAAAAATTAAAGAAGACGGAATTACTGTTGATCAATTCGCAAAAGCACAAAAGTTTGGATAGTCTGAAGGAAGCTAATTATGTATTACAATCGGTATGTATATTAATATAAATTTATTTTAACTTTGTTACATAAAAATGTGTTCCGTTACAGAAAATCAACGAACTTAATTCGATCAACAAAGATCAAGAGGCCAAAATTACCGAGCTAAATGAAAAAATCTACAAATTGGATGAGAAAACACCCAAGAAAATTAAGCCAATCAAGACAACTGGCACACCGAAAACGCCAAAAACACCCATCACATTTTCTGGGAAGGAAAATTTATCGCCCGCTGTTGCCAATGTGCCTAGTCCTAAAGGTGTATTGCGAGCACGAAATAATTAGCAGATCGCGTGTATAGGATGTTAAGAACAGATGCGGGGATAAGAAATGATTTAAGATTATTATTTATTTAATTATAAGCGTAATATTGTTTTTTGTTGTGTTTGAGACAAAATGTAAAATTTTTAAAATTTAGTAAGTTCCTCAACGTACATAAGAAACAGTTATATCCACCGATATTGTGTATTTGGTGCGTCTACTGTACACAAAATTGTTTCGGAATTATCTGGATTCTATACAAACCAATAATTAGTTTTAATGCCTGTGTGTGGTGCCAAATTAACAAAAAAAATTTATCAAGGTATTCCCCCTTTTAATTTGTTTAATCTTATCAGATATGCTATTTTTGATCACCATATATAAATTCAATGTGTTCTAATTATAATTAATCGCGTTAATCAGATACCGCGCTTTGTAAAAAAAACCTCGATTTTGTATATCAAGAAATCAGCTGCACCTTATTTTTTGATTCCAGACTTCTGAGTGGCCTTAAAAATTATTTTATATTCAGATTAATGTTATTCACGAAAGAGAAAATTTTTATTTGAGAGAGATAGAGAGAGTAAATTGTTAATTTATAATTATTATTGTAATTAATTTGAATAAACTGTGTAACGTATAATGTTTATACGATGACCGATTACATGTTACGTGTAATAATAATATAAACGTAATTTAAATTATTGGGATTTGTTGATAAATTCTAGATACTGTGTTGTGTTAAGCACCGTAGAGTTTGACGTAATTTTTTAGATTTCTAACGATAAATTTATGAGCAATGATAATTTACTTCCGTAATTTGTCACGAATGCTTATATACAGCATCAGCTTTAGAACAATTTTACAGATTAAATGCTCGACTTTGGCTACAATTACTTTTATGATGTCAATTAATAAATGTGAATTTGAAATCATGACATTAGTCATAAACTAATTGTTATAAAAACATTATGAAATGTCAATTGTACATTTCACTTTACTTATTTTATATTGTGATTCCCTATTAGCTGAAGGTTAGAAATGGTTAAGCACGTGAAAGGTACTCGTATAGATTTTATATAAAATATGTCAGCAGCGAGAGACGACGAATCAATAGCATAATATTTAATTACTCGGTTTGATTACAAACAATTATATATCAGTACGTACCTTCTCCTTATACGCACGTACAAGCCACACAAAGGATTAACCCCAGAACCAATGTCAATGTAAATTATGAAACCCCACAAAAAATTTGTAAATTTATTATAACGCAATGAGTGTTTGTTAAATTCTGCAGCAGCATTCGGAACAATGCCGACCACATGCCACATTTAGTTAGTAGGAATTATTGTTCAGATTTTACTGTCGATTATTCATTTTACAATTATCTCGAAGTATTTTATTCTATGTAATAAATTCTTGTCACTCATGTAAAACAATTATTCACATTAATTAATTCATGTAGGAATGCACAAGTGCTAATAATTGCCGGGAATTTTAATTGATGATAGGATCGATACAACACCAGGAAATACAGCAGAATGCTGAAATAGATGTAAGTATAAGAAGTTAATTTAGACTAAATGTGGTAATGTATGTGTTGGTTTGTATGATGAGTGATTTCACCAGATGCTATCAAAATAATAAATAGTTGAAATGTAATTGATTGATTGGTCGAGGTGCCTGGATCATCATCTACCGTGGCCACTCCTAAACATTCCCATGCCCCATTTGGCCTTACTCCGGAAATGGAGGCCAAGAAACCGCGTATTCTGGCCCATGCTGTCGCTGAGTCTGCGGCGATACAAGCAGCAATGACGTCTTTCGTTTGGATCTTCATCGTAAAGTATTAGCTTCTGTTCAAACGGGTAGCTTTTTTCCGCAATTACTGGAATGTTATCTGCCTGATAGCATCATTACTTTTAAATGCGCCAACGACGACTCGCGGAAGGTCCAGATAGTTCCAGGTAGTCACAGGTTTCAGATAGTTTTTGCAGTACATACTGGACAGGATTATGTTTAAGATTACCTCTGAGGCCTATAAGATTACCTCTGCCCGTAGATCATCCACTTTTGTACGCTCTCTTTTGCCCTCTGATGGTTTCTATTATGCTGTCCATGCTTAGTACAAAACAGATTAAATTGCACCACTGCGTAAGTTAGTTTCTCTTGAGCTAAGGAAGTTAATTCCAGTATCGCAAACAGATATCTTCCTCAGTCAGGAACCATACCTTCTTGATAATGTTGTTTCTGGATTGAATGTAATTAGAACTTCTGCAATTAGAAAATTTATTTTGGGAACTCCCAAACCGGCATCGAGTTCGAGATCTTCGATATGACTAATGACGATGGGTTCAACTCGCGTTGTTTCGGTAAATGGGGGCTTATTTCAAGGACCGAGTTCGTTCACTATCTCATGTTTCTCTAGCTTGTAATTTAATGACTTCCATGGTTGAACTGGAACAGATCAACTTACATAATAACAAAGCAGCATCTTTTAAGATTAAATTGCTACTTGTTGCATCTCAAACAGATATATGTCTAATTCAGGCACCAAACCTTCTCGACGGCGTGGTTTCTGGATTAGATCCAATCGTTGAACCTCTATAAAGGGTCCGATGTTAAGGTTGCTTGCGTATATATTTCCAGCTCAACAGATGTTAACATAAGTGTATCTACCTAAAATTCGTCTTCAGCTCCGAATTCGGAGCAGTTTATTATCTTTGTTTCGTGGAGTGTGTCAAACCAAGTACATAGTACTTAGTCAGTGCTTACGTTACTCGTGTATTAGTTCAAGCTCATTATACGTTATGGGTTAGCGCGAATATTAATAACAGGGGTTTATTCCTGTTTAACTATCTCAGCACATCTGAGCTTGAAATCCATAACAAGGGTTTTCAGCCAACTTTTCTCGTCAACTGTCGTTAATTACGGATTTAATCATCAATTGAAAGGTGACCAATGATATTCTTGCCTCTTAACACAGGTTCATCTCTTTCGACATAAACCTTAAAGACCTATTCTTAAACCGTACCGTAATAAGACGCTTATACTAACTGGAGTTATTCTCTTCTAAGCTTGTACCCCTGCTAGTACATTTGGACGAGATACGTTTGGCTGATGACATTGATTTGCTAGTATCGTCTTTGACGAGCGCAATCACATTAGCTTTCGAAAAATCCTGTCTTCTTATTACCAAACAAAAGACACGAACAAGCCTCTTTCGTGTTCTGATCTTGAGAAACTTAGGAAATCTGCGAGTAGACTCAAAAATAAAGCCAAACGGGCTAACCTTCAGGTTGATTGGGATAATTTTTTAGCATTTCAAAAAATGTTTAAGAAAAAATTTATGGAATTGCCAGGCTCAATAGGTCTCTAGTTAAAAATGAATCTTTCATGCTTGATGTGCTGCGGCTTTCAGATGGCACACTTAACCTTACCAAAATGGAAATTGTCGAATTACTGCTTTCTGTGCATTTCCTCGGTTGCGACACTATCAATCCGGGTTTCTTGCTTCCGAGCAATCTAACAGTACCGACATTTTGAGTTCGAGTCTATTCTCCTGCCCACCTTATAAATCAGGTCGTCCGGATAGAGTCTTTTCTGCTGAATTGTAGCAGAATTATGCTGAAATGTCCCGAAAGCTGGTAAGTCGGATTATACCAACCCCAGGGCATTTCGTCCTATTAAAGTCTTTCTTCAACTTTCTTTAATGCTTTGGAAAGAATTGTTGACAGATATATTAGAGACCGTCATTTATTTGTCTTCCCACTCAGCACCTGCTCTTCATGAACTTGATGTAAGGATTGGAAGATCGGTTAGTATTAAGGAGTTTCTTGTGGGCAGTTTTCCTTTATATGGATATTGTGGGTGTTATTCTGTCTACAGATCATAATTATGTGCTTAATTCTTTACCACTTGCAAACTGGTCAAGGACTGAAGATATTTTATTGGCCTTCTTTGCTCTAGCAATAGTATTAGAATTAGGTGGGTTCAGCTCATTGTGATATTGGGGGGAATTGAGATAGCTGATGCTTTAGCTAAAGCAGGATCACTTCTGAAATCCATTAAATCTGAACCAACAGGACCCTCAACCTTTAATTGTGGTAAGAAAGCTATTAAGAACTACATTAATTACCAGGCTAAGCATATAATTGGCTTGCTCCCGCTACTTGCCGAGTGGCAAAGTACATCATTTCTGTACCTAATCTTAGATTTACAAAGTACACTTTGTAAGAAGACGATGGCAGGATTCACCTTCTTAGGTCAGCTTCTTAGGTGTGTATCTGGTTCAAGCTTATGCAGTTTGCCAGAGTTTCCGAGTGCATTTGCGTGTTATGATAGAAACCTTCGTTTGCACTCAGTGTGACATTGACTGCGGAACCAGCTTCGGTTCCATCTAACTTTAATTGATGAAAGGATGAGAAAGCAATGAAAGTTCTGGTCGACTTGAGCTGGTTTCAGCCAACTAGTGATCAATAATTAGGAACTTGATATAACTCGTTCTATAGAGCCATAAAGCAAAATTTTAATTTCAAGATTTCATTTCAGATAAAGTTAGCAATAAAATTTAGAAAAGTTTATAAAATCCGTTTTCCAAATATTTTCATTCATACTTTAACACTCAAAACAGTCGTATCACGTCATTTTTTGTGACCACAATCACGTTTTATACATTTTCTAATTCTCATAGTCGTATTTCACCACCTGGAGTCACTTCTTTTTGAGATCAACAACACAATCTGTTGTCAGATTTGAACAGAAACACGAAGACAACATTAATTTTTAGATGCATTGGTCAACAACCCATCCGGGTTGGGTTGTGTTTGGGCCAGTCATCACACGTGAAGTCTCTTCACATGTTCTTCATATGGCTGCAGCCGCCACTGGTGTTCAATCACTGCATACGTTTACAGTAAACAATGTAAGTTCGTGAAACTCGAAGACCATGATAGCGTGCCCCCAACGGCATCCAGTTGAACTAACGGATAAAATGAACAGAAGGTATCAGCTCTAGCAAAAGAGGTTAATCTCAAAATAAACCATGAAGATGGTTTTTAAATTTGGTTTATCAGGAAAACCAAGGCGATACGGGACTAAACACACCATTATCCACGGAAAACGGTTGGAACAGGCGAATATATAAAGAAATTACTCAACAAAGCCAGAACAACATTCAACATGTTACATAAAGTCTGGAACACATCTGTCCTATCCCGCGACACCAAGCTAAGAATGTTCAATTCGTGTGTAAAATCAGTGTTGCTGTACGGTTTAGAAAACTGGAAGCATACAAATAAGATCAACAATCAGCTACGGATTTTTTTAAATAAATACTTTAGGAGAATACTGAGGTACATCTTGCCCAACAAAATGACAAATATGAAGCAGTTATTGCGATTGAAATAAGAAAGCACAGGAGGAAATGGATTTTCCATACACCGAGGAAGTCATCGAGTGATATAACAAGAAGGTCTCTCGAACGAAGCCTCTAGGGGTAAAGGAAAGTGAGACGACCAGCTGTAACATGGAAACGAACGATGCTAGCAGAAACGAAACAACTCGGAAAGCCATGGGTGGACATTGCACACAACAGTTTTTCAACAATTCGGACTCTACACAGCTCAGACGGATTGATTGTTCGAGACGAAACTTCATACTCAAGCTCTTCCATTAATTGGGAGGTCCCGCAGTGAAGTTTGGCCGGAATCGGTTCACGGAAGCGGTATTTTCCATAGAAGTTTCTTTGTTTTTTTGCAAATAATTTGAAAATTATATAGCATTTGCGAAGAAACGGTTAAAAATAAAAAGATTTTAAATTACGTTTGAAACAAAAGATTTAGATCAGATAATTTTTAAATTTTACGTGCTTTACGAGCCAAAATTTGGCATCTTTACAGTCCAGGCGGATTGACTATTCGAAATAAAATTTCATACTTAAACTTTTTCGATAGATTGGGGCATGAAATTTATGTACCGCAAGTGGCTTTAATATTACCTTTTTCAATTTGTGCAATATGTTGAAAAGTGTAGCATTTACAAAGATTCAAATAAATTTAAAAATTAAATTTTCTTGTTGACCTAATTGGTTTTCTGAAATTTAAGCAGGATTAATGATTTTTGATTATAAAAGACAGTTTTTAGCAAAAGTCCGGCAAGTTTAAATTTTCGCTTTAGAAATCTCTCCACCTTTTTATTTAATAACTGGAGAACCATTTAAAATGTTGGTGCTGCAGAAAAAGATCTTTGTGGTCTTTAAGAAATTTTAAAAAGACTTGGCAAATTTCTTATGTTTTTGCCATTTCGGTTGCTCATCGAAATTTTATTTTTAGGGGACTTAAATTATTAGCGCCGAATCGTCGTTTGCAATCAGCAATGACCATCTGCAAGTTGTAGTATTTCCTTGTCGGTGTAGATGGATAAAATCTTCTAACGTTCTGTTCTACTTTTCATGTATATCATCACAATTCCCAAATAAACAAAACTTTTTTAAGACCCTTTTACTAGAGCTACCTATTTCTAAATACGATACGAAAACGACCGTATTTGAGTTAAATCAAATATGAAGCTAAATAGTTTCTCGTTATCGTAGTGTACCCGTATTCAGAAATAGTTACCTGTTCGTAATGATTTCGTTGCCTAATAAATTGAAATTGATTTAATAATTAAAGGTCTCGAACACACATTATAATGAATTTGAATGAACAGGTGGCCAAAAACAGGTGATGAGTAGCCTATTGCCTTCTAATGGTGTTACCTAACTTTTAAAGGAGATTTTGGCTTCATGCCATCAATTCTTTTCTATAAATAAATAATTATAATTTCTACCGATTCATAGTTATGCTGAAATGCTAAAATGGCGTGTTAAGGTTCGAAAATGCGTCATGTTCGTTAAATGAAATTGATCCGGTTTTTATTGTATATTGCACAAATCGAACCTTTAGTGTATATCATTTTTACCTTAAAACTCAATTCCTTTGAGGTATTTAAAAAAATATAAATTATTTAATAAGTAATAAAAATTCAACAAACGATGACGTTTCCTTCTTAGTGAATACATCTTTTGGACCATATTTAAAAGGCGTTGTCCACCACTGTCGAAAGCTTTATAAAATAAACTACAATTTCTTTTTATAAATACATAAACTTTCTTAGCGCGTATTTCATTATACGCATTTATACTAAATCGTATACGATATACGCAGAAGTAAACTCTAGCTAAATACTTTGTAAATATTTAATTTTCTAACGAATTTTTATTGCTTTCATAGAATTTAACCGGGATTCTTTATTCTTATTATTGTATCAAATATCATATAAACATGGGACCCAAGTAACGCGACATAAAATTTTATTATCCAATTCTAAAAAACATCACGCGAAATTTACGTAGCAAAATTATACAAAACCAATTCCAATAATTAATTAGCCGCAGAACTAATTTCATTCATAAAAAAACGTTAATACGGCCGGCCGGTGATCTCCCAGAAAAAGACCGAATGTTTTTTATTGTTAAAAATATTGTAAACAAACTAGAATCGATACGCCTATACATACGAGTACATGCGTGGTATCTGGCGTCGCGATACGATTACACTGAATATTTGTGTCATTCAGCGATTTCTTGGATTTGATTTGTTTACTACACGTTTTAGTAATCTTTTGTTTTGATCGTAATGCTACGTAATTTGTCGACGCATATAAACAAACATTCAGAATACAGATACATAAGAGTATCAAATTTGAAAAAAATTCTCTGGTGTTCAAGATCGAAGTTCATTGATCGAGAATTATTAAAGATCCAAATTAATAGTTTTTTTGGTGGTTCTTTTAAGTTTCTGTTCTTCACAGAATCTCCAAAAATATTCTATAGGTTTTCACGAATTATAATATAATTTGAAAATTTTAATCGGCGTGACTAATGATTTTTTTCGTTCTCATCATTTCTAAATAGTAAAATTTAAACACTAAAGATGGGTTTACAAGATTTCTTGTTCACCTTCTAAACTCCACTTGAATTACAAATTTTGCACACAAAGAGAATAATCGCATTTCATTATCAAACGTTACGATTGTTACTTTATACTTTTTAGAGTATGAAAAAATTAAATTCGCTTATCGCAATTTACAACTTTTAAGTGATTTGATTCATTTAATTAGAATACTCTGATAACACAAGGGTATCTACGTATTTTACGCGACTGGCATCACAAAACCGAATCACGTATATCGCATATTGATTGTAAATAAAAATTACGGAAATTTACTGTGTGCATATAACAATGCAGCGGACCGACGTAAAGGGTGCAGCTTTATGTTTCACGCAAGACATTTAGCCCAGTGAAAATTATTTATCGACATGAAAGGTTCTGCGACCGATACAACGGAGTAGGTGCGAAATTTATAGGTGAGTTTGTTATTTGCATTTACTGCAAAATGTTAAAAAGCGAGTTAGAAGCGGACAAAAGACGTATCTTCAACATAGTATCGAATTTGAAATTTATTTCAAACCAAACTGCAGGTCGTATCTCAATAAAATTCAAGTAAAAATCAAAGTAAACCCAACAAAATTTTGGAAATACTTTAGGAATAAATGCGTAATTGAAGGGCACAGGGTAAATATGGCCTACAAAAATGCCAGCTCTTCAAACTCCAAAGATATAACTGACAAGTTCGCGTCGTTTTTCAATCAGTATATATGTATAGACCAAACGTTACTAGTGGATTGTACGAACAACACGGTTGTGAACTTTACAATATACCCTTTTCTATTCTGAAGGAGTACGCTAAGCATCGGCGTGTTTTCCGAAAAATGGAAAATTTCAAAAACTACACCAATTTTTAAATCGAGTAAACGAGATGATATCACATGCTATAGACGAATAGCAATTCATCATCAATTCTTAAATTATTTGAATTAGTTATATGCAACAACTTTAAATTCGCAATTGCACGGCACATATCAATAAACCAGCATGAATTTATGCCTGGCCGATCCACATCGACTAACCTGATACAAAATAATTAACTAGATAGAAAAACGGTATACACTTTACAGTAAAGCCGTTGATTCTGGCTGTCATCATAAAGCACTTCATAGTTTATTCGCATTTGGGTTTTCACTCGATTACATAAATTGGTTCAAGTCATACGTAACAAACCGGCTACAATTTTATTCTAAAATCCAATTCCCAATCAGTATTGGAGAAATACTTGATCCGACAACATAGTTGATGCGAAGAATAATAATCGCGCTTAATAAAATTATAGTATTCAACTGGGTTCGAACTCGCGATCTTTGGGTTGATAACACTTGGTGGTGTATGCTTTAACCACCTGACCACCAAGTGATACGCCTATGTACCCCCACCTTAAATCTATTCGTCCCGAACAGACACATCCAATATCATATCGCTTCAATTTATGAACCTGCAGAACTTTTCGTCCACCTCCAAAGTACTCTTGTATCCGATATACCTTATCGTTAATATTCCTGACAATTTTGTATGGACCTTTCCAATCTCCTTGTGGATCTGCTTTTGGCTTTCTAGAATTCAGCTACATACACTAATTAGCCTCGTTGAAAATCGGCAAATCTCCCACTCTGGTCTTCAGGTCATCAGCACACCTCCTTATCAACTCCAATGCGTGCCACATTTGCACGACTCCCCGTCGCGGCCTTTTGGATCTCTATCTCTCTCTCTAGCAACCAAGTTTACTGCCGGACTCACCCTGAATAACTGTACTGCAAACTTCTGCTGAAAGAGCCCAAGGTTCTTTGCTTCATTTGATAAGCCAATTCATCCTTCCTTTTCTCTGGTCGTAAACTTTCTTTAAACCGACTTGCAATATGCTGGCTAGAATCAAGCGTTTGCCTCTGGATTTGGTTGTTTCTTCAACTCTGGGTGGTTTTCTTTATTCTCGGTGTCTGTTTCTCTCGCCAGTTTTCATGTTGCTTATCTCGAAAATTAGGTTGCCGCGCAAAACGATCATTCCATTGTTGTGCGCATCTCGTATGTGTTGACCTACCTTCCCGCATCTGAAGTATCTTCTTCGATTTTTGATGTCATTTAGCTCAACAGCTGACTGTTGCAATTTTCTGTGAATTTTCAATGGTTTGTGTTAGTTTCCTTAAATTTTTCTGATATCCTCGAAATCAGGCTTGCACAACTTTACTGTGTCAGCGGTCTAGCTGCCTCTTATTCTAATATGTGGCAGCTAGACCGCTGCTATATTCCAATACTTCGTTCATGGATTTACCTATAGTATTGGTTCTTAAATGAAGTTTCAGATGGTCTTCCTTGACAGCACTGATAAACGAGTCCACTGTTAGTCCGTTCGCACCAATTTCGTTACCTCACTTTCTAGGTCTCGCAACCTTTCCCCGCGTAGTTGCCGCTTGCTTTCGAGTTGAATCTTGCATAATTCTCTGATGTGCGACTGCCCGTATCTTAGTTCCAACTCTTTTATTTTCTATTGCAATGGTTTTTATTGTAATTGTTTCGTACATTTGTATATTTTCAGTACTCTAGATTAAATAAACAATCGTATAGGAATATACTCCATTTAGTGTTAATCTGCGAGTGACAACAACTATGATAATCGATATACTTACTTACAATCAATCAACTTCCCAACCACCCCATATTTTATCGTCCGTTAGAATTTTCTGGACCGCAGATTTTTCATCTTTATATAGTAGAGTCAAAAATTCAAACAAATGTTAGTTCGAACTCAGTTATGGTCCTCTTTGAGCTCCTTTCTATTGTGGATACAATTTGCAAGACACTTGCAGCTTTCTCACGAATAGTCAAAATGAACGCAGCTGCTCTTTTGAGCCCCCAACAAATGTGCTGCACTGCCGCTTGGAACTGCACTTTAAAATTCCCTAATAGGATTTCGCTGCTAAATGTCGGGGCTTTAAAATACCTCTAGAGTTTCCAGCAACTGGTTCGTTTGAAAATATTTTGATTGATTTGTCCCTGAAATTCCTTGAGCGGCCCCGTGTTTCACCTCTACAGATTTTATTTCTCCTCATAGCTCTTTAATTTGAAGATCTTGAGCGTGCTGTATTTGGTTGAGTTTCTAGTCAACTCGGCAAGCTGGCTTCCTTGTTCCGCTCGTAGTTCTGGCAATTGTGTACTTTGTTCCCTACGTAGCTGAGCAAATTGCTCATTTAGCTGGTTTATTTTTGCACCTTGCTTGTTTAATTTGGTGCCTTGCTCTGTACGGAGTTGATCGAATTTAATATCCATTCCATTTAGTTGAAGCAAAAGTGCAGGTCATCATGTCTCCCACGTCCAAGGTCTATGGTTGTTGTAAGGCTGAATTTTCTGCTCATCGTTTGAGGTAACTCAATGATTGTCGCGATCTTCGAATTCTGTTTCAGCATCCTCTTCCACAGCGCTCGGCAGTTTTGAAAGCAACTCGTTCTTATTGCCTTCGGTTGAAAGTTCGAGGCTTTGCAGCTTTTCCCTCAATGCTGTAATGTATAGGTGTTTCAGTTTTTAACCATATTAGCAGCAATTCACTAATTTCACTTGTTCATTGCTCCCTAGTACAATTTCATTGTTCAATTTTACTTTTTGCACTGTTTACTTTTTACTTCTTAACTTGCACTGTTTACTGGTTAATTTACAATTGTCCCTGCGTCGGGCTTATACACTTGTCTATCGCTGTTAGAGATTATACTTTTTATTACATCTGGCGATGTATGTATTTTGCAATTGTAAATCACTTTCATGTAGTTGTATTCTTGAACATTCTAGGTCATCAATTCCTCTATTTTGATCATTAATGCCGTTCTTAATTCTAGAACTTTCCATGATCCCCCTCCACTTGGAATGCCATTCTAAAATTCAATTCCCAATCAGTTTTGGAGGAATGCTTGATCCATCAACATCATCGTTGATGTAAATTGTAAAAAATTATAGTCCTCAAGGGTTGAAACTCGCGACCTTTGGGTTGATAAAACTTTCCATGAAAATGTAGCTCGGTTACCTCCGTACTCAACAAGTTGCACGGATTCAATATGCACACTTGAAAATAAATGACTTCTCTTGGGCGCAGCTATTATTGGTAACGTTTTGCTTGGTCATATTGGTTCAGCTTACATTTTGGAAAACATATCAATTTATGTGCCTTGCAGGATATTTCGAATCCATGAGTGTTTAGCTCTAGAGCACCATTCCACAAATATAGAGAAAACAATCCCATTAACAGAAATCATACAGGTAACTCTCAGAATAGATTTCTTATAAAATAAATAAACTTCTACAAATCTTTGTTACCAAAATTAAATTTGGCTCGGCTTCATAAGTTTGTACAGCGCTGTATTATACGATGATGGCCTTCTTGTTATCAAATCCTTGCTGCATTATGCCATAATATAACTTTAAAGATTATTATTTATACCACTTTTACCAATAATAACCAGACATTACAAACTATTTTTTGTGAATGCTACAAAATAAAAATCACCGAAAATTTATATTTTTTAAGTATTACAATGTTTCTCTCGCGATAATCCGCCACACTATCTATAATAGACACCAGCCACACATACATATATTCACGAATAAGATGAATGAGCAGTTTATTACTCGTATAAATCTATAAGTCTTTGTGTTATTTGTAAACGTTTTTCTTTTACTTCCGACATTCCTTAATGTTTTAAGAGTTTTTTTAATATTCGCAAATTTGCATAACATTGTTATGGTCATTGTATAACCTTAGCGAAATTAAGTAAGGTGGACACGGTGCTATTGGTGTTCCCCTATATCCATTCAACTGTATTGCTGTCCGTGAATATTGTGAATTGATCGCCTAACATTATCGATTTTCAGGAAGATAAAATGATGCACATCAGCGATGATCATCTAAAATTTTTAAAAATAACTAACATTTTAAATCTCTGTACAAATATAGTAATAAAGTAAATATAGATACGAAACGATCGTTATATAATAATATGACAGATTGATATATTTAAAGCTCATGTAACACTACAACTCTACCCTACATTCAATAAATAAAAAAATTACAGATGTACATACATACAAAACACAGTTTATTTGCATACGACATACAAAAACAACAATAAATATCAGTAGATCTCTCACGATTTCGCGAATAATAATTAACGAATTTTATTAACCAAAACAATGTGCGCTGTTTGAGTACGTTTGTATTAATTACGTATATGCGACTCCGAAGAGGGAAATAACCGAACGCCTTACAAATTGCTGTATTCAACAAAATATTTACTCTCTCTTGATTCCAATCGCACGTTGCTCTTGCTATGCTCAGTCCGATTTTTAGTTTGTATTTAATTCGCGGCCACGAAATTTTGTCAGTCAGTATTTAACAAAGCATTGTAACGCGAACACGTTCATATAAACGTTTTAAGCGAAATTAAAAGAAATTTTTCGAAAGTTTAAAAAACAAAAATTAAAATGGTGATACCAATAATAGACAATGAAAAAATGAATGCTAGTAAAAGTGATAAGTGTAATGTAAACATGAATAATTTAGAAAAGAAAGAATTAATCGGAAATCGAAAAGAATTCCGTTTGGATACAAATCGGAAACGCCTACGGATTATTGGCAATGGCAATAAAATCATCATATACACAAATGAAGGTGTACTCGACGTAATCGGCAACATGATTAAAGTGAAAATAATTTATAATTGTGGCAAAATTAATATAATCGGCAATAATTCAAAAGTGTATGTGGGCAAGGAATCACCGGTGACCAAAATCCAGTGTACTGGGAATGACATTAAATTTAAGCTACTCTCGAAAGAGCATATATTAACACCGAGTCATCATTGCTCGGATCGTAAAAAATCCGTATCAGCACCAGCATCACCAACGACTAGTCACCAAAAATCATTCGATACAATATACATAGATAATAATACGGTGTATTGTACTAGAGCGTCAGGAGCCAACGGGCCAAATAAATGTGAAAATGGAACAAATCTGGATAAAATATTAAAAAATATTTCACTGCCAAATTTGGATATGCTAAGCAACTTCGATTTGGGCAACTCAATCAAAGTGGCAAATTCGGCGGGCAATATAATCATAAAAAATTCAAATAATATTTAATTGTAAACATTTTGACGTGTGTATGTTAAAACCTAATCTCGCCCATTTCAGTATTTTAATGTTTAAATAATTATTGTTTTATTATTAATAATAATTGTTAGTGTAGTTGTTAGCCGATTTATTATTTATTTTTTATTTATAATTATTATTGTTATAAAATAAAAACCAA
Source organism: Nephrotoma guestfalica (assembly GCA_963691935.1). NCBI lineage: Eukaryota > Metazoa > Arthropoda > Insecta > Diptera > Tipulidae > Nephrotoma > Nephrotoma guestfalica. The sequence goes on along the minus strand of OY829914.1, from coordinate 291,567,154 downwards.
AAATTATGTTTATTCATTCTGTGAATGATGGAAACCATTTTAAAATTATTTGTTGTTATTTTTTGTCGGTTTGAGGTTTATTTCGATTACCAAGTTATTTGATTACAAGTGAGTATCGGGGGAGGTCATTTTGTAAAAAAATCACCGAAATATTATACATAAGTATAAAATATATCGCGGCGATAAGAAATCCGCGATTGATTCATGATTTTTTTGTGAATGGTTTCGAAGAAGTGTAATGGTATTTTCTTCAGCGGTAGTTTTTATGATTAATGAATTGGATACTAGTAAATCGTTATGTTAGCACTACATACTTATAAGCTGGAACGTTTGACTATGCGCTGACTAGGATTCGTGTGACTATTAAAAACATTAAAATGTACTGTGCCAAACAAAATACTTAACACAGTTGTTAAATGTGTAAAATTTTTGAATTACTGAAAAAACTAAAATCCGCCCATTTTACTAAAAAAGGTATGATTGGTTTGGAGGAGGTTCTGATTATTAAGAGTACTCGTATGTATGTATATGATAAAATTTCTCATTATACGTTTTGTATTACTCAGCTGTTGATTAATAATTAGAGGGTATAACCAAGTTTAAACAAAAGTGCGTAATCCGATAATGGTTTGAAGCAGAATTGTTACACCAAGGTCCAATATGGAGGGCTAGTGCTACTTATGTGTCTACAAAAACCAAGAATATACACTGAGTCTCGAGTTGCGTTGCTAATGCGTTCCAGAAAAATGGGACCTTGAAAATGACGCGTCACGAATTGCTAAGCCAAAATTTCTGAATATTTTTAGCATTGGTTTTCAGCATACATCATTTATTAGGTATCGTCAAAATATTATTCGCGCTTTAAGAAAAATTACAAAATATTCAAAAAACTGTGTACTTCCAATGAAAGAAACGTCTATTGCATCACTACTTAGTCAAAGGTTATATTCGAAAATTATCCCGAGTACTCTGTGTTGCAGCTTTCTTGTTTTCCAGATATTATTATAATAGCTGACGCTTGTTCTAAATTTGTGTGAAATTCTGACACAAATTTTGCCACAAAACGCAACTCAATGCGACGCAATTCGAGACTATTGTCTGAAACTTTTTACAGCTCAAGTTGAACCGACGCAACTCGAGGCTCTAGTGTACATACATATATTGTGCACAATAAGACAGATGATTATTACATGAATTAAAGTTTGAGAATATGATTTTCACCATGAACGGTGCACAATCGTTAGACGGTTACATTTTATTTAGCAAATGGCAATAAAAATGAAAACACTCCACCATATTGGTTGAATCGAGGCGAATTTGTACTTTGTTTTATTTCATTATTATTTTTAAATGTGTTGGAATTTAATGAAATTGTTTGTGATTCCAGGAACTTCAACAGTCTTTTTATGCTGTATATGGTTTCCACTTAGGTGTGATGACATGCATGTTTAGTGGTAGAGTAGTCTCTTTTCTTATATTAGAGTCGTTTAAATTTTAGCATGGGTTTCAGTGTTCCTGGATTTTGTAGATGGGTGGCATTGTAAATTGTTGTGGTTGGTGTGGTATCAATTTTCCAACTTATTAAAATATTGATTAGCTTTGCAGTAAACAGAATAAATTTAATTCTGTTATTTGGAGAAAAGTGTTTACAGCTTTTCACCACATGCCTCGGGTAACTTAATTGAATTCCAATTTATTTATGGTGGTGTCAAAATAATGCTTTAATCATGCCGAACAACAAACAAATTTTCTGGAATATGGGCCGATTCAAGTTTTCTTCCTTGGTCCAAGTGAATTTCTATTGGAATCCCATATCGATGATGATTGTTGTTTCTTGATTGGGTGTAGTGTACACCTCCGGCCATTTGCTAAAATTTACTTAGTAGTACGTACCTATCTATTTTCGACGTACAGACAGAACATTGTACTGTTTTATTGACTTCACCACCAGCTGTCTACATCCAGACCAATCCAATCGACGACCAATTTGTGTAATAGTTTTATTGATTCCGGGGTGGAATCCATTTAAATTTGCATGATCCTGTGCTGATATTTGATGAACTCTATTCTCAAAATACCACTTTAAAAAATTGTTTCTCAACCATTCTCTAAAAGAAGGTCTTTCCACTATGTACAAACTTGCCGTCACTACGGATGTCTTATCTGCAATATCACCCTTTCTCGGGTGTCGCCCAAAACTGTTGGGTTTTGCCTTTTCCATAGTACCACAGAGATATTTACTTCGTCTGCGCGGATTCTATTGGGGGTCACCTTCTCCCCTAAATGTCTTGTCTCTGTTCTTAAGAGTGAAACTTTCTTTAAACTTAAATTGAAACTGGAGGATTGTATTAGATTCGCTCAAAAACTTCTGCTAAATACTTTACGTTCCCCAATATAAGCTTTTAGCACGCGCTCCATTAATTGTTCAATAGTCACTGCCATAACTCGTTGTTGCCTACACTGAATAGTGTCTCTCATGATCTTCCTCTGAAACTTCTACCTGCCAATAACCGTTTTGTGGAGAAACACAACTTCGAAAAATTACATTTTGGTTTTACAATAATATTTGAAATGCACACTTTTTAATTAAAATCATATTATTGGTTTCGCAAATAAAATACAATTAGAAACGCACACATGCAAAATGTTGGTTCAGCTACTACCTAAAAGATGGCTGTGCATCACTACGTAGTAGATGTCACCATCGGCATTAAAGGAATCGAAAATTACTAAATACTAAAAATGTGGCATCCTAGTGCCAAAAAATCGAAACCAAAACCAACAATTTTTTTGAAAATAAAAATTAAACAATTCTATAAGCGATGCCACATTCACATATCTACGGACGACTTCTAAAAACAGATTTGGCATTTATGAATTAATTACAGCATATTTTTGACTTAAATTAATGAGATAATATGTAAAATATCTCAAATTAGTAGCAAAAATAATAAATTTGCAATTGTTTATTAAATTTAATTGAAAAGTCAATTAAAATTATTTAATAATTGCAAATTTATTATTTTGGCTACTAATTTGAGATATTTTACATATTATCTCATTAATTTAAGTCAAACATTCGCTGTAATTAATTCATAAATGCCAAATCTGTTTTTAGAACTCGTCCGTAGATATGTGTATGTGGCATCGCTTTATCTCTTGTAATTTAAAGTGCTGGAAAACACACGTGTCATCATCGCAACATCACGAACCACACAAAAATAAAAGTTTCTTTTATTAATTATGAAATAAATTAAATATTATTTAAATAATTAAATTCCTATACAACAGTTTATGATTTGTTCGGAAGATTTAGATCTCTAACGTCGTTAGTTAGTATAACGTAACACTTTTCAGATCATTATACTGCTCACTTTATTTGGGTTTTCATCCTTTACCAATGCTTTGTCTTCCGTTGATTTTTCATTCATTTGAGATGGTGATCCACTCCTAATTTCCTAGCCGTCCCGCGAGATGTGACGCACCTTTTCACTTGTACAACAAGTAGTCCTACATTGCCGTTACGGTCTTTGGGTGTCGGCAGTTGTATATTCAGTCTCATTAGTTAATGTCAAAGGTTCAGCGAATGTTCTTTCGGCGATAATCTCCCGGAAATTGTTTGTAATATTTTGGTGGAACTCAGCGGTTAAATTTTCTTGTTTCTGTTAGGCCGTTTTGGTAATATTATGTTACTCTTTTGAGTAACCTTGGTAACAGTATTTAGTCAAATAAGTTAGTACGGTGACAAGAAATTATTTTTCTATTTTTTAGTAACAGTTTTTCTAACTAATTGACCATTCAGCTGTCTGTAACCGGGTCGATTTCCTTGCAACTAATAAACCTGTCCTATCCTCCTTATGTTATATGTGTAAAAAGGGTGTATAGATGCTACCAGTGTCATCCGGAGCACAAGTTTGGGATTCTCTCTCTCTCTCTCTCTATATATATATATATATATATATATATATATATATATATATATATATATATATATATATATATATATATATATATATATATATATATATATTTATATATATATCACTTTACTCTCTTTACTTGTTCACTTCATTTTTTACTTCTTAACTTATACTGTTCACTGGTAAAATTAAAATACTTAAGGTATAGACTACCAAGTGTTATCAACACTAATGATCGATAATGTCACAATCACAACCTTCAAGGAGACATTTGATTTCGAATTTCACTCTAATCCGATACTCGTTGTCCGCAACCTTAAGTGGACCATGAATTGATCAAATAACCTTCCTCTCAACAGTAGATAATATTCTATAATTGTTAATGGTCAAGGTCCAATTTTCGCTTCTAAAAGTTAGCAAAGAACTTATAAGTGCATTGTAAAGTGCGAGCTTACATGACTACGAAAGATATTTTAATCGCAATAACCTCGACTGAACAAAACTCGATGTCCGGCTGCTATGCGGGCTTGAATATCTGCCTGGACATCATTTGCTAATGTTATAACTGACCCGAGATATTTGAAGTCTTCCACGTTGTCAAATTTATCGCATAATGGTCGCCCATTTTGTTGCTGTTCACTTTCACATCCAGTCGTTTCGCTTTTAGGTTAAGAGGTATGAAATTGTACTTGATATCATCTGCATATAGAAGATGTTGGCCTAACTTACTGAATATGCAGCATGAAGATACAATAAACCTTTTTTACAAAGTGCTTGAGCATCAGAATCACAGACTCGAGCGAACCTTCCTGTGGTAAGCTATGAGTGGGGTCTTCAATTCATCGGGAAGCCAAGGCCGGGTGCCAATCCACTTTCTAATCTACTAGTAGCTGCATCTAATTCTTCTACTGTGAGATATGGGACGAGTACTTCCTCACCCGGTGGTCCAATAGCCCGACTAGGGGTCACCCCGCCGTTCCGATTTAATAAAATTTTGTAGTATAATTGTCTATTGGTTAGGCATGTAGGAAACTATTGGAAGAAGACCACCAAGAGCTCGGAATGATTGGTTCGATGATCAATGCTGTTAAATCGTCAAAATAAACGAAAGCTGCGTGAAAACTTGTTAGCTCGTAACACACAAAGTATCGCCGCGGCAGAAAAGATGCAACCAAATACCTCCGGAAAAAATGCTCGAATATGTGAGGACTTGTATCGATAACATCAGCTTCAAATCGGAAAAAAGAAACTGAAGAGACGACTTTGCCAATGCCAGAAATTTGACTAAGGACTTCCATCCAAGAGTTTGAGAAGAAACACGGCTCATGTTCTCTCAGTATGGAAATCCTACTTCCTTATAGAGAGATATATTATAGAGATATACGTTGTTTTTTTACTTTAGAATTTTTACTTACTCAAGCAAGTTATGTTTTTGATGGGGGCAGACGGTGGGGCACGGTAGGAATCTTGGTTTTCTTTAGGAATGATGGATGCGTAGCTGAAACATTACGTCATCTCAGATATACAAGACCGTTACAAAAATTATTTGCTATGTACCTCCCAGCTGAATTAACAATTGCCTCAAATTCAAGAAGCATTATACTGGATTATACAGATGCATAATATTTTTCATCAGACTCAGACGATTAAATATTTAAACTCATCACAATAAAGGAATATTTAATATATGAGACTGCGTACCAACCATTATGGTTCATCAACCTTTAATAGCATATGCAACAACACCATTATTCCCATCACAATCTCGGGCGTAAGAGTTCTTCGACTGTTACAACCTTTAGTCAAATTAAGATAGCCAAAGGAAAATGTTAGAGCCGTTAACGTGATTGGTTTAATAGAAAATAACTTATCTTATTTCTGAGTACCAAACACAAACTAAAATTTTACAATTTACGCTCAATTTTTTATAGTTGTTGAATTATTTGAATATACGATTGCATGCAACGTTAAAGAACGTCAAGCCATATCTGGCAGACCTCTAAAACAACATAAGTACGACCCAAATCCCCTTTAATCGTTTTTGTAGTATGAATGCTCCATGGGTTCAATATCTTAACAAATTGGTCGAAAGATCAACCAAATAAAAACTAAATATATATCGTCATTGCAAGAAGGTGGAAAATTTTAAATATCTGTCGCCTACACAATTACTACGCTCTTTGATCTAGAGATATAACTAGAAAATGTTTAAAATAAATATCGCCAAGCGACGAATATGGTGTTCATTTTTACGTACTACAAAAAGTACTAATCGGTATTTTTTTTTAATTCACGTTGAATAATTGGCTCACTTTGTTGAACGATTTTGGACGCAGTCTCTGATCTTTCCTGTAGGTTGAATAATTTTAAATGGGGCAGTTTTAAATCGGATATTGGTCATCAGCATTATTTTAGTAATTCACCATTGCTTATCGTAAAAATACACGATTTCTGAATTTTATTTCAAATAAGCATAGTCTCACTTGTATATCTATATACTTTATGCCATAAGTACATACAACATTATTTATCAAAATAAAATTTCATTTCTAGGAAGATTAGACTAAAGGGGATTTTCAATGAAACGTGACACCATTTTCAAATTATGGAGAGGATGCGACCGGCCTAGTTAACATTTTTTATGGTAAATATAAATACTAAGTACACAAAAATTTTGCGGTTTTAATGAATCAATTATTTTTTGAATGTTATAAACAGTGCCAAAAACCGGAGTGAACAAAATAATGCGCCGCATTCTGTACGGGAATCACATTTCATAGCAATAAAAATTAATTTCACGGAAATTTGAATCAATTTTATAGATCACGGTCGAACTGTCATAAAAATTTCATATCTTTAGAAACAACACAAACAACAATGCTAATTAATAATAACGCAATCCGTAGGTCATGGATGAAATACTTACACATTCGAAACCAAGCCAAAGAAGAAAATTAGATAAAAGCAGTAAATCATCATCGTTCGTAAACAAATCAATATTGTAAAAATATCCCCTCAACATAACATTAGATTTCAATTAACACCAATTTATCTCAATATTATTTTGATCTACAGTTAAACAAAATGAAAATAAAAAAAATTTTAATTGGTGAGACCTCGCAAGAATATTACGTCATAAAATTCTTTTGTTTTAAATTCTAAATAACCGCCAAAATAAAACAAGCTTTATTCAATTTCCACTTGGGTGATCTATGTATACGTATAACCGCTTTGAACTCTAGATTTTGTTTAGTGGTATGCATAGCATTTCCGGTGTATAAAAAAATTTAATGTTGAGATAGACGTACCCGTAAACAACAAATACATCAGAAATATAATTGAATTATTTATTTTGTCTAATAGCGTAGCGGGGTTCCCCGTAAATTTTCCTTCCAGATTAACAACATAATAAAATAACACTTAAAGCGTTCTTGTGGAAATTAAATTTATTATTTATAATGTCATGAAGGCACATGAACTCGATCTCATCTTGCTAAAAATTATCATTTGACGAACTTCGGGCATAATTAGCGAAATCTTTATCTTTCGGTTATTTTGCTTAACAATTTACAAGTAGCATCCAAAATTGGCTGAAGATCAAATATTTAAATCAGCGAATATAAATTTACATTGGAGGAAATCAATTATTTGTGTTTCTAATTTTGGCGGCATTCCAGTAAACACTTGCTATTGTAACTTTTGCGAGAGATTTATTTACACATTCAACATTTTTAACTATATGATTGTAATTATAGTTTTATTTATATTATTACTTATATTTTAGTGCTAATAAAAATTTTATGTAATTTTTGAGAATTTGTAAATAGTACACGATACACGTGTACATAATCGAACTATTTCTCACACCTTATCTGATTTGGGAAATCACAAAATCGGTAAGCACCACGCTTCCTATATCATTTTCGATAACATAGAGTATTTTGAGCTCGTCACCTACATATTAACGTAAAGATATCAAACACAAAAAAAACTACAAACACCCAAGATAACATAAAGATTTGTGTTTTTCCGTTCGATAAGCAAAGGGGTCTTTTTCTTCGATAAGAACAGTAATTTAATGCAGAAGGTTAAATTTCCAAATAATTTATATACGGTCTAGTGTGATTTGGATAACTGGAACATTACATTTGTGGTTTATCGTGAACTGTGCTTTCGGAGTTGATTAAAAATCACCTGAGATCCTGTACACTGTTTGTGTTAGTTGTAGAAGCTTGATTCAGTTTAACGCAATATCCAATACGACTAGTCTGGCTGATGGATTTAAATATGTTATCAGTTGCTAATACATATATCAATTACTAATTTATACTCGTACACTCAATAATATGAATATTTTGGAAAATTAATATCGGTACTAAGGGGAAAAAACCTTAGAACTTTGAATATCTTTGTTTATTTACTGATTAGCGGCCGTGCACGAGTCAATAAATGTGCGACTCGTAAATATTGGGGTGTAATTTAAAAAAATTTTAAAACCGCCTTATAACACATATTTTGATTAAAAATATCGCCGTACTTAACGAACGGGGGATTTGAATTTCCAATCGTTGAATTATCATCAAATTAATTTAATTTATTAATCGTACTCAATATATAGAATGGTAAATTTTAAATTTTGTTTGGATATAAAATGGTTTGCCGTTTGAAATTTTCACAGAAGCAAAATAATTCCAATAATAAACAGCAATTTATGAAAGTGGGAGCCTCACTGAATACAGCCATCTCCAATATTTGCCTCAGTCTTGGGTGCGGGTAATAGATTTGAGTGAGGTTACGGCTGTAACAAGTTTCCTTAAATACTAAAACTCCACAAATGATCGTAATATGTTTTGTTGTACATCTAAAGCACACACTTGAATACACCAATGATAAACCGCATAATATAAATTTTTAAATATCTATAAATTGTATTTTCCTCAGAACGGATTTAGATTACTAAAAATTTCCAAGTTTTGCCATTGCATCCGATTTTGTGTCGAAAATAACAACAAACTATGCTCGTTGTTACAAATAAAATCTGACACAATTACTTTTTACAAATATGTATTGTTTTTAAAGTTTTATCTCTTGCAATATTAATATTAATTTTCACTATCCACTATATCTACTTCATAGTTCTTTTATTTTAAATTATTTTCAGCATTTTCCATATTTTTTTTCATTAAAAGCAATATCCTTCCTCAAGAAAATAAAATTAACCCTTCGGGCCGGATTTGCTATACAAAAAAAAATACTCTAAAAAACAGCGACATGAATAAGGTTCATTTCTAACACGGCCGCACTTAACAATTCAAGGAGCATCCCTAGGTCTCCGCTACATGCGTACAACTTAGTTCGGGTTCGGTCTAATTTCTTGGATTACAAACAATTTGGTCGATAATGTTTGGAAAACGTTTATATATTTCATCCTTACCAAAGCTTAGGTTCATCGATCTTGCAAGATCTTCGTTATCGACATCTTATGTCTGTATGAAAACAGAACTAAATTCTTATTTCTAGCTATTATTTCTCAGGGTAATCACAGAAACAACGCCCTTAAACCCCCTTCGCTTAACACACTCTCTTTTAATATATATGTTACGGTTTAAAGTGCGAAATCGGTAAATGTCCGAAATTTTTATTTTTAAATTCGTTTACACGATTAAAAACCGGTTGTCCAGAGGTTCGATGATTACGAAACGTTTGATGATCCCCTTAGTTTCATTTATTTTCTATCAGAGGGCTGTCATGAGGATCAGAATTAGCTAACGCAGTTGGTAAAGCCATTAGTTCCTATTACTATTCAAAATTGCAATTTGCACTAATATAGGGTTTTCCAATAAGAGTGATAGGATCCAAACTTTTCTCGCAATAATTCAATTGTTGCACTTGCTGTGTAGCACGTAGCCCCGTCTTGTTGGAACCAAATGTTGTCAAGATCAACTTCTTCCAATTTCGGCCATAAAAAGTTGGTTATCATCGATCTATACCGATCTCCATTGACAGTAACGGTGTTACCAGCATCATTTCGAAAAAAATACGGACCGATGATTCCACCAAACCAAAAACCACACCAAACTGTCAATTTAGATGAATGTAATGGTTTTTCATGAATAATTTGTGGATTTTCTTCGCACCAGAATCGAAAGTTTTGTTTATGTACCGCACCACCCAGATGAAAGTGAGCCTCATCGGAGAAGATGATTTAAAAAATCGTTATCGTTTGTAATTGCAATTTGTAAACGTTGTTCTTGCGTATATCTCGCCATGATGAAATTGTAAACATTACTGAATACAATGAAACATAAAATGACAGATCATGACATATTACAAATGGCTGAAACGTCACTTAAAAATCATATCATTCCTATTGGAAAACCCTATATAATATAAAAAATACTCCATAGAGTATTGGTGAACCATTTCGAGAATATTGGACTCTTATTTCATAGATTTTGAAGCAACAGTTATTTCCAATTTTTATTCGGACATTTACACATTGTGAACTTTTATCGTAACATATACAATATGAGGATTTTAGAAACTACATCCTGCTGAATACTCCAGCTCTCTTCAGACCAACGTTCAAATTTTATTTACGACCACATCCATTGCATTGCCATATTTAGATCGATATCCATATGATAAAATCTTGAATTAGAATTATTTTATCACTTTCACCCCAACTTCAATTTTATCAAATTTATCTATGGCCATGATCAATTGAATTGGCGTAGCGCCCATCGGTTTCCAATCGGCAAAACTTTAAAATGCCGATTTTATAAACTTACTCCTCCAGTTTAAAATATTTACTACGCTATCGGATATACTTAGTATAGGCGATGGTTTTCGGTTTCCGTAATTCCCCAACCCCAAAATTAAATTTTGATATTACTTAGGATGAGCCGTCAAAGATATATTTAAGATGGAAGACCACCTAGAATATCTTGAAGGATCGCTGTTTGTGTTTTACTCTTTTGTTTTTGATAATTTAAATCTGCAGTATCGAGAATTTAGGGTTGTTCGGTTGAAATAGCGAAATCTTTACTACCCGTATTTTGCGACTGGTTCGATAGTGTTTGTAGAGTTAGTGTTAGAATTGGTTGGTAATTAATTTGTTCATTAATTAAAATCAATTAATTAAAGTATTTAACGAAATAATGTTAAAGAACTGTTCTGAAAACTACCTTTTGCCATGCTATTTTTGTTAAAATGCTCTGGCAATATAGAAATTTTCGGTTTTTTTCGATGGCGACTTTTGAACTATGTTTGTTTTCTTCCTAATCAACCTTTTATAGGTGGGTCAATTATCCAGGTGGGATGTTTCTCAATGTGAACATTCAATGTGACATTCAAGCTGTCTTTCTATGTATCGTTCGGATTGACAACAAATTAAATTAGTCATTTACATCTTTTGAGCCTAAACAGAACTAGAGAATCGACCAATTTTTTCTGTGCTAGACTGATTTTTATGGTGCTATATGTAAAATAAATAAGAGTAAGTGCAGACATTATATCAGACATTTTGTATAAAATTTGAGCAAAACCAACCGCAAATCGAGCAATTCTAGCAGTTTATAATTAAGGCCCATTTACATGTAGAAAATTGTTTCGCCTGCAAATTTTTGTAGGTAAGTAAGAAGCATCCGCTATATAAAAATATTCAACTTGCGAGAAAGAAATAAACATACTACAAGAAATAAACATAGTAGTGCCATAATTATTTTTATAGGATTATGGCGTCTGTTTTTATTATGAATCCTTAACATTTATAAACATAAAATACTTTGTGAGGTTAATTTTAATTTTGTTACCATAAAAATACACAAACCGAATATATTTTATGGTAACATTTTCATTTTTATGGCGGATTTTGCTCAAAAAATAAAATAAAAACCTCCTAAGAAAACCTTTTGCTATAAAAAAGTAAGAGGAAAATTTCGCAGTTTTTGTAACATAGCCTAAAAAATATCACATGAATTAAAATTGTGTAATAATAAAAATTAAAAATTATAAATTGCTCAATTCAAGCTTCTACTTGCTAGCTTGGTCCAACCTCTTCAGCAACCATAGGTTGCTTACACGTCGAATCATCTTCAATCAATTAAGTCCCTCCGCATCATGTCCATTTACAGGTATGTGTTGCTCGGCTACAATATCGCATGCCAACTAAAATGTTTTCGTACGATACGAACTCTGTTGGATTCGGAATTAAAACTTAGCTTCATAATAGAGTACACTGCAACTTGCATCAGAATGCGAAACCCAACCATTCAAACTGATATTATTGACTGAAAAAATTACAAAATTCGAATAAATATTCTTTGACAAATTGGAGCTCTAGGCGATGTTCATTTCGAGAACCAGCATACCACAAATATGAAATTTAAAATGTGAACGGCATGTGATTCACGGTCTTCATTGAGGCCCAAGATGGAAGAAGTGGTTGATGACAGCAATAGCTGGCTTAACCGAATCTTTGCATTAGACCCATGCTTTAACACTGCATCAATAAAATACTAACCCGATGTCGCAAACACAAAGTCGTGTAGATCGCAGATATCAAGCAAATTCACCAGACGAACCAGTCCGATTGTGCACAATGGTCTACGCGATCACTTTCGCTTCGTACATTACCACTCTTATCATCTAACAATTAGCACAAGATGGACAGGAAATATTCCAAATAGTTGACAACTTGATAAATAGTTTGGATGAAACCATGATTTCATAGAAGCAATTGGCGGCATTTGTCAAAAGTTCAAATAAAATCGGGGCCCGATTCGCGAGTTCTTGACCGACCGATTACATTCAAACTATCAATAAGAACATCACAACCATGTCTTTGCGCGTCTCGGGGAGGGAAAACCGGCGTAACTCATCTCCACTGTTTCCATTTCTGAATCTCCTTCGAACCACAGGAAATGGACTCAGCAGTTAGTTAGTAGTTAATGGATGCTGTTTATCGTCCTTTTGAAAAGGATTATTATTGTAAGATCTTATACTAAAGAAAATTTAGAATTTATTTTAGAATGTTCCCGTCAAAGGTTTCGAAGATATAACGTTATGTACAGCAAATATAATTCCGTTTTAAACCCTCCACTCGCTAACCACATCAATGGCCACTAAGAAGTTCGGCCATTCGGTTCTGGGCGAAGGTCATTTTAGCGACTCACGTCTTTGACAAAATTACTCCTTTTACTATGATTCGTTTCATCATCGGACAACCAAATACAACTTCACTACTTACTTATCAAAATGACGTATTTGTGTAAAAAGTTACCCTTTTAAAGTGACTAACAACCCGCCATTAGGTCTAAATAAAATTTTTATAATGCAAACAAACCATTTTTCATTTTCTTCAATTGCAATAGCAATTCACTACAACAAACTAAAATGGTCTAGGAGCAGCTTCCATTATACCGCCGACAGCATATTCTACAATAATTGACGTCTTATTGGTGCACTAAAAGATAACATCATGATATTAAGATCGTTACATGTGATATTAATGCTGAAATAGGTCGAAGAGTAGAAACGGCAACGCTCATCAATCCTAACAGCATACATTAAACCAGTAATCCTTAGCTTGCAACCTGGGAATTTGGTATGGTATTTATTTTAGTCCAAACAGCGGAGAAATAATAAGGAATATGTATCAAAATTAAGCAAAGCTTATGTCATTCAAGAGTTCAATCTAGATACGAGTATGTAAGTAAAATGTTCATCTGTCCTAGGGATTAGCGTAAACGTCTAACAAGCCAACTTTACCTTTTCATAACCAACTTACTTAAGACGATTCTGTAAGACTTTTCTGAAAACGTAACTTGTTATCCTCAGTTTGCGTGGTGACAGTTTGAAGATACTTCCTGAAAGATGTTAGAAAAACTTTCTTCCACTTACTACAATATTAGAAACTTTAGTAAGCTTGGATTAAAAAATTGCACCGTAAATTAATCATTCCATCAGTTTGTCCCATTTAAGGACATCGTTCCATATCAATTTCAGTATAGGACCAAATTATAAATTTTATTTATGGCTATTTCAGAGAAAAAGGCATTGACATTTGCCAGATCGAACATTATCCTGCGTTAATTTAGGTTTTGAGCTGCTGGTGTATTCACTGTTAGTTTATTCTACACTGTTGGTTGTTGAATTTCCCAAAAAATTCACAATTGAAATTAAAACAGGATGTTTTTATAAAATACAATGTAATCTCCAGACCATAACGATGTGACGTAAGATATCATTCAAGGTTAAAATTCCATAGATCATCATATCGTAACAATATTCATATTCAATCCAACATTCATTCCAACAATGATGATGCGTAATATTCATATTTAAGAAATCAAATAAGCAGGCATTCCTTTAAAAATTTAGTGAACGACCAAAGTGTTAAAATGACTTTCTCCCGATTGAATAGAATCAACACAATTAGCATTCATTATAATTTGTTTTGATAAGTGCATTGACGTCATAACTCTAATTATTAATGGTAATTTATTTTTTATGATGTGGTTACGCAAGCCATTAACGCTAATTGACATTCAGAGTTTGCTGTGGAGTTCCTCTGCTTTTTGTGTAACTTGTCGCATAAGGCTTGAGAAATAATATCAATTGATGATTTATTGGCGCTATTGTTTTTGATATGACTCCATCTCAAACCACATTACAGTCAACCACACAAAGTAATTAACTCTATGTACTAAATAGTACTGGGTATATGGTGTCATAGTTTTAAGTTTTTTGGGGGGTCAACAATTTAATACTTTTTTGAAAGTCATCATTTTATTTTTAGAAAATGATCAAATTACTTATTTGATCGCATATTCTTATAAATGCTGCATCATAATGAACTGAAGAGCAAAATACAATATAATTTGGAAGATCGGTGGTCAGTTATATTCGAATTTTATTTGAAAGTATTTTATATCTTAACACAAACACATTTAAGCAGACTTAATATTGGTGGTGGTGGGCGTTGAAAGTATGTCAAGTAAGCTCTGTGCCATTATAGAGTTTAATTTCTTTTGACCATACAAGTGCACTTATCCTTTGTGCACTTTATCAACAGCGTGAGTCATTCTAAAACCTATTTGTACGTTCTAACGGGTAATCTATTATTTTACAAATTAATGTTAAAATTATTCATAATAATAAACATTTTTTTTGTTAAATATTTTATCTGTATAAATGGCAGTCTGCATTGAACCACAATAATTCAGAAATAAGCAAATAATATATTTTTGGCACAGATTAGTTTCGCAAAGTTTCAATCTAATCTAAAACATAAAAGAAATCAACGGCAACAAGATGGAGTTCAAGGTGACACAGAAATCAATTGGCATTTAGATGAGAGATCATAATATGGGAAATACACAGGGTAATTCAAAATTGCAGTACAGCAAAAAGTTCATTAGGAACGTGATTGTGCGTTTAAAACTACAGGTATTTTATGACGCAATCTAAAATTCTGATTTTCCATAGTACCTTGGTAAATACCAACGCCTAATTTCTAAACTTCTTAAAATGTAAACGGTAATTAATTAATCTTATTATGGGTAAACTAAAAACAAAATTGATTTTGTTCTTAAATTACTAGTGTCTCCGCCTCCAAATCATTGGAATTGTTTTTACTTGCTTCTATTGCGCTTTAACAATGTTTAAAGTCTCTCCTAACTACTTTAAACATATTTGAATACAAACAAAGTCCGATGAGGAGAAACTTGACATTCGAATTGTGGTACCATTGATATTAAAATATTCTTAAAGCAGAAGCAACTACGACGACAGCCCCGCAGGAAGTGGATTACTATTTCTTTCGTTGGCAAATTGCAACACCTAAAATGCACCTTTGTAATGTACTACTGTTCATGCGGAATATTAACAAATCGCAAGAAGCTCATACGCTGGTGAAATTTCCTACCCATAGTAAATTAAACAGCTAAAAGACGCAAAACGAAACAGCTGAATCGAATTCAAAAGTCGATGATTTTCTACCTATGTGACTATTATATTCGGTGGGAGCACCGAAACCGAAGGGTTCGTCCAGCAAGTGCGGGGCAATTGATTTCCCTCCTTCTTACAGCGTCCACGTCAAAGCTTGCATGTGTACGCATTGTCCGTCACAAACCACAAGTTTTTTCGACCAACAATCGATAGCATTAAAGTAAAACTGAAACTTGGAGTTGAACTGGAAGTTGCTAGAGTGACCAGCATTAGCTGCGTGAGAAGAGTAGACAATTTTTGCTTCTGAGAACCTAATTAATGCGCTTGAAACCTTTTCGGCAGCCTGAAATTCCTGAACCAGGAAGATTTTGTTGCATGCTACTTAGCGAAATCATCTTTAAAAATGCCTGAAAGTGATTGGATAGGAGCCCCGGATCTATGAAAAGTGTCTATCGCGAACGTCTTGTATAACTATGAGCAAAATTTAGCCGCAGAACTGAAGCCAAGGGGGCTTTCCGTCGCTGTTTGTAAATTCACTGAACTAATCCCACAGTGTCGTTTGTAGTAGTTGAAGCAATATGAAACGGGTCGAAGAGCAATGGTTAGGAGTAATCGGTCCGATTGATTACTCGGATTTTACTGCACCACACACATCAAAGAAAAGATGGTAGAACAGGAATAAAAAATGATGAACTTGATGTTAAAGCACTGTTATGACGCACTACACTACGTCATGGAAGTAGTATTAAATACACAAACTAACACGAAATGATTCATAGATACATTTACGATTGGAAGTTCGGACTGCAGCCTGTTCACAAACCGCTATTGGCAATTTTTGTATCAAATCAGCCATTTGCATCGCCTTAGATTTCACCATCAAATACATAAAATCGTATATAACATGTCTAAGATAAATTTATGTATTAATATGTCCAAAAGAGCGGACATGTGGCAGAAGCAGATAATCTGACAACATCATCATCCCATCCACGGTATACCTCGCCCAGCAGCAGGTATGCCGCTTCTTCCGTGAACCCTGGTGCTTGGCTAGAATTCGATTGGTTAGTCCATCGAAAATAATCCTCTGAAAATAACCAGATTAAGCACCTCAAAATGAAGCGATCAAGTATCTAAATGTATATGACATGTCACGTACCTGTCGTCTAAGTGGACAAGTTATTTGAGAAACAAATGTGACTTGTCATACATTAGTCTTTTTGTCGACATACGATTAAAAATCGACAAAATCTATTTTTGCTCATACTCGTTTAGAAAACGGTAAGAATTGGAATCGTAAATGTTTCTTAAAAATTTATTCACATGCATATTGACAAATTTAAAAGTGGGATATCATCCATAATGACGAAGAGTAATTATTGTTTTCGTTATTTCTTCTCTGTGTCATCTACTCTTCATTCATACACACCAACTTTGCTCTATATATTATACGACGATCGACAAATTAAAAGCATTCTAGCGGAAAATGAGAAGTTCTGAATGAAAACTAAATTGAAAATTAATAACTTATCAAAATTAAAGGTAAATAAACAAAGTTCACGGTCAGGAGAATGAACAATTATTTTTCTGACACATTTACGAAATATAGATAAATAAAGTAAACAAAAACTTTACAGAAAAGAATTTCCATAGCATTTGTATGAGAGAGTTTTCTCGAGTTTAACTTTCTTAGGCCTGTATACATACAAACCATATTTTATTTATTTGCCTTCGACTTGGCCGTGTACATACTCAACAACACAAGTAATGTTTGATATGTAACGTACTAAAATCTACTTAAATATAGGTCCTGCTCTAATTCTCATTGGCAGATACCTATATAAAAATATCTACCGAAGAATGTGTTGATTACACTAACAATCCAATGTAAATTTGTTTTTTTTTCATTTTTTGTTTATTTCTGCACCAACACATTTATACTTAGTTGTTTAAAAGAAAATTACTATAGAAAAAGAATTACCAATACATCTTTAGTGTGGAGTTAGCAGGACTTATATTTAAGTAGATTCTGATCATAACTATAAAGCAAATTGGTCATATAACTACAATAACTATAAGGGCATGGCTCAAACGTTTCATAGTAAAATATAGCAATAAGAACTCCCAACTATTGTTGTTTCTTCCTTTGTAAAACAATTTCAATGGAAAATCTGAAGATGTCGCTCCAATGACTTAAATGGTTTCAACGGAAACTGATTTCGTAATATTTTGTATTTTTTGTTTTCCTTAGGATGTAAATGTGTTATTTTAATGCTTTAGGATACAAAATTACGATATTCATGTAAAAAATAAAGTTTTTATTAATTATACGCGACGAATAAACCAAAACAATGAGCACAATTTCATTTAACTTACTAGTGTTTCACTCTTAAAATTTGTCTCATATTGGTGCGATTTTTTTATACCAAGCTGCTTTATAGTTATGGTAGTTAAGCGAAATAGCACGAACATGGAGCAAATCTTAATTGCAACGCCACATACCAAGATCTCTGACCGTTTTCTAAGAACAGAATTTGCATTTACGAATAAATAACTGCATAGTTTTCATTTAAATTAATGAGGTTTTATATAAATTATCTCAAATTAGTAAATAATAAATTTATAATTATTTAATAGTTTTAATAGAAAATAATAAATTTTTTATTTTGCCGTTTCAAAAACGGGTTTTGAATTGAAACTGTTTTACAAAAGGAACAACAACAACAAGTTGCGAGCAATCCCCTCCGATCATGGATTCTATCTAGCGGATTTTCAATAAACTTCGATAACTAGAAATTTTGTCATTTATGCTTCATGCTGGTTTAACTTGGTTTAATTTTATTTAAAATTTTAAATTAAAACAATAAAAACGTTTATATAATTAGTGATTTTGTGACATATACCAATGAAAAACACTACATGGTTACAAGTTAACTGCACCACGGCGTTGAGCCCAGTATACTAGTAACGCCTCTATAAACAAAACTTTGAAGCTATTTAAAAAAAAAAATTATGGTCAAACCTATATGTTTAGCGCTTGGCGGATGAGATTTCGGACAAAACATAAATATTTCATTACAAACAATATCAATTTATTGCGAAATTGAACAACGCTATTCATCTTTTAACCAGTTGTTTTTTATAATTGGCATCATTTATAATAATAAATCCATATTAAAACGATATTATTCGACAAAACACGATTTGGGTGGTTAAACTCTGTATTATCAAAACAAAAACAATAATAAAATTGACGCATCAGTTTCTGTCAAAAATAATTCTAATGTGAGGTTTGTAAACGGAAATTTCCAAAAATTTATTTTAGTTGGAGTTGTATTGGAAAGTTTTGCGTTATTTAATCCTAAGATATCTAGTTTATTCAGGTGAGAATGATATGTGAATCCAATTTAAGTCAATCCTAGATTTATATTAAATATTTCCGCTTGTGAAATTTACAATAAAAATATTTTGGGGTTATGTTAAAGTGTATCCGTTTATTCTAGAATTTGTGCGCATTTTTTATCAATTTAAATGCTAAGTTCGTCACAAATGACGGGCGGTTCCGCTTTTCAAGCGCCACCCTCATCCAATCCAATGAAAGATTTCGAAGTAACGTCGCCCCCAGATGATTCTGTGTCCGCGTTGGAATTTAGTCCAGCGACCATGCAAAAAAATTTTCTTGTTGCTGGAAGCTGGGATAGCTCGGTACGTTGCTGGGAAGTAGAACAAACGGGTAAAACAATTCCAAAACAAATGAAAACTATGGGTGGACCAGTATTGGATGTGTGCTGGGCAGATGTAAGTTGGAAGCATACAATATTTTCTTTTCTATAATATTTCTTTTATTGCAGGATGGAACCAAAGTTTTTGTAGCTTCTTGCGATAAACAAGTAAAGTGCTGGGATTTAGGTTCCGATCAAATGGTTCAGGTTGCCGCTCATAATGCTCCAGTGAAAACATGCCATTGGATTAAAGGTTCAAATTATTCGTGCTTAATGACCGGAAGCTGGGATAAAACACTTAAATTTTGGGATACTCGATCACCACAGCCAATGATGTCAATCGATTTACCTGAGCGTTGCTACTGTGCCGATGTTGATTATCCTATGGCTGTTGTCGGCATTGCGGGCAGGGGGCTCATTATTTACTCGCTCGAAAACAAACCGACCGAATTTAAAACACAA
Source organism: Nephrotoma guestfalica (assembly GCA_963691935.1). Classification (NCBI taxonomy): domain Eukaryota; kingdom Metazoa; phylum Arthropoda; class Insecta; order Diptera; family Tipulidae; genus Nephrotoma; species Nephrotoma guestfalica. The sequence continues at coordinate 291,547,098 of OY829914.1, read as the reverse complement.
GAGAGCCCATTGAAATACCAACATCGAACGGTTGCGATTTTCCGGGACAAAAATGAAAAGAAAACTCCAACTGGATATGCCTTGGGCAGTATTGAAGGTCGTGTTGCTATTCAGTACGTAAATCCAGCTACTCCAAAAGATAATTTTACATTCAAATGCCATCGTTCCAATGGTACGAATGGATATCAAGATATATATGCTGTAAATGATATTGCATTCCACCCGTTACATGGTACTTTGGCGACGGTTGGTTCGGATGGAACATTCAGCTTTTGGGATAAAGATGCACGTACCAAGCTAAAAGCATCTGAAACTATGGACCAGCAGATCACTAAATGTTGTTTCAATTCAAATGGCCAAATATTTGCCTATGCAACTGGTTACGACTGGTCGAAAGGACATGAATATCACAACCCAGCAAAGAAGACTTATATTTTCCTTCGTCCTTGCTACGACGAATTGAAACCAAGGGGCTCTACATAAACATATTTCCGCATTTATTTTATATTTAAATAAAAATAAAGTTAAATTTATCGATTTGTATTCTCTAAAATCACCATTTACGTGCAATACACTTTCCTTACTTTAATGATGACCCTCCTGTTCATCATGCCCGTGGCCATGTCCATGGCCCTGATAATTACCGTGACTATAATCATATTTGGTTACATATTCAATACCAATTGTTGCTAAAAATGCAACAAAACCGATTCCGAATCCTCGGCAAAAAAATTTAGTTGCTCGTTGCCGATGGGTTCCAAACAGTTTTGGGTCATATCGCCAAACTTCGTTGCGTAGCCAAGGGTCTTTCAAACCCCGTTTTGCTAACTCCCGTTGTACTTCTTCTAATTCTTTGATTCCTTCGATTTTATAAATGGCTGCATCGGGTACTTTGTATTGTGGTCCGTGATGATGATCGCCTCCCATTTTACAGCGCTCCTCACTGTGAACGAGAGTAAAAAAAACGAAACATAACCTTAATGTTATTACATAATAATTAATTATTAACTTTAGATTATTAAATAACCAATTTAGCGAGGACGCGTTAATAAATTTTATTGGATTAACCAATTCAATTAAAATTAAATATTTGTACGAATTTTACCAATAATTTGAAAATATTTTTATCAGACGAACTACAATTGACAAATTTGACAGGAGAATAAAATTGCAAAAAGATTTTATTTGCAGCGGTACATTCTACACCGTCGACAATGCAGTGTTAAAGTCAAAATTTAAAAATCGTTATAATTCAATCGTTAAACTCTTAAATGTAATAATTTGTTTGTAGAAAATTACAAGGCAGTTTAATTGCATCGTAATTAAATTGTATTGAATTAACTAAACGTTAAAAATTTGAGGGATAAATTAAAATTTAAATTAACACATTTAGAACCTGATAAATTCAAAACGTGACATTTTTGAGAAATACGTGAATCCCACTACGCAATATTTTCTTGTATTTTCTGTGGTCCATTTCCATCAGTGTTTTTTAACTTCGGTAGGGTTCGGATGTGTTGAAAAGTGTCAATTCAAAATAAATTTTTTGTGTAACAAGACAAGAAAAAAACAAATTTTTAGTGTTGTTATATTTAAGTTTAATGATAAATGAAATAAAACGTAATCGTGTATTTTAGTTTTATTATAAATTAAGTGTAATTTTAATTGTTCATTTAAGTGTATATTTATAAAAAATGTTTAGTTTGTAAAATAAAATATTTGTGTGGAAAGCAAAAAAAATTAGTTTTGATTATTTTGTGTCGGCGCCAGACATCACAAGAAACAAAATATAAAAAAAAAGAAATAAGGAAAAAAACAACAACATTACCAATACATAAACAGCATACACATATTCACATACGAGTGAATATATGAATGATGTTGTTTTATGTTTACAGCAACAACAACAGCAACGCAACAACTACAAATGATAATGTCAATAGAATTGATTGTCAAAAATTTTCTAAATTTCGACCAATTAATCAAAAAATGAATAAATTTAATATTTTTACAATATTTTATTTGATTTTGTTTATTTTATTGATAAAATGTGATTTGTGTATATCAGTAGCAAATAAAAATAGTGAGGATTTAATGCTGAATAAAAATCCTACGACGACGACTATATCACCGACGACAACGGTAAATACAGTCGCGGCAACACGAGGAACGACCAGTACGATTAGGACTACTACTACCAGGACCACGACACCGATTCCAGTTACTGCTAAAATTAAATTAACCGCAAGTGGATTACTACCATCACAATCAAGTAATTACAAATTTTTATTTTTGCTTTAAATTGCATGCATCTTTATTTTGAAAATGAATAGGACTGGATATTTGTACTGAGAGTGTAACAGGAGCCAAGATTCACGCACTATATTTTCTTATTTTAGCATGCAAATTTTTGAATTTAAAACCCCGAATTACTGGTTCTTACCTTTGCCATAAAACTTGACTACAATGTTCCATCTTTCCTTTTAGCAGCACTTGTTTGAATCCTTCGGAAGAGGCCTGGAAATGATTATTTATATGTGGCATTGAGGTCGCTTAAAATGGTTCATATTTGGAAATCGGTTTAATTTTTTCTTATTTTCTTTTACTTGATTTATTTTATGACCTTCTGGTTCAAAATGACAAAATCTGTAGATAAAAATTTAATAGTAGGCCAGTCGCACTATTCTAACTTAACTTGGCAGCGACAACGAGATGTTTTTTCCTGACCTAGCTACTAAGGGAATAAGTTTGGTGTAAATATTTACGAAACAAAGTTCAATGGGAAATTGTTTCTCCTAACACAAAAATGCTAGTAATACATCTTATCACAACAAAAGCCAGAAAAGTTCCACTGAAGAATTTTTGTTTATTTTTTTCTACAAAATTGTGATTTTTTTTAGAATAATGCATTACCAAAATTGTATAGGCTTATCGTCAAAACTAAACAACTGGACCCTAAATAGTTGGTGGTTATATCGCTCATCTGCATCGTCTAAACAAAGTACATCTAGCTCTTAAGTTTTCGCTAATTAAGGCTTAAGAACGATTAACGGTTTTATTAATGCGTAGTGCCTCCCTTACTATAATATATAACGTCTGATGCCTTACTGGCAACGTCATCAAATAACGATTTGAAATAATCAAGATTAATCTCCTTGCAGGCTTAATTTTTCGCTTTTCTTTGCTGTCGAATTGTTGGCCAACTTCGCAAACTTTCCGAGACAGCTAACTCCTTATCTTTTCCTTGATATGAAGATCACGAAAATACGTTGGCTTTGGTAAAAATCTAACCATCTTTCGCTACTTTGGGGTATGTTCATCAAGCTATCAGTAATCAATTTCTCAAGTAATTTACCTACGACTAGAAGCAGCTCGATTTTCCTGTATGCTTTGATATCGGTATGGTACTGATCTCCGATTTTTCAAAAATTCCTTTGTCCAGATACTATGCATTCAGGAGGCTAGTAATAGTTGGCCAATTTCTTTGTATTACCTAGACCTCGATGTTGTCGATGTGGTTTCTTCACTATTGAAGTGTTCAACATGTTGTTTTTTGACCACCACCGTCTGCCAATGTACTAAATACATTAATGTTTTTACATTTTCCTGTGTTGAATTTGTGCTCGAAGCTACACGGTTCTACATAACCATGTTTCTTAATGAATGACTCTAAGTTGCTTTGACTTGATTTCATCGCTTATCTCACCTGTATGATGAGGAAGCTGCGTGCATAGTGTATAATTGTTCTGTGATCACTTGTCGCTCAGTTTTCTATGACTTCTCAACAGCCCACCCGTTATTAATGTAAGGTCAATATTCTACTCCCCATTATGATCAATATGTCATATTGGTGTTACTATTGTGCCATTGAGATGACTGCGTTAAACTTAAAATCAGCTTTGATTATGATTTGATGGTTTTTAGGCCATTCATAATGTTTTGTAGTTTGTTTACATATAGCATTGGATCATCTGAGTATTGGAAGTACAAGGTAAAAATTACCTATGTTTGATCTAACTTCTACCCATAATAATGCGAGTCAATTGCTGCTTGTGTATTATCGCCGTCTCCCCTACTCTTCTTTTAACATCATAGGGTTCTTGCATACAGAGGTGGTCAATGTTATGATGGTCCGAACATTGTCTAATCTCACGTCCAACAATTTTTGCAAGAAAATATTAAATTAGGTCGTAAGGCTCTTATTTCACCTGAACAAAACCGACGATTAAGAAGAATAATTCAGTCGAGTCTGGTGGACACTGCTGTGCAGGTTCACAAACACCTTGTGGAAGCATCGAAACAGTTCGTAATAGCCTGCGAAAGGAAGGATTGAGAGCCTTTTTTAACGGAACAGCACAAACTACGTTTAAAATATCCTAAACCAGTACGCGATTGGACGTTAGATGATTGGGATAATGTCATATTTACAGACCAATCAAAAATTAATAAACACGATTCTGATTGTAAGCACTGGATATGGAGAAGGCCAAGTGTGGTGTAAAAAAAAAAAAATTCGGCGGCGGAAATATAATGTTATGGGCATGCATGAAAGGTTGTATAGTTGGGAAGCTTCACTTAATATCATCTCGAATGGATTCAAAACGCTATATCTAAATGTTTTACAAACCCTGGTTTTGTACAGTTTGGAGCGACTATGGGGGAAATTATATTCCAACTGGAAAATGACCCAAGCATAAGTCTAGAATTGCTATAAACTGGTTCGTGCAAAATCACATCATTGGTCACACACAATCGCCAGATGGCGATTTTTACGATGGAATCCAAAATTTTTCAAGAATTGTGGGAAAGAATTGAAGTATGTGGTACAACATTAAGGCATCCGAAATACAGAAAATTTTCAACAGTTTACCGAGAAGAATAGAAGCTTGCATTAAAGCTAAAGGTAGAAGTACCAAATATTAAAAAAATGTTTTATTTCTCTGCAACACTTAAATAATAACTACAAAGTATTCATTGTTATGAACATGTACGTTTCTATTTTCTTAACGGTTTTGGTTAACAATCACCGCTATAAGGTCGTCGATTGAGACATCTCGATCGACGTCGTGAATGATGATCCAAGGCAACCCCTTACCTGGTAGCGTTGCTACCAATCCAACTTCCGACAAGCTGAATACAAGTTCAGATAGAGCTCCAAATCTTCTGACTCTAAAGTATTTCCTGCTGCACTGATTAGATGTTATATGATATAATTAGTGCCATAAGAGCTTAGCTTAAGCTCGACTATGATTAGACGTCAATATTGAGCAGGCTCGCGAAAATGGTTTGGTCGGATTATCCTTTGTTTTGAATTATTTAAGTAACGTCATTGCCGAGTTTGCGTCTTTTCTTGATTTTATTCCAATATACGTAAGTAAGTTGACTTCAATTCAATTTAGAAAATATTATATCTAAAATCGATAAATGAATGAAGGTGAAACAAAATCAAAATGCTTGCATTCAAGCAGATGTGAATATTTACAACTCAATCAATATTAGAAAAAAACATCGGATTTATATTCAAAAAACTCTGTATGAAATATATTTTTATCCCACAATATTTTATTTGCGTTTTTCAACTAAACATCACATAGTCTCACATCAAAGGGGGTTTGCCAATTTCAAGAAATTCAAAACAACGATTGTTCAACCATTATTTGCCATCGTTATATATGGGAAGGAAATACAGCTGTAATAACAAATTTTATGGTACGAGTACGTATTGAGGGTTGCAACACATAGAATGTTGGCATATAAATGTTGTTGATTAATGTGAATTCGGATCCAATACCAATTTCTTTATGTCACACTGTACGAGTATATCTGTCGAATTTCGTGTACATTTCATAACTTAAAAATCAATATACAAAACGAAGAAATATTTGTTTAAACAATTAGTTTACTTAATTTGTATAAATTAATTTATACAAAATTTTCCTTAGTCATTTTCATTTACTCGGCTATACGATAAGAAACATCAAGTCATAAATATAAATTTTTTGAGTAGGATTTGATGTTTGTATGAGGTTTCGCTATCATGAAATTAGAAAATTTTGAATCAAGGCTGATCAGGTTAAATTGCTTTTGTTTGTATTTAGCTGCGTTATCAAGAGTTGTGTATTTAATGTATGATATGTACATATTTAGTAAATAAAATAGATTGAGAAATAAGTAAATTTACTTTACTTAAGCAAATATTAGGTTCTATTAGTATTTATGACAAACAAAACAATCAATTATTTAGCACTGTTAGCAAGTATCTTCTCGGGAGTTTATCGTTAGAATACAAGTGTATGGTGAAATTTGGAATTTAATTTATGGGTACATCAACATAGGTATTTATTTACATTATTTACATAAGTGATGTAAACTTCATTTTAGCTCTTGGGCTTTATTTAGAAATCGAATGTCAAAATCATCTCGTTATTTCAGAGAAAAGTTCTACGTGAGACTTGAATACTGCACCTTGTATGTTGCACAAAACGAACCCGTGACATGGACAGATGCTTAGGAAAAAACCACTTAAACTTTTGGATTTAAATTGGAACAGCTTAAAAATAACAAAAATTACTACACTTATTTTTTTACTTATTGTACAATAAGTTTACAACGATGTCTACCACGTTCTGTTGATTAATTTTATCAAAATTCTACTAGCGGGTTTTAAGTTACTAGTATAGAACCTATAGAAACGATACTTAACATGTACTTTTAATTTGATTGAGTTCATCTGTTTTTTGGCAGAAATTAATCAGCGTATCGATATTATCATTAAGCTCCAATTATTTTTCGTGGTTGTCGACAGGGTACTTAGTAATGAAAACAAATAATACAAAATTATAAATTTGTAATTCATCTTTTTCTTAAAACTAATTCGAAATTTTTTTTTTGCATGGAGTAGTGCATAAGCGAAATCTCCCTCCATCGAGTTTAATAGTCTCGATCAATGCTTGTTTGCTATCAAACTGGTTTTCTCCTATATATAAACCTTCCTCGATAACCAACTTCACATATTTACAATTATCTACATATTCAAATCCGGTGAATATTGTGGGCAACCTACGCTAGATTGAAATATTAATCTTCAATCCAAATTTTAATTATCTAGGTCGATAAATATACCATTGATTTGCGGGAAAGCAGTTTCCAAAATCGATTAAACGAATCGTCTTTTTAGGATTTTGCAAATATCGAATCCGTTATGGTACCATAGAACGAAAAACGTATGTGGAGCAGATCATTACATCACACTCTCGGCTATGATGTCCTGCCAAAACTACGTTATCTTTTCGTAACCATCAGTTTTCCATTTCCAGATTTCTCTTCTCTTTATTCTCTTCTTGCGGTTTATCTCGGTTCTATGCATAATTTTAGCCACTAAATTATACTTTAATTTGAATCTTTACCAAGAATGAAGACCTTTTAAGCTGCCAATCAGGTGTCCTGCACCAGTGCGCTATAGCTGTTAATGCCGTTTAGGCTTTGTCGTATGTTTAAGGCTACTTCTGGATTATAAATCAAATATTCAATTTTATAATTTCTATTAATGGTTTTGTCACTTTTCTAAATTTAACATTTGTTCTTTGTTTAGTTATAGAGAATGGGCGGCTTTTTAGGCCTTAATTTTTTTGCTATTGTATTCAAATTTAAAGGAAAATTAAAATAACTTTCTTAAGAATAATTTTTCTACTATGACTAAACGAAGAAAAAATTCAAATTAAATTTAGAATAGTGGCAAAGCTATTAATAGAAATTATAAAATTGAAGGTTTGGGCAACGGCTCCAATTTAGTAAAATTTTATAACTCAAAATAAATCACAAATCCTGGTTTGGCCGATGCCAATAGGAATGCAATTTTTACAAAACATTATTTTTCGAAAATTATTTAGAATTTACAGCTTAATAAAAAGCAGAAATCTGTAACGTAGCACAATTCTTTTATGCTGTGTGCCTAATACCAATTTTTCTGACTAGATTAGTAACTTTTCATTTCAAACCCCCATGTTACACTATTAATTCCCCATGCAGCTAAACATTTCGATTAGGCTAAAGATTTATTATTTATTAGGCTAAAGATATTTTCGTGCTCTCCTGTGTAATAAATTATTATGCTTTGTACGAACTTTCCTTGAACTATTTATTACTTATAGGAACAGGCATCCAGTAGGGGGAGAGGACACCCAACAAAATTTAAAAAAATCCATTAATATTCATGTTAATAGTTGTCTCGCATCTTATTTCGGGTTTTTCAATAGAGATATAACAACTTTTGGAAATTATTAAAAATTACTATTGCAATTCTGAGTCAGTGGTCGAAACTTTAAGAGCGCTTACTCCAATTTTCGGTCGTAATATCGCCCCACCAGACAGGCTGTGCGTATTATAATGGATAAATTCGAGTCAAAATAGTCATTATTGCATGTTTCTGTGTCAGTGAGACGACGCACCGGTCGACGTATCGAAAATTGCAGTCATAAGTGCTTCAGTTCAAAATGAGGTAAATCAGTAGAATCGGCGCCGTTCATAGGAATTGGGAATCTCTCAAACCAAATTGTGGTGAATTTTGCTTAAAGATTTTGACTTACACCCTTACAAGATCAAATGAACTCAAGAATTAAAGTCCCTTGTTCATTTAAAGCACCGAAACTCCTCCGATTGGGCTCTGCTATATGGCTTTGTCAATAAGCAAATCATGCGTTATTGGACAGCAACAAACCCACATTTGCTTCAAGAGACTCCATTACAATCACAAAAAGTGACCGTGTGGTGTGGATTTCATGCCGGAGGTGTCATTGGACTATATTTTTTCGTTGATGAAAATTATGACCATGTTACGGTCAATGGAGTTCGCTGTCGTGCCATGTTGGAAGACTATTTTTGGCCAGGATTGGATGGAGTTGACATCAGTGACATGTGGTTCCAACAAGATGGTGCCACATGCCTCACTGCTGGTCAGACAATTCATATATAATCAGGGGAAGTTTGGTGATCGTGTAATCTCGAGCAATCCTCCGGTCGAATGGCCATCTCGCTAATGCAATTTAACGCCGTTGGACTTATTTATGTAGGGTTACGTTAAGTCGTTGGTTTATTCCAACAAGCCAACAACGTTAGAGGAGCTCAGGGATAATATCGAACTCGAAAATGTCAACGTTCCGGCCGGTATGTGTAAAAGGGTGGTGGAAAATTGGTTCCAAAGAATCGAACGCTGCAAACGTGCTCGCGGTGGTCATTTGAACGAGGGTGAATTCCATAGTTAAATGTAGCATGTGTACTGTGTCTAGAATAAATTTCAGCCCAATATCTCAATTATTCTGCATTTTATTTAAATACAAAATTGTTATGTCCTTATTGAAATCCCTTTATTTACATTGGTTTTGAACCCCCCCCCCCCCCCTATTTTGACATGGCAACCATATCTATTGAGCGGCCAACATTTAAAAATTTGCATTTGTCCTTCAGTTGAAATTAGGTCCAATTTCCTAAAACTCTGTAAAGTACGAAGATTAATAATTTCCATTGTTATTCTTATGTTTTGGAGTGAAGTAAAAAATGTTCGTCTTTATTTTTTGACGTTTGGCAAGAATCCAATTTAGAATCATAGCCAGGCACACCTTTCACTATTGTTACTACTGTCATTTATTAACGGCAGCAGGTGTTTACTAGAAATTTACGAAGAAGTTTACGAAAAATTTAGAAAAGTCAGCAATAAGTATACAAATAAATAAACCAAGGCGAGTACGGTTGAGTTTCAAAAATGTAATAATTAGTTTGCTAAAAGGAAAACCGGCTTAATTTATAAAATATTTAGGAAACACAAATTTAGGGGTGTAGTTTGTGGCAACACCAGGTATTCTTGACCTTGAACAGAATCACATTCGGAAAATGAAAGTCAAGTGTAAACTGTGGTTTCGAGAAGCAATTGCCACTTGAAGGTTAACATGATGACCATGATACTCTTAAAACTTCATTCAACATAACAAAATTGATCGTTGGCACCTCTTATTTTTTATTTTGAGTTATTTTTATCCTTTCTTCGTATCGTCGTCAAAAGTTTAAATAAGAGTTTTTACACCGAACTAAGTATTAAGCCATTTGCCATGCAAAAATTTTGTTCGTTTTATCCACTTACTAAATGTACAAAATTAATATTATCCTTGTAATCCTACTTTTGCTACTGGTATAGGAAACTTACAGAAACTCCCACTCCCAAGTATACGTTGCCGATTAAGAAAAGGGCCCTGCTTGTGCTAAAGGGAAAAATACAGATAGAAGCAAAGAATTTTGGCAACCACTGTTTTGAAGTCAGCAGTATCAGACACAAATATATTAAATATTTATCACGTCCGCTTGAAAAATAAGGATCAGTTTTTTCAAATTTAGCTTTTTCTCGTTGATCTCGTTTTTCTTCTTAATTTTTCTTATACTTAAATGTTATACTTTTTAAAGTATTTACTTCACTCAGTCAACTGATTTAAGCAAAACAAACAGCAGGGTATCAAAATTTATGTAACTTTATTTATTCCAACGGTACCATACGTGTCAGTCACAAATATTTTAGCAATAGGGAATTTACATTTGAAATTTGTATTCCGCAGTAAAAAATTTATGAATTTCAATAAAACAACTTTTATTTCGAAATGCATAGTAAGGCCCTAGTCTTTAGTAGGGATACAACCAGATAAAAAGACAGGCACACAGGAGAATTTTTCGAAACACACTTTTTCAGAATTAGGCGACATCGAGATTTGTTGCATCGAAATCTCATAATCGATAATTTTCATGATTGATTTTAATTTAAGGAAAAATTGTCTGAACACTCCCTATATAAATTGGAGAAATTGATTTTCTTTGTAGCTTCATGGTTTCCAGATTGCTTAAACGATTGGATTAATAATTAACACAGACGTTTTATTAAAATTGTTGGTGGAAAATGTTAAACTGCTAGTTTAATGCCAACATTACTTTAGAAAACACATAATTCTCTAAAGAAAATTACACGAAATTTTTGGTGTGATTGATTAGGCGGTAGTCTAGCCCGTAAGCTTTTATGTGGATGAATGCTACATACTGTGCGACCGGGAAACCTCTATTTACCTGTCTGTACTTATTGACTTGTGATAAAAGTTTCGTTCTGACCGAAAGTGACATTGAGATCTATGACATTAAGAAATTGGAATATTGTAAGGGAAAGAACGTCACATGCCTGCTGCATAGCTAGCAATTAATTGAGGGGAGGCGATTTAATTTTTATTTCAAATGTTTGTTGATGCTGTTGTCTGCTTGCTATGGGTCGAGTTCCTTGGTTGGAACATTCTGCATAACATCACTTTTTTCCTCCCTAACTTCAATTCTCCATAGAAATTTTCCACAAAACACCAAAATTTATTTCTTGATACAATGGAGCTTATTTGCCGATCGGGGTTCTAAAATATTATGTTATGTTATTTTAGTTTTTTTACCAATACAAATCTAGATTGAAATTGAAAAAATAAAATAAAATAACAGGAATTTTTTGACGTGATATACGGCCCGAGTGGTACTGCACTCTGAAACAGTTGCTTATGAATTTTGTAGTATTCTATATGAATATTGTTTACCTCTTGTTCTTGAAAATGATAGAAACTTCAAAAAAATATTAAGGACAAGCTTATTGAAATCTTAGCGGAGGTCGGCATTCTGCGTCGATCGTTCTTTTCCTCAACTTCATAAAATCGAAAAAGCCAAAAATCCTTCCATGTTGTGAAATTTTATTTGAAATTGGTCCATTTAATTGTATAAGAAAGACGGGGTGGTTCAACCCCTCCTCGGTACGTCGCTGTTCGACGTGTTCTACGCTGCGCTACTGATTTTCAGTGGTTCGTCTATTGTTTCCTTCCCTAGTGACCTTTCAATAAGCCTTGTCGTATCATTCATGTCCCAATGATTGGTACATGAGCACTTCTAGATATCTTCTGATTACCCAAAATTCTAAAGTAAGAGTAGCATGATCAGCTAATCAGCTAATATTTTCTTTTCGTGAAGTTCGCTATTTGGCTTTTCGACAGTTCCCATTGAATTTTTGTGTTTTAATGAGGGCCTTGTGTAGTCAACAAATCGACTGCAACTTGTCTTTTTTTGGTAGAGATATTCACGTCGCGTGGCCTTCTTAATCATTTTTGAGTATTTCTCTTTTTGATCTCAAGATTACGGTTCCACTAGGGAACATCCCTAACGCCCATATCGGATTTAGTTAACGGTTAAATTATATTGGAATCTGTCGCTATAGGCGGGTGGGTGTTTCTCACAAGATACCGCATAATAACCAAGTAAAATTCAGTGTCTCTCGATGTACGGATTTTATGAAGGTAGCCTCATTTATTGTAATTTATCATGATTTGGGATTCCACCGGAACCCAGAAACTCAAATAACAAAAATATATTCCAAGCCGGTCAAATCAGGAGATCGTGCAACTCACTCGATATCACGACTTTTTTCATTATTCTTATTAAAAAAATGTTCTAAAACGAAATGGCGCAGTCCATCTACTAGTGACGTAATATGAAAATCCACAGCTAGTTTGAGAATTGATATAAGAAAACTTTAAAAGTAGATGTTTTCATTTGTTCATTTAAAAACAATTAAATTTTCAATTCTCTCAATTTTAACAATACCAAGTTTATAAAGTTGCGAATAAGGTTTCTTTTAACAGTTGATTATCTCGAATTATCAGTAAAATATTATCTCGAAAAAATAACATTTTTTTAAATCAGGTAGGTTTAAACGCGGCGGTTAATGAATTTCATTTTTAATGATTTCGTGTTTTAGGATTTCCTTGTTGTTCATCTTTCAAGTTGTTCATCTTTCAAGTTGATGAGTGGGTTCACGTCACGCCTTAGCCGCATAATAATGTAGAAGTTGGCGGAGAATTACGGAATTACTTTTCTTGTCCTCTTGTCTCTGCTATTATAATTTATTTATTTTTGGTCCATGGGGAAATTTCCTCCGATTTCAAGAATAACGCCATTGCACGGAATTTGGGAAAGAGGTTGTGTCCAAATTTATTTTAGTAGGTTGTGATAGTAATAAGGACACAAACATTAAAGTATTGAAAAAATGATGTCGCCTTAAATTGTTCTATTCTACCTAGTTCTTGAGAGCCTGGTTTTACTCCGCGTCCTGTAGCTCGTTGTTTTGGATCAACAGATCACGATTTGAATTTTGTATCCATCTCGCATCTGTGGCGGTTAAACTAATAAAATTTTGGGTCGCGCAATTTCATACTGCTCAAATTAGATTTTTTAATTTAGTTGGCTTTAGCGTGAGTCATGCCGGTACCGCATGATATGGTCTTAAGCCACTAGCATTTCGGTCGTTTCTAGAATGGCTCTGGGAAAGTTTGATAGGTGATTGTCTAATAGCCTTGCCTAGTAATCTTGTCTCACGCGAGGATATGATTTTTTGTCTAATCGGTTTCGTTTGCTATTTATTTTGACAGTCCTGCTCATGGTTTTAATTTAAAACTTCAGAAAGGATCGTCGTAAGAACAGGCATGCATTTCTTTGCGGCTCTGTTTCAGTTTGTCAAAGCTGTCATGATCTATATAGTTGTATTTGCGCTTGGAAGAAACGAACAAACGTGAATCTGAAGGTCCTGCTCGATGAGGTTATTTTAATATGAAAAACGCTTTTAAAGCTACACTAGAAATTTCTAATTCCTACAAGCAACGATACTGATACAATTTTAGTAAACTATCTGTTATTGACATGACATTTATGTAAATATTCTAATCATTTGATTAACACGTTCAATATCAAACGATTATATTTAGTTTGCTGGTATCGCAATTGGCACATTGTTTTCGAATGGTCTTTTAAGATTAAGTATATAAGATAATATTGTACCAATTAAATCGTAATTAGTATGCGACGTCCATTAAGTGTCGAACTACACGAGAAATTAAAATATTTTTTAATTAATTAAAAATATCAAACATACATACAAAACTGTTTGTCGCAAAGTCGGATCAAAACTAAATTTCTAAGAAAGACGAAAGAAATTTACTTAATTTTACATAATTGAACAACATAATTAATATTAATACATAACACGCAACATAAAAACTACTTACATACAGCATATGCATATTTATGTTGGTTGGCACTGGTGTATTATGTATTTACCAATTTGTTGTGTTTTATACGTTTATATAATTAATTCGAGAACATTATGTATATACATATCCATAAAAATCATTTTACGATGCTGAATATTTCCCTAAAATGTGAGAAAATGAGGAGCCAAATCAAGCAGATGCATAATTCTCTTAAAAACCGAAAAATTGTGTATATTTGATGTTGTTTAACGAAAAAACCCCCTAAAGCAATTCTCGTATGTGTGAACCAATTTCGGTGTGAGTTGAAAACATACAAAAATCATCATCATCACGTCAAACATTCAAAGTTATGTACATAAAGACAAATGTTACAAATCGGTAGCCACATACCAACGGTATTCGGTTTCAATTGAAAAATTTGTTTGTTTTTCTTATTAGATTTGTGTGTTAATTTATTAACCAGCACCCGAACGTTTTACTTCACGTACATAGTTCAGTATGGTCGTTCTAATTATTTGCTTAACATTTAACCTCTAGTCCTCTAAAATGTTTTAGTTAATTGTCTGTCACAATTACACAATTAATTTGCAAAAACATTTTTTTTTCACGACGTGGGCGAATAAAAAACATCTTATCTCACTGAGCCTCATAATACTCATTCGTTTGTTCATAAAAATTATTGTGTAGGGATTTTCCTAGACAAAATGTCTGCTTTATATGGGTAAGTATAATCGTGATTAACGCGTAGAAAAATATAATCAAAATAATTCACGTAAAATTGAAAAAGCGTCATATTTTTAATGTATCCGTACTTTAAGAGATTGAGTTATGATTATAAGATATTTGACGCAAAGGAAAACGATTATCGCATCATTTCAATTTATATGTACCGTATAGGCACATACAATGTAGGAAGAAATATGTACATACATTACGTACTTATAAGTACATAAACGATGACGATATATACAATACAGTACAAAATATACAATAAAGGCAAGACAAGTTGAGCAATATATGCATTATCTTCATTGATATCAAACATTTTCACAAGTTCATTGATACAAAAATTGATTAACAGTAATCGGTTCAAATCTAAGAAATTCTAAACAACATGTAAATCAAAAATTGACAAGAAGAATTCATTTCGTTTTGTCAATCAATAATTCACATTAGACAATTTTTCGAATATTTTCTGGAAGTCATGTTCGTATAGAATGAATTCACGTTTATCCACAGACGTAAGAGTATCCTTAGATCAATAGACCATACTAACGTCATCATCATAAAGGCGGGTAATAAAAAAATGATTTATGTTAGAATTTGCTGGTTTGATATTGGTACTCCTCCAAATCAGCGACAACGATATATTTTATAGCCAACACAGAGATTTATGTTATGTTCCATTTAATGGTATTATGATAATTATTAACCGAGTTTATAATGTTAAATTGCACGTAAGTGCTCTAGAATTATAACCTTATCTATAAATATGATCCCAAAATGTTATTAAAAATAATAATAAAGCAACCAATGTGAGATCAAAATATTATGTGCGTCATATAAATCTGGAGATATGAGTTCATAAGGAACGAGGACTGTAAGACTAAGTGTTCCGTATATTTTATTTGGAAATTTTGATAACAATTAAAAGTGTTTTAATAAAAAACACTTAACGCACTTAGTTTGCTCAAGTCTTCTATTTGTTAACACTGATTCAAGTAATTGCGGTGAGATGCTGATTGGTTAAGTGTGAGCGATATTTCGACTTCACTAACTTCATTTTGAAGAGATTGATTCTGGTACAAGGATCTGTACAATAAATTACACTAAAACTAAACATTGATGTACTATAGAGAAAAACAATACTTAGTAGCAGCTTTGTTGATAAAATTAACTCAGATAAAAAACGAGACGAATCCCTTTTCTTCGAGAATACCACTTTAGAAAATCATACAACGCAATTGGAAAGACTTAGTTCTTCTTAATATTGAAAATAATATAATTATAATTAATATTAAAACAAATTTCACATTAAATTGGTAAAAAAAAATCAAAAGCATCGGCCAAATGGAGGGGTGAATATGTTGTACCCAACACCCAACTGTTTTATGTCACGAATACACATAGATCTCGAATACGCCAATATAATTAGGTTTTTCTTAACAATTAACGTTGTTGCCTCACTCCAATTATTTTTGTCTAAATTTTCGACTAAGTAAATTTACATGATTAGTTCAAACCAATTATTCCTAGATGGTATATAACATGTCGTGCCATTTTCACCAAATTTGGCAAGGAACTCCCAATTAATGGGAAAAGTTTTAGTTTGAAATTTCATCCCGATCAATCAATCCATATTTTATCCGCTTAAATGTTTAGAAAACTGATCCAGGCCAGAATAATTGCAAAATTAATTGATAATCGTTTCGTTCCTAGTCGTTTTTCTTATAAATCATACTTCTAAAAATATTTGAAAAAAAAGCTCTTATGAAATCTGTCACTTTCGATTTCGGCCACACATCACAGGACCTCTCAATTTATGACTAAAGCTAAATCATGAAAATTCATCGCAGTCAATCAATCCGCCTCCGATATGACGGGTAGAATTTTTGTTAAATACAATTTTTTGACGAAAATCTTTCTTTCCGCTTCAATTTTGGAAGAGATTAGAGGAAGAAGGAAGGAATAGTTTCCAACGGAGACTTCAGAAGAAGACAACTCCTTCTCCTTGGAAAACTGATCTGGGCCGATGTTACAAAATTGATTGAAAATCTTCTAGTTCATACATTGTTTTCTTGGAAATCATTACAAGAATCAAAAGCTGTCTCTACCGATGAGGATCTCCCAATTTATTGAAAAATTGTAAGTATGAAGTTTCTGCCCGATCAGTCAATCCACCTGGTCTGTAGAGGAGGGAGGGGGATGTAAGTTCTCACAACATTTAGTTTGCACGACACCACACACGCACAGACTCAACACAGAGAGACTTTTTAAAAATAATTTTTTTTTTGCTTTGGTGATATGGCGAATGGTAAAACTGCAGAGAGACTTTTTAAAAATAATTTTTTTTTTGCTTTGGTGATATGGCGAATTTCGACTAAGATGTGATATATTCGGACGCTCTATTTCCCGATGAATTATTATTATCAGTTTTCATTATTTTGTTTCGATTATTTCGCGAACGGTCATGTAATCTAGACTAATGTTTAGTGGTTGTTCTAGATTAGGACTTAAGCAATTGACTGCATTGACCACCATTGACAATTGTAGTAGATTGAACCTACAAAGCAACAGTGAACTGTTTGGGAATGACCGTCAGCTGTTTTCACTTCTCGCGAGAGCTATTATAAATTTTAATGTTTGAATCCGAGAGATACCTTTTATATCCGTGGCCAAAAGCTCTAACCGAAGCACCGTTGTCTAATAATATTTATAACGTTCCAGAAATGGAATGATATAATTCTTTACATTTATTAGCAAAATCTACGGACGCGTTTAACGGAATTCGGGTATTTAATTTTAAATTTAACTCTAGCAGAATGTTGGCTTTTTCAACGGTAAATTTTGAATGGTGTACCGAAAATAATTTCGAGGGTTTTACTGGCGGAAAGCACTTTTAATTTGATTGATGGTTGTTTTTGTAAATTGTCACAGGAAGTAAATTTTTCTGCTGCCGAACAGTTAGTGGATGATTCATTGCATCAGCCTGAGCCCTCAAGTAATTATTACCCGACGAATTGCAATTTGGACAATTATGTTAGTAAGAACATGTAAAATGACATTTGAATATGTGAATTTTGGATCTGAATGTCAGATATTAAATGATAATTACTATGTGTTATAATTTATAAATGAAATATTTTGGGGAGTGCTAAATTAAAACAAATTTCACATTAAATTGGTAAGAAAACATCAAAAGCAATTAGCCAAATGAAGGGGTGAATATGTTGGAGTCAACACTCGGTCTTTTTATGTCACGAATGCACATAGATCTCGAATACACCACCATTGATTCAGAAAGAGAAAAATTAAACTTACCTTAAATTTCAAAAACCAACAAGGTTGATTGAATTTATTTAAATCTTTTAATTTTTGGTCGTTTTTTTCGTAAATACTATACTTTCCAATATCATTGGAAAAACTAGAAAAATCCAGGCGGAAGCACTTTCGATACACAGATTACCAACACATTTCGCCAAACAAAATAAAAAATTAAAACTACTTGCGCGGGAATTGAACCCAGTGCGAATGAGATGAAAGTTTGTAAGAATAAATTTAGTCAGTTACTGATGCTTGGATATCCTACATGTATAGAACACAAAGTGAGAACATTGTGCCGTAATATTCAATGGCCATGACATGATGAGACGATTGAATTTTTCCATGGTCAGATTACTTCACTTACAAAACTTCATCGACAATTTTATAATTGTTTATGCATTATATAATTGTTCGTCAATTCTAATATATAACGTGTTATCTGAAAACACAACTACATGACCTTAGGGCCTACATGTTCGATATCGCTTCGAATTAAATAGTTAATTCAGTGTTAAATTTGGGAAAAATATTAAAATATAACATTAATAAATCCCTGGAGCACCAACAATAAACAATTCAAAATTGGAACGTTAACTTTTAATTCTGAATACAAACAACTATGATAAATTATAAATTAAAAATTTACACATTTCTTTTATTTTCACGTACCATCATTTTCTATGCTTTAGCCTATGTAATCGCCGTTACTTTTCGAACTAGTAGCATTCCGGAGCTAAACCTCTTGATGGTGTCACGTAGGTGAATTACTAATTTTTTTTTTTACCAGCAGTTTATTTTATTAATTAAACGTTTATTGCGCCACACTTAGTTAAGCCACGGCTTAGTTCTGTTCAATTTAAAAATCCGCGGTTTTGTTTCAATCAAATTTTTTCATCATTCAAGATATGTTCATAGCATAAATCGAGTTCCTTACTATTCGTTTGAGAAAGGTCTTCATTCCACCCAATTTATTCATTTCAACTTCCCAAAATCATGATCCATTGCAGTCATTTCCTGACATTTGAAAATACAATTAAATTTTTTATCAAAATCGTTCGAACTGATTTTTTTAAATAGGGATCCCATTAAAAAAAACCCAAAATAGATTTTCCCGATGTTAGAACTCATCACAGCACAGTCGATTTTTAGTACTCGAAAACCCATCTCACCCATTTTTAGAAAAATTGTTCGATTCAAAAATTCCTAAATGAATTTTCCCAAAATTAAGAGTCACCGCAATCCATTCCTGGCATTAAAAACCCTTATCACCACATTTTTTTTATCGAAATCTAAAGCCGAAAAAATTAAAAAAGCGTTTCGGGTCCTCAAACGATTTGGATGCCGTTTGGTCCGACTCGGGTTTCTTTATTAAACTTCTATTTCGGCTAGCACGATTTTGATAAAAATTGTGTTGAAGGGAATGCAAAGGAAACAAATGTCAGGAATCGATTTTGATGGATACTAATTTCGGGAAAATTCACAAATCCACAAAGGAGGAATGTCCCCCTAAACGAATTTTTCCGGAATTGCACTCATCGAAATTGTTTGCTGAAAAAAAATAGCTGAAAAAATTACAATATCCCGCAATATGATGGAACACATGACGCGCTATAGTGGAGCATCACAACATCCCTCAACATAATGCAACATCAAGCAACTCAATATGGTGCAACATAACCGAACATGGTACAACATATCACAACGTAGTGCGACATCCTACACGTGGTGTAACATAACGCAACATCATGCAACTGTAACATGACGCGACATCATGCACCATGGTGCGGATCTCTTGCACCATTATCCAGAAATCGCAGGACTCCTTGTAATCGTTCCCTTGTATTAGAAAATCGTGCCCCGCTAAATTTTATCAAAATCGTACAAGCAAAATCAAATGTTAAAAGATGGCTCGTAATTTTCCCGAAATCAGGACCCATTACAATGGGTTTTGAGTACTCGAAAATGCTCCTCCGTTTAGCAATTATTATAAAAATCGTGTAAGCCTTAAACAAAACTAAATAAGGGACCCGGCTCCCATCGGACAGCCCTCTGAACTAATTTTCCCGAAATTAGCACCAATTTTTATAAAAATTGTACGAGCCGAAAAAAAAAAATAAAAAGGGACCCGGGGCCAACTGGACTGAAAACCCTCCTTCACCAATTTTTATCAAAATCATACAAGTGAAAAATTTTGAAAAACGGGACCAGGGCCTCACCAAATTATTCCGAAATCAGGGCCCATCGTAATCGATTCCTGGTACTCGAAAAGCCTCTTAGAAATATTCAACAAAAATTTTCGTTTCGGCTGAGAAAAAAAATTAGGAAAAGGAAACTGCCCCACACTGGAGAGTCCCCTAAACGAATTTTCCTGAAACCAAGACCCATCGCAATCGATTTCTGGTACTCCGAATAACCCCGTATTACTATATTAGATAAATTTCTCGTATTATTATATTAAATAGATTTGGTGCTAGTTTTTTCGACACCCTGCAAATAAGAGGGTATATACGACCCCTCCGCACCTTCCAAATGTTCAATTGTTTGGTTTTTCACATATTTTGTAGGATAATTTGTAAAAAAAACAGATTAGCAGTGTATTACTAATATGTCTTATAAGTATGACGTATTTTAATATTTAAATCTTGTTTTGAGTTACTTTAGAAGATGATTCTTAATAATTAGTAATAATTCTAAAAGATGATAAATAGTTTTCGTTAAAATAATAAGTATCGGCACTAATGAGTTAATTATGTGTTCTTAATGTTTTTATTGATACTTACTGGTACCATTGCCACACACTACTTACTTCATCAAGAGAACAATAAGAAAAATTTCCAAAGACAGCAAAACAAAATATATAAAAATTGCGTTAAAAACTGGCTAAAAAGTAAAATGCAAGAAGAATACAAGTTGATCTTGTAACAAGTTTTTTTCTTGGAAGCGCTGCATCTCCGCTATTCTGGTTTTTCATTTATGTTCTCTTTTCAGTTTTCATCTTTATTTAAAACATTGATTCTTTATTTTTTTTTTTTTTGATAATTGGTTGAGTTTTGTTTAGCTTCTTGTGTGTATAATAAAAATTTTATTTTATTTTTTGACGAATGATTGAAATTCTGTCTGTGTACTCTCCGAATATTGTCTGTCTGTCTGACTATTGCACAATGCACTATACAAATATCTATTTGAATTATTGTTGGGTATGATTTGTGGATTATAATAGTTAATTGGGGGTGGTGAAAATTGTTGTTTGTGCTGTCTACCCTGTATATACAATATTTATTTATCAGATTGACATTTTCATGTTAGTTCAACAAAAGATATGCTATTTTATTTCAATGATATATCGAATGATGCAGGATCATAATATGATGTCGTTGAACTTCTCCTTTTGATTGTACATACGAGTACGTATACGTTCGTCCATTGTTTGTGATGTGACTGCCTATACATATTTGTATTGCAAGCGAAGGTTGCCTAGAAAGCTGATTGTTGTAATTTGACCATTTATTTTGATTACATATTTACTTAAAATATTTTCCATTTATAATTTTATAGTTGACAGACATATGGTCAACACATGGATAACATTGGGTGGGTTTCAGAAAATTCAAACACTATTAAAACATTTTATTTATTGAATTGGCGGACTTATGGAGCGTTTTGGGTGGCAAATTTATGCCATTTTATATACAAACACAAACAAATAATTCAATAATGTTTAAACGGATTGGAAAATATTTTTTGGTATTCAAAAGGTCAAAAAGTATTAAATTTAGAGGATTTGCCGGATACAAATCCTTTTCAACAATATGCATGCATGTTTTCATTTTTATTGTATAATTTGTACAATAATTTATTGGATATTTTCCTTATGGCGATGGTACATGTGTGCGACTTGTGTTTCAAAATTTTCATGAGAATTTAACATGAACCAATGAATTTACAGTCGACCCTGTATTATAAAAATTTTATAAAAACTTCTTAATTGTCCATTGTACGTTTATAGTTACACTGTGCGGATATAAAACTATATATACGAACATATTATACATAATTGAATTGCATGGTAATTGTTAATAAACATTTAACAATAAAAAATTCAAAAATATAATACACATGAAAATTATTTATTTTTGGAAATTTTTTTGCACAAATGTTAAAATTTATTTTGTATTTTGGGTTTGTTCCATCAACAAAAAAAAAATATTGTTATGTTCATGGCAATAAATATATTTTATTTATATATGTGTATAGTTTTATTATAATTTTTGTGTAGTTCCAGGGAGTACTTTTTGGAGAATGGTATTGTGTTGAACTATCGATTATACATTACATGTTTTTGCGTTGGTGACGAATTTCCCTGTTTGTTAGATTTCGAATAGTTTGAGTTATTAAATTCTGCTACAAGCCATACGGGGTTCGAAATTATCGTATCCAGCCGGTTAGAATGAGATACAGTTGGTTTAAATCAACCAAAATCTCTGTCATTTATATTCATGCACTGTTTGTCTCAGTATATATGTCCGTACGAATAGTTACAAAATCAATACCTGACAAACTTACTGTATATAAACTCACGTAAATAAGTACTGGAGGGATCATACGAGTATATCCAGGAAAAGTAATTGTAGGTCGTTTATTTATCATCATGTTTATACATTTTCATTATTCAGTATGTACGTACCTATTGAGATTTCAGTTTATGTAGGTATAGTATGTACTTTAATTTTTTATATGAAATTGATTGCATCTTTGTTGGATGGAATAATGTACCATTTTGTCTGTATGAAATATACACGTCAGTGCGTTTTTCCCCCACTTTGTTGGTTTGTTGCACCATCAATAAATATTTTATTTCTTCTGTTGTCGAGTTTTAACTGGATTGTTGTTGTAATTATTTTCCCTTTTTCCATAAATATTACATGTATGTATTTTTCTTAAGTCTTTCTTGTAAAAAACTGATAATCAATGATTTTTGGTTTTGATTTATCTTATTTTCCCTTTTTGCTGTGTTTCATTTTCGCATCATAGCAGCTTCAAAAATGTGTTAAGATGTGGCAGACAATCGTAGCAGAAAGTTGTATAAAAATAATACATTATTTGGGTAATACAGCACTGCTAAAGAAAATCATCTTCCGTTTATATAAAAATAACACAAAGGTTCACAAAATTTGCTGGATGGAAAACTACACTCACCAAAGCCATTTTGCTTGACCCAATTGTTTAAAGCTTTCACCGGTGTGAACTTTTTCACAGTAATTGTAGCTACATAATTTCACATATTAATTCCGAATATTGTGACTGGTAGCTGTGACTGGTCTATAGAATTTGCCTACACGTAATAATGTTTTTTGTACCGTGCCAAGTCGAACACACTGAATTCAACACCTGATACTCAAGGTCTCACGAATTTTTTCAATTAATATCAAAATCAAATAAATTTGGCCAAAATAGTTTCGCCGTATAGGGCCATTTCGCCAATTAAACCATGCGGATGGTTTTGCCGATTTCTTCACGCAAAATTCGAAACGCGAATTGTGGAGTAGTTCGCGGCCAAGTTTTTTATATTTTTGTGTTAGATGAATGATTTTCAAAATTGTTTTATTATAAATTATACGGATCGTGCTATTCGCCCTAAAAGCATAAAATTAATCTCGTTCTCAATTCGCGTTTGGTGTGAACACCACCTTAAGGTAGAAGTGAATTATTGAGGATTATTATCAAAATCAAATAAATTGGCCAAAGGCACAGGTTAGAATATTGCAAGCATAATATTCTAATCGCACATATTGCAAATATATCATTTCACAAACTCATCGCTAACGTATCACACATCCCTCTATACGTGCAAACAGATTAAGTGCACTACAAGATGTACAAATACGCGCAAGTCGGAAACAACACGACAAGCATTCCCAAACGAAAATAAAAAGCGACTCGACAAATATGAGCAACGCAAAACGAACAAATTTATTTAACAAAAATAAATTTGCTGTTAGATCAGGCAGTTCGTTCCACCACACCAGCATTATATTATGCATGGCGAATAATCCAATTATAAATTAAATAATTAATAAAATTAAATATTTTATAATAAAATAATATTTTTATTAATAATAATAATCAAATTCTGAATTTATTCTGTTTTTTGGGCCTAACAATAACATGCAGTTGGCCTCCTAAATTTTAATACACTTGGAAATACCAGATGAGTTCGCGAGGTTGCTCAATTTAAACTAAACTTTTTAAAATTTTTTCACTTTCTTAGAATTTATGTAAATACACTTAATATGTACAATTTTACTATAGACTTTTTGTGAAATTGTGTAGGACTATAGTGTGAAACTAGTCAAGTATTCTGAAGGGAAGGAAGAAACCGCACTCTATTTACTTTGCAATTGACGCACCTCAGTAGGTTGGACGCCAAGTCTATTCTTTTCGTTGAAAGTTAAGAATAATTTCAATAAGTAGGAGGAGTAATTAATGTGTAATGGCTAAGGACGAGCATATGTCCCTGGCGCGTATGTGTCATGTGATTATGTGGGTTCCCTAGAAAGGCACCCTAGCTTAACCTATCGTTTTGCTGTCAATAGTTTAGCGCGCAAGAAAAATATATCCTTAAATCATTCAAATAAGTTTGGTTATAATATTTATTTCAATTATTTAATTCGATTCGTTCTACTTGTCCGTTCTCAGTCACCACACCAACCAATTAAAGATAATTCTACTCTGTATAAGAAGGTATCCACTGGGGTTCCCAAACTTCTATTTTGGGCCTTCAGGCGCTGGATATATTCGTCTTCGTTTATAGTTTGAATAGGGTTAATCAAAGTAAATTTGGAAAAGCTAGCCATCACACAATATATAGGGTGTCTCAGCAAGAGTGCCGGTTTTAAATTTGCCGCCATTTTGTTAATACGAGTTGTACGGTGATTTTTTTTGACAGTTGTTACGTACAGACCACACGATTTAAAAATATGGAGAAGTATTCAAACCAACAACGTTTAATTATTGTAAAAGCACATTACAAAAATGGTGAAAGTTTTTTCGAAATCGTTCGCCAATTACGTCAAGTTTTCGCAATAATACGCCAAATGAATCGACAGTGAGGCGTTTAATTACAAAATTTGAGACCAAATTTACGTTGATGGATCAGAAGATCATTGTTCGTCGTCGTCCTTGTCGGTCACTCGAAAATATAGCCACAGTAGGGAATCTGTGGCCGAGAATGTGACACGTACGTGACAACTGTAAAAAAAAAAAATTCGCCGTATAACTCGTATTAACAAAATGGCGGCAAATTTAAATCCGGTGTTCTTGCTGAGACACCCTATATAACGATATAACTTCCGAGTTCTCAGCAGACCGCAACAGACTTACTCCTTTTGGTAATTTTTTCACTAGCCCCTTCTACTTTCCTATTTTCCGTTCTGCAACAATCCATCGAATACAATTTTTGACGCAAATTTCAATCTTTTCGGTGAATGTTGGGATAAGGAATTGCAGCTTAAACAGTTAAGGAACTAAAGTGATCAAGATGCTTTACCGAATTTAATTCATTATAATACACCATTAGTTATTGCTTAGGATAAAGGATCTCTGCTGAGTGTATGTACATATCTTATTAAATTTGAGGTTTTAAGACCTTCTATAATCACAAGCATTGCTGACTCGTAACTATACTGGTCTATGCTATACTATGTCTTTTGGCACTGAAGTTTTTTTTATATAATACAAGGCTCAAGCACAATACATCCGTTCCGTATGTATGCAAATTGATATTTCAAAAAAAACTAGACGAAAGCGCGATATCCCGCAATTAGTTCTCGTTTTCTAAAATGATGATGTACTTGATGTTAAACCTGTTCTGGTCCATCACATGAAGCGCATCGAAAACGGTATTAATGAACCGTATGAATAAAAAGCGACTGTTACAAAGGCCAAACGGAATTTTAGGAAACTCGAATAACAAAACGCGGAATACTTAATGCACTTCTCAGTGTTGAATATAATGTTGCATTTACTAGTTTGTTGATTTGAATATCTTTTAGGTTAATTGATACCGATCTCTATATCGATGATCCTATTTAATTTTTAAAAGCAGCTAGTAATACCTCTTCGACCCGGCCTTTCTATTGGCCAACACGATAGCACTAGTGTACTCTGACAGATTATAACGAATAACATCCTCAAGACATTCAATTTACCAATCCAATTCTAAATGCCATGAATGTCTCGGTCTGGATGTTATTAGTTTCTGATCGACCACTTCTATATGCAGTGTTATGTTTATGTATGATTTCTTTTTGTGTATGAGGTGCCAATGGTTAGTCTGTGGAACAATCTTATTGATTGTTATTCTATCCAAGTTTACCACAGTAACTGTTTGGTTGATCTGTTTTCACCTAGAATGATATCAGTAGGTAATATCCTACTTCGGTTAACATGAATATATGTTTAGTATTTATGATCGATACTTATTAAAATTGTCTCAAAACATTTTAATGTCTTTAGACTCTGAGAACCGGCCTCTCGCAATACAATACCACACACCATCCAATCTTGCTGCTTCAGTAACTAAAAACTTTCGGTGTAATAGAGGCTGATGTCACTGTTCGCGTATCCACACTAAAAATTCTTTTTTTTTTGTTTATAAGAAAATTTTTCTTTTTGGAATGTTATTATTTTATGAATAGTTTATCATTCAGAAGAAAGAAACAAAAAATTAATTTAAAATTGAATTTATGGAATTAAGTAAATTGAGAAAATATTTCTTTTTAACTAAAGAAGTAGATGTAAAATAAAAATTCCTTCTTGTTAAATTTAAAGTTAAAATTTCTTCAATAAATAAACTACATATTTTCTTTGTAGTACTAAGCAATTTAGTTTGCATTGAAGATCGAACCACATTAACAATAACCAGATAAAGCTAAGAGTTTTTAATTTAATTTTTATTAAATTTTTATTGGTTTTGAACTCTAGAGCAAAAATGTTTTATAAAATTTGTTGTATGGTTTTGAAAATGACACCGAAAAAATGTCGAAAGCTCAAGCAAAAATAAAACATTTTTTTCACTAAAAGGATTCAAAACTAATAAAAAAATTAAAAAATTAAATTAAAAACATAAATAAAATTATTAATACTTTGATATCCCCTGCTTGAAATATGGGGGGAATTCATAATATGGAAAATCACAACCAAGGATTTTTTAATTACTTTCGGGTTGAATATAGCAAGAATATGGTGCGAAATATGAAAAATTTAACGAATTATATTTTTAATCTCGCCAAACTCATTAACAAGCAACAATTTTTATTAGAATGTCGAAAAGAAAAAGTATACCCGATGTCCATAAAACTTAAAAATATATTCAACATAAACAGTCACGGCTGCAAAACAAATTTATTTTTGGAGTTATAAATGAAGTGGTAAGCGAAACTATCAAACAAATTAAGACAACCAAGAATAACTTGAATGAAGTATTGCTCATTAACTAGAAGGCAGCTTATAAATTTCATTTTAATAAAATCAGGATAAGACAAAAAACTGAATCAGATAATATTTTGATAAATAATTTAAACACAACCACACATAATGTAATTAGTACGTCAGAAAAATAGTCAATTAACGTTTCTTGGTTCTCCTCAAATTCATTCTAAGTTTAGGTAACGAAACTTAGTCTGCCCACATGACAAATTTAATATTCGAAATCGATTTACAAATATTTTAACAAATTTCAAAAATAATCAAAATTCACAACAATTAACATCCTCGGAAAATCAAATTTTATCATATTTTAAACAGGCCAATGGCCGGTTTCGTTAAATATTTTCGTGGAATAAAATATATTTAATCAAGTTTGCGTTGAGTTTTCTTCTGATTGCGAAAACAATATGAGCCAAGCACACAATTTATCGATAAAAAAATAATTCTTTAGGAGAAACTGGAGAAAGCAAGGGCTGCTAGACATATTTTAGCTTTAAAGTGAATTATATCTATCAAGAAATATTATTCATTTAGTTTTGTTAAAATCGTTTCGTTCGTATCGTTTATCTAGGTGTGCTGTACAAAATTTGACAGCATTCAGAAGAAATTTTTGATTTTGTTGTCTAAGAAAAGTGACTGGGATTACGACCACCATGTACCATTCCATGAAAATGTAGCTCGGTTACCTCCGTACTCATCAAGATGCACGGATTACAAAATATGCACGCTTGAAAATAGATGACTTCTCTTAGGCGAGACTGTTATTGGAAACATTTTGCTCGGTCGCATTGATTCAGCGACGACCTATTTGACTTTAATTTATCAAAGGACAAGTTCCAAAATATACTGAAGAATTATTTTTGAAATTTTTAATTTCCTTAAGTTTTGTTGTTTCAACTTTTTTATATAATTTTTGTTTTAAACTAAATAATCTGAAATCATATACATGGAAATTACAGAAAAGATTTTTTTAAATAAATAAATAAATATTCGGCAACAGGATTCCACCGTCTTTTAAATGCCGTTTTCGTGCATAAATTACGCTGTCGAGCATCCCTTCGAACAGTAAAAAATATCCCATCCGCTCCGACACAATTATATCAGCTTTATCTATAGGAAGTTCACAATCCTCAATCTGACCATTGACCAATTTAATATTCTTAAATTTATTTCGTCGTATAATATCCAAGGCCTGATAAATAATATCATAATTATCAGCGCCAATTACGGTTCCAGCGCCAGCCTTTGACGAGAACATTGAGAGAATGGAGGTGCCACATCCTAGATCTAAAACAATTTTATTTTTAAATAAGTACTTCGGTATTATTGAGGATCGCGTCCCGGTACGTATCGTAAAACTGACCCGCTAACATATCGTCATACGATAAAAATATCTTTGATCATCTTCGGGCAATAAATTATCAACACATTCAATTTCATTATCTATTTTACGGTTTTATAGATCGATTGTTTTTTCCTCATTTTCTAAAAATATTTTAAATGATTTTTCATATTTTCGATGTCGAGTGCAGCGTTTTTATTTTTCTATGTAAGATTATCTATTTCCCGATTACTATTTGTACAGTTTACGCAGACAGATTCTTCTAAATCGTAAATCAGCCATGGTTCCTCAGAATTTACAGATTTCCTGTATTTATCGTCGTCCCAAACTTCTGAATCGGCCAATTTAAATTCTGCTATCGTCAGGTTTACTCATGTAATTGTTACATGTAATTTATAATCTTGAATAGAAATTTACTGTAAATACTGCAATTTCCATTATATATTGCGTGACAGTACCACAACCTAATGAATATTTCGCCGTCCTACGAATTACCGATTTGCCGCATACTTCCGTCCAAACGGGATAAATAACTAGAAATAAAGCAATATTAGAATATTTAATTCCCTTGTTGGAATGATTCGGATTGATTGAGATGTATCACCACATCACTTACTATAATCCATTCGACGATATTCTCAGTATATACATAAATCGAGTGAATTAGTATCGGCACTGAATGCTAATAAATCCTGTCTTGTACTGTTATTAAATATTGATTGCGTATCACTCATAGTCTCATCAGATTTAAATGAATAGCAGTGTCAGTGTCTTAATTTTACCAATTCAAAGTGACATTTAAAATTGACAGGAAGTTTTAGTTGTACACTGCGAAGATTTTATAACGATTTTAATTTTTTGAAAACAACCAGCGCTATCTATTATCTACCTCTAAAATATTTTTACCACTCCTGTTTTTATGTAGAAGGTCAAAGGAAACTCATACAAAAATGGAGTTATGTCGCTTCTGTATATATTCTGTACTAAAACTACTAATATTTATTTTTGAATCAAGTTGGGTATTTTATTTTGAAGGTTTATCGATGCCATTTAGTATGAAAAATGATATCACTCAAATGTTCACCACGGTTGGATTTACAGACGTCGATCCGATGGTCAAAATTTTTGATGAAATTTATTTTGGCAATGATATTTTCCTAGGTCTTGGATAGTGGCTGGACTATAAACGTACACTTTGCTATTCAAAAGTCCCCATAAAAGTAACCTAATGGCGTACGTTGTATGGCAAATTGCATGTAAATTCAAGTCCTTGTGCATAATTCGCATCAAACTCGTCCTTGAAATGCCCAATTCAAGTGATCGACACATTGTTCATTGATTCGGATTATCTTTCATACTTTGCCTGGTTTTGGTGCATCCACTACAGAATCCGTAGCATCGAATTTACGCACCAAACGACCGATGGTTGTTTTAGTTGGAGGGTTATATCGACCAAAATATTCACAAATTGCGCGAAACGCGTTTTTTATTTCCTTGGATAACTTTATCATGGTCTTCAATCGAATACGACTCTATAACGATAAATGGTGTCTTTGCAAAATTATTTTTTATTTTCTTGCGTCTCATTTGGACAACCCTTTACAATCGAAAAAAGTAATTGGATTACATTTACTTTAGAAAAAGAATCAGAAAACGAAATTTCATTTTTGTATATTCTTTTGGTACAGGAACCAGATGGCAAAATTGCTTGTGGTGGTAAGATAGCGACCAAACCATACAAATTCTTGGTCTGGTTGTTATCTTAATTTTAAGTCATGTCATTCATGTTACAATAAAAATTTTAAGTCAAAAAATTGTAAAACTCTCGACACTAAATTTCATTAAAAAAATCTTAAAATTTTAAATGTAACGTATCATAAATAACTATTACACAACCTCCAAAATTGATAGATAATAATATTGTTTATAGGCAAATTTATTTTGACACAAATTATATCTCTCGACCACAAATTGAAATTACAAATAATTTGTCCATTTCATATATATATTAAAAATTTATTCGATCAAATTAAACATCTACTCAAAAATTTTAAAATTATTGGACGCTCAGCAAAAAATTTTAATAATAACATTTTTCGCAATTTAAAGATCTAATTGAATCTTAACCAATGAAAATTTTAGTGTACTTACACAACACTTGATAAATAGTAATCATATAATTACTTTAGATACTTAACTTGAAAATTCTCGTAACAAAAAAATTTTAAGAATTGTTGTATTTTAGAAATATTACATATCAAGAAGAGTACTAATTCCATAAATAATGTAAGTGATTGTGCCTGTATTGGTAATAAATCTAATTTAATTATTATTTTTTGTCTTATTTACATATTCATTTAATTTTATTTGTACCACCTTTTTCATACAGTTTGTTCTGTGAACGTTTTTGTTTTGAACGTATCTGAATTTTTTTTTTGAATGTGTCTAAGATCGTTTTTCCTTGAAAACTCGGTTTTTGATTTTTTGCTATATCGACTTTTTGCTTTATATGAAAATGTTGTTGTATGCTTTTGAAAATGACACAGAAAAGGTGTCGAAAGCTCAAGCAACAATAAAACATTTTTGCACTAAAAGAGTTCAAAACCAATAAAAATTTAAAAAAATTAAAGACTTCCTTAGTTTCATCAAATAACTCAACACCTATTATACACGTAGAATTAAGTCGCATTCTAAAAGCGGTACGCATATCACAGTTCGATATCCACTGGTATATTAATGACGTAACTGTTATAAAAAATTAGAAAACGTAAACATAATACATTACTTGACCATACTTAAGATAATTAATTTTCTCACCATATTGGCACGTTATACTCAAAAACAGTTAGAAATTTTATGCTTTGTGCTTTTTATTAGTCAGACCCCCCACTTAATACTTAAATGTGACAACGTAATAAAAATGATAACCGACATTCCGGATAGTTACGCACATGTGTGTTAATCATGTGTGGAGTATATGGAATAAACCATTTCCAAATTTCATTACCAGCCATTCTTTGGCGATATATTAAAATTTTTTTTTGATATTTAACACCCATAAATTATTTGCGTTTTGTTTTGTTTTATGGTTAGTCGCTTCTTGGTTTTTGACTTTTAGGCATAAATTTATTATGTTTCTTTGTTTTTATGGATGTCATATTTCTAGATTTCATGATTCGATTTGAATTTGTTTCCGGTTTCTAGACGTGGATAATATTGTGTAAGTGTTTATATTATGTTTTGTACATCAAAATAAATTATTTTTCTTAATCTCTACAGTCTATCTAAAGCACAGCGAGCTAGCACTTAGACTTATGTTTTTTTCCATATAATTGACAGGAACATAAATAGATTATGGTTCAATTACAAAATATATGATAATTCTTCATTTTTAAATATAATAAACCAAATCCGAAAATCGAATCCATTAAATAATTTTCCATTTTATTTATTTATTTATTTATTTTATGCGAACCGGAATGAATTAAGCGTATTTTTGTTGTTTTAATTTTGAACATCGTTCGGGTGAGTGTGGGACTTACGCCCGTTAAATATTGAAAATTTCCATATTTTGGTATCGCATATATTTTTGTAACATACGTCTATATAGTATGTACTCGTTTGTAGTGAAAATATCAATTTAACATTTTTTTAAAACAAATTCCATTTGTAGTGGGGAGCTAGAAAATTGTGAAAACTATTGATTGATTGATTGATAGGCGTCATCGGGCGATAAAGGGTTGTCATTTTTATATAAATAAAATTAATTTTGTATAAATAAATATTATTTACGAATGTAGAAAATGTGTATACATATTAAATTATAAGTATTTTATTTTTATTTAATTTGATTTTTTTGCACAATTATAAACTATTAAATTTACATAGAATACGCTTAATGGTTGTTTATATTATTTAAGTCTAATCTTATTTCTATACATAATATAGGCGAATTGTGAAAGTTTTCGGGGAAAATTATAGGTACAATTTTTTTTATTTAACAAACAGTAAAACATTAAAAGTTTTCTTTATTTGCTCGTTTTATCATGAACTGTAGTATTTTCATCTAGGTTCGGAATTATGTTCTGTATTACGATATAAAACATTGAATTTCCGAACATAAAAATGGAAGATTAAAGCCAAGAGTGTAAATATAATTACACTTTGAGCGATTGTCGCTGTTGTACAACAATGCACACTTGGAACAAGGGCCATGTAGACAAATTTTTATTTTCTTAAATTCATACGACTACTTCATATAATTGAGGGGTAATCAAAGATCGGATCATCTCCAAGTCCCACCGCAGCACCAAATGCCATACAAATAAACCAATGTGGATTCCAGTAGAGCGTGACAAAATATTTACGTTGAGTACTTCAAAAGAACAGTTGTAATGGCATGGCAGTTAGGTAATAGGGAAAATAGGCATAGGAAATTCAATGCATTGAACGAGACGACACTTTTCTCAGATAAGTGTCAGTTTCTCACAGTTGCTATTTTCCAATAAAATTATTTTCTTACAAATATATTTTATATGGTCAAGGTAATAAATTAATATTCTACCAATACACCAATGTGTTAATTGCAGTGATATAATAAAATGCAAAAACCATATCGCACCATGCGTGCAATAAAATGATAAATACCACTTATCGCGTTAGTGCATAATTGCATTTTTAGAATATGGGCAATAGCCTCTACAGTTGTGTCGAGTTATGACGAATCGATTTCTCTTGCAGAAATTATTAAGTTTTAAAAATAAATTTTACTATGAGTTTACACTAAAATTTTTAGAGAAAAACTGTTTTCCTGAAAAAGTTTGCTTTTGGGTTATCGTTTTATTGCACGCATGGTGCGATATATAAAATAAATTACTACAACCCAGTGTACCAGAATCAGATATTTTTTTAAAATTGGAATAGAATTTAAACAAAAAATCATAAAAGTTTTGCGAATTCTCAAATTCACTTCTCATTCTTGTTCTTTCTTTATTCAATATCACTATAGTTTATGAAACTACGAGTATGGAGAAATATCTGAATTTGTAAAAACTTTCCCCAATTTTTACTATATAAAAAAACCAATTTTATGTTGAATGATATCTGAAAGATACATACATTAAATATTTTAAGGATGTTTAAAAGAATTTCGATGAAAATTCTTACTTGTTGCTTAATATCTTTTACAAAATTCTTTAGTTAACTATTTTAATACAAGAAACATTTTATAAAAATTTACGAAAACAAAATTCAAGTGATCATGCTGGAAAATCAAAAGAAATTTAAGAATTTATCTATGGAATTTAGGGTTATCATCGATGATATTGTTTTTACATCGAGGTGAGATTACCAAAACATTTGGTTTCGACACTAATGAAACATTGAATTCTTTGAATTAAAAAATTCGGTGGTCTCATCAGACGGGACTGCGAGAACCGTGCTTCAAAAATATGGAAACTACTTTGAATCAAAATATAATCACAATACGTGATAATAATTAGTAAATTATTAAATTTCGCTAATTTCTTTAAAAATTAAGAAGGAAATTTTCTTTCGTAAAGTAGGATCAGTTCTTCGGCAATATTTATAAATGTTTCTTTGCATATATTGGGTATACAAATAAGTCTCCGCCGTTCAATTAAAGATGGTGCCAACAGTATCCTGTCGTATCCAAAGGTCCAACCTAGATCTGTCAACAACATAACCTTAAAATATTATCGATTTTGTATCAGCATCATATATTTATTTCTTGTGAAAATGTCAAGTTTTGAGCCGAATAAATGCCATCTGAGGCGCATCGATTGCTTGTAGAAGCATATGGTGATAATGCCTTAAGTGAGAGAAGTCGAGAGTGGTTTCAAAAGTGTATGCTGGAAACACATGTGCAGAATTCCGCATGCATCAAAATTAGAACACACTAGTGTATATGGATTAAAATACATGACGCATGTCATGCAGAATTATACGCACGTCGTCTATATTTCTAATTTGACTGTGCATTCGTTGTTGTTGACAACATGAAAAAAAAAAACGAAAACTAAAAATCTTCGCTAGCTTCACGCCACATTGTTTGTTGTTTTTCACTTTTGACACTAAATTTTGTCATTTTCATTTTTGTTTAACAGATTTGTTAACTAACAGAAAAAATCACAACACTCCGATTGATAGCTTGCTCTAACTTAAAAAAAGAAAAATACCGCACACAAGGTCAAAAAATTATGCTCATGTGTTTTACGTGCAGATCTGTATGCGGCGCTGCATGCGGAAAATCTGCACATCTGTTTTCAGCTTTACGAACGGTGAGTTTGATGTCGAATATAAAGAACGCAGCGGAAGGCCAAAAGTGTACGAAGATGGGCAATCGGAAGCATTATTGGAAGAAGATTCGTGCCAAACGCAAGAAGAACTTGGCAATTTTACATCGTTTAAAATCTTTGGGAATGATTTAAAAGCAAGGAAATTGGGTTCCATATGAACTGAAGCCGAGAGATGTTGAAAGCCGATTTTTTTCGTGTGAAATGTTGCTTGCCAGGTATAAACGAAAGGTTTTTTTGCATCGCATAGTCACTGGTGATGAAAAATTGATCAACTACTATAACCCAAAAAAGATGAAATCATGGGGACTAGCTGGCCATTCTTCAACTTCGACAACCATGCCGAACATTCATGGAACAAACTCATGTTGTGTATTTGGTGAGATCAGCTTGGTGTCATGTATTATGAGTTGCTAAATGAGAAAGATACCATTACTGTGGCTCTCTACCAAACGCAATTGATGAGACTGAGCCGAGCACTCAACGACACGACAAAATTATTTTCCTGCATGATAATGCTCGTCTACATGTTGCGGCGCCGTTCAAGACCTACTTGGAAACACTTATATTTCCACATGTTTATAGAAACATGTCATCAAAAAATTCATCCAAGTCAATTTGTAGGAAATTTATTTGTAGGCCAATAATGCAAATTATGGATATTGAATATCAACTCCTTTTTAAAGAATGTTTCATCGCTACATAAAATGCTTTAAAAAATTGCGATTTTTCTGACAAATGGAACCTTTTTTCATGGTTTAAAATACTATGCAACGTGGACCGTCGCACACCCGAACGTTTTGTTAAACGACGAACACTTGTAGAACGGTCTGTCATCATTGCAATTATACTATCTTCATCTATTAAGTCCGGCGTATTATTTTTTATGCAAGAAATTTTGTTTAATTCGAGTTACTAGATTTGCTTAAAAACATTGCTACACTTAGCTTAGTTTTTTTAATCACTTTGTTTTAGTTCTGATAAAGCAGCTATTTTAGCACTTGAAATTACTTACTTTGTAAAATAATTGATAAAAAACATTCTGTTTTGACTACCCCGACGCGTGGCACCATTTTAACATCTGCATTAGTGTTGCATATCTTGCTGACACAGAAAGTTGACTGTAGCACTTTATCTTTCCGTCTGGGTTACTTAAAAATCAGCTAAAATTATTGGAAAACGAAACAACTTCACAAAGCCATTATTTTTATTTGACGAGTTTATAAAAATGATTTCCTCCACTTATGGGACGCCCTGTATAATAGCGATGAAGCCTTCTTTCAAATCGTATTACCTTGTTCAGCTTACTACTACGAGTACTTGTATCATCTGCCGTTTGTTTTAACTCAATATTTTTTCAAGAATTTATTGAACTAAGAAATAATAATAATTCGAGTAATGCTCGAATGCAAGACGAAACTCGAAGCCGCCAAGCATTTATGGAATCACAGGAACCTTCGTTAGTTGATTTTCACTGAAACTAATTCGAATGACGAATTTAACAACAACGAGTATTTTACTCCCATATGCATCTATAGCAGTGCATATTTATCTACGAGTAGTTCAGTATGTGTTATTTCCACTACTGATAATGTTGATATATTTTTGTCTTGGTTCTGTGTTATATATGCATTCTGATAACCTGTTTAAGATTTGCCAACTTTTCATGATTTGGCTGATGATTTTCTCTCCGATATAGCCCGAATTCATGACGACTTATTAGTTCTTGTCAACTTCGACTTACCCCAATTTAATTACTCGATTTAATTTGGACGCGATCAGACGACAGTACCTATTTTTTGTTAGGAACGCAAGCACTTGAAAGAAAATGAGCTTTGCAGATAAAGTGTTTCATTCTGGTTTGTTGCAAACCAGTAATATTAAAAATAATTTGGATGCCAAGTATTTTCACCTAACGGGTCAACACTACGGTTTCAGAATCCAATTTACTGGTCTCTACTCCCGATCATTCAGCATCGGCGAAATACAATAACATTTTATTATAAATGTATTTATGTTATCATGGATTATGGACCTTAACATCGTTTAATGTTCCTTTATGAGACTTAACAAACCATTATTAAAATAATTAAACTGGATTATTCTTCGACAACAACACTACCAGGTAGTATTGATATTCTAACCACAAATTTGGAACATTCTGTACCTTTCATTCCAGCTGAAACATAGTGTCGTCATGGTGTTGTCGCTACAATATCGGAACCAACTTTCCGGATTACAGTACGTACCGTCAAGCAATCTGAATAGGAACCAAGCGTTGATTGCAGAAGACCTTTGACTTTACTGGTGGTGAAAAATCATAACTTAATAAAAAAATTTCCACGATAAATATTATTCACTTTGGGACCAAAATTAAGGCTGCTACTTTGCTTTTCCAATTTCTCGTTAAAATTATTTTTTTATGTCAATTTTTTGGTATATTGAGCTTCATGCCAACTTTTTTAGTCTTTTAAATAATTCGGCTCAGACATTTCTTACCATCTTCATAATTAGTACTGGGCAAGATTAACAGTGTGAAAGATCGTTGTTCTTCTGGCCAAATTATTTTCTTTGTTCATTAAATTTTAACTGGAGGTATACTACTATTCAAGTCCCCTTTCAAAAGATTAATTAATTAAACATGGCTACACATGACTTTAAAGATCTTCTTCTGTCTCACATATGTTTTTATCAACATCGTTTAAAAAAATAATCTCGACCTGTATGAATTATGACATTTTGCATATATTATCTTTTAGATATGTTGGCATGACATTGAATTTGATTGTCATCTTCAAGTATAAGTGCATGTTGCCTTAGTAATTTTTTGTGGTGAAATGATGGCAGGTTATCGATTTTATTCAAAGTTACCGATTAGCGGTCAATAAACATCTAGACCGGCATAGCATCTTTGGGAAATATCCCACATTCAGCAATAAGTAATGGCAAGCCATACAAAGAGGAGAAAGAGGAAAAAGTAAGAAATGCTTTACTAGCAACACCAGATATACCGTGAAGAAACTGTTTTGCCAAAGATAGAGATCTTATTAAAATATTTAATTCTTTCTTCGGAAATTCACAGCAATCTTCGCGATATATAGATTTGAACTGATAAAGTGGCTGCCATCCTTGCTATTATTAGCCAGATCAGCAATCTAGTGGATTGAAATTGATAAAACATCTGTGACATTACTCTTGTATTTCTCTGGGAGTAGATTTCTCTTTCAATTATTTGTTCACTGCATACTTAAATAAAGGTTTAGTGTTGATGTTTTTGGCATAAGAAAATCTGATAGGGAGAAACCCAATTTATAAAAATGTAAATAACAATTTTCTCCTCAATAAGCCAGGTAAGAAAATTTTGCTAGAATAGTGCCACTGGTAACATTACAACTTTTGTATGAAATTGAAGGATGAGATTGTCATCGCTCATGCGAAGCCGACTCAAATATAATGTAATTCCAACGATTCTAGTTATTAATGATACGCGCAGGCCATATAGGTCACGTCCGAAATCACCAACAAAAAGATTGGTTGAAAGAGATCCCAAACAATATTTACCCGATGTATGTTGTAAAGAAGGAATTATCGGTGTGATTTTCTGACTGAACAACAGGTAAACTATTGTTTTGACAACACGTATGTATACTTAATTTAACTTGACTTCTTTTAAATTGAATTTAAATTGAAAAAAGTTTTTTGGTGTACTACACTTTTTGTCAACTTATGTACTACAATATTTAAGTTATGAAAGAAACTTCACACAAATGAGAAAGACCAGTGGATCGAGATAGCCGGCGAAAAAATCCCTTCATGAAATGTGTAATCCTGCGAGAACACTAGGGAATTTTCAAAGTTTATACGATTTTAATATATATTTAGGGTAATTGATCTGTATGTCCTTGTTACCAGAGTAAAAAATATGCTACATAAACTACCTTTCACCTGGAACGGTAAAAGTTTACTATAGATTATTATGTATGAGTAAAATGATGCATCCACACTTTAATAAGATTTATGTTCATCTGGATTCATACACATATTGAATTATCGCATAAATTGCGAACTCCAACAAAAAATTGCAATTTGTATAAATTTTACAAATTTTCCTTGCTTTCACACGCACACACTTTTTTGGTGAGCAGAAAATAGAAAAATCTAAATGTTTTTCCCATTTTTTTTGCGGTGGCTGAGAATATTTTTTTGTGTATCTTTTGTAAAATTCTGTATCAAGATGAAAAATGCTAAATATAGACAGTAGAATAGTATTTTCAGTTTACGTATAGAATAAAGATATGTACGAGGTATTTATAAACAATAATCATCGATCAACAGACATCGTAAACGATGAAAATAAAGAAAGTCTACAATTTTCAATGAATGGAACGACCTTGCAACATATGTGCGACACAATCATAAATCTTTTATTAAGATCTAAACATATTTTATGATGACAAAACAGTTGTAGTTCTTATATGCACGATGTGTATACGTATGTAGACAATAGCAATAGTTACTATTTATATCATGTTAAACAGTATTTAAATCATAGTTTTAACACACAATGCGTGATCATTTTGCCTGAGGTAATCAAGGTGCGGAATAAAAATTATATACAAGCAAGAACAATTGAAGGAAATTGAATAATTAAAATTAAATTCGTTTGCGCGATAATAGTCAATATATGGAAATAAAGTGACAGACATCATACAATACACACCTATAAGATAGCTTCCAAAAAACTTTATTCTTACAATTAGGCAAATTAAATTGATTTACGAAACGACTTGGTGGTAACGGATTAATATTCAACTGCACACACAAAATAAAATGACCACAAATAACATTTTGTATCGATTAAACTCCTACGGCCGAAAATAATAATGGTGCTTAGACGTGTGTGTGTGTGTGTGTACACAAAAGAAAACAGAATCGGATACGTGAACTGTAAACCAAATGAGTTTAAAATATGACTAAGATTAAATTATTATCGGTACGATAAAACCAATTTTGAAATGTGGATATGAGTATCTACTCAAATAGTGCGTCTATAGCCTGGAAAACATAATGACTTCAAATAGACTAGACATATAAAGTTCGGATATAGTGTCTTGCTGATGACGCGCTGATGATGCCGAAAAGTATATCGTACTATTTAATTGGATTCTGACATGAATTTTGAAGGAAGTTCGGAAATTTGGCTAGGCTAGATAGAACATAGAACTCGGTTATTCTTAATCAATTTTTAAAGAAACTTGGTTTTAAAGACTGGATTGGGATTTTAGCATGTGTTGCAAAAAGGTCCGGAAATGTTCATGCTACTGAAAAAATAATAGAGCGAATTCCACACGATATATTTTCCTAAATTTGTTCATGTAGATTGGATGAGTTTACCTAGAGTTTTAAAGATTTCGTACATGTTTAAAATCTAAAT
The DNA here is from genome assembly GCA_963691935.1 of Nephrotoma guestfalica. NCBI lineage: Eukaryota > Metazoa > Arthropoda > Insecta > Diptera > Tipulidae > Nephrotoma > Nephrotoma guestfalica. Next base: position 291,506,382 of record OY829914.1, on the reverse strand, counting down.
CCAATCTTACAATCCAAGACACATTTTAATTGGCTAATAAGGCAGAGTTCCGTGCGGTATCGTCCAATTACAAATACCTAAACTTTTTACAAAATTTGTATTAGAATCCCTATCCCACGATTCAAATTTCGTTATATAATTTGTCCGAAAATTCTGGAGTTTTGTCCAGCTGGTGAGATTTTAAAACTTAGTTTTAAAATATATGTTAAAATAACAATAAACGTCATTATTGTTTAAGAAATATCAGAGCTCCAGCATCCAGCGTATAGATCCCACCCAGCGTATACATTTTAGAATCCAACAGAATAAGTAAAATCTAATTTTCAGTCAGTTTCTAGAACTTCATCTAATATTATTTTTAGAAATACAGTGAATCCTTACAAATAAATCAAATTTGAGATCCTTGACCTTGGAAACCAACCAAATTTCAGAGCCTCCAAAATGGATATTAAATTCCTGTAATTTTATTCTACAAATTTTTTGATGAACGGTCAGAAAAATTTCGAATTTCCATTGAATTCACCAAACCCTTGATTTGAACAGCCTGTTAGGTTCGTACAGTTTGTCTGTGGTGCCTTTACTACAATCGCAAATAGCATTGAAACTATTGACATATTTCCAAGTAGAGTTAACCTAGATTGATATAGTATTGGGTTAGGTTGTATTTTAAACTCGATGAAACTACAGTTGGGTGAAATTGCCAAAACTCACGTAGGCGTTCCTATTCGAGGTAAAATCTGTCTCGTATGTTGGATTTACTCGCTATTTCAATTTTTATTTCTCGTATTGCGCTCGTTGCTGAAGATATTTTATAGCGAATTAAGCTTTTGGAAAATTTAATTTTTATCTGAAACATTTGGCAGGCAGCTAGACATATTTGACAGAATCTTATTTCTTTATTATTAAGAAAACAAAATTATTGCTGGCATCATGCAGTTAATACCTTTTACATTTTTTTTCAAAGTTTTATATTTTTAGCGATGTAGTATCGTCCACAAATTATTGACGACGTATAACATCACTCAAAATTTTTATTTTAAATAAATTGACTTCTAAGTGCCGTAGAGACTCAATGGTGGAGTTCACGCAAGGGCCTTCGTCGTCCTATACAACTTTTTTATTAACGAGTGATTAGTTAAATTTGACGTTTAGAACCTTTACGTCGAATCCGCCACTGAGTCTCTCAGGTATCTAGAAGGCAATTTAGTTAAAAAAATTGAGTAACGTCATAGCCTAGAAATAGGCGATATATCTGTGATAAATGTGATATCTGTGTAAATAATTATCGTAAAATAAATTTTGTTAACAATTTTAAAAAGTGGTGCTAGCTGCACAGTACAATTTTGTTCTATTAATAAAAACGATTTCGTCAAACATGTTCAACTTCCCCCATCAATCGTCAAATTGTTTAAGAAAAAGAAACTCAATTTTCCATAAATTTGGGGGACATGCCGATGCAATTTAAAGGAATGAAAAAATGGATTGGTGTATATGTTGCGGCCAATACTCGATTTTATGTTATAACGAATGCACGTGAATCTTGAATACTCTACACTTGATTGCTAAAGAAAAAAAAAATAAATTAATATAATAAATTTCAGATAACCAACAAGGATAACTTTTGCTCATTTAATCTATAATTTTATTAGAATCGCATAGCTTCTATTGAAGCTGCTACTTTCGATACTCAGATTTCCACCACATTTCACTAGGATCTCCCAATTTATGGGAAAAGCTTAATTCAAAAGCATCCAGCGTAGGCACATTTAGATGATACATTTAGAAGTCTTATTATTATTATTATTATTCAAATTTTCCTAGTAGGGTGTATATAGTATCGCTGCCGACAGTACCTGATGACATGTGACAAATATTTATGGAGTATCCGTATCTCCGGGAACGGTTGCCGTCTGTTCGGAATCGTTGGTTGTCAATCAGTCCCTGATATTTGGAATACTTTATCTTGATAGTATTTAAGTTTTTTAAAGAAATACGCGCTGACCTGTTGGTAGCCGTAGCTTTACACCTTCTTCCAGATAGAGACATCGCCAGTCGATTGTTGTTTCCAACGATCCATCTTACGGCAACAGTTGAAGTGAATCTTTGAGTTGCGATTCTTGTCTTGGACCAAATAGATGATATGTCTCTTCTGTCGTTGCGTAGGTCGCCCCTAATCGATCCGTTAAGGTGTTCGGCTAGTTCGAATATTGTTGGTTCTCTTTTTAACCGCATTCCTCTTAGTAGGGCCATTGAAAGTATAAGGAATTTGTGGTCTGTGGATTTTATCAGTTTGTAGCAATGTGACCATGCCTAAGTCGACAACACATCCATTTAGCGAGAGGATGTTGACGCCACCTTCTTTGTAGCTTAAATACAGTATTTCAACACTTGCACGCTGGGGGTGATTTATAATTTTTATTGTCTTCCTTTTGAATAATCGTTCGAGGTACTTGAATGGTACTTTTGTGGTGAGTTTTTCAGCAAAAATTCTAATTTTTTTAAGACAAGATGTTCAGCGCCACGCATTCTTACCAAGCAGTTAGGAGAGTCAAATTAATTTTATTTACTTACGTCAGCTATAAGACCCTCGACATTCGGTTTATTAGTTACATTGTTGTTTTTTGTATTAACTATGTAATCTGTGCTGGGGCCGAAGCATTTCCAACACTTTCGCGATTCGCTTTTCAGGTCCTACTTTTACGCGTTACCTAAATTGGGGACGTACGGCTATAGGTTCGATTTACGTAGAACCATCTGCACATTGCATAAGTCCATGCCGGCCTATAGTATTGACATGGAAGATGGGTCGGCCCGTGAGTTCTGCACTCTGACATGATGGACTATCGGGATTCGAACCCGGTACCTCCTTCTCATCTCTTTTGGAGTTTCTAGGTGGTAACAAGCCTCACCGTGTTTCAAGATTGAAAGGAAATCGTCATCCAGTGTGAAGGCTGTTGGGATAGTAAGGCGCTCTTTCCATTTACGTGAAGTGAGGCACATTTGTTATCCGGCTATTTTAGGAGTGGTGTTTAGAAGACTTTGGGTACCGGTTTTAGAGTCTGAAGCGAATATTCTGGATACGGTAACCACAATCGTCTTTTATGATGACCATGTTGATTAATAAGAGGTAGGACATCCCTGTTTTAGACCTTCTTTCCTTTTTTTAGAAAATTTTGCTGGAGAGAGTGGCGCCGTCGTGAAACTTGGTGATGTTATCCTTGTTTAATAATTCTATTAGTAAAGTGTCAGGAAGGGAACCGTCTGTGAGAAACCGATCCGAAAGCGTTTGACAGATCTAGCCACGCAACGAAATAGAATTTTCGGTTCCGTCTGATGCCCATGATAATGGTCTGGATAACCATGTTATGGTTCGTACTTCATTTCTGAGCGTCGTTGATTCTTTTATGTTTGTTGCACCTCTTGTTTAGGCAGAATACGATGCTTAATGTGAAGATTGTCTCTATAGTTGGAAAGATTCTCTGCTGTACCTTTTGTTGTAAAACGAGTATGTTTTCGAGGTTCGCCACGCTTATGGAATTGATTTTAGAGAAGCAATTTTGTTGAATAGGACGCTTAAGAGGGAGCCTGCCGGGACTTTGTATCTATAGGTCGTGTGGGATTTCGTCTGGGCCCGGCACAAACTTTTTGGTGTCTAGTAAGTGTGGCGTTACTGAGCTCCAGGACTGCCCTTAACATCTTCTTCTTGTTCATGCGGAACAACCGTTGCATATTTTTTGCACACTCCATGGTTAACGGTGTGAAAATCACTCCTTCTTTTTTGAACGTACTTTTGAACGTACTTGACGTGTTCTGCTCATATCGAGATACCATCGCTTAAGGCCATCGGCCGAATCGCATGCATCCAATCCTGCTAAATTCCTCTCCTGTCCACATTCCGGTGGTGAATGAAGCGAAGTCGGTCGGTCTCCGAAAACAGCAGCAGTTCTAATCTTTTGTCTCAACTAACGGCGTGGGTTGGAGTATGTCGTTCGAGGAAATACATGATCTTCAAGTTCACCATGTTGACTCCTATGTCTACCATTTCTTCCGAACTCGTCTTTTATGTTATCGGTGTAGAGACGTGTATTTGTGGATCGCTAATCGGCTGTGTCTGTAGAATTCTCGACGTTAACTGCAGTTGGCAACTCATGATCTCGGATTGCCTTTGATTGGTACTTCTTGCACTGCCCCTCCCCTCCCCTGGTCTGTGATTTTTATTTAAATATTTATTTAAACCACAGTGTCGTATTCGACTACAGGTCACCCATTGTTTGTTGCTCTGAGGTCGATCGTACTTCACTTTTTCACTTAATTTAGTCCTATACACGTATACACTATTATTGTTTATTACATTAATCGCGAACAATTTGTAATTTAAATAACACTTTTATTTAGAGTCATTATTTCGGACCCTTCACTTTGATTTTAGTCCTAAGTGCGAGAAGCGAAACTACTTTTCAAAATAATTGCATAACACGTTAAAGTTCCTGAAGAAACTCGATTTAGCAATTGCAACATTTCACTGGGGCCTCATAATGACTAAAAAGCGCTTAAGTATGACGTTTCATCTTGGTTAATCGATCCGTCTTTGTTGTAAAGAGGACGAATTTATGTGGAAACAGTTTTCCATCCAAAATAGTCATTTCTACATAAATTTTAATTATTACTGATCACGAGTTTTCTCAGGCGTGCGACTTGAAATTGTTTCATTCGACAAATTAACCTATACCAACAAAATGTTAATTGAAGTATCGATATTAATCTGAATACTTGTCCGGTTACTACTAAGAATCATCTCAATACTCTCTTTTGCGCCCAAATTTTATTTACGCGGCCTAGAAGATCAATAAATTTTTCTATACTCGATTACACTTCCTTATTCCGTAATACTTAATTTCACGCTTCATTTAACAAATTAACAATAAGCTAATCGTGTTTAAATGTGTAATACGTTAATGTCTCATGAAAATTTAAAGAAATTCTGAAAAAATAGTTTAACCAACAGTACAAAGCAAAATTTTGTCAAATGAATGATTTTCACTTAAGCCTATATTTTTCACGGTAAATAAATTAAGCGCTTTTCATGTACTTGCGTGCGACTTCACCACAATACATTTAAATCGCATAGAATTAGTTATAGAACTTCACGGTTATTAATTTGCATACATAGAAACTTGAGCTGTTTTAAGACCATCATCTACAACTCAATTCGTAATAGGCGAACGCAAAAAGCTTTTTTATTTTTTAAAATGAATTACAATTTTCATCTTAAAATTTTTGTTTGTTTGTGTGTAATATGTATGTATATAGGATGGTTTTTCATCCCGATTTTTCATTCATAGCGAGTACAGAATAATCACAAGTTGATTTTCTCGAGGAAATAACATGGAGAAAGGGAAAACAAATTCATCTTTCTCTTACCCAAAATTTGCATCTTGTTTATTCGCATATTTTTGAATTTGATGTTGTTGGATGTAATTTGTTATGACTTTTATATGTTATCTGTAATGATCTCATTTGTATACTTATATACGTACTCTGATGAATGAAAGCAATATTTATATATTTATCAAACTTAGTGCGAGGGTAGATGAACTGATAAGGATTCTTGTGTTTTTATTTATTCAGTTTATGTAAATTGGCGGTATATTATGTACATTTGGAAACCATTGGCAGTATATTTAATTTTTTAGTATATATTATTTCACCCCGAACCTTTTTCAATCAACATGTATATGATGTTATATAGATATACATAGCTCTATATCACCAGTAATTTATATAAGCAAAAGTTTGCATTATATAATATTTTTGCCTTCATTGATAACATACGGTGAACATGGTTTACATGTATTATACTCATAATACCGAAATATATTTCCTCAGCCTCTCTAGAGGTGCTTTTTGAAACGTGTAATGGGGAGGAACGTAGTATAGTTGGGAAAAAGTTCTACGTATTGCAGGATAAAAATTTCCTTTCAATTTCATTCAACTGTAAATTATTTCCTTTAAATAACAAGTAAGTGAAAAAAATATTCTGTTCATTTTCCATTTTTTTATGAACATAAATTTTTTCTGCCTTTTTGAAATGTAATATTGTGCAACAACAAGAAAATAACAATATTAATGATGAAAATTATGAATAATGGTTTTCCTGATTTCATGATAAATTAATTAAAACTTAATATTGAATAAGTTGCAATCGTATATACCTCGTCTCTGTTGCAGTGAAATGCTTAGATAGAAAGAAATTGAAAATGAAACGAGCTAAAAGTTTCGTTGTTGCTATGAGGATAGACGTTAGATCATAGTTCAAATTTTCTTGCTAATAAGCTGACGATGATTTAACAATTTATCAAACCATTGGATTGCTAATTATAATAAACGCTTACCACAAAATTCAATTAATTGCCTTTAGTCGTGATGTCAGTGGTTTATACGCATGATAAAAATATTCAGATTAAATATTTGTTTAAATGAGAATATGTATAAAGAAATTCCCCCCCTCAAAGCAATCGCAAGTTAAATATTTCGCAGCAAATATAAACATGCGCCATTTAAATCCCTTGAGTATTTACCTTTAGACAATTCTATAAATTGAGATATGTACGAGTGTAGGCAAAATCTACATTAAATCACAACCGTAACATTCTAGTGAATATAGGCGTCTATTTTTCATATTCTAAGAACAAAACAATTAGAATATTTTATAGAAATACAAGCGACAGCTATCTTGCATATTGCTAGCTATATTAAAATACTAAATATGAATATAATCCATTGAGTGATGTCAAAGAATCAGAAGAACGCCGTGGGTGTGTAAGTTTCAGCATTTTTCTGTTTCTGATTTCAACTTTGCTGACATACAGATTTACGTTTATTTGAACTCAGGTAAAGGTTATCACTTACCATAAAAACAGTCGAGACACGTAATCACAAAGAAAAACCTCCAGCTAAGATTGGCTCTAAAAGCAAATAATGTTTAATAACAAAAATAAGCATATAGTAGATTATGCACTGTTAACTTGAGTTCCTAAAATAATTTTGAATGAAATTTGACAGGGAAGAGATAAGTAATTTGTGGTCGATTATAGCGTCAGTAATTTTAGTGATAAAACCATTAAACAATGAACTAATGTTGATATTTGAAAGAAAAGTTTGTATACCAACCGTATGTTAGAATCTGCCCTATATGCACATTCCTCACTTAAATCTGTTTAAGTGATTAAAGATTACAATGTTCATTATCTATATACGTAATAGGAAATATCCAAAATCATATCTGTTGAAATTAAAAATATCGGCTCTGTAAAACAGTTTTAAAATATTCGAATCGTACTTGCTTGCTCAATTTAAAACTCGGACTGTAACAAGAAACCTGCAATAGGTCCTATTGGGAATTGTTAGAATAGATAGATATTTGAAAATAGAGCAAAGAGTACTTCTTAGAATTTTATTAAAACTATTTGCAATTAAACAAGTATGTTTAGTAATTTAAATCTGAGATGAATCTGAGCTCTCAGTGGAAAAAATTAACACATCCAAATGGTTCACTGAAATTTCATAACGAAGAACAAAAGACTTCGTGCAATTTTTTTTTTTATATTAAAACTATATTCGGAACTTTATGCAGTTACGAACGAATAAGCAATTTTATTCTACCTTAATTACTAGTTTATTTTAATTTAGGGGCACTGCTGTTTGGTCATGATTTTATTGTGCAAATCATATCACTGATTATTTTGGATTACTAATACGAGGGTTGCTTAAAAGTTTTCGACCTAACAAAGTTACAAGAAATTTTTTCTTCACATTTATTTTTATTTCTTTACATAGTCTCCTTGTAAGCCTCTGCACTTCTCTCCTCGATGCTCCCATCTGTTTAACCCCATCCAAATAGTACTCGGCGTCTCCTTATTCGACTAAAACCTCAGTCCGCCGATCGCAACTTTTAGATTAGGGAATAATCTTAGGCTAGATCTGGTGAGTAAGGAGGGTGGTCAAGCAGTTCAAACCGTAACTCGTGGATTTTCGCCATAGCAACCGCTAAGGTGTAAGACGGCGCATTGTTTTGGTTGAGCGACATTTTTTTCTGCAAATGTGGCCGTTTTTCCGCAATTTCAGCTTGTCAAGTAATGATGCGCAGTATGCTTCTGTAATGTTTTTCCCTTTTTGAGGATAATTGATTAAGATAACTCCATGTCTGTCACAGAAAGCAGTCACCACCACTTTCCCAGCCGAGGGAACAGCTTTTGCTTTTTTGGAGCCAAATCCCCTTGGCAGTCCACTGTTTCAACTTATGTTTGATTCTGGAGTATAATGGTGTATCCAAGTTTCATCAACAGTAATTAGCCGGCGCCAAAACTCTGAATTATTGCGCCTAAACTGCGCCCATAGAGCTTTGGAAATGTTCATTCGAACACGTTTCTAAATGTGCAGAATCCCCGTACACATCGTCCAACTCGTCTTTGATTTGCGTACACGTATTTCCTTTCAAAAACAATATTTAATGGCATCATCATCATCGGATCATTCAAACGATTATTAAACAACAACTGCGCGTCCAAACTGGCTGATATTTCGGTGAGTACCTTTCATGTCATGCGCAAACACACTCCCTCCCACTTTTGTTGACTAGTGCTTCCATCTTCATGTTGAGGTCGGAAATTTTTCAGATAAACCTCGCTTACACTAACTCAAAACGTTCTACTCTTTTCAGTCTTCTTATTATATTCGTGTTGTCGTTCAACTGAATAGTCTTCACGTTCACATGCTGCAGTAGTCGTTGTTCATGACATTTGAAATAGTTAGATTATTTCTATATTACTCTGCTTCGTACATCCCCACAACTGAATGCCATAAGTCCAAACAGGTTTCAATAATTGCTTGTAGAGCAGTAAAGAATAAATTTATATTTCTTATATTTTAATTTCAATTTCTTTCCTTTTTTGACAAGAGCTTCCGGAACTTCTGGAGCTTTCTTAGCTAGACGCTGTGCTAGATTTCATTCCAAGGTGTTTGGCAATGTTAGCATGTGGTATTTCTTGATTGTTCATTTACACTGGTTTTTATCGACGGTTCTTCGTTTCTTCTCTGTTGTTATTTGGTTGCTGCCACCTGCTTCCTAGACAGCTGTGTTATCGGCGAAGATGACTATAGTGGTGTTTTCGGGTATTGGAAGATCACGAGTTTATAATAGATAGAGAATACTTCCTTATGGAACTCGCATTGATTTCTTTAACTTCATAGTATTCGTGATTTCGCTTAACTCTGAAGTATCTTTCTTTTATGTAAGATTCCAGTATTTGGTTATATTGTTCAGGAACAATTAGGTTTAGTTTAGTGATTAGACCTTTATACCAGACTTTCGTAAAGGCTTGCGCTACATCTAAGGATACTATGGAGTAGATCTCTTTCACTTTTAATGTCTTACCATTCACATTGTTTATTCTATGTGTGATCATTCGAAATAGGTTTTTTTCTGTAGTAACTTTTCAAATAGTTTAGAGTTAGATATTATTGGCAACGAGGGAATGGATCTATATGGTGTTACTAAGTGAGGAGGTTTCCCTGGTTTCTGAATCATAATTACTTCAGCCGTTGTACATATTTTTAGTACGCATTCAATCTGAATATCGCAATTATGATATAAACTATTTTTACTACAGCCTTCCTTGGAAGTTTGTTTCTTTAGGATTTCCGTGGTTATTAAATCGAAACCTGGTACTTTATTCGATTCGTTTACTGCTTTAGTTGGAGACGTAGGTGTAACAACTTCAAGCTCCTGTATTACATTTTCATGTGGTTGAAATATTTATATTTTAAAAAGTGAATAATCAGTATTTTCTATCATCTGTCAACTTACTCTAGTAGTAGTTAATTGTCTCATTTTTTCAATTTGTCTGATCAATCTGAATTTATTGTAACAATTGTTGAAGGAGGTTGTTTATCCTTTATTTATCTTGTGGAGCTCTGCAGGTTTGAAGCTATTTTTTGTCAATTTTATTTTGTCCCTCAAAAGATCCCTTATTTCTTTTTGGACAGTTATTTCCATTCAGCCTTTTTTTATTTCCGTGACACTATTCTGGTAATTCCCCGACAATAGCGAACTGTGGAAATAATTTATATGTAATTTTAATTCTGTTCAAATATTTTTTTCCGGCCTACTGAGGAGAAAAGTTTGATGTAAATATTTATAAATTGGGAATAATTTTTCCACATCTAAATTGGCAGGAAAATTATTCCTCATTTAATTTTATTTTCAAAAAAATTAACACGTAACTTGCTACCTCAGCATGCCAGAAAAAAAAATGTTTAAATAAAAATTACATATAATATCTTTCCCCAGTTCCCTATTCCCGGGGAATTACCAGAATAGTGTCAGTGGAGTATTTTCCCAAAATTATTCTCCCTTAGGATGATACATTCACTTATTCTCTCCTCGACTTTTATAAAATTGCTAGATTACAAAGAAATCGATCAATGGGCCAGTAATACGTTTCCTTTTGTTGTGGTTAATTTTAATCACCAATGAGTATTCTTTGCATGGAAGTCGCCACCTATTATGAACCTTATGTCCAAGCGCTTGAAGAATTCAGAGTATTGGTTTTCTCTTGATAATTTTTAGTATTTATATTTACAATTGTAGCTTGAATTTCAAATTTTTTCTATTTTTTCTCTTCAAAATGTTTATTTTATTTTATGATAACTTCACTTCCTTCTCCGGCAGAGTTGCGTGTGTGGATAGTATAATACACACCATAACCAGCCACACATCTGAGAACTGCTTGTAGTTCTTCTTGGTCTCTTATCAGATCATTATCATTGCATAACAATATTTGTAGTGTACTGGACATTTCTAAGTTTGCTTAGATTTTGGTATAGCTCCCAAAGCTCTATCTTTCAATTTTTACAGTCTTTTGTCGAAAGTGTACTTAATTTCGCGAGGATCAAAAGTTTGATTGATGTCAACATCTTTCTTCTTTTCTTTTGAGATTTAATTTGTACTTGCTAATTTACAGGCATACTTCATCCCTTCAGTTTTCAATTGGAAGGATTGTTGATTATATTGTTTTATGAGTTTGCTGTTTGTCTGCTGCTGCTGCAATTGTACATATTATATAGTTATTGGGTTGCGCTTTTCCACAATGTATACACTTCAAGAATTCTGCAGTTAGGTGCTTAGCCGTATATAACACGGTTCTGTACCGCAATATCGCTGTGTGTGCCCATACACTTGGTATCTATGTTATTGCGGAATATAGTTTAAATTTTCTTAGTGATTCTATTTCCACCTTGCAGCCTAATAAATTAGTTATTCCATGAATTTTATTTATGTGTTCTTCGCAACTGAATGATAGAATGAACATGTTTAGCGGTTTCGTGTCTCCAGCCAGTTTTGTTAATTACTTGGTTTATTTTAAGGTTTTTTGATAATAACATCCTTAATTATTTCTGTATTACAAATATGGTGCAGAGTTCGTGCCATAACTCTAATAGGTCTTTCTTGTTTATTCTTCAGGCTTCTATAGGCGTCTCTGTTTTTTACGTTTATGGTAGTCGTCTTTCATTAATTTTGTAGTAAATAATTCTTCTGATATACTCCGCTTAATTATATAATAGAAAACACGATAGTTTTTGATATCGGCGATAACATTTCACTCTGTCTCTTTTGTCAAATCTTCCTCATCAGTGTGATACTCACACTGTACTTTGGCATTAGTTTCGGATTAGCCTAGGAATTTCGGGCTTTTATATATCGGGCTCGATATATAAAAATAATATGTTTGTGCTTAAAATGCCGTATATTAAGAAAAGGGAGCTGAATCAAATTTGTGCTTTGTATAACAATGGTGGGGATTGAAGAGCGCTCGTAAAACATTAGGAGTGAAAACGACAACTTGATGTAGGTGGGTTAATGGACAGAACGTGGCTGAAAAGCAACGAGGTGGGATCAGCAGAAGTAAAGTTACAAACGAATATCGTAATTTTATGGAGTATTGTGTTGAAGAAAATGCAAAAATAACTAGAATCAAATGCAAGAAAAACATGCAGACTTATCAGAATGATATGTCTGTGGAATGTGTGCGCAAGCATTTAGATGATATGCGTTTTACACTCAAGAATATTCAAAGGGAACCTGAAAATGCGAATAATGAAATCAATAAAAGATAAAGACGTCAACATGTTGAACAACTGATAGCATATTAATCTGAAAATCGACCAATCATGGATGAAACTAACTGTAACTTTTTCATTTTAAAGACAGAAGGACGATCCAAAAAAGAAATCCGTTGTAGATTATTGCAGCAGGGTGCCATAGCGCTAATGTTCCTATGATAGGTTGCATAGGTAATGTGGGGCTTATTTATCACGAAGTAAGATGAGGATCATTTAAAACGCCACTCGCGAATGAGTTGATACGCAGTTGACTACGTAATGCTCTAACCAAATATAAATCACCAGTTGTAATGGACGTATGATACTCTCCGTGTCATATCATCGGTTATTAATATTAGTCCCGTACAGTCCAATGTTAAACCCCATATAACTTGTTTTATCAGCTCTTAAGGCTTATATTAAGCCCCATAGAACTTGTTTGGTTTGATTTAGCAACTGAAATGCCACAGATTTCAGCAGGTGGAAATAGGACAGATTTGACCGAAACCGAATTTCGCCTACAATCGATTTGATTTTTTAACTTACTGTATATAATAATAAAGTTTTATTCATAAATATTGTTGAGTTGAGTTTTTTATTTTTAAATTTAAAAATGTTTTTTTCCAATTCGAAGTGAAGGTATGGTAGTGAGTGACTTCTAGCTCTTTCGGGAGACCTGTCGGTTGTCCAGTTGCGTTGGAATGGATTTTGAGTTTAATTTGTTTTTTGTTTGATGCAATGAATCCGTAGAGCCGATCTTCTAGAAGAGTGGATTATCCAGTGAGCTCATTGGAGTACCACTTGGGTTATTATTTCCTTCAATTGAGTTCATTGCATGTTGACTTGAAAGTCTACGAGAGGTACGCGCCAGATGAAGGTTACAAGTTCCCCTCACGTGTTATTGCAATTGATTAAAACCATCAATCTGTGGAAATGGTAGATATATGTTTGTCTAGTACCTTATGATATGACGGTCAAATGAGGCCGTGTGGCAGATTACACACACCGATGAAGTCCTCTTAATTTCCTAAAAGAGGAAAAATACTTATTATGCCGACACAACACATCGGTTCACTTATCAATAGTATAAACTATAGTACGAAGCCATACAAAAATTTGGATCCGGGTTTGAAAAATTTTTTTAATTTGGTATAATATACAATAACCAAATTTACGAGTACAAATCACTATCATAAAACTACTTAACACTTTTTAGTAAAAAGTTTTTACTAAACATTTTTTTACATTTTAACACTCTACTGGTGTAAACGTTATTGCGTGCATAATCATTATGTGTTGTGATAAGATTTTATTTTTAAACATAAACACATTTTCTTGATTTTATGACCTTATGTAATGGTGTTACATGAATGAATTTCGATGTCATAACATAAATGTTTTATGTAGTTGTTTTTCATTTTTCACCCACACTGAATGTTCAGATCATTAAAATTTTTGTCTACACATAATTAAAAAATTTACATAAATTTTGGTGCTTGTTGTTATTTTTCGGTCTATTCTAATTGGGTATTATAATTTTGTATCGATAAATTAAACCGGATAATTGGCATTATTGAGTTACACCATCTAATTATGAATGCTGATTTTTCACAGTAGATTAAATTTGCTAGAACTCGATTTGTAGGGTGGTTATGATTGTTCTTGTGAACTTTGTTCTTTATCTCTTAAGATTTTAAATTATGATAATATTGTTCATGTGTAAGTATATCAGTAAATACTTACAATATATGTAAATAATTCTATTCCATTTATTATTTAGGTGTGGTCATCGTCCGATTTTCTTAAAAGATTTTTCGGATATTTTTAATTTTGGAGACCGGCGCGCTTGTATGTGGGTAGGAAAAATAATTTAATTTTAATTGGAATATAAAAATAAATCTTAAGTAGAATTTACCAGTAAATCGTTCTCCTGGATTTAAAAACAATTTCTTGAAAATTTAATTTAGATTCTTCTTTTTTCAACAATTCCGACAAAATTTATAATTTCTGTTTTTAATGAATTAAAAGCTTGCCAACAATTTCTGCTGCTGGTGAAATTTGACCGCATTTACCTCAGCACTGTTTAATACATAAAGCACATAATTTGTACGACCTCGCTGTAAAAAATATAAATGAAATATGTTAGAACGATGACTAGAGGCTCTTCGATTCCATTAAGGCTGTGGAATTTAATCATAATAAAAACCCGCCTTGCGACTGAAAACCTGGAATAATTGGTTTCTGTAGAAAATAATTTAAAAAATTTATATAAAAAATAAATTATATATAATATATACATATATGTATATAAATTTGTAATTACTAAAACCATAAATGCTCGGTAGCTTCTAAAAACGGGAAGCGGCGTAGTATTTAATGTTTTTGATTGGCAAATTGACTTAGAAACTGGAAATTTTCATGGATTTTATTTTAATAAACGAAGACGGCTACCTACCAGTACTACTCACTACAATTTGATTTTACAATTCATATTTGCCTAAGTACGAGGAAAATAGTGCCAAAAGCAGTTGATTGCAATATCGCATTTTAGCTTTCATATGTCATGTCACCGGTTTTTTCGTCACGATTGTCCGCTATCTTTACTGCGATATAGATCGATTGTTGATGGAAATATTTTCTTGTTATTCGTTACTTATCTCTTTGTTTTCCTTTATTTCCAATTTTAAGAGCATACGGCTTCTACTAGGCTGGACCATCTAGTTCTGTTGGGTGCTATTTCTTTGATTTCCACCCATGACTTTACGAGTTGTTTCGCTTTTACTAGCATCCTTCTTCTCCACGTTACAGCCGGTCGCCTGATTTTCTTTTTCCCTTGTGGGTTCCACTCCAGAGATCTTTTTGTTTTGTCATTCGGTGACTTGCTCAGCTAGTGATCAATCCATCTCCACTTGTGCTTTCTGATTTCGGTACCAATGACTGCTTGGTTCGATTGTCTAAGGAGCTCAACATATTATGTTATTTTGCTGCGGCAGAAGCACCTTAGGGTTTATATTAGTCGGCCTGGGGCGAAATCATGAACCATCGTGCGGAAATTTTAGATGATATTCAAATTTTATATGGAAAAGTAGCAACAATTCTACCGGTTTTATTCTGTTGTTTCAAAAAACCTTACAAATTCGTTCGATTGCTGTAAAGCTAACGAATGATTTTTAATATGTATGGCTTACTATTTGTATATTTTTCTGAAACAGTGGAATGAAACCAGCAAAATTATTGTTGATTGCCATATAAAATTTCATTACTGTTTAAAATTTCCATGTGGCGTTCCTGATTTCACACACGGATCATGATTGAATTTAAAATTTGAATTACCCTCTTCTGTAAATTTAAATAATTTACAATTGTCAGTGGTTAAGGCCCAACTTTCGTTTTCGAAAGCTAGTACAGGTCTAGGAAGACTCAATGTCTCAGAAGTCTGGCTGCTTTACGGTAATAGGCTTGTGAAAATAGTTTGATTAACAGTGAGATTGTATAATTGTTTCACATTGATTGTATTATTTAATCTCTGCAATTTGCCAGCTAATAAGATTTTGGCCGACATTTTTCAAGTATTTGGGCCTCCTACTGTGGATTGTGATAGATAAACCCTTTTAATTAATTATCTGTTGTTGGTAGAGAACCGTCAGCAAAATATGAAATAAAAGGTTTATATTCATTATCTGATATTCTAAATTTTCTGACTTCTCTGGTGTCCCAAAATTTACGCAAGATTTGAATTACATGTGGGTGGATGTGGGCTTGTTGACATATACCATTGACTTCAAATAACCCCGTAGACAGAAATCCAAAGATGTTAAATCACGTGATCTAGGGGGCCAATTTTGATCTCCGAAACGAGAGAGTATACCACCCGAAAATATCCCATGCAGTAATTGGATTGTTTCACGGGCAGTATGGCATATCAGATCTTGTCTTATTGAAACCACATGTCGTTCACATCAATATTATCCAATTTAGGCAGAAAGAACTCGGTTATCATGTCGCGATATTGAGCACCAGTAATAGGAACTGTTTGACCAGCCTCATTTTCAAAAGAGTAGGGTACGATGTCGCCTCTAACCCAAAATCCGCACCAAACAGTGACACGTTGTCGATATATTTATTTTTCGAGAATCACTTGTGGGTTCTCTCGCGGCAAATGCGGCAATTTTGGCGATTGACGAAGTCCTCAAGGTGAAAATGAGCTCCATCGCTTAGGATGATTTTGTTCGGAAAATCAGCATTCAAACTTTTATTATTTTTGAAATATTGTTAACAATGAAAACGTGTTGTCCTTTCGTGTCGTGCGGCATGTTTACTAACCCTAAACTGTCAGCTGTCAAACTATTTTATTTTTTTGGTTTTTTCCTAAGTTTCTCTTGCAAGTGCCTTATCAGCTGTATGGAATTCAATGTTAATACAGGCAATTGTGCTGTTTTCATTATAAGTAGTAATATGAGTTTCCAAAACTTCTAACAGTTTGGTCTTCCTCCCATTGCTTTGGACTGGTTATTGAAGCAGCATAACCTTTGAAAATTGGTAGTGCGTCAGTGGAGAGAACGTCATTATATAGCTGTCACCAAGAAACAAGAACTTAGGAAACAAAAAAAAAATTCATTGTCTGGCTCACTTGATGTCAATATATTTATCTTTGGTAAACAAATGTTTACGGAATATGATTTAAAAATGGTAAGATAAGTTACTAAATAAAACTTTCATCTGTAAAATTCACTATCACAACTCCTACTAACTGGAATCTTGGTTCGATAAAAGATGCTATTTAGAATAATTTATATTCACAAAAAAATTATGTTGAATAATGAACGCGAGTTATCGGCACTCGATGTCTTAATATGAATCTACGAAAATCGGAAATATGAAAAATTTTAATACAAAAATAAATTTTGTTTATTTGAAAGGATGTCGTTGTAGCTTACTGCAAATTACACGAATCTCTGAGATTGGCTCCCATAGGTTTTTGTAAAAATTGTGAAATTAAATTCACTCATCCTTCACGCTAGTGAATGTTTAAAAATTTTACGTAACAGCCCTACGGGTAATTTCGAAATGGCATTAGATGATTTTAATTCCACAATGTATGCCTCTATGTGCAAATAACAGATTTAATTACATTACAATGTAATTAAATTATGTTTAATAATAATTTCCTATGTTGTATACGCAACAAATTCCATATTTTTTATGTCCATTGCTTGCTTTTGTGAAGTTATGCCACTGATAGTATTTGCTGGTAGTTCTTAGATTCCCCCGAAGCAGTAACCACTACTCTCCAAATGAGTAGCGACTTCCTAAGAATTTCCTAAGTGTACTCAGAGGTAGCCAAAGCCATCTAGGTATCCTAGGCTGAGGGACAGTTTTTATTTGAAACTTAAATAATTATTAGCGAATTTATTGTTCTAGCGAAGTACCTCTAAATTAGGGTTGAGCCTAGCAAGACGCTGAAATCATTTTACCTATTGTCGGTCAACTAATTATTTATGTAAAAGTCATAATATTCGATTATAAGTTATAAAATTTCACGGATTTGCATTCAAAACAATTGATATGATTCATATGCTAATCAAAACTGGTTAATTAAATATTTGCACGAAATTCAAAGTAGATTTACAATACAAATTACCCTACCTTGTAACCTTGAAACGCGAGAAAATTATTGATAATTTATTTGAGCATTTGAATGTTAGTACTTACGAACACGATGAAATTAACGGAAATAGTTTGTAGCACTGACAATTGAAATTAAAATTGTAAACAAGTAGTTTCAACTTTATTAATTAAAATTTATATTTAGCTTCATATACCGAAATCAATTATCATATACGAGTACATATGTACTGAATACTTACTGTACGGAGCTGCGTTACTTAAGTGTGTGTGTGTTACAAAAACCATAACAAATAACTTAAAATTGTTTTTGAAACATGTACATGTATCGTTTAAAGTGATAAATTACATTTTATAAAATAACTTGATTGATTTTTCAATTAATTTAAGTGATTATAGCATTTTCTATTGTCGTTTTCCCTTCTTACACCGCGTCATAATAAATTTTTCTTATATTTCGTTCTGATTTTCTTATTCGTATGGGAAGATCAAATTCTATTATTTATTATTGGGTTGTATAAATTGTAATGACGCGATATCGGAATGCAATACTTACATAATTTTTATGTTTTGTGTAATTTAAAGTCCAAAGTATCCAATCCGGCGACATAATTCAGCCGAGCACGTCTGACCCAAATTAATCAATCAACAATTGATTGCTCACAATAAACTGATATTAACCCATCAAACTCTCAATTTTCATAAAAATTTAATAACAGTATCATGTGTATACGCACATAGACCAGTATGTAACGTACGTAGAAATAATATTTACAAACAATTTCCCTATAAACATATTATCTTTTATATTAATTTAGTGCTTCTGTGCGCGCGCTATCTTCTATAAAGTTGTGTTCGGTGTTCTTAGAAATTATTTCGTTTCTTATGTATTACAAATACTTTGAGAAAATATTAAGGAACGAACGGGTGATGATAGCGTAAACCAATTTATTTATTTAAATTTTGTGTCTATAGAAAAAACATTTTTTTATGTTTAGAATAAATAATAATAAAAAAAATCTAAACAGATGTTCAATTCTTAAGAATAAGAAAAAAAAACTATGAAAACTTAATAACGAGGAGAATCTTATGCAGTTGTGCCTTGTGTAGAAGATTACATGTCGGAAAATGGCTATTAGCTAATGAAATAAATAGGTCAGTTTCATAACGATATTAAACACTTACTTATATAGATTATATAGAAGAAATATATTACTATTTCTTACTGCTAGGAACAGACAATTTGTATTTTGTCATCGAAAACGATTATTTTTTGTTGTTTATTGCGATGTAGGACATGGTATGGGCATATAATGTATAGTTTAAATTTAACATTTTATGAACGTTGTACAGTGTATTATTTACTATTTATAATCGTAGTTCTTTCTTACATTTGAATCGATGCCAATATTATAAAATACTGCTTGATCACGATAAGTTATGAAATACTATAACTGCTTCAATATATTTCGATGCAAAGTATATATCAAACATTTCCTACTTATCGGCACAATTTCCTAGTAGTCCCATCCAATGGAATTCTTTCGAATATATTTAGTTCACGGTTGTCTCGCACCCAAATTGACAAATCTGAGGAAAAATTCTCACAATCTTTTTAATGGGAAAACCATTTAGTCATAAACGTGTGTGAATCCGCATTCTCTCCAACTACTTATAAAACTCCTATTATACTGTCGCAGGGTTGCTTTGTAAAAAGTGGATTTTTATGTTGCAGAATATTTAAATAATAATACGAGTAATAATACTTCCCAACGACCAATTACCCTTCACTGACCTGTAATAAATAACTAATAGTAAAATGTAAATAAAATTTCAGATTGACCGAAAGACAAATGTGTTAAGAAAATAATGATAAAAATATTGTTGATATGGCTGATTCTATATTTGTTAAGTTTAGCAGAATGATACCTTGCCGAAAAAAGGGATAACCGACCGTTGGTCTGTTTAAATACAAACAGAAATTTGAATAAAGAAGTTACTTTAGTGTTATCTTGACAATGTTGTAATTGAAAAATTCGTAGTGCGTTTCTACTTTTACGCAGCAGTCTAGTAATGAGCTCGTCCTGGCCGTAAAGAGTGCTAAATGCAGGAACCCTTGTTAGCCATGCATGCAACCTGAATTTATCAATCCAGGGTAGTCGATGAAGAGCAAATCGTAAAAATTTAAGGTAATGTAGAGTGCCTTCGTAACAGATGGATTAAAGAATTCCGCTCCTAATATTAAAATATATTTATGGAAAAAGCCTACAACACCAAGCCGTAACTTTTTTGTCTGGTCACCACAGAGACAACTGAGTTTTTAATAAGGCGCTCAACGTCATTTATGGATGCGATAAAAGGAGCGGCTGTGGATGATCTGAATGATACTTGGTGTATTATTACAATATTTATTTAAAACTCCACCCAGAGCAGGAACTGTAATAGAAAGCCAATGGCTTTAAGTTTGAGCATAATGATCCTGTGTAAAACCGGAAGCTTTAACAAGAAGCGCCGGCAAACCGTTTGAATGGGGTCTAACTGTGTTAGAATCGAAGTCAATCGATACCAGGGATCTCTGAGTGTAACCTTTCAAATATTTACAATAGTTCACGTCAGACTCAAAATTACTGCTAGAAAAAGCAAGTTCGAGAAATTGTGCAAACATATTCTAAAGTTCACGGGTATCCATCTGATTTCTTCTTAAGATTAGCAAATAGTGAAAACCGTTTGGGATTCGCAATGAGATTGGCTTCGATCAGGTTTATATAATTATTGTAAAGACCATTCTACTGAATTCATTTTAGACTATCAAGTAATTAAAATAGTCATCTTCGGATTAAGTTTTTAAAAATTTCTGCCGGCGTTTCTTTTGGAGAGCGCGAAATTCGCTACTAAACTATGGCGGCGATTACAGACTGTTTCTGGGCAATGTAATGTACTACTTTCGCACAACACTTAAAAATTGCAATTGCTTTGTCCAGTAGATCGTTGAGTTTGGTAAAGTCAACCTTGCGACAGTTAACTCAGATCGAGTTGCCTGTTCAAGCCATTCCAAAATCAGTAACATCAAGAAGAATATTACTGATTTGGATATAGTTGAGTTAGAGGATGCGTAATGTATGCAATCCTCCGAACGTGTAGATAGCATATCAGAAAGATTGAACTCCCCTAGTACCAGAAGATCAGCTTGGATGCTCATATTATCTGACAAAAGAAACAAACAAACAACAAAAAACAAAGCGCATCAACGAGTAGCTGGTAAGTCTCAATGGGACTACACGGGCGCAGGTAGACAGATAGAATCAAAATGTCTTTTCCCGTGTATTTTTATTGTCAATTTTCACACATAGCAGCTTGATGTTGGAAGTTCTAGGAAAGAAAAATTCAGAACAATCGAACTTAGAACGAACTCCAATGAGAACTGCTTGTCTTACGCGAATAAATATGATAGAGACTCATAGTTGCAATACTGAGAACGGTTGGGGGAATCAAACTACCAATCAAACTGATTTTTCATTGATTTAAAAAAATGATTTATACTTAATAACGAAACTATTTCCCACAGTCAACGTTTCTAAAACGAGAAACAGGAAGCAAGAATCAATAAAATGACACCGTAATTTTATGAAGTTAATAAACCAGTGTTGATCAAATAACAACATTATGGCAAGGATTCACTTGTATCTTGCCTAAATGTTGATTTCTCAAAATACGTCTAGCTTTTCTTGGCGGAGCCTCTATCGAAGACCATATTATATCCTGCTCGGGCTCACTGATCAATCAAATGTTGGCTTTTTGCGGCTCACAGGGACAACCATGACATAGATAAATTGCTGCATGCGTTCCCTTTTTTAAATAGAGTTTTAAAACGTCCTTAATTCATTTCACTAATTTTATTTCGTATACATTTATTCAAAGGTGCCCAAGTTATCAATATGGATGACCCATAGACACTTTCTCCCTATATTACGTAGGGCCATCAAATACTTATTGCCTTATTTTGTGTGTAAGCTCTACAGCCAAATTCTATAATGATAAAATTACATATGTCTTAAATCACGTTCTTAACGAAACTTATTTTTCATAATCCTATATTTCAAAATTTTGGATAAAATTTGCTTTTTTTGTCAAGCTCGCAATTTGATAGAATGTGCAACTCTGGAATCACAACATATCTCCTTCTCACACAAAACATAAAGAAGAATTGGTCAGGATAATTATTATTATTATCATAGAAACTGACCCGGTTACAGGCACTACTACTGACTGATGAATTAGTTAGTAAAATTGTTAGTAGAAATATAATAAAATAGATTTCACAGGAGATCACGTTTCTTAAATCTAATATTTATAAAACAGCTTAAAACATTAAATGTCATAAAATATCTTCAAATATAATAACACTAATAATTATTTAAACACACCAAGATAAACAAAAGCGTGTCTTTTTTAACAAAGTTTAAAAATTTTATGACATAAAATGCTGCTACCTGTTCGAACTGTACTGAAAAAGCTTTAAACAACATAAAAAATTTAAAAATTATCCAAAATATTAAGATTAACAAACTTAAAATATACACCCCGTAGTTAAAACATAAAATATAAATGAAAAATAAATTTCAAAAATTATACACGCTGAAACATCAAATTCGTCGACCTTAACTCAAAATAAAACGAATAAATCCATAACGAAAACGAAACCAATTCCGAAACAAATAATTTTGTACGAAACCCACAAATCACATCCATTACCCATTAAGCCAAAAGCGTCAAATAAGTATCTGTCTAACTTTGCAAATTCCTTGCATTCATTAAATGCAACCTGTAACCAAACCCATTGTCCATTTCTTGTCGACAACCACTGTCATCACAGTGTTTTGGATTATAGGGTTATCGCTACAATAGGCAAACAAATTTTGGCTTATCGTTCGCAGATACATTGTCAAACTCGAGAGAACAAATAAAACGACTTGCATACAATATCTGATATATTTGCATCCTTGTAAATTATACATCGCCTTCACCTGGGCACTTCTCGTAAACCGCAACCACGTGAATATTTTACATAGCCAAGTTTTTACAAATTTGGATGGTAAAATTAACTGAGTAGCCAGATTTTCGAAAGCATGAACCATACATGGCTGGTTCTACTTGTGTTTTTGCAAATTGAACATTTGGCTTCATTCAGGCTTTATTCTGGCACCAAAAGTCCTTTATCTATTTAAACACTCACACTGTAATAATTTAATACACATTTTGAACAAGATAATTAAACTTAGAGTTTTAAATGTCCATTTTCAAAACCCACATAACATTGTACGCATAAGGTGTAAACTTATTTGTTACGGATAGTTAAGGACTGTCCAACTCGCGGCCCACTAAGCTACTAATTTCTTATAGGGAATGAAAGGAAGTGTTTCATACAACAAGAAGTCCAGAGTTCAAGTTCCTAAAATTCAATTTTTTTTTAATAAATCTTATTAGTTCGGTTCGCAAAAATATTGCGGCTGGAGGGAAGTGTGGATTAGTCGTTGATATCAGCGAATCATTTTAATTATTGAAATGGGTGATAGCGAAATGAAGTAGTTGTGGGCAAACGGTAAAATACTAATGATTAAATTTTCGAGTTTTCAATTCAAAACTTTTAGTTTTAACACCAGCGCATGGAATTAAAAGTTAAATTTAAATAACATAAAATGTTTGTTACCCATATTAGCTGCCTGAGTAGAGTATTTTCTCTGTTATTAATGCGTCTCGAGTTCGGTAAAATGCCTTATAAACCCTCAGGGTTGGAACTAAATAATATTTGAAACTATTTGCACACCGTGAAGTACGTTTATTTTATTTAAGCTACAGTCGTGATGGGTGCACCTACTAACTGCTTACACGTGGACTGAACTTCAGTAAAGGTTTTTTTTAAAATTAGAACGAAGGGATTTCACATCGGTTGTTTTCGATTTTTTACAATTTCTATACAAAATTTTAGATTTATTTTACCAAACAAAAGCATCCCTTAAGTATAGGTGCAACTAGTGGAGGAGGAATGTTTAGAGCGCTACCGTTTTTTAATAAGTAAGAGTTTGTTTACTTATTAAAAACGGTAGGGTTTCGGGAGGCATTAGTATCCGATTCTGTTGGAGTATGTTTGGAAATTATGAGATCAGGAAAAAATTTTCAAATCAAGAGTTAATTGTGATAATTTGCCATAAAAATGGGTCAATTTGGTGACGTGGAATTAATGAAGAGGGTAGAAACTGTACCACTTTTTTATTATGATGTGAACCGGCTTACGGACTAGATCGGTGCACATGTCACTAATTGATTGGAATACATATTCGCTCATTGCTGACGTTTCTAATACGGGCCAATTGCTTATTCTGTAGACATTTTGAATGATAACTATAGTTATTTGAAATTACGATTATTTAACGGACAGGAAATGATATCATAGCTGTGACAGGAGGCAATGTATGGCTCACTGGTCGCTTACGAGAGCAAGTCGTAAATAGTCGATGGTTTCACTGTATTTTGCATCAGGAGGTGTGTGTGATCTTTCGCTACGAGAGAGGAAGGTATAGACTTGTTAGCAGTAACAGATTTTATGTTTGGCGGAAATAATTCTCGACCTGGAGATTTTAAGTTTTTTAGGAATTACTGCAAACCTATTGCGGTGATCTAATGAATAATGGTTTAATTAGATAAATTACTTTCCTAACATACATTAAAAATTGTGTGTTTATCATTTATAAGTGTGTTACTGGATTTGGAAGAGAGTCAAAAAATATTCACCTTGTTGGGATTTCTTCATTGATGATTTTAATTAAAAAATTTCTTAATTTGATGACAGTTAGGTTGTTCAATCTTAAGCTGAGTATTCGTTTGTTCCATTCAATTTTGACGTTCTTTCCGTTGATCTTGAGTGTAAAATGAGATTGTGGAACCGTCATGCTGATCGATTAGTTACATCTGGCGGAGTAACTAGAATACAACTGTGCGGACTGTCGAATGTAGAAAAATTTTCAAAAATGAGAGTCTTTGGGTTCAAGATGGTTTTTATGTTCCGACGAACATGGTTTGAGAGCGCACATCCTCTGTCATGAAATTTGTAAAATTCTCTCTTCTAAGTTGATGTGGATTTGGACAGCAGCCACAGTGATCTCGTTTTTTATAGTTAGATTTTGTGAATAATTTTAAACTGTGTTTTTTGAAATAAAAACGCAACTTTTGAACTTACTCGAGCTGACTTTACATTTATTTGCCCCTTTTGACCTACGAAATATTTTCTAGAAAAATAATGGCCCGCGAATTTAAAGAAATTGGACAGCGCTGATTTTTTGCTGCCTTTAAAAATACAAAACAATAGAATCGCACAGTATTTTTAATGATTTTCCATCAATAAAAGGATTGGAAATTTTTATTTACCTGGAAATCGGTAAACCCGAAAGTAGCAGCTACTACATTAGTCTTTTAGTTTTTCCTTGTTTTCTGCTTATAAGTTGGAAAGTAATTATAGCATTAACAAAAGTTTTCAAAGTTAAATTAAAACCATCATCTTTCCGAAATTGAAGCGGAAATGGCGGTTATTGGGAAAATAAAACTGTTTTTAGCTAAATTCAGCTGTTTTATTGTCCATTTAGATAAATTTGTTTTTGAGACATCTTGTGGTTTCAACTTTCAGTCAATATAATTTAATATTACTCTGATAACCTTTTGTATAAGTAATAAGTATTAATTTAACTTTGCATGTTAAGCTGTGAAATTATTGTAATTTAAACAGTTCTAACTTCTGACTTCAAAACTTGCTTAGCGAGTTGCAACCAACATCCATAGATAAGATAGTTTTAATTGAATATTTAAAAATTCACATGTGAATTCTTTGTTTCTATTTTGCACCAATGACACACAATTCTTTTTTGAGGTTTTTTGATTAAATTTAAATTGTCTGCATAGTGTGAACATAAGAGTTTGGGAACCAATTTAACGCAATAATGTGTGGGCTTTTTATTAATTTATTTTGAAACTTAAATTTAAAAGCTGATTTTATAAAATTTTCGTTGAATCGCGTAGGTTTCTCAGTTGTGAATGGCTCAATATTTGTAACCACGCGGTCTGCGGATGCATGCAAACTTCTCCAAAATTCATAAATCCTATTAAAACGTAACAAGTTTTCCCTGCTTATTCTACAGACATGCGCGATTGTTTATTAATTTCCACATTACGTCCTACTCACAAATAAGCATATTCCATTTCTTAAAAGTTTAACTCGCTTTTGACTTAAGTCTTTAATAAAATAAAGTAACATGACACACACGAAACGATAAAAGATTTTAAATTGAAAAATCTTTTCTTCCACTCTACTCGCATATTTTATGGCAGTGTGTTCGTCTGTATTACTTAGATTACTGTTTGTCATCATAAATTAAGCGTGCGTATAAATTAACGTATGCATATGCAAATTAGATAAACAAAACGAGATATTCGTTGTTGTCATTCAAGAATTTTTTTAAGTTCTTTGTATTTTTTTCGCTTATTCTTAATGGTATGTATATTGGAGCGGTTTTACTATTCAATATTTTTTTCTACTTGCGATGACAAAAACTAGAATTTATGCATAAATGTTATACTGTGCCTTCAGCGTCACTATAAAAATAACTTCCGCGTACAAATTGATTTGGGTGAGAGGTTTTCCATGTTTTCATTTTAGTTTACAATATGCTTGCATAAATTATTGGGACCGGTTGGATGGTTAAAAATAATAATGATCGGCCAGTTTGAGCTCCATTTAGCCTACTCAATATTTTTTGGAGGGAAACGTGTATGATCTAATGGTATAGAATTTTTAGAAAACGTATTGGGTTGCAACATATGTTTTTGTAAAACAAAAATAATTTATAAGACAAACATAACATTCAAAATCATCATAATATAACTTTATTTCACTAAATAAACCATTTTGCTGTTGGTTTTTCTTAACATTTAAGACAAATAACATAAAAATTTGTGATTGTTACAAAATGTACACATAAACATATTTCCACAAAGTCAAGAATACAACAAAAATTGTTGGTTCATACGAGATTGGTATTTGGTACGTTACGTTTGTCTTATATCTGTGTGAATAAGAAAGATGAAGAAAATGTAAATATGTTTATTCAATTAAAATAAAATTTATCTTGATAGTCATTAATTTTGTATCCACTTAAAAGCACACTTACATTGCTATCTAAAGCTTCTAATATAGTAATGTTATGTTAATGTGGCGATATGGCCAATTAAATCGTAATTATGTATATGCATCGAAAATTACTGTGGTGGAGGTGACCGGTAGCACCTTAAGTTAAAACTGTATTGAAAATAGACTAATCCAAATTTTGAGTAGATTAGATTTTTAGTTACCAACATGTTATGTCACAAAACTAATTTGAGATTTTATTGATTTTGGCATTCCTGTTGTACTTATTAAGCAAACCGTAACTAATTGCTTGAAGAGTACTGATTGAAATATTTAGTTTATGATTTTCGGAATATTCAATGAAACGTTTTATTCTAGACTTCGAATAGTGGGCCTTGCGTGGAACATCGATTAAAGCAATTTCCAGCGTTCGTGAGCGGGTGATATATAAGTGAATGAAAGGGTACTATTGCATTTCGTCATTTCTGCTTAAAATACAAATTCGTTTGAAAATTTGATAATATATTCCTTGCTTCACCAACCGCCTCAATGATTTCAAAATTAGTTCTTTTATTATTAAAAATTTAAAATAATATTAATACATAAATTCGTATCTAAAACGAAACAAAGTTTCATTTACAAATTTCATCTATCACCAAGTTTAAAATATAACTTGCTTAATTAAATTATCAAATATTATTAGATGCTTGTCGATCATTTGTCAACAACAATTGTCACCGTGTTGCTATTCCAATTTTTGGCTTAAAGGGTAAACTTGCAAATTTGGCTTAGTGGGTACCAGTTTAATTTTAAAACTCAAATTGGGGAATAATGGTAATCATTATTATTGTCGTGTTGTACCATCGGCTTGATTGGTTGCCTCTTCCCGTCGTTTTTTTTGTGTTCCGTAAGAACGAGTTTGGTATGCTTTACATACCTTTGTTTACCTTAATTTATATGTGTGTATTCATATCTAGAAACTCAGTGTCAAGGTACAAATATTAAACAACGAACTCGTTACTTCCAGTTTCCTTTAAAATGATAAAATATTTAACGATCAGAACTGTTACTGGTTAAAGAATTTTGCGACATAACTTTCAAAGTTTTGCGAGACCTTCTGAGTTAAAAGCCTGAACTTATTTCTAGCGTTGAGGGCTAAGTCACACTAAACGAATAACACCACTAACGAATAAAATATCATATGTATTTTGAACTAAGACCAGGTTTACATTATTTGATTGCCTACTATTTGAGTAGCTTAGCTAACATCTTAAAATTTGTATTTTATAACTTGTGGTTCCCTCCCTCAGTAGTATATGAATTGGAATGGCTCTGGCCAAGACAATTCTTACCGATTGAAACTACCATTTACGCGATACTTATACCAAGAAGTATTCCGCGCTAATACGTGATCTTTGGTGAGGATAGTTATGTCAGCATATTTTATTTATTTATCTATTTCAAGCACAATAATAACACAACAATAACAATACAACAATAATAATACAACAATTGTGATTTCATCACAAGCTGCATCAACTCGATGTCATAAAGATTACTAGTCAGTGTTAATCAACAACTTCGACACTGAATAAACCAAAATCAAGAAATTCAGAAAACAGATCCGATGTGAAACTAACATGGCTTGAAATTCCGTGTTTCTACAGTATGGGCAGACTCATAGTCACCTTGCGATCACTTGGGATTGACTCATGAAAACCATTGGTAAATTGATACTAAAATAAAAGCCAGCTGGCATCCAATCAGGTTAACACGATTCTGGAACTTCAAGCTATGAGCTTAAAATCAGCGAAGCAATAAGCATGACTTACACGCCATATTCACCGCGGAATCTGACGTGGTATTACAAATTTAGGCATATTAATGTTATTGCACAAAAAATAATTCCAATTAATATGACAAATCTGTTTGAGGTGTCAGTTGTTGGCCCTGTTGAATTGGCAACATTACAAGAATTCTGCAGTTCGTGCGGCATAACTCGGTCACTACCTGTACAATATTTCGACTCAAAGGTGGGGCCAACAATATTGTCAAAGGAAATTAAGGGGAACCGATCGCCCGATAAGTCGAGCTAGGATAGATAATATTTGGAAATTTTCAATGATAAAAAACCTAAAATTACCGTCAGCACTGGACGGCCATTATTTGATATGAGTTCTTTTCAACACCACACCACCACCACCATCAAATGGGTATCGAAGCAGTGAGTCTCAATTAGGTTTATTTACCTACAACGACGAATTTCAAAGGATATCGGTAATATACGGAAGGCTACTTCAATCAGAGGCATCTAATTGAAAGCAGTGAACAGCACAAGTGGGGAACCTTGGCCGTGAAATTACTTGTTTTGAATTATTCACGATAATTATCTTTCGCAGTCTTTGTTAATTAATAATTTTGCCTCATAACGACATCGTTCGTTATATAAGTAATCCTAAACTTTTGATCATTATTGATCAAAGATGCACTTAAACCAATAATGTACGGTGGAAAACTATTAACGTTGGCTCTCGTCAGCGCCAGCTACTGGAACATATGCAGTCGAAATCTAGCACGATTTTTCATATTGATAAGTTTTCAGCGTACTTAATACTAAATCTACGTCACAGCTAAAGGAACCACCAAATCTGATTCGTAAATCAAATAAGTAACAACAATATGGCAAATGAAGGAACAACCTGGTATTTTATACCAACTTGGTATTATATACCAGGTTTTCTCCATTTTGGAGGATTTCGAAAGACTGCAGTTAAGTCAACTGCAAAACTACTCTGACTTTTGAAGAACTATCAACGGTCCTTTAGTGGAGGTTTAGACATGTCACCTTTTTAACTGCTGTACACTTACGATTATTTAATGATTTAATTTTTGCAATCTGTTTTGGGGCCGAAACTCTCCTCAACTCTTTCAAGGTTCACTTTTCACGTCCTTCCTTTCATGTGTTTTAGTGTTAGAACTTCTGATAATTATTAAGTTAATGTATAAAACACCGAATTTAATTTGATTTTGAGATAAAAAAACCTTTTTCTGGTTGAACTGATATGTATTCGTGACTTCTAATAGTTCTATAAAAGAAAATCGGATGATCGGGGATGAAAATGAAAATTAGATTGCATTTTAAGTAGTTTTATGACAGTTTAGTTGTATTGCAGATTATGGCAGGTAGTCTAGAACAGAACCGTTGCGATTGTTCGCGGACAATTTGGAATATTCAGTGCGGTATATAATAACGAGGGCGATGAACACAGTGAGTGAGTCTTCAATTAGTTTTTGGGAATATTTCTGGTATTTTCGGGAATATTCAAGTAGTGGTAAGTGCTCCGGAATATTCCGGAAGCGGTGTAAATTTGGTGTTGTAAATGTCAAATTCTATAACGATATCCACAATCGAACCGATGAGAACCGGGTTTGACAGGGCAAATTCGTAACAATTGGTGACAACGATGAAATTGTGACTATCAGAAGATTTGAGTCTCGAAAATTTGACGAATAGGCGTCAAGTTATTGAAATAATACTTGAACCATCTGAAAAAATGAAATTATTGGCTGTTCTAAATCAAAAATTTGATCAACAAAGTAAAAAGATACAATAAATGAAACAGGAAATTTAAAGCAAAGTTAAAATAAATGAAACAGGAAATTTAAAGCAAAGTGTGGAGAAATTCAAGCAGACTATTTAGCACAACCTGTTGAAACAGAACCTATCGAGAGGCACAATATTTGGCAAAATAAATGATGATGTAGATGATACGGTGCGGAAGGTCTGGCATTCAGATAACGGTGGAGAGTAGATGTTAGAGATGACTGTCAGTAATAAGGTAGAACAAAGTGATGAATCAGCTGAGGCAGCCCGAAGATGATAAACAATACAACCGGGATATTGCCACAGTTCAAGAAGAGGGAGTCAAACTCGTCGGTATTTTGGATGCTCAGCCATACGCATTTCTCATAGTGAGCAATTTGTTGGTCAGGGGGAGCTAGGAGGGGCGGTGAGAATGGAGGCGGATCGCCTGACAAAGACAGTTTCGATAATTTTGGTGCAGGGATTGCTTATGATATAACGAAGATGACAGTAAACCAGTGTTATTGCAAAATATGGATAACGTCTGTCGGTAACTATGATTTGAGAGAAAATAAATTCGTTGTAGGTGCGACGATGCACTCGCATGATGTCAGAGAACAACTAGGAGTGTTCAACTTAGGATCTGATGGGAGTCCTTTGGCTAGGACATTGGAAAGTATCTTGTGAAGATACTGGCCTAGAGCGTGGCGACTGCGGATGGTATACCAGTTATGATTGCTAGGGCAGCAAGGGTAATCGGTAGCGGTTATTGGCGACTAGCAATTCACAGGAAGGCTGTCTACCATGTGTATTGCAACGGCCCGTGGGTGGAACAAAGATTTATGCAAAAGTTACAAAAATCAGAATGGGATCCTACACATTCTTGGCGGAGGTTGTCGGAGGAACTGGTGGAGAGTAGTGGCATGCAACAGCTGCGTGATGGGCGATCGGCATGAAGAACGTCTATGGGAAGGGCGCACAGACTGCGGGGAAGTAGGACGAGCATCAGTGATATGCAATGGAACGGGCTAGACCCCATATTGCCAAAATTCGAGAGGGCGGAAAAAATCACAAATGAAATGCTGTTCAGAGAGAGAAAGCTACCCCATTGGAAATGAAGGCGTTTGCTGTTTTCGAGGATGGCAGTATGGATGAAAAGATGTGGGAACAAGTGGTGCCGAGTGTGGAGGAGATGCGAGTCGTGGCTGGTTTTATTCAAGGATGAAACTGAAATAGAATGGGAAAGTGTGGACAGAAAGAGCTTCTAAAGCTGACGACCGGACATAATCCTACCGCTAAAACCAGGCTGGATAAGTATCATATTAAGAAATATTTTGGTTGGAAGAACTTTATTTTACAAATATTTGACATTAAATAGAGATCTCTCAGGGACGTGTTATTTTAAAAAGTGTGTAGGAGTTAACAAAGAAGTAGTTAATGTAGAAAAACGACCACAATTTGGTAACATCTTTAGGCAAATCACAATAACACTTTCTAAGTCTGTTGTACCCCTTTCTAAAAAGTAAACACCACTGCCTTGCCGCCATACAACCATGAATCAAACGTCGAAAGGTAAACCGGCTTGCAACAGACCTTACATATTATCGGTCGATAAGCTCGAATGCAAAATAAAGTGACAACAATTTCAACCCTTTTTCCTTTCGAACCCTGCTATACCTAAACAAACAGAATGAAACAAATATAGTGTACGGTACAAAACAAAATATTTTATATTTGGCACCTCATATGTGCTTCCTCTCTTCATGAAAGGCTCAGGTTAACGTGAAATCCTATTTATAGAAAATCAATCATTCGAAATGATTAACATCATGCATACCATACAGTAAATATAATCAGTTGGCAATATGTATCAGGTTTAACAAAATATCATGTTACCGACTGCCATGTTATACCATTTACATGTTATACATAAATATGTAACACATAAGCAGCATGCGAGATGAAATACATAGACCCACAAAGTGTGAGCAGTAGCACAGTAGAAAGAATTTATAAAATGTAAAATATTTGCCTTCTGTGGTTTAAAATGTGATGCAAGTACATACATAATATTCTCGTAGTTATGTACCAGTTTGCTTATTCTTATGAAATAATTATAAATTTAAATAGACACTTAAGATTAGAAACGTGATCGTGGTGCGCGAAAACGAACGGCACGAAGTTCATGATATATAAATAAAATTAAGATTTCGATGATCTATCGTGTTTATAGTTATCACGTTTTGTTTTTATTTATATGAAATTAGCATATCTTAATCGGTCTTTTATACTTATTTTCACATATAATATGTACTACTTATCGCCCTCTCTTAAATTTTATTCTTAAATAATTTTGTTTATATTACAGCAATTGAGATTAATTTTATGACATGTCAACGCATTAAGATTAATAAATATGGTAATTTAATTACTTATCGTACTGTTATTCTAACTATAGTATTTGGTATAGTTTTCGTATATGAGACGTATTATCATCTCACACTGCCTTGCTGCGAGGTGCATGTCAAATGTGATTAATGTTAAAATTGTTGCTTCGAAATGTCTAAATATAAAATGATGCTGTATACTGTTCTCATTAAACCGAAAATTCAATTATCCTCGTCGTACTTGAAATCTATATTTAATTAGGTACTTAAATATAGGATAATTCTATTATTAGCTTAGAACTGAAATTGTTCATGCTTATTTTCCATTAATTTTCATTAATTAGCCAACAATAAAGAATGTAATTATACGATCATCATTTAAACATATCCAATTATCGTGTTCTTTTACATATTACATATTAGTATATAAGTGACTTTTAAAGTAAGATTTCTTACAAAAAAAATCTTAAATGTTTCTTTACTTTGGTCGCTTTTCTTAAATCTTGTCGAGTACAAAAAATATATTTCCTTCTTACATGTTGGGCTAAGCGAAAATAAATAATCGTTAAAAACTACTTATGTT
Source organism: Nephrotoma guestfalica (assembly GCA_963691935.1). NCBI lineage: Eukaryota > Metazoa > Arthropoda > Insecta > Diptera > Tipulidae > Nephrotoma > Nephrotoma guestfalica. Next base: position 291,472,873 of record OY829914.1, on the reverse strand, counting down.
AAACCCTTTGATTCCCATGGTGAAAGAAACGTAACTGTAACACATACCATAATTATAGAAAGTCGACATGCCATTTATTTTAGTTTGTTTTTCAGTATGATTTATAGGTATTTACATAAAAGCACGTGTCTTTATGTTCCATTGGTTTACAAACTGAGAGCTTTTATATCAAAATCGAATTCAATTTTATTTTGTCTCGAGTTAGTATACCCACTTAACGACAGTTGATTGATTTGTAGTTTCAAGTATTTTTACTGTAGTATAGAACTAATGTGAACATAACGAGCAAATTGATTTGATTGAACTCTAAGTGTATTTCGAGTTTTAACGATAGATACTTAGTAATAACTCTTGGAGAAATTATGGGAAATACAAGGGTGGTGGGAAGCAGGCTGGGTCGATTATTCTTTCAAGTTACTTGACTAGTGTACAACATTTTTAGGCGAACATAACGTATAGTGGAAAATGAAATATAACCGTTTTCTTCAAGATTGACAATAACTTGTTTCTCATCTCATATGGCTTCGTTTGCTAATTCCAATTTTCGCTTTCCCAAAGATCGACATATTATATTATCTTGTGGTGACCGACTATGGAAATTTACCTTTAAATAAAATGAATCTAAACATTGTATTTCTAATTTCGTTGATGGAATTGAGATTCTAATGTTTGGTTAAAGTTTTAGAACTTTATGTATTTCGCCGTGAGGAATTCAGCCTTAACTAATCAATTATTGATTGTAGACAAATTATGACTCTGAAATATCAGTTAAAAACGTTTCGATTAAAAATTGGAAAAAATTTCCATTACAAATCTGAAGAAAAACCGGTTAGACTGAAGTGCGTTTTTAAAAAGTCCTTTAATCAAAAAAACCGAAAATACAACTAAATCAGAACAATTTGTCTAGTGTTCATTTTGGTCTTTTAACTAAAATACCTTTGGAAATGGAGTTCACCGCATTCACTTGTGATGATTATTACTCTAGTACACACAAAAGTGGTTTACAATTAGAACAGCCATACAACGATAGATAAATTCTAACAGCCCAAATTGTTGAGCAAGCCTGCAGTCACAATTAAATTGTCAAACAGTTTAAATTCATATTTACATACATGGATTCAGTAGTAGAAACGAGCCCGTACAAGACATACAGAAGAGTTGCGAGTTTTCAAACAAACGAAATTTCAATCAGCTGCATGAGCGACTATTAAACATTATGGAGTAGAAGGAACAAACTCGAAAGACCGTTTCAGCGAGATGGCGATCATAACGAGAAAATGATCGATTAAGAAAAGACCGAACCATAAACCTTATTAGCAAAATTGCTATCCTCTGAATAACAGAAAATAATTTGGGATACTCAGCAAGTCGAATAATTGGCAGAAATACGAGCTGAACAGGAAGCCAAATCAGAGGGGTAGGTATTCAGTCAGCCGAGCTGCGTAAACAGCAAAACTCGTATAATAAAAAATTGGACAACTTTGTTCTCAGCAAAACGAGAAACGTTCAAATCCAATATACCCAAGAGCATTCGATGGTAAAACTCGATTCGACGACTGCAGAGTGAAGCTTCAAAAGGCTGTACAGCACATTGGTTCGTACTGAGTTATGACAAACATTTGAATTGGAATACAGCCCTGCTAAGGGATTTGGTGAAGCAAAAGTTGGAAAGGATTTTGGATTCAAATTTTGGAAGTTAGGTCATTGGATTCGAAATTATAGGAAACGATGGAATGATCGGATTCCTGATGAGGGCAGCCTAATAACTAGCATGTACCTCTCGCATAAACCGGGAATACTAAAAATCACAAGAAGCTTGAGAATCTAACAAGACCGGAGGCGAATCTCAGTTGAATGTCGAAAACGAAGATACGAGGACGGGATGCTCGATTGGCTTACCGAAAATTCCTTGGAGGACGCCCAGTCATCTAAGATAGTTCAGAGTGAATAACCCGAAAGCTGCTGCGGAGAGATTTTCTTAGTTAGCTCGCATTTGATTAAAGTAGACTAGTGGAGGTGGCAAAGTAAGGGTGAAAAGAAAATTTACGATTCATTGAAAATGTCTGTCCTCTTATTACCAACCAAAATATCCGAAATAAACCTTTCTCGTACTCTGCTCTGAAAAATTTAAGCAAAACTGCTAGGAAATTAAAAAAACGTAGCATGGAGAACGAACCTTCAAACTAGGACAACTTCCTAACGGCGATAAAGGCTTATTAGAAAAGCTTAAATCTACGCTTCTTGGAATAAATTGTATGAGGAAATCAACAATCTGTCAGCTGTCACTAGGCTCAATAACATTTTGGCTCTGAATGGTAGGTTTACTTCGTCATTAAAGCATTGGCGGTCCTGATCGAATTTTTCCTGCTTTGTGACAGCATGGTTATCTCACAAAAGGTCAGAAATATCGGATTGGTAATTCTCTTGTGAACTGGATTGTACCCATGCTTAAGTCTCGCATTATTGAGTTTGAGTTGGATAGTTTTTTCGATTCTGTTGAAGTTGCCAAGAGCTGTCCACAAGGGGTATATTCACACCTTTGTTGTGGCTTTTGTTTATTCACAATTTTCTGGTTAAACCAGCTAGCTATCCGTGTTTATCGCCCAGGATTATGGAAAACACAAAACCATATTATCTGAATTGATGCAGCTCTACACATTGTGGAGGATTGATGTGTCGAAAAAGACTCCCTAAAGAGAGGGCCCATAGATGGCCTTATCTTTCCCACTCTCTTTGATAGCACAAGCTAAATCGGACTATGTTAGGCATCTGGGAGTTATTTTGGATGCGGATGATGAAACAGAATCATTTTCTGGCGGTGTCACAAAGCCCCTGGAAAATCATGGGGATTATCCCCAAAACATTATATTTTATATACAAATTGCTTGTTCTGCCGTTGCTAACCTACGCGTCTCTCACCTGGTGGCCGATGTTTATCCTTAAAGGTACAATTACTTTTTCCTCGACTCCACTTATTGCTATGGGGTTCATTCTACAAGTTCAATCGTTCGACATCTACAAATTATTTACAAGGATGATTAATGATAATCTTATCCCATAATTTAATTTCTCTCATTCATTTTCCATAGTTTTCTGTCTAGAGATTTGTAGATATCTCAGGACTTCTGGAATGAGCTTTCCAAATCGCTAGTTATCTATTCTAATGACCCGCGCTCGGTCCATGGCGCAGGTTTTGGAATCAATTGTGCCACACTTGACCTCACATCATCAGGGAAATTACATCTGTTTTGTGCGGTGTTCCAAGTTGGGATCACGGCTTTAACTCTTGGTGTACTTGAGTCTTTGAATCGTGACGTCACAGAGTCTTACATCACTTTATGCACTTACGTCGCACTCATTTCGTTGATTAATCTATGGGCTGATCTAGCCAAAGCTCGTTGCCAGTTAAAAACTAATCGGTATCGAACCTGCAGAACGGAAACTTATACAGAAAATAATAATAATTAAAAAGAAGGGAATAGTTTTAATGAAAAAAAATTATTCTTGGAACATCTTTCATTTTTTGACTTGAATGTTTTCCCTGGTTTTCCTGGAGCTTCAGATTATGTTTATAGGGTAAAAAGAACGTGAAGAGAAGCTATTTTGAAATAAATAAAATAATCTTGAAATAATCCTGTAGCTCGATTTTATCCTGGCCGATTCGGTTTATGTATTATAATTATGGTTACCTAATATTATTTTAAATAAAATAAGTAATAATTAGTCGAATTGCAAAATTATAGGTTATTTATTTTAATTAGTAGTATTGCAATCCGACGAACCTTTTTAATTTTTTGTAAATTTAACAATAAAATAATTTCCTAACATGTTTTTATTTTCTCTTTTCAGGTAAGCATTTTCTATTTAATTTGGATTTGATTTAAGCAGTGTGCATCTACATGCTAAATTGTTTTGAATCACCAGACCTTTATGGTAAGAACTATGTTGCAAGTAAATTCGATTGTCTGTCTTTAAATTAGTAAAAAACAGTTATGGAATGATTTTATTAGCGAAATCGGATTTAAAGAAACTGGATTCCTCACTCAAAAAAGATGTGAACTTAACCACGAAATAGTATGATTTTTAATTGTGGGTTTGGTAACATACTTTGATTATTGGACGTGTTTTGATATCTGGTCAGCCTTCTATGATATCGGTAAGAATAACGCGAGAAGCATAAATCTCCTAAACTTCCAACGGAGTTGCTGAAATACAGAAGTAAGAGCTTCACGCATAGATTTGTGTAAAGAGTGCTAACTAGTCTTGCATTTATTTTGTCCATGGACTAGCTATAGCCAATTTTTATTCATAAAACAAGGGAAAATAGATTTAATATCGAAATTATAATAGATATTCTGTTTCATAATATACGAATTGGATAACAAAGGTGATAGTTGGCTAAATTTGCCGTATACGAAAAAGCACGAGGAGTCACGACATTCGTAGTGACATTCGTAGTGGGGAATTTTTTTTCTAAAATTGAGGCCCCTAATGTTCCAAATTGTGTTGAATAGTCCTTATGAGGAAAAATTAAATCTAACCTAGAAGTCAAGAAAAAGGGCAATTAAAATTTAAAATTTCTCCTTAAAGGAGATTAAAATTAAACCCGATTTATAACGAAAACTAGAATTTATTGAACTTTAGTATTTTTAAAGGAATGTCAGCTTAACCGAAGAAATGGGTCTTTGCATATCCTAGAAATGTTACATACATTTCTATTTTTTGTTTTTGCGCTTGTTGCGTGAGTGAGAACTGAGAATAGATTATTATGATCATGCTTAGTGTTTTATAATTTATCCCTTCCAAGTTTCAACTAAAAAAGAATAAACAGGAAATAGACAAATAAAATACATCAAACAAAACTTTGAGGGGATAAATATATGACGAAATTGGATAGAAACTAAACAAGCATGATCGTGGTTATTCTGTATTTTTCGTTTTCTCCTTGACAGATGAATTCATTCATTCATATACACCCATCCTCCGATTTACACGGTAGATTGGTTCCGTGGAAAACGTATTATCGCATTCATATATACAGATCCTTGTAGAAGTATAAATTAATAATTTATTAATTTGAATTTTAGGTTTTAGTGTAAAATTAAATTAAATTTCTTAAATTTCTTATTATTCTTGTTTTGAACGTGAAAATAATAATTTAACGAATTTTGGAACTCTAGTTTAGGACATGTAGAGGTAGGCGGCTGTGATCGAATTGGAATTGTTGGCTTAACTTTATAACTTTGCTATTTCTGCGAATATTTGAATATTTGGAATTACATGGAAGCTACGGAGTACATTTGAAATGCAGTCAAATTTGCTATATGTAGATAGTTTTTCGGGATCATGCACTTTTTAATTAAATTTTTTCTAGATTATTTGGAAGACTGTAAATTGGTAGAGGTTTTGGTTAACTTGTTCTAGGTTGGACAAATAATTATCGACGTATGTCGATTATATAATTTATAATTTATTTAATGCTGTTGTAGATATATATATGTGTGTGTGTATGTATATGTGTGTGTGTATGTGTGTGTGTATGTATATATATATGTATGTATGTAATTTTTTTCTGATTTATTTATTTTATAATTAAAGCATTGAACCATATACATAATTGGGTTATTTGATTATCATGGATCCTACAGATGTCCTAGCTACTTATTATTAATTCTGTTATCTTACAGATTCCTGATTACTTTAATAGTTTTATTTAATTTTGGTTGAATTTGTTTAGGTATTGGGGATTCTAAAGCTGTGAAAAACATTCATTATTAATACATTACCTTACAGATTCCAGATTAGCTGTTTTTGGAACCAGTTTTCGTTTGGTCATTTTCTATTTTTATAAATAAACATATTTGTATTAGATTAGGGATGACAAGGACAAGTGACTTTCATAAATATTTTTTTATAAATAAATCCATCAAATCAACAGACTTAGAAGTTAGGAAGGTCGTGCGTGCCTTTCCTGGATTCGATTTATTTTATTTGTTTTATGAGAACCAAATTAATTTAGTTAATACTAATCGTTACTTTACATTTATTTTATTCAAGTATAATTTTATTATATTGTATATATATTGTCCTAAATATACTAATGAATTTTAGAATTATTTTGAATATAGTTCAAATAACTTTGGTTTCAGGAAATTCGACTGTAAGTTGCGGAGTTGCAGAATGATTAAATTAATAAATGTTTCAATTATTTAGGAAGCCGGAAAATATGAATTTAGAATTAAATTTCAGGAAATTTACAGATGCTTGTGAATTAATGCTTCATTGTAATTGCTGATTGTGTAGTTTAGAATTGTGTTGTCATTTTATTACTAACGACTTTACATAGGTGTCTGTAACGGGTCGAGTCAACCAATTTTGGTTAGGAAGCCGAAAAGTATTGATAGAATTAAATTTCAGGAAAATTCCAGATGCATGTGAAATAATAATATTTTTTTCTTAGGTTGCCGTTTTAAAGAAGCAATTGTTGAAGACCAATACCATCGTTATCCATTAACCTATTAAGCCTTTATCCTTCATCTAGTAGATTAGAATTGTGTTGTCTTTGTGTTACTAACTATCGGCTATACCTAGGTGTCTGTAACCGGGCCGATTCTGTCCCACTTAACTAACCTATCCAATCCTTCGGTTTTGTTATGTGTAAAAAAGGGTGTACGGTGGACCCGGCGTCATCCGGGAACTCAAGCCTAAGAACTTGGTCGTACATTCAAAATCAATCAATCAATCAATCAATCACATATCCAACTACAATAACTATGAAGGGAATTGCTCATATTTTCCATAGTAACATGGCGTAGTAGCAACTCGTAACTTGTTGTTTCTGTTCCTTTTGTGAAACAATTTCAATTGTAAATCTGACCATGTCGCTCCAATCGCGTATATTGTTTAAACTAAAAATGTTAGGCGTGTAACGTTTTGTAGGCTTTAGTCTACAAAATTACGATATTCATGTAAAAAATAAAGCTTTTATTAATTATACGCGTCGATTAAACTAAAACCGACTAAACTAATGTTGGTGTTTTTTTTACCTCGATTTGCTTTTTAGTTATGTAGTTATATGACATCACGTCAGTTTATGTGGACGATTCCGATCTTTGAGTTAAGATGGCAGTATAGTCATATAATGGAAATGTTTTTGTTTGTATTTTTATTTTATTTTTTGTCGTGAAACGCCATTAGTGGTGAATAAAGCAGTAAATTCTAAAAAATCATAAGAATTATAAATTATAATACGGGCCATTGGTAAGAACTAATTACGTATTAAATTATGCATTCAGCCTTTCACTAATCATTTATGTAAGTGGTTTTAATTTTTTCCCATTATTATGTTTTGTTCATCACTTTTCACAAACATATCCGCTATCTACTGTGCAGAAAACAAACTTTCGGCATAAACTTGATGACATATCAAGTAGTATTTGATTGCCTGATTGTGCTCCAGGTGGATTGATAAGACGTAAACACTAAAAAAGTTCCATACAAATGCATATAAATATTTTTTGTTAAGTTTTTTTTTTATTTTATTTAATTATATCTCGTAAATCTGGTTGAACGTGTATTTTGAATATTGATCTTTAATTTTGATGAATTGTTTTGCATTTTTAAGGTAGTGTTCGTTCCGATTTCCCGCTATGATATCGATAATTTATTGATCGAGGTTTAATAATTACCTAGAGCAAAATTTATGTGTATGCATTCCTCCATGCAATATAAAGTCTAGGTTCAACAACAAATTTAAGTTAGTAAAGAATATGCGTAAGACGAACTACACTGATATCCAATGTTGAATTGATGAATTGGGATGAAGGTCTAAATGCTACGGAAGTGAATGTAAATATTGAGATATTTTATAAAATCTATATCAAATTTCTACTCCATATGCCTATTTTCACCAAAACATCAAATACCATTCGGATTACCATCTAAACATAATTAAATTATCTTCAAAATTACCGTGTTTATTACGAGTAAATACGGTGAACAGTTAAAAAACGCAACAAGGGTAAGCCAACTTTGCCTAAGATAACAGCTGACAGAATGCTTGGAAGGTAGCATCAGCAAGTTGAACAGCAGTCGTAACTTGAGAAGGCAAGGATAATAGATTTCGACGATAGTATGTGCCGGAATGTGTTATGTTTGTGGGCTTAACATTAATGAATATCTTTGCACTCACAGGGTAAATAAAGGTATCAATGTTGAACAGGAGTAACAGTTTTACAAATCTAGCGAAGCTAACACACTTGTCATAGTGCGGGACTGTTGGTTAAAATCATATTTGAGGAAAATTTTGTGATTCGCCATAAAAATATTGGCACTAATACAAATACTCATTGGAGTAATGCCAATTATATTAGAAAATGCCCTATCGAATGACATTATCGATACGCATACGCGATGAGACAATTTGTGATTCGCTGTAATAAATACTCCCAGCAATTTTTTTTAGAAATTTTGTATTCAGTATTGGTTATTTTTTGTAGATTCTCTAATAATTTTTTAATTGTAACTGATTCCAGCGAAAACATTTACTACAAATTATTTAAGTTCACCGCATCCCGAAACATTTCTGCGAGTTTTCAAAAAAATCAAAAGTCACATTTGGAACCGGCGATGTTCTTCTCTAATAATCTGTTGGTATACAGAACTCAATACTTATTTTTCTTGACATGTGTTGTACCGAGGTACACAACACGAAGATGGTGTGTCAATGAACGCCAAAGAAGTTTTAGAACAATCGCGTATCTAATTTGACCTGAGGGCCATATTGTTGGCGCCGCTTTTTTAAAATTATTAATCGCCCATCATGTATAATGCCAATGCATTTAAATTTTTTCTCAATAAATCTTAGACGTGGTTTCATTTTAGTAAAATAAGATATCACGATGCTATTATCTATTGTTACACCAACCTTTAATTTTAATTTACTAACGAATTTCATTTCACGTTTCGTAATACATTATTATACAATTTAAATTACCATATTGAACTTTGTAAACTTTCTAAAGTGATAGAAATGCATTGAATTTTAATCACTTTTGTGTAGAGCTCTACCGTTATCCCCCAAATTACTCTTAAAAATAATAAAAATTGTTTAGTGGTTTTAGTACCATAAGAAGATTTTTGTGAATATGTAGGGTGAAATTAAAAATTCAGTTCATATCATTTCGATAACTAATCTAGTTCACCCGGGAGATATATGTGAAACTAATTCAAATGTGGAAAATATTCAAAATTTTCATTTCGTTGTGAATAAATTAATATGTAAATATTTTAAATTTAATAGAAATATAAAATTTGTTAGTCTCGTCTGCATTTTCTATAGTATTTGGGTATAACAAATTATTTAATAGAAAAGTAGTTTAATTGGTTGGCAAAAATTCCCTTCCCGAAACCTTTTAGCAACAAATTGATGAACTCTGCATAAACAGAAGTGCAATTAATCTAGAAGCAGAAACATAATATTAAAATTATCAATTGGAATTAAGATAATAACAATAATTTTAATATAAATTTAAATTTATTATAATTATCGCTTTCCATTTCAAAGGCAATAACACATTTTGAATAAAAACAGATTCAGTATGTAAATTAGATGTATAATAGGAAAGCCCATAAAATATTGAGAGCAACCAGACTAAAAGCAACTAGTTTTTATAATGTGTAGTATAACATTTTGAATAAATTAACCCTTTGAGACTTTTACTGGTTTCGACTCGTTTTTGGACGTTGTTGGTGTTTTATAAAATATGAAAATCATGTAACACATATATCATTGTTCACAATTCAATATATGATCATAAAAAAATATTTTAATCAGTCACATATAATATGTTAACTAACCATAAACTATTTTAAGTAGCACTCAGTAATGTTCCCATGGTAAATAAATAAATTTTGAGAAAACCGTGACTATGATGTATTGAAAGGAGATAACATGGTTTAAATACAGGGAATATCAAATCAATATTATTATTTGAACGCCTCAAGTAAATTAATTGAATTCTTTTTTGTTCATATGGCAAACAGAATTTCAAATTTTATGGTTTTTTGTCTAGTTGTTAAAAGCATCAATCATAGACCAGTTTAAAATGTTTGAACATTAATTGTTAACACGTTCATATGGATACTCTGGATACACGTATTAGTTGTGATTTACTTTAGCACAGCAAACAAAAAAAAATTGCAAATCACCAAATTAATCTTGTCTAAATATATAAGGAATGTATGTAATGAAAATCTGGCTTGTATTTTGGTAGTTAAACATTGGGTATTTAAGTTCAAGGTTGTTAGTTGAAAGGTGGTTATTAAAATCTACTTGGCATTTTTATACTCGAGAAGAAATTTTACACCTATGCATGTATATTTTCCGATGCGAAACATAACGCATATACGTTTTGAAAAATTTGCCGCGAAATACTAAATTAATTATGATAAAAACAATTTTGATTATCATTCATGCACTACTATCCAGTTAAGATACGAGTACACAATAGCAACCATAGTCTCAATATTATTTTATTATCTTTTAAGAGCGCGAAGTACAAAAACAAAATCAAATTCCAGAAAGAAGCAAGCAAAAATAAAAAATCGTTGAAATTAAGATTGAATGGAGTCGTTTCTTTTCATAACGAAAAAAAAATATATTTAAATTAATTTAATAAAGTAATTCTCGTAATAAAATTAAATTAATTAAACTTTAATACAGCACATCCTGTTTTTATTATAATGGAAAATATTATGCCAGCGTTGACTGCTGTACTGTTGTGTCTTCTTAATGAAAACTACTTGAAAATAAAGTACACTATTTAAAACGTAATAAAATTTAACTACTTATTATGCTGTTACTTAACCCTATGCTCAGCGACGGTGTTTAGAGCTTGCGTAATAATTGAAGAATTGTGCTTCTCTCGTAAGATAATGAATCTAAAATTTATTAAGATATAAAATCACAAAGTCACCTTGAGCACTGTTCGCAGTGCTTGATAATGAGTTTTCTAAAATTGGAACAGTTAACTTGAAATCATGCAAAGTCCGGCCGCCAATCAAAAGAGTAGAAGCTATTATTTCTAGAGTTATGCAGGTATTTCTAATTTATGAATGGTTTCTTCTAGGACATACGTTTTTCCACAATCTGCATGAACTGTCAAACAAAATACATTGCTACCAATATTATGTTCTAATAATTTCACGCAAAGCCAAGTTTATAACATTGGGTTGTTCGCCAGCAGTGCTTCTATATACATCTCATCAAAAATGGTTTCTTCTTCAATAGGATCAATAAAATCGAAATCAATATTTTCATTAAGATACTCTGAGTTTGGAAGACCAAGTTGTTGACAGGAAAGATTGAGTATTTGAAGAATATCATCAATAGGCAAAAGAGAGTCACTCATGAATATTTTAAACTTTTCCCATAGAAAAAAGGCATTCGCTGGAACGTTCAAACCAGAAATAAATCCAAATAATTTTGGGAACAATAACGGGTAAGCTAAAGGATCTGACGTCGAATCTAAAACAGAAATTCTACGAACTGCGTTTGAAAATTATGAAAAAACAACCATATTTCTCTCAAAAGTAGGTTCACTATCGCCTTTTTTGAAAAATGCTGCGACATCAGTCTGAACAGCATCACATAATTGAAACGACGAATATCTACTTCTCGATTAACTATTAAGACCATACAAACTTTAGAGCAATGTTTTCAGGCTGTTTATAATATTCGGCCATTGATCTGAAGGATCGAACAAAATCATTCACGCGATCTAATTCTACAGCCAATGCATGCATTAAATAAACACTACACTCAACATTTACCCTCTCACGCATTATTTACCGATTAGCAATATCAACATCAAAAAAATATAAATGTGCATAGCACGGTTGACACCGGTACACACCGTTCAAAAGAGTATTAGACAATTTAGCTTCAGAACTAACCATTGCAAATGCTGAATTAATTTTGAGCACGGACAAAGTAATTTTTAGAATTGCGTTTGATAGAATTATCATTAGAAGTCCATCGCATGAATTTTGAAAGAATTTATTCTGACCAAGAGGAGGCAAATCAATTTTGCCTTTATCGCAACATAAAGTAAACGACTGTGTGTTTCGTAAAGTACTTCTGACTGGAAATGTTTGACACTACAAAATACACAACGCAAACTCATTGAACAACAACTATAGGAATTAAAATTACGCGGAATTGAATTTAAGAGAACCATCTAAATTATCTATATTATTATTTGTAACATTGCCGTTTAATGCACTTGGCGCTCAAACAACTCTGGTTTCTGTTCTCATCAACCACGATCCTGTTGATAACAATATTGTACACCTGAATCATCTGGCCTCGATCGTTTTCCTGCTATTGTTTTAAACAATCGGTGTATGTGTAGTTTCTAAGGTGCTTCTACTTTTTGAATCCATTTTTTCTTATCAGCTCCTGCCAATTTTCGCTTTGAACTTTTTAACTTGATTTTCTTTTAAACCGACCGATTGAAACCTTCTAAATTTTTGTTCAAGAGATTTTATTTTTTTTTTATTTTTTTTTTTTATTTTTTTTTTTTTTTATTGGTAACTATGCGATCTGTTTTGGGGCTCAAGGCTCACCCTGCTCTTCCGCGGTTATGCTTTTAACGTCCTTACTTTACGCCTTGCGGCCAACTCGAGGACGTACGGCTATAGGACCGATTTTAAGACCATCTGCACCTTGCAAGCTCCATGCCAGCCTATACCAGCATGGAAGATGGGTCGGCCCATGAGTTTTGCACACCGACAGGGGGTCATAGATGTGTTACATTTCACCACGGATCGAAATCTGTTGATGAAATTTCACTTTGCATCCTGCCCCTATCGGGATTCGAACCCGGTACCTCCCGATCCAAACGCCAAAGCTTTAACCACTGTGTCATTTGGTCGGTTCAAGAGATTTAATTTTTTCTTTTCTGAACTGTTTAGGCATTTGGTTCTACTTAATTTGATCGCATTTCTATTCCCGCTGATCTAATAATATAACTGATAATCTTAATGTCGTTTTCACTAATATCTAGCGTAAATCGGATGAATCGGTGGCAGCGCAAAATAAATAAAAGGAAAATTTAAGTCCCTGTTATAGGCACTTCATTTTCTGGGAACGCGATTCTAAACAGAAAACCAGAACATTGGACAACTACGTGTCGACTTGATATCCTGAACATTAATTTGGCTCTCTCGATTGGATTGTAGCTCATTAGCTAATTACATTAGATGTTTTGTTTTAAGTCTTTTCGCCATTGCACCTTATAAAGCTGTGAGTCCGGATGCGAATTTTAAATAAATTTGCCGTTATAAGATCAAAAGGTCACTTTGAAGGAAAATTTTGATGCGAGTACTTTGCTTTATATAGGGGATATTTTTAACGAACCTCGTTCTTCAAAATTGCAACTACCTGTTATTATATTAGGTTTGATCTTGATCATATCCGAGTCGCTTCGATCAAGTTCATGCTTAGGTTGCATATTATCGAAGTCTCACCCCGCTTCTTGTGGAAGTGTATTGTATCGAAAAACAATGGGAATAAACAATTTTTAGGTCAAAGCTTGTTAAACATGTTGGTGTTACTTTTACACTTTTCGCTGCTCGTAAACTTTTTGGAAGTATCACCTTAAAAGTAATTAAACTGAAGTGAAAATGAACATAAGATTTTATGTTCTTGTAGAAATGTGGTAATTTTGGGATCGGACCTTGTAGATCTGGTAGTCCGGTATCTGTGAACTTACACATCAGTTCACTCTCATTCAGAGTCAAAACTGATTCACTTGCTTTTTGGAACTGTTTCGCAATCTTGACCTAAAAGCTAAGTAATGTTTATATCGAAAGCTGCAAGGTCATCGCCCGCCCCCTCCTAGTTGTTTTTTGCAATGTTTGTGTTCTTTTGAGTTCTGATGCAGGATTTGGAATCTACTATCCGGCGATCTAATATCATTTCATAGTGTGCGTATGTATTGTGCCACAATTCGTACAATTGACGCTTTCAAGCTCGCTGGTTCAAGTGAAAACATTATTCTGTGTCCAGACAGCAAAGCAGTATATAATTCACTTAAAAAAATTAAAGACTACAGCTAAGCCCGTGGTCAAGGATTATTAACATTTTATCAATCTTTTTTGTTCTATAGCACTAGAGCTTCGGTAATGTGGGTTACATGGGATATTGATGGCATGAGATTGCTGATTCTCCCGCCAATTCATCTTTAATAGAAGTAACGAAGCTTTTAAAAGTTAGTTTGTCATTAAAAAAGTGAAACATGGCTTACTTTCTGTACCTATCGTCAGGCGAAATACTTGATCAATGACCTGAAGCTAAGATATAGTAAGTATACGTCCTGACGCTAAGGAAACCAAATCTTGTTTTTTTTTCGATTATAATTAACCATAACCACTTGAATGATCATCCATAAAACTTAGGTCTGGCACAACGTACCTTATGTAGGGAATGCTTCGAAGAGGATGACAACTGCCTTCACTTTCTTTCCGTTTGCTCCGCTTTCAATGTTACCAGGCCGTAAGTGTTCAACATTACTTGCTATTTATGGATAAGTTTGCACTAAATGACCTGTGTGGCATTGATTGCGGAACTCTTTGAGTTTAAATGAGGCGGGGTTTCTTTTAGAGATTCAAGACAATTTTTAAAGCTGTTAGATTCAACACAATACCCGAGTATCGATAGTTTACACACGAGATGGAAGCCCCTAAGAAGCCACGCTCATTGCATGCACATCCACTAAGCCACGCCTCTTTTCACAATTAACTATGCTTTCGCACTGCCCTTACCCACCTTACACCTGTACGCGAATACAGTATAGAACTCCTGTGCTCCGCACATATCGTCATATCAATCCACATGTTGTGGCACGTGTATTATCATAATCTATACTTTTTCGTTTCAAATTGTTCCCCTTATATTGCCCTAAGAATAGAAGATATACAAAAAGTTAGGTACGCGGAATTTGAGAACCAAGCGGATTAAAATGTAGGATCAAATCTCACAGTTTTAAAACATGAACATTTGCTTTCATTTTCAAATTTTTCAAATTTAATTTTCTAATTATGAGTCACTGTGACTTAACAATAATGGAAACATGATGTTCTAATCTGTAAATACCTGCCTAAACACATAAGAAGGCAGCCTGAACACAATGGTTTATAGAACGGCTATGTTTAGAGACCTTGATACTACAAGTAAAAGGATTTCTTCAAACTGTTTCACTTGCTTTTCGGATTATCCACAGTTTTGAACCAAAAGCAGATTATATTTATACCGAAAGCCGGCAGGTCACTGACTCCCCCTGCCTTCTTTTGTTTTACAATGTTATTGCTCTTTTAAGTTCTGGTGTAGGATTCGGAATATACTGTTCTTCGTACGATCTAATATCATTTGGTAGTTTGGACATGTGTTGTACCGATTTTGAGGCTAAATTGATCATTCACAAATCGTGTAATTGATGCTTCCAAGCTCGCTGGCTCAAGTAAAAACATTATACTGTGTACAAACAGTAAAACTGTGCAAAATTCTCTAAAAATTTCAAACACAACTGGTTAGTTGGTCAAGAATTATTACCATTTTATCTTCTTTGTTCCAGAATTAGAGTTATTTCTTTGACCAAGTCATCTTTAATAGAAGTAATGAAGCTTTTTAAAGTGCGTTCATTATCAAAACGTGGAACATGGCTTACTTTATGTAAGTGTTATGTAGCTTTATGTATCTTCATGTTTATTGTAAATTATTATTGAAGCGGTCATGGTCAGTGATAATCGGGTCATGGATCAAGCATTTCGCTTGACGGTGTGTCAAGCGAAATACTTGATCCATGACCCGATTATCACTGACCATGACCGCTTCAATAATAATTTACAACAGATATCAAAGGCAACACGTGCCTTATGTAAGGAATGCCTCGAAAAGTATGACAACTGTCTTCACTTCAATCTATTTGTTCTGCTTTCAATGGTACCAGGGTCGTAAGTGTTCAACGGTACATGACTTTCAGTGTGAGTCTCTTTGGGTTTAAGTGAGACGAGGTTTCTGTGAGCCTTGATTTCTAATTTGTTCAACCGTTTGTCCAATATAATACTAAACTAGGTTCTACTTCTATTAGAGTTTGAGGCGTTTGCAAGTTAGCGCTGGGCGCAGAAACTCTGACGGTGGAAGCGCTGAACAAAAAATTGTATAGATACAGTATAAGCTGTATATCATTTCATGAAAGATGTAAACCTGAACAGAAGATATATAGAGGTTCTAATTTTAAAGTTTTTTATGAAATTAGAAATAATCAAATCTATTCAATATTCATATCCTAAATCAATTTTATATTATGATTTGCATAAATTCTGGTATATTGCAACAACAACAAGTTTTCCACCAAAGTAATAAAAATACCAATTCTACATTGTTAAAGATGTATGCCAATAAAACAACAACAAAATAACCATAGAATTTTAATAGACGCTGATAGATAAATTTAGAATTCCTTAAATAAAAAACCTGATTTTCATAAGATCAGATTGAAAATTATACAACATAATATCATCTGACGTTAAATCACCTCGAACGATATCAAAATGTTAATGAAATTCATTTGAATATCCCATAATGTCTAGTAAATCGACTTGAAAAAACATTTTGTTGTTGCATTAGCTCCTCTAATGTTCGAAACAAGAAGAAATTATAACAACAATAGAGATAAAGTTTATCTCTCATCAGCCCATTCATCATCAGAAAATAAAAAATTGTTTACCTGTTATGTAATGCAAATATTATTACAAATGTGTACTTAATTTATAAGTATATATTTCTAATTGTACTACGCTCAATTGACATTCTAATCATAATATTTACACATTGTATAGTCGTTGTCTTATCTTCTATATGTTGTTTCATTCATAAATAAGAAGAAAACGCGACCCATCTACAACATTTAAATGTAATGCACCCAAACGGATAATACCAGTTTTCGTTTCACATGTGAGAGACGTGTAGAAAAGTCAATAAAATTTTATCACCATACTAAAACTAATCAGAATTAATTAGTTCTATTTAAATTTCTGTATACGCGGAGACGACGAGACCCGCATACATTTTATCACTTGAAATTAGATTAAATGGATAATAATATCTGTGACGCGTTCATGGGTGTTGTTATTCATGAGATGATACTTAATTCTTTAGAAAAGAAATTAAATTTAATTTAAGTGTTTTTTAAACTATTTTATGTATTGACAACGGCACAGGGTTAAGAAAACATATAGGAACGACATCAACGAAATAGGTTTTGAATGTATAACGTAAACTTCACATAAGATTGATGTGTTCGTCTTTAATATAAATTTCCGTAATACGAGTACAGAGATTTTTTCTTAGTTCGGATTTTTCTTTCATTACATGTCCATCTAATCATTTTCATTATATAAATTGAAAAATTAATTGAAAATGTACATCAATCTCTAACTAAGAAATGATAAACGACCAATATGGAATGCTTGTAAATGGCTTTAATGGTTTTGACTTATGTGTAAAGACGTTGAGAATGATTGAAGAGATACGAAAATCTTGTAACCGCAATTATGTTTGTAATCAATTTATCTGCATCGTCTACCTGACTAACATTTAGGTATTCGAATAAAGAATTATGTAGTTAAAGTTAGACATTTTTATAGACATTAATTTGCAACGTGTAAGTTGATTTAGGCGTAATTTGTGAAATTCTGAAGGAACACTTATAAATTGACTTCAACATGATAAAGTTGAAAGGAAAAATTGTATAAATATATTTCTATCGTTTGGATAAAATAAAATAGAAATTCTGAACAACAATTCGAAGAAAAACAACTTACTGCTAATGATTTAACGAGCCTAATTGGATTCCAAATGTTCGGAAATTTTAAGATAAATTATACAGAAAATCGTGGTGAGCTTACCAAGAGGTCTGGCCGTTTGGTTTCGAAGCCTAACTAATGAGAATTTGAACACTTATAATTTAGAAGGTTCGTCGTATCATCAGTTTGCAGTGACCAAACTGAAAATTTTTTAAATAATTGAATGGTATATTCAAAGTAAGTATAAACACAATACGTTAGCGAATTATTATATTTCGCTACCCATTTATTAACCCCTTCATAATGTCGAGTTTTATTGTATTTAAAGCCGAATTAATGTTAAGTGTATCAAATGTATCCGGAATAAAATACCACCCCTTTGAAATGAAGTTAGCTGACATTTATCCTAACTCATAGATTTTTTTTATGAATTGGAATACCTGATCAAAATTTGACTCGAGATAAACATCTGTTAATTAAAAGGGGTAAAAACAAAATAAAAAGAGGAAATTTGTTGTATATAAATAAAAGTTTTAATTGGTTCGTTTACTTCAGTCAAGCTGGTCCGGAAAAATTTGACGTAGGTTAACAGAAAGTCATCTTAACTATGTGAAATATTAGGTTGCTTTATGTAGCATGGCTACAATCATTTTTTTCGTTAACTTGTTGCCATTAAGAAAGCAATTTCATTATGCCGCTTTACCAAAACGCCTTGTCACTATTAGCAAAAAACTGAGATAGCCAGTTTTCAAGGCTCTCTTGAGGCCATTTTTACAACACCAAGAGCGTTTGCCATGGGCAAAAAAGATGATATTCACTTGGTGCCAGATCCATACTATAAGGTGGATGTATAATAACCTCCCAACCAAGCGCCCAGAGGGAGGGTTATGAGCATCTTCGGACTGCATCGCTCTAGCCCTAGCCTGGCGCTGCCTTTCCCTTTCCATAATTGAAGAACACATAGGCAGTCCAATCGCACTGCCTTGGTGTTTTGCACGTTGTTTGTTTGCACGTTGCACGTTTGAAGTGAAACTTCAAACTCACCCTGTGACTCGGCCTGGTGAAACCTCTCATGCTTCCTCGCCAATCGTTACTGCTTCTGCTTTTCTAGTTCGGCTTGCGCACTCCTTCCGCATCTTAAATTTCAATTTCATTATTCACATAATTTAATATTTGTGTGATTAAATAATTTTTTTTAAATTGAAATGTTTTAATTGCTGTAATTCCTTTTAGTGGATTTTTTAAATCAATTAATCATTTTATCGATTACGATGCTTAGGCATCGACGTCAGTAAAATTTACTTTGAAAAAATATTCCAACTTGGAGCTATAAAAAGCAGCTTCCGTTGGTTCCAATTTTTGCTTCAAAATCCTCTGGCCATCGCTTATTAGATTCCATGATTAATTCGTAAATTTTGTGAGTAGTTGTTTAGTAGCTTTATAGAACAAACACCCCTAACAGGAACATCTAATTAGGTTAATTCTACTTAAGTGATAAGTGCGGCCCCCACAGGGCGGCTACGTCTTTTATACAGAAGATATTTCAACGCAACCTTTCATCACACCAGATCGTACCTTTTTCTTCATAGCGAGGACGGCTACTTGGGCAAGATAAGAGCAGCCTAAATACTTTTTTCAACCTAGCTATAGGATGCAGACATACCCCACAGACGAAAGGCGGAAATAGTTCGGCAGCATTTAAGATGCATCCTTATCATGTAAACGAAGCATGATCCACCGTGTATCCTTGTATCCTATGGACTGTGCGGGTCCAGCATAAAATCATCGATAGCATTCTCCTTTTTCCGAAGTTGCGAAGAGGGGGTAACTCAACGCTACTCCGCTCGAAGACGCGGATACCATCTCGGCCGAAGTCAGAACAAACACGGGTCCTCTCAACCTCTAAATTACTTGGGTAAAGCACTGTTGTGTTCATCTCATCAGCGGATACATGCGGATTGCTTTATCCAAAGTGAAGTCATTCGTCGGTCAATCTCTTCGATATCAACAAGTCGAAGTGAGCTGTGTTGGCTCATACTTTCCGTTAGTTCTACGGGGAGAACTTGGCCCAGAGGTTGGTGGCTGGGAGAAATCGTAATGGTTGTTTGAAGACCTGGTTTCCTCTCACTGGCTGAAGTTGAAACAGGTCGCCAAATGCAATGAGAGACCTTCGAAGAGTTGGTTCTCTTTCTTCAACATTTGTTGGAGCCGTGAGTTGGTGTCTCGTAGTATCTCGTACGGTATCATTTAGGTCAGTCATCGTTGAAGACATTCAATATCCTTCCATTGTTGTCTTATCGTCTTCAGGTAGTTTTTAGTCTATTTCAGCATGCTGTTGACAATTACTCCGTCCTTGTGCACTGGCATCTTAAGAAAGCAATGCAAGGTTGATCCGCCTACTAATTTTGCAACTACTCCAGTTAATCCTGCTACCTTCACGGTTTGACTTCCAGAGCAATTTTATAAATAACGTTAAAACGAAAGACTTGACATAAACTGAAAAGCGACAAACCTGATATTACAAAGGATGGAAAATTAATTTATTGAAAATGGTGTTAAATAGTGCTCACAGCGTGCTACAAATGATTGATAATCAATCGAGCAATAAGCAGTTCTGCTAGTTTGGGCGCTCTATAGTAGGTGAGAAAGTTGGTAAAAATGTTCAATTTTTTGCAATTTGATTGCAAAATACCGCGGACAGACAAACAAACATGAAGGTGAGCTATGCAAAACGTAGTTAAATACTAATAATTGTTTACATGTTTAATAATCAGATGTGTTTAGCTACATTGGAGTGATATTTTGTGGTTTTAACCTTTTTTTTTTGCTGGCGCTTAAGATTAATCAATTTTTTAATTTCGAATTAATGTGTGATTGGTCCATTGAAGCTAGCCAGCTCACAAGGTTGCTGGAAGTTGCATACTGCTGCTGGATGAGACATACTGGCATGACCGGAAATTACCAACCTTTTATGGAATGGCCATAAGTATAGCATTAAACCTTACTATTTTTTTCCTTCCAATACACATATTAGAAACTCATTTTAGTGGGGAATAGCGTAATTTGATTCAAATTTAATTCCATTTTTATCATTGAACCTATTAGTTCGTTTTTAATCGGTTGAGTAAATAAATAGATTAGTCTCATTTTGCGAAATTACATTTGTCACTAATGTTAGAATCCTCTTTGCATCATTCAGCCATATTTCCTACTGGTTCAAAAGTATTATTCCATTTAAATTGCGAACTTTTCAGAATCTCATCCATAAATAATCAAAAACAATCCAATTTATAACAGAATTGGTTGAGAAGAATAAGTAATGAAGTGGCTTAGTTCAATTAAAATTAGTCAATTACAAGAACCACATTCAAAACTCATATTTTAGTTCAATTTGTGTCTTACAAACCTAGTAATTTCACAATGGGTTGAGAAATAGTTTACTTCCAAACAAATTGTCAATTATCTTGAATTTGAACTCATAAGAGTATTTTTTATTGTTGAAGCCGAGTTTCATCTCAATCGGTTCGGAAATGGCTTATAACGGGTGATTTTTTAAGAGCTTGAGAACTTTTTTTTAAAAAAAAACGCATAAAATTTGCAAAATCTCATCGGTTCTTTATTTGAAACGTTAGATTGGTCCATGACATTTACTTTTTGAAGATAATTTCATTTAAATGTTGACCGCGGCTGCGTCTTAGGTGGTCCATTCGGAAAGTCCAATTTTGGGCAACTTTTTCGAGCATTTCGGCCGGAATAGCCCGAATTTCTTCGGAAATGTTGTCTTCCAAAACTGGAATAGTTGCTGGCTTATTTCTGTAGACTTTAGACTTGACGTAGCCCCACAAAAAATAGTCTAAAGGCGTCAAATCGCATGATCTTGGTGCCCAACTTACCGGGCCATTTCTTGAGATGAATTGTTCTCCGAAGTTTTCCCTCAAAATGGCCATAGAATCGCGAGCTGTGTGGCATGTAGCGCCATCTTGTTGAAACCACATGTCAACTAAGTTCAGTTCTTCCATTTTTGGCAACAAAAAGTTTGTTAGCATCGAACGATAGCGATCGCCATTCACCGTAACGTTGCGTCCAACAGCATCTTTGAAAAAATACGGTCCAATGATTCCACCAGCGTACAAACCACACCAAACAGTGCATTTTTCGGGATGCATGGGCAGTTCTTGAACGGCTTCTGGTTGCTCTTCACTCCAAATGCGGCAATTTTGCTTATTTACGTAGCCATTCAACCAGAAATGAGCCTCATCGCTGAACAAAATTTGTCGATAAAAAAGCGGATTTTCTGCCAACTTTTCTAGGGCCCATTCACTGAAAATTCGACGTTGTGGCAGATCGTTCGGCTTCAGTTCTTGCAGGAGCTGTATTTTATACGGTTTTACACCAAGATCTTTGCGTAAAATCTTCCATGTCGTCGAATAACACAAACCCAATTGCTGCGAACGGCGACGAATCGACATTTCACGGTCTTCAGCAACACTCTCAGAAACAGACGCAATATTCTCTTCTGTACGCACTGTACGCATTCGTGTGGTTGGTTTAATGTCCAATAAAGTAAACTGAGTGCGAAACTTGGTCACAATCGCATTAATTGTTTGCTCACTTGGTCGATTATGTAGACCATAAATCGGACGTAAATCGCGAAACACTTTTCGAACCGAACACTGATTTTTGTAATATAATTCAATTATTTGCAAGCGTTGCTCGTTAGTAAGTCTATTCATTATGAAATGTCAAAGCATACTGAGCATCTTTCTCTTTGACACCTTGTCTGAAATCCCGCGTGATCTGTCAAATACTAATGCATGAAAATCCTAACCACAAAAAAATCACCCTTTACTATCAATTAAAGTGGTAATTTTTCCGATCTGAAGTCGGAACTGATATTCGAATTAAATTTAATGAAAATGAAAAAAAAAATCCTGGGTGGATACATCTCCGATGGCAATTTTTATTTAAAATATGTAGTATTACGATTTCAACCCTTGAGTCGAGGAAAACCGAACCAAAGCACAAACGAGAGACCTTGAATTAAGCACACTTTTTAGCACTGGAACGGTTTTTTTAAAATTCTATTTGAATCTTTAGAAACAGAAATATCCTCCAAAGTGCGAACTCTATTTTTAGTGAATTATCGTTTTCGGTGAATTATTTTCGAATGTTTATGAAGTTGATGGTAATGAACATCATGAAACGGATGGTCATTAACACATTAACACCGTTTAGACTGTGCAAAATACGAACAATTTCACATTCGACAGTAGCAAATTGTTCAATCTCCATCGTAAATATGAAACGATTTAGATAACATCATAATTATCGGTGAATTGTTGTTTTGGTTGAATTTTCGTGTTTCCAGAATGATGTAACTTACTGTTTTTCGATATAGCGATTAGACATATAATGGATTACAATAAGTTAAAAAGCATAATTTCTCTTTAAAGCACTTTAGAAAAGCATCAAAATCTTATTATTTGCATAAAGCAGTAAATATTACGTACTAACAAAACAAATGAAACATCAGACAAACTTGAGAATACTTTGGAAGATGTACCACTCACTCGTCATTTAATTGTTCATACAAGAATCTTGAAAATCATAATTATTGTGTGTTTTCGATTTTTCGTCTTGAAGTACGCAAGGCGACAAACCAAAAACTCAAATATATACCATATATGCTAAATTTAGCATGAAGTTTAAAGGCAAATTAGCGAAATAATTGAGAAAGTTAATTTTGGGAAGCCCAAGAATTCATAGCGCAGCAAAAATCTTGATTCGGCTTATCTTTTTTTTGCTTTAATTAATGACTTGATTGATACCTACATAACGCAAAGTTCATTCATTCCATGATAATATTGATTATTAATTATAGCGCTACTGTTTTATCGAATAATGAATCAAAATCTCACAAAATTTATTATCAATTAATCCATTTGTTATCAAAATCAATATACATTTATACGCTTCATGAACCACAAAGTTATTAATTATTTAATTAAAATAAAATTGAATTCTGATAATATTGGGAAAAAAACAAAATCAAAAAATAAAAATCAATTACACAAACCATAATTACCTTTTTACTAACTACTGATAACAATGGATTAGGTGTAGGATGGAGGAATTGGCTAGACATGTCCTCCGGTGATTAAATAATTTCATTTGGTATAGAACGTAAAAAAAATTGTTCAATGTACTACAAGGTAATTATTTCGTTATTGGTGGTAATAATTAAATTCATTTACGCAGATAAATTCATGTGTCGCGTATATTGCCGAGGGATTACACATCCTGTATGTACATGTTGGAATTTTCAAATTAAGCCGAAAACCAAAATCGAAAAATATAATTAATATATGCAATGCAATTAAATTAAATATTTCAATAAATAATAAATCAAATTTATCGTGTTCCATCGATTGCGATTTTGGAAAAAAAAACAATTTATTGTTATTTCTGTATTTAGAACTTTTGATTTGCCGCTTGAAACGTTAAAATAAATTAGATTTTTGAAATTTGGACACCGCACATAAGCACATATTTTATGGTAATGTAATGTGTTGCCGATAATTTTAAATTTATTATAAAATCACAATATGCGTAGTAATTGGTTTGGACTTTGGGACTTTGGATTTTGGATTTTGTGCACCTACATTTACTAAATATGTCCTATATCACATATGATGGGTACAGAGTCCTTTTAATAATTCGAAAAGTACTAATTTTTGAAAATGATCTCCTAACACTCAAGCTTAATCGTAAGCAAAGTAAATTCAAGCCTAATCAGACGATTAACAAAGTAAATATTTTCTATTTCTCTAAAAAATTTCTCAAACTACTTTTGTAGTAGGAATCTAGAATTCTTACAAAGGACGATACATGCAAAAGTTGTTTTGGTATAAATCGTTCTAGCAACGTAAATTATTTTTACTATGAATTTATTTTGGATAAACTTTATTTTTGACGTCGCAAAACGTTTTGGGATTTTTGAATTCTTTTTGAAATTAGAACAGACAAAATTCATACATACAATGCAGAGACCCAGATCATAGGAAAATCGGTATCGCCCGCTTCTAGTCAGAGATCCATTACAAATGTTTTTTGATACCTTCCTTGAATTGGTTCAAATCGTTGTGTAGCATACTAAATATTTTTTGCATAAAATGTTTTTGAAAAATTGTAATTTAGTATGTAGGTATAAATTTTCGCGTCACCAGCCGTTTTAGTTTGTGGCATGAGTTCGGATCAAATATAGATTATTCACATTGAATGCGTTGAATGCATACAAAGTTGAAGTTTTTGATAATATTTTTTTGGATGAGTTGTTTTGGGACCACAATTTCTGTAGTGTACCTGCTGAACATTAATGACTACCTTTGTTTGCGTTAATTTCGTTGATTTATGATAGGGTCTATTGTAATTGGCAGAACTATCGGGTAACTTAAACAATGATAGTGAAGTATTTCCTAAACTTTCCCAAAAATTTAAATCCGCCATTTTTATTTCAATGTATGCGTAAAACTTCGCATAAACGAGTAAATTATAATTTATATGAAATAAAGCAAATAAATATACAAATGCTTTACACGATTTTTAAAATATAGAAACCCCTTTAAAGTTGGGGACTAAGTGTACTTTTGAGTAAATAAACTGGGCTAAGGGTGTTCAGTATGCTCAATTTGCAATACGATAAATTTACGTTGTAAGCGATTTTCCATAAAATTTTCCCATGTCCTAGGAAACCCCCACCAAATACTAAGTGTACATCCAAGATAATGAGGATCTAATCTAACCGAAAATAATCATCCCTAGAACAGTTATAGGGGTTATACTAACACCCTTATAGTATTCTCATTTCGCAATACGATAAACTACATACGTAGTAAGAGATTTTCCATAAGAATTTTCCATGTCCTAGGAAAACCCCCACCAAATACGATGTGTACATTCAAGATATTAATGATCTGATCTTACAGAAAATCATCATCCCTTGAAAAGTTATAAGGGCTAAAGGTGTTTAGTACGTTCAATTCGCAATTCGGTAAACTTACGTTGTTAGCGATTTTCCATAAAATTTTCGCATGCCCTAGAACACCCCGACCAAATACTAAGTGTCCATTCGAGATAATGAGGATCTAATCTAACCGAAAATCATCATCCCTTGAAAAGTTATAGGGTCTAAGAGTGTTAGTATTCTCATTTCGCAATACGATAAACTACGTACGTAGTAAGCGATTTTCCATAAGAATTTTCCATGTCCTAGGAAAACCCCCACAAAATACTAAGTGTACATTCAAGATAATAATGATCTTATCCAACCGAAAGTCATCATCCCTTGAAAAGTTATAAGGGCTAAGGGTGTTAAGTACGTTCAATTCGCAATTCGATAAACTTACGTTGTAAGCGATTTTCCATAAAATTTTCCCATGTCCTACAACACCCCACCAAATACTAAGTGTACATGGAAAATGAATTGTGCAAACGGTTATTGAATCTGGTGGTTGAATTGAAACAAAAATGTTTAAACTCAATGTTGATGAGGTGGACATAATGGATTCCGCGGAGGGGATTTATTATACTATTAGTTGTATGACCTCTATTGCAACACGATCCGCATGAAAAGGAAAGTTTATCGCAAAAATGTCAAGCAGTTTATGTCAAAAATTTCAGTATTGGAAGTCATATTTGAAAGATGATGCAAATTACCTATAGAGACATTGCAGAAGTTGTGTATAAAATTCGACCGAAAGCGGCACATTGTTACTACTATGAGGTGATTAGTAAATCGAAAGCTAGTTCTGAATTTTATTATCCTTGGTTGGTAGTTGCTTCATTTGCTGGTGAACAAATTAAATTCTTAAATTAAAGCGCTAAGAACACAATGTCTTAGCCTAGAATTGAATTTAAACCTAGAATTGGTTTTGAATTTCATGTCAAATCTATTTATTTTTGTTCCTGTTTTTTCGATATGCTTTATTTTGATTATTTTTAAAATTCGTCGGAGTACAGCTTGTTTGTTTTTTAAGTTGTATCATAATGACCAGATATCAAAAATGGCAATGAGATTATCAAGCGGATCGCAGAAAATTACAATTTGGAGTTGTGGTTGCTGCCCACCGGAATCGAAATAAAGTTAAGGTGGTACCACCAAAAATTAATTAACCACCAAAAATTAAGAATTATGGTATTAAACGAACGATCTTTTGCTCTATAGAGTTGTTAAAGGTACTAACAATAAACCGATTAAGAAACCAGCAAAAAAAGGCAAAACTGTTAACTACAAGTCTGACACGATCCACAAATTGTTCGATTTGTTCCGAGGATCATTATCGACTAGTTGATTGTCTGCGGTTCAAATCAAAGTACAGGGTGGTCAATCTGTTAGTCCTGTTTTATGTATGAAAAACAATATCGTTTATAGCCCACCACGCCTTCGTCTGCAGGCCTGCATCCGAAATGAATTGAATTGTTTGTGGATGATTAGCATACACCTTACCTTTCAAATAACGCACAAAAAATAATCAAGTGGTATTAATTCCGGGCTTCTTGGTTGCCAAGGAACTTCACAATTTGTTGAAATTATGTTATCAGTAAATTTTGTTGACAATATATGGATCGTTCGTTGCACGACTTATGTGGCATGTCGCTCCGTCTTGTTGAAACCAACACGCAATTCATTCAATTTGGGCCACAAAAACCAGTTAACATGTTGCGAAAACGTTCCCCATTCACTGTAAGGGAACTTTCCTGATCGTTTTCAAATAAAAGCGGCCTAATGATGCTACCAGCCCATAAACCACACCAAACAGTGACTCTTGCAGGTTGAACTTCTGCTTCCTGAATAACATGAGGATTCTCCGCACCTCAAATTCGACAATTTTGCTTATTGACGTACCCATTAAGATGATATTGAGCTTCATCGCTAAAGATGATTTTTGATGAAAAAGCTTCATTTCGTTCAAGCATCTAATTAAGAACACGACGATGATTTAAATGGTCTGGTGGCTTTAATTTTTGAGTTATATTAGTTGAATTTTGTATGGATGTAAATGACGATCAACGTGCAAAATGCGTCATAATGTGGTTCGTGAACTGTTTAGTTCTTGTGAACGATGTCTGGTTGATGTGCTTGGTTCATTACGATCATTTTCATTAACAGCTGCCACTACATCAGGAGTGGGAACTGCATATACATGTTGGTACGGTCTACGACCTTCCACTGAACCAGTTTCTTCAAAACGATCAATAATTTTGCCAATTACACACTCAGTAGGACGTCCATGTCGAAAATTCTCTCGTAATTTACGAAATGTTGCTGATTTAACACGATTATTTTCATAATAAATTTGGACAATCAAAATGCGTTGTTGTGTTGTTAGCGACTCCATAATGAGAAATCGCATAGTTTTGACTTTTCATATGTCAAAGAATTTTTTAGAACAGATAACATTAAGTACTAAAATTCATCGATGGAAAAAAGGACCAACAGATGGCCCACCTTGTAGAAGATTGTTAAATACTTAATAAATATCAAAAAATGTATACAAAATAACATAAATTATGGCGAAATATGTTGCATGGCACATGAGTTCGATAAAGAACATAGCACACATTGTGGCGTGGTATAACTCAGCCATGAAGGTTTGGTGGCGCCTAAGACCCAATTTGATAGATAAAACATTTTGTTAATATTTTGCTGCTAATATTTATTTAACATTGATAATGGAGTCTGGATGACATGGAGTCTTAAAAATAAATTTTTGGTGTCAAAGTGGTTTCTAAAAAGATGTTGATGAGGGGTCGGTTTTAAAAATAACAGACCTTATTTGAAAAGAGTGTTCCACGAAGCTTCAAAAAAAAATTTTGTTCTTAAAAATCAAAAGACAATGGAAAGATCTTTATGAGTACTTTATACTGAAAGTACAATGTGATCAATCCTAGGGATCTACCATAAAAATAACGGGTATTATTCGAAACGATTGTTGCACAAAGCTTCAACGAAAAATTGTTTTCTAACAAAACGAAAGACTTCTATATAGACGGTGTTTTCTGGAATGTTTCTGATTTGTACTTTATTATTATTAAGAAGTTTTAAATTTGTCTGTATTAATTAATTTATTTAAGATTTTTTCGGCTTTTTAGACAAAATATTATTTCTAATGACATTCACAATGTTTACGAGTTTTTTTAAGTCATTGAAAGCGAATGCGATTTACTCACAATATATCTACCATAAAAAGTAGAAAATTCACTCCCCCATGTTGAACCCCAGGGTATTTGTGTACACAATCCTTACAAAAATGAGAACTTCGTTAAGTTTCTTACAAAAATGAGAACTTCCTCTTTATGGCCTGTAATGTATCGACATTTGTAATTTTTCTACAATTTTCACACCAATTTCGTTGCAGAGATTCTTATTAGAACAACAAATTTGAATATTTATTTTTTGAATTAATTTGATCGAAAAAAATTATTTTTTTGTTATGCATTTCACAATCTTTGACATTGTTCCTAAATGTTCGGCTTTTTGCGTTTAATCAACATTTAGGAACACAAATTACAACTACATATACATAGTTATCCATATACGAACATTTCAGTCGAGTTCGGACCGGAACCAAAGTCAAATAACACAATCCTTCAAACTCAAGGTACATGTGAGTCATCTACAGGTGAACCTAATCCAAAGTTATGTGACCTACGATTAGCTGATGATCAGTTTTATAAAGCTGTTTTACAGAGTAATCGAACATGCCAACATTGAAATATCAGATGAATTGACAGCATTAAATAGCTGGATCCGTTGTATAGAACTGCAACGTATTAGTGAACATTGATCGAACTCTACGACAGTTCTGAAAGGTAGAGAATATTCCAGAAAACAACAACTTAGAACACGATAAATGTGAAAATTTATTCAAATAGTTAACTTCACGAGCCCACGCCAGCCGATCCATTGTCAAATTTGCATATAACTAGTTTAAGCATTTACTGGAGTCACATCATGCCTTTTCGCAGACTACATAGGGTCGAAGCCCGATACAAAAATGATGAATCGATCTTGGCAGAATATTTGAAGCTAAACAATTAATACGCTTTGAATCCCGAGATTAATATTATTGACTGCATCATGCTGTTAAAGAGCTTAGCTCAACTACAAAGTTTCGTGTAGTCTTTGTTAGCACCGTAAAGTCGTCATGGCCATTTACATTACATTAAATACTAACTTTGGCCCAAATGTACCACAGACATGAACAACGTCATGAACTGTGTGACTCAAGGCGGCTCTTATAGAAGTATGCTATGATTTGACCACTGATAGTTTTTTCGGAGCATTAAAAAGATTTATTGCTCGTAGAGAAGTACTTGATAATAATCAAGCGATAATGGAACCAACTTGGTGGGCGCTAGCAACTTCCTTAAATCTTTATACACGTTTATAAAAGTTAATAATAATAATATTGCGTCTAAAATTTTTGGAAGGCAACCGTCTAACACGCCTACATCATGGAGTTAATATTCATATATTTTTCACAATTTCTATGGTAAAATATTTTATAATTCGAATGACACGGAAAATGATGACAATTAAATCGATTTTAATGTAAAAAACCTTATCATATTGGCTTGTCTCGGCGCACATCTTTACATTAATTAGCAAAATTACGTGTTCTTGGTAAAACTAATTCGCCTAAAAATAGCAGCAACGACCGAAAAAAATAAATAAACTAAAATGCCAGCGAGTCTAGAATGATATGACCTCAAAATCAAAACAAAAGCTATCGCACTGTTTATACAATTATATGAAATGTACGGATGCCATTCTGTTGACGGTGTCCAACGAAACACACACAAAAATTTGTAAGCAAATCAACATCGATCGTTAAACGCGGTTTGATAAATGTTTAAGGTCACGTTTTACATTTTAAGTAACACAAAAAAAATTTATGGATTTGTTGACTGTCATTTCAATAAATTTGATCACAACTAATCAATTAATTCATTTCCCAAATTGAAAATTTATTAAAACAAGTCAGAAAAGGTTATCGCCAAAAAGAACAGAATAATAAAAATTGAATAATTGAAAAAGATTCGCGCATTCACTTACAAGTAATTTCATCGTAAGAATTATGTTTGGTTGTGTGTATGGCAATTAAATAAATAAGCGAGGGTATTTACTTTTATAAGAATCAATTTTTGGAGATGGAACGTCATGGTTCTCGTGCTATAAGGAAATTTTATTTTCTGATAATATTCAAAGTTCAACATTTAGACATACAAGGATTGTATAACAGCAATAAGCTCTCAACAATCTGATATCATCACTTCATTTGAATGCACTCTGCTCTATCCATACTCCATAGTACCAGTTTATAACAAGAGGAATGATCTAATCACGGTGATCAAACGCAATGAAAATTTCATTCTTTTTATTATTTATAGCGCCAACGAAGAGACAAAGGCAGGTCAGTGTTTCAGTGTTTTTACAGCTGTTCCTCTTATGTGCAATATATTATATCTTGGATGTTTTGCTTTTGAATATGAGTTCGTGCAAGTATTTTAATGTACCATAAACATTGCAATTTAAAAATGATATATGGGCATCAATGAATTCGTGGAATTGTTTTCGTATAAAAATGCTTCTACGCAGATATATTAAAGCCAAAATGCTATTTAGTTTCAAGAAATTTATTTAAGTTCTTATAAAAGTATTGAAAATTCTCATCATTCTCAATCTCAAGTAGTTTTAAATTGCGTAAATAAAAAAATTTATTGTAATAGTACTTTATGCAACAGTAAATAATCTGTTTTCTTATAATAATTTTATTAAATAATGAAACACGAATAATTCAATTTTGTACTGTTCGTCTCAATTTCTCCTGTTTTCATTTATTGAAGGGTTTAAACTCATTTTAGTTTCATGATTCAAGTTATAGAATTTTTGTCGAATCAAATTGTTTGGCTCTGAATTTTATATTTTTCTTCTAGTTAACTTTATTTGTTCATAAACGGGCATCTTCTTATTAATGAAATTGTCTTTTCAACGATATACGTATAAAAGCGCTTAAACTGTGGATTGGCGAACTTTCAAACGATATGCCACATGATTATGTGTAAAATGAAATAAACGGTAACTGCTTCCAGCGCCACAACGGTAGTTTAGAGTATTAATAAATTTCGGAATTCGTACAAATCTTTTCAACGATATTCGACAAGTATACATAATATATAATAAACAAGTAATTTGTCAACATCGCCCAAACGGTGGAATTTTGAACTAAAGTGTTATTGTCAAAATTATTGTTTAATCCATAAGCTTTCAAACGATATACTACCCGAGCATATGGGAATTATGTAAATCAATATCGTGGTATTAGGTGTTTTTACATGACATATGATAGGTGGAACCTGAAAGATTTCTGGACCCAAAAGATTTTCAACTCTTCGAATTTCAAAATTTCAAAATGCACAAGCCATTCTTCATTTATCGGTGGTACAGTGATTCAGACGAGTGAATACTTATTTTTGCATTTCTGGGATTATACACTTTCAAAACGACGAGAAAAATTGTTTTTTATCATGTTCATCAGGATTTCAATAACTTGGTCTTACCGACCGAAGTTACAGTTTGTTAATCTGGAATAATTTTATTTCAATTTCTAATAAAAAACATAGAAAGTAAATAATTATTAAAACTTATGTGTGGTAACCAGATAACGCGACTGGAATAAGATAGTTGATTAAATCGTGTATTGATTGAAACTATTTACGAAAGAGGATCAGAAGCGCCATACGAGTATTTCGCAGCAAAGAAGATTAAGATTGTGCATCGAGAATCTAAAGAAAATACGGCTGAAAAGAGAGGGAAATATTTTCGATGGTAGCACTGCATAAGTTAAGCAACCTGTTTCATTATCCTGGGTATCAGGTAAGAATTCCTTCTTTGTGGAAGGCAAATCTGGCTTTTTTATCTTGTCATTGAGCAGCTCAGACGAGCTAGACGGTAGACGAAATCGTATTACAATTTGGCAGTTATGATATCTCCGCGCTGGAGTCGGAAATCGAGGCATTGACTAAACAGTTAGAGCAACTGGGACGTAGTCGCTCCCGTATACCGATGCGTTCGAATAAGAATTATGATTCGCGTCCAAGCCTTCGCAGTCGCCCTGAGTATAAAAATTGTTGGTATATCATTATATAGGTTTGGGGACATTAACACTAACTATCGGCCACCGTGCGAGTTTTCTAAAAACTCGGAAAAATAGTTTATCGGTTGCTCATGGCGACTGGCTATCAAAGCTCAGTAAAAAGTCGAATTATTTTAATCGATAAGACCACCAATTTCAAATTTGGAATAGATACCGGCGCTGACGTATGCGTGATACCATCGCCAAACTCGCAAAAGTTTCGAAATTAACGAAACCTTGACAGTCGATTTTAGTTTGCGAAGAAATTTTACTTGGGCGTTTATCATGGCGATTTCCAAATCTCTAACATGTGGGTCAATTTTTTGAGTTATTATGGTCATTATTTACTCCGACTTATGTTGACTGACATTGCAAATAATCTCAATTATATCTGTCAAATGTCGAAAAAACTTACGAGTATGACAATACTTCGAACGGTTGATTCCCGATACTTCGAATTGCTCTCGGAATTTATAGATTTCACCAGGCCGACATCTGGTATGATTCCATTTAAACACAATGTAACTCACGTTATTGAGACGAAATGCTCGCCTATTTATTCTAAAGATGGTCAGTTAACAGCTCAGAAACTCACTAAATTGGGGATATGCCTACCTTCTTAAATCACTTGGGCTAGCCCGGTGCATCTAATTCCGCATATCAAAGATTTAGCGTATGTGCTGCATGGTGAAACTATATTTTCAATAATTGACCTCGTAATAGCGTGCCATCAGATACCAATCGACCCGGCGGATGTAGAAAAAACAACGATTATTACCCCATTTCGGATTGTTTGAGTTACCACGAATGGAGTATGGTTTGTATTAAATATAACAAAATGTGTGTTTGGCAGGAAGTCAGTTAATTCTGGAACAACAAACCTCCGATGATTCGTGTGAGATGATGCCAAAATACAGACACCATTGCCGAAGTACAAACAAGAACTGATTAATATAACAGTTTTGGCTCATCTATCTACAACACAGCCATAATGGCGAATGCTTCTAATTATGCCTTGGCAGCAGTAGTGCAATAATGGCCAGGTACAGATTGGATGCCGCTTGGAAATTGCTGGTCGTTTATACGACGGTAAAGTATTTTTTGGACAATATATATTTTGCAAAGTGAAAGGTAACAATATTAGACTAATTATTCCGAAGGACGGAAGACAATAAATTTTTAATCATTTTCACAATATCTCTCATCCAGGTATAAAAACCTCTACCCCTCCCTCCTTAATTAAATGTTGTGCGACCTGGGCAAGAAGCTGTTTTAAGTGCCAGAGAGTAAAAGTTCAACGACATATCGAAAGTTCACTGGGAGGTTATGATCTTCCAAATAATAGTTTACAACATATTAACATAGCGATAGTACCTATAGATCGGAGGGATATAGCTATTTGCTTACTTTTATTGATAGATTCTCAAGATGTCGAGAAGATGTCAAAAAGTCGATATAGCGGCTGAAAATATAGCACATAGCGTTTTACGAAAATTGAATCTGTCGTTTTGGAGTACCAAATTATAACCACTGATCAGGGACGATAATTTGAGTCATCACTGTTTAGAGCCCAAGTAATATCGCCTGAATATTGAAAATTTCTCCCGAAATAAATTTGGATATTTTTAATTAAATTTTGCACTGAAACAGGTATGCCCTTTTCCCTCTCTCTAATTTGATTAACATTATCTATATTTTGGTATTAATCCTTTTATTGGTTAATAGTTCCAATCGAACGATAATGCCCGTAAACACACTTGTCCCCACCACTTTGATCGTATTATCACGATGACTTACCAGTTCTGTGTAGGAACTGTGAATTTCTAAATTTGAAAAAGTAGTTGCTTAGACACGAAACTTAATAATGA
Organism: Nephrotoma guestfalica; assembly: GCA_963691935.1. Lineage (NCBI taxonomy): Eukaryota > Metazoa > Arthropoda > Insecta > Diptera > Tipulidae > Nephrotoma > Nephrotoma guestfalica. The sequence goes on along the minus strand of OY829914.1, from coordinate 291,437,940 downwards.
CACCGGAGAAAACGAATCAACTTCAAAATTTAAACCAACTTTATTAATTATGATTCTGATCCAAAATTTCATCGTAATTCCACCTACTTTTCCTAATTTATGCAAATCTGCGTCGAATATTTTTTTTATCTGAAAGGTTTGAATTATTTAAACTAAACTTAAAATTAATATTCACATCTAATTTTGTATCATTCATTCCAGAATAATTTCCATATCTGGTGATTCCAAAATTACACCCTGTAAACATTCTCCTGAGTAGTATTTTTCACGAAATCGGAAGTTAAATCTTGTTTTTGTGTAATGCTTTACACGTCTCCGCCCTGTTGTGCTGCAGTAATTGAATTTGGAATTTATCAATGGGCAGTCACTCGCCGGCAATTGAGCTTCACCACCACACATGTAGCATTTAAACATAATTTGTTGTTTTGGTAACAATAGTTGTCCCAAATTTGAAATTAATTTTTACTTTATGGTCTTCGACCATGAATGATGTTTGAAACGCTTTTGCTATTGCGTACTGTAATGCCAAAGAGGACTTACAGTTCGGTTGGGGCGAAGGCTGCATTTAGAGTTTCGTGTATATATTTTGGGAAGCGTATCTGGCCAGCTCGATATAAATTTGCAAATACATTGTAAGTTTAACATACTATAGGTCGTATAGATAAGATGTTGTACCATCCCTTTTAACCAGTCTTTTGGATTGTTCATAAAAAATTGTTGGATCCATCTAGGGTTGAAATCTTTCGATACATTTTGAATCAAACTCCATGGAAGTTTTTATCCGCTTAAAGCTACTGTTTTCTCTGTTCCGTTTGACTGAGAAACTTAGTCGTTTATTTTCGTTAAGGTGTTCCATTCGAAAGTTTCTGGTGTCGCCCATTCTGTTTGGTTTCTTCATAGTTTCGCCCACTCAGTTTTGGAATCTTTTGATTTGAGTCAGTGAAATTTTTAATATTCATATATATTCACCGCATATTTTAATATTCAAATCCTCCTTAATGCATAGCCTTTGACCAATTTTCAACATTCACCATTGAACATAAAAATGATCGTATTGAAGATTTCGTAAGAATCTTTGAGGTATTATAAAAAAATCGAAGACCACCCGAAAATGTCTCGAACTCAATTCGAACCCGGTACCTCCCGATCCAAAAACCAAAGCAAATGAATTGAATCACTGAGTCGTTTGGTCGGTCACATAATAATTTGTATTGGCCATTTTACTATCGCTGTGCATGGAATATAGAGCTTTTCGTAAAAAATGCTGAGTTAAATTGTAGATAAATTAGTAAAGCAACTCCGAAGCTAAATTTAAATAAGAGTTTTTCCTTGTTTGTTCCATAACAAATTGTTGTTCCCTGCAAGATTCCTCTCCCTAACGCTCAGCATATAATGGAAGATTTTTGCTACCCGCACCTATTAATTAATATTTCCTACAAATGCTTTGCATTGAAAATTGATCTTTTGTAAAAAAAATTTGACTTGAATTATTAAATGTTCGTAAATCACTCCTAAATCTCACTTAAATTAAATTAGTTATGTTTTAAGAGTGCCCCAAGTTAACCAATTTTGCTCATCAAATAATTAGTTTTGCCCAACTTGCTATACAAAGCTTTACAAATAAAATGAGCCTATCGTCGAGATTTTTTAGTTAAATAACCTCCCATGAATGCCAATTTAATTAAATGGATTTATGATTGTCCTTAAGTTTCTCAATTTTACTTAAAAATGAATCGAACAACTATAACTCGGGACATTTATTTCGCGTTAGGTTCTGGATAATGATGGGATTGTAACATTTCTTGTGAAATTATTCGAGATCAAAATTGTTAAAAATTGTATAACATTTGCCGTATTTATTTTAACGAGTTCACTTTCGCTTTTACAGAAGAATTATTATTTCATACAAATTCTGAAAATTTTGCCAATCAACAGAAAATAATAAATCAAACCCCTGTACATTTCGTTTTATTATTTTCGGCTGTCTTTTTGGCTTGACAATTTAAATTGTTGTTCTCGTATGTTACACATTAACATTGAACTACAACCTCTTTGTACACGCATCGTACTTACACAAATAAGTATTTTTAGTTTAGTAATCTTTAATTACTGTTATCGCTCATCTGCGTGGTTGGTTAATAATTTCTATTAATTTTTTTCTTTTTCCAGTAACATGTGCCCCTTCATCATTCCGATGCAACGATGGAACATGTATACCAAAGCATTGGAAATGTGATACAATTTTAGATTGTGCTGATGGTTCTGATGAACCAAGAGAGTGCCGTGAGTATAAAAATTTTAATTTATATTTTTCAATTTCCTCGTTTAGGCTAAATAGAGTGAAAATGAAAATGAAGATAAAAAAATGAGATCCGCCTATAAGAATATATAATTTGAATTTTTCAAGACACGATGCAAACCCCAATTTTATTAAAATCTGATATAATTAAAATTTTACGACCCTTAAGTTCTCTTAATTATATAAAATATTTTTATACCGCCCTATTTTCTCTATATAAAGATATTACAGCAGGATCGTGTAAGGATGGCCAATTTAAATGTACAAAAAGTAATTTATGTATACCAGATGACTGGGTCTGTGATGGTGATTACGATTGTGATAAAAATAATGGCGGAAATTCCAAAGAATTAATTGATAAATCTGATGAGGAGAATGATAAATGTAATCGGACGAAATGTCCGCCCAATCAAGTAGCATGTAACAATGGTGTATGCCTGAGTATAGAACAATTTTGTGATGGCACATGGGACTGTGATAGCGATGAATTGGAATGTGAAGCATCTGAGCAGCTGTGTGCAAAATTAAGTTGCTCCTATAAGTGTATTTTAACGACTAACGGGCCAACGTGCTATTGTCATTCGGGTTTTCAACCGAATGGTACAACGTGCATAGATTTAGATGAATGTTCTCTGGACGAAACGTGTGATCAAAAGTGTACGAATACCATTGGATCGTATCAGTGTTCGTGCGAATCAGGATATACAAAAAACGGTTCATCGTGTATTGGAATAAATACACCACCGAATGAAGTGGCATTTTTAATGGTGCTCACACAAAATGGCATTCAAAGATTGCCGTACGACGATCAACCGCTAGCCGATAATTACGAACTAGCTTTAACTAGTCCGAGCGCCATGGAGGTGTGGCATACAAATCGATCGGTTTGTACTATCGAACGAAGTAATTTAACCAATGACAAGGATATAATATGCCGAAATGTTGATAATTACAGACTTCAAACGATTCTACCGAGGCCGGATTTATTTCCTAATTTAGAAAGTAAGTAAATGGTCCGTAATCGTAGGCATTCAAATTAATGTTTTATTTATTTTTAGCAATTGTTCAAATAAGTCTCGACTGGGTGTCGGAAAATTGGTATTTTCTAGACAGTCTGAAAGAAATGATTTTTTTATGTAACAATAAAATGCAACATTGTACCGTAATATTAAGCGCAGATATTCGTCGCCCAAGGCGGATGGCGCTCGATCCGACAAAAGGATTTATATTTTTTACTGTTTATGGTCAGTCAGAACCATCATTGCGACGTGCAAATTTGGATGGTACAAATGAAACCACTCTGGTTTCATATAAAATTATTTATCCCCATGGGATAACTTTAGATTTAGCTAATAGTCATGTATACTGGATTGAAACGTACCGAAGTGTTATCGAGCGTGTAAATTATGATGGCACAAATCGCCGTTCGATAAAACCGCAAGCCCCGTATAATATCGATCAATTTCTACTCGATTCGTTAAGTATTATAAATTTCTATCAAAACCGACTATTCTTCGGATCATCTAGAAACCAAGTGCTGTTCTCGATGGATAAGAAATCGATTAAACCGAAAATCCTTTTTAAAGATGATGCACGATTGTTAACGTTTGCAGTGTTTCATCGGCAAAAGCAACCGGTAGTTGCACATCCGTGTCGGACAAACAACAACGACTGTGAGCATTTGTGCATACCCGACTCGATCAAAACCCGGGCGAATGCAAAATGTTTATGCTCGGCGGGATATAAATTAAATCCGATTGATAAAAAATGTCAACGGGCCGAGTACAAATCGTTTTTGTTTTATGGCACCGATAATCCCGAAATTATAAAAGGATTTAATGTACAAACGGATAAGATTAGTGAAATTAGTGAGGTATCTCGACAGTCAATAATCCCGATATCAAATGTTAGTGCACCGTTTGCACTCGATTATAATGTTAAGGAGCAGTTGTTGTATTTTTCACATCGAGATAAACATGAATATCGAATCGAGAGTCAGAAATTAGATGGTACCGATCGTAAGCTGATAGTTAATGGATCGGAATCGTACAACGCTATAACTTATGATTGGTTAGCAAATAATATGTACTGGGCCAGTATGGAGTATCACATGATCAGTGTGTTTAAGGTGTCCGACCCAAAAACTGAAAAAATAGTGCTTCGGGTGAAGGCGTATGATCCCGTGTAAGTATTTCATTCCCAAATATAATAAAATGTTCCTAAAATTGTATAAAATTTTCATTTTAGCTCAATAGCGTTAGATCCACAAGAAGGCCAAATGTACTACGCGCTATGGTCCGTCCAAACCACAAACTGCCGAATTGAACGGGCTTGGTTAGATGGCAGCTATCGAACAACACTAGTGAATAATAATACAGGTTCTATTTTTCGACCAAATTCGTTAACAATCGACCACCTGGAAGGTAAACTATACTGGTGCGATACAATTCTACCGTCCATTGAACGAATCAGTCTAAACGGCGAAGATCGCGAAGTACTTTACGAAAAATTAAATCAACAGCTATATCCATACTCGATGGCTCATTTAAATTCGTTTATTTTCGTATCCGATCGAATAAATCGAAATATCGTCCGTCTTCATTTAGACGGTTCCTCTAAACTGAATGCATCGTACGTTGTACTCGCAAATGAAACCCGAGTATACGGTTTAAAGCTATTCCAAAAAATGTCACAATCGGGATCAAATAATTGTGCAACCGATAATATATGTCCGGCAAATAGTTTATGTCTGTACACACCGAACGGTGCGAAATGTGTGTGCAGCGAGGGGTACACACTAAACGGAAACGGTGCAAATTGTGTTAAGCAATTAAACTACTCGAAAATAGAAAAATGCTGGGATGGATACTTCCCGTGCAAGAGCGGGCGACAGTGTATCGAATCCAAATTTATCTGTGATCATTCAATCGATTGTGATGATGGAAGTGATGAGATGATATCACCGGATGGTCCCTGTGAAAAAAAATTATGTGATTTTACGTGCGATGGGACTCGATGTCTAAATAAATCAGATGTGTGCAACGGTGAAATGGATTGCGTCGATGAGACGGACGAAAGCCCGCTAAACTGTCCCAACAAAACGTGTTCCGAACATGAATTTCAATGTGTAAAATCACGGAAATGTATACCGTTAGTATGGGTGTGTGACAAACAGTCGGATTGTGGTGAAAATGATAAATCCGACGAAGACGGCGATTGTGGCGAATGCGTTGAATTCGAATGTGAAAATCATGTTTGCATTCTATTTAGTCAAATGTGTGATGGATCCGATAATTGTGGTGATAATTCAGATGAGAAAAATTGTCGTTATGAATGTGCTGAAGATGAATTTTACTGCAACCCGGGTGGATGTATCGGCAAAGATAGAGAATGCGATGGTATTATTGATTGTCTCGATGAAGCAGATGAAACTAATTGTCATAATGTTACGATCGTCTCGGACAATGTCAACGATAAAGTATTTTGTGGACATGATGAATTAAGGTGTGATAACGGAATCGAATGTTACCATCGGAGTGTTAGATGTGATGGTTTGTACGACTGTTTGGACAGCTCGGATGAAAAGAATTGTACCACAATCCAAAAGCAACCCGAAATAAATGCAACTGTTTGTTTGCATCCCGATCGATTTTGCAAAATTATTAATAAATGCATTCCGGTTGAACAACTATGTGACGGGCGTACCGATTGTCCAGATGGTAGTGATGAAGGTGGCCGATGCAGTGAAAAACTTTGTGATCACAGTATTGATTGTTCGCATTATTGTCATAATTCGCCGGAAGGTATCGTATGTTCTTGTCCGTTGCACATGTTCCTACAACCGGATCGACTCACCTGTAGCAGTCAACACGCATGTATAAATTGGGGGACTTGTTCACAGTTGTGTATCGAAATTGGGCGACATTACGAGTGCCAATGCCAAGAAAATTATACGTTGCAATATGATAAGTTTTCATGTAAGAGCAATGCGCCTGACTCACCGTACGTGATTTTTAGTAATCGACAGGAAATTCGTGGCGTTGATTTAAACACGCTAGCGGTTAAAAATTTCTACGCTTCGCTCCGAAATACGATTGCACTCGATTTTTTAATCACACCGGAGTTAACTCAAATTTTTTGGACCGATGTAGTAGACGATAAAATTTATTCAGGCACATTAATCGGATCTGATTCGTTAAGTAATGTGAAGGCCGTTGTTGAGTCAGGTCTATCTACGGTAGAAGGGTTAGCTGTTGATTGGATCGGATTTAATTTATACTGGGTCGATAGTAATATTGATCAAATCGAGGTAGCAAAAATTAATGGGACTCATCGACGTACGCTGGTCGGTGGTGATATGGAATCACCACGTGCGATAGCGTTAGATCCACGGGATGGTTGGTTGTTTTGGTCTGATTGGGAAGATAATGCGCCACGAATTGAACGTTGTACTATGGCTGGTGAATTTCGATCTACAATTATTCAAATCAATAAAGGGCAGGGATCGTGGCCAAATGGTTTAACGATTGATTATGCGCAAAGACGGCTTTACTGGATAGATGCACGAGTCGATTCGATACATTCAACGGACTACGATGGGAATGATATTCATTTGGTAAGTCATAATACATTAGGTGGGTGGAAAGTTTGTGTTAAAAACCTGTGTGCAAAAAAAACCCTAAAGTCAAGTTAAAGGTATGCGTTAATATATTTAATTGAAAGTGCTCGTACTTAAATTTGACGTGGAAAATATCAAAAATTTTGTCTCCCGACTAACAAAATTTGGAGGAATTTCAAATCAGGTGGATGTGGTCGGATGAATTTTCTCTTTTTTCTCAAATTCAAATTCAAAAGTATTTGCTCCATTCGAGACAAAATAAAAAAATTCCAAATGTTCTTAAAGATTTGCTACTATTAGGTACCAAACCTATTAGGGGTTAGTTTACTAATAATATAGTTTACTAGTAAATTAAAAACTGTTAAGATGGACTTCACGTACGACGTAACACATTTGAAATTTTCACTCACAGTTTTCTATATTAGTTATTCTATATTACAATACGATTACGAAACCTCTTCGATTTTCAATATAATGAAAGCAATTGATCAGCAATTTCACTCAGCAGTTTAGGATTCTCAATACTAATTATTAAGAATAACAATTCCAACCATTCTCTGAAATTTTGAATTTATATAGAGAGATTTATAAAATTTCCTTGTCAACATCGAACAAACATTTCAAATTCAAAACTTCTTTAACGTGTATTTGATTGTGAGGATTTTCTTTATGAAACTCATATTCAAACTTTTTAGTCTGGCGATAAACTAGAAATAAAATGTACTACAGGAATAACAAAATTTCATTGAACAGCATTGTATACGTCAAGCAAGGAACAAAATTCGAAAAAACTTATTAACATTGAAATTATTGAAGAAGGTTTTATAAACTACACTCTTATATACTAAATTGAAAACAAAAAATAAATCGAGTTACAAAATTTCACTCAAAACCCGAACCCTCAAAACCCCATATTACAATGCTCTGAGCAAAAAATAAATTCAAAACTATTTGTTCCATACTAAGTAACGAATATAAAAAATTGCACTCAAACAGTCCTAGGGTTTGGTGTGAACTTCTGCTATATTACTTTCGATGTAAAACCATTTCGATAGACCCGATGTGATTCATTCGTTTTTCAAAGATTTCAAATTTTCAAATCTTGATTTACAGGATTCATTGATTTTTTATATAAATACAAAATTCTATAAAGTATTTCCGTCATCGAAGAAATCTATATAAGGCTACTAATAGAATCTCACTCAAATAGGAATTCAACCACAACATTTTTAGACATTTCCAACATTTTTCCACATTTCCATTTTTAGACTTGGCCAAAACTTGTTTGTGGGCTTTTCTTTATTAAATAAAATGAATAGGAAGGGGAAAAATGTTGATAATCAATCATCAATTTGGAATACTTTCGGAACGAGAGTCACATTTTTACAGAAAACTTTGTATCCCAGATTGCAAGATTCTGACAGATTTCGGCAACCAACGATTGTTTCTGCAGTGAATTAAAATTATACCAAGTCGAATTACACAATATTGCTCAAAGATTTTGTACCGCTAGAAAATTTTTTAAATTAATTATACCTAATTAATTTTAATTATGAATGCGTGAATCTGGATTTCGATCACTAATCTGGTTGAACCAAGCTTTGCGCGAACTTCCTTCAGTCTGCTCGAAGCTGGGGCACTCGAATCAGTCTCAACTTGCATTTGTTCTTTGCAGTTAACGGAAGAAAAATGTAACATTTAGAAAGCCTTTATGCCTTATCAATTATCATTTACAATTCAATAGACATCCAAATCATTAATCCACATCATTCATTCATTCATTAATTCAAATTTAAAAATATTACCGAAACGTTTTTCCAATTATCCAAACCTCCTTTTGGGGAGGGGGGGGGTGGTATAACAATCTTCAATTAAGACTAAAATACGTGAAAGGTATCAAACCAGATAAACGTCTATTTTAGAAAGTAAAATGGAATTATTTAATCATAACTATGACTCATTGACCGAACAATAATTTTACTTACAAATTGTGTATTCAACGAATTAAGAAATACTCAGTGTACTAAAATTTCCTCACGATTTTTTGAAATGCGCAATCACAATCAAACAGATTTTGAAAACCAACATTAAGAAAAATTAATAAATAAAATATTAAAAATAAATAAAAATTAATAAATTAACTTCCGGACGTACAAAATATTATTTGCAAATGTATGGCCAAATTTGAAAAGAGTAAAAAGGGCTATTATTATTAGATTTCAATAAATATACATTTTTAAATTTGCACTGCGATTTACAACATGCATCTCATAATCGTTAGTGAAACCCCCTATACGAAAGTAATGTATAAGCTGAAATTAAGAACAATTATTAAAATTTAAAATTGTTTAATGAGCTCTTCCTGTTAAATGACATTCGTTCTTCCTGTTAAATGGCCAATGGATCATGATTAGTCAAATTTTCGCAAATTTGAATTGAAAATTTTATAGTGCTAACCATTTTCATAACGTTGGTCACGATTTTACTCAACAACTGTTAGGTGTCTCAATAACTGGACATTACAGTTATCTGCTTATTCCTATATAGGGCTAGCCTTCCAAATGGGTTAGATGCTATTTCCAAATGGATTGGTATCTTACTTTTTTTGAGTAAAATATATTTACTACACTCATAAAGTTTGTGCGATTTATTACCACATTATCTTATGATTCCTGTTGATTGGTTAACCCCTTTCAATTGAGATAGAAACGGATTGATAACTTAGAATTATAGTATAGTTTCCAACGTAATCAAACTGATACATATGTACTAAACCTTTTTTTCACTGGCGCCATATCCCATTAAGGGATTTGGTCGCCTCATATGATGTTACGATGATCAGTTTTCTTTATTTTGGATTAATGATTCATCATCCCATTGGATTCTGGATGAGGCATATCGACATGCCGGGTGGATATGTGTTTCAATTAAATTTTATTTACCTGTATTCCTCTTTGCGTTTCCAAGTGGTCATTCAAATTTGTATTAACTGTAACAATGGTTACTTGACGCGATGATGATGTTGTTTGCGTATTTTACCTATTTTCTAATTCCTCTCCCCCCCCCCCCCCCTCCCAACGCCTATACTTACAAATGGTGTAAAAAGTGTGCGATGTTCTGCTAATGGTTGTTAGCAGTAAACCACTGAAACTATGAAGGCATTAATGGAGTTCCACTCAAAAAATCGTACAGTATTAATTCAGTTGGAAATGAAACCAACTCAAACCCTATGAAGTCCATATGGGTATCATCTGGGGATGGTGGTAAAAACTACGTTTTAAAGTGTACCACTCAATGAAGTCAATGAATGAAATTTAAAACTTTAATGGGCGAACAAAATTTAGATAAAACATCAAATTATTATCAAATCGCTCATTTGCTGGAAGAGTGACAATCCAAATTGTTGCTCATAATTGTTTCTCAAAAGAAAAGAAAATACCATTGTTATTAGTAAATATATAGAATCAAAATTTTCATATTCCTACATACTCAATCGGTCCTTAATTTGTATAACCCAAAACTTTAAATTGTAAAATTTCTTAGTTTTATATGGAATTTTACCTATTTTGAGAAAAATGAGAATTACTGGGAATCGTTTGATTTGTATATTTTAGAAATGAGCGTCACTCATTGTGTCACTGTTGTATTAAATGAGCGAAATATTTTTTGGAAGTGGAAATTTGAGAATACAGCCATCGTCATCAACCATTATTACGAATATTTCAATCAATGGTTTTCTGCCCGAAAAATAAAATAATAAAATTCTAAAACTTGTAAACTATTAAGTTGTATCTAAATATTCAAGCAATTTCACCATAAACTCCACACTAATCATACATTCATAACCGAGTGATTCAATAAACACTTTTAACTAATTTATACTTGTAATTCCAGATCATTTGCGACAAAGACACGTTAACCCATCCCTTTGGATTAACCCTTTTTGAAAATCATGTATATTGGACCGATTGGCGGACTACCTCGGTGATACGAGCGAATAAATGGAATGGATCCGATGTGACCGTTATTCAAAGAACTCAAACGCAACCGTTTGGCATTCAAGTGCTACACTCGAGTCGCCAGCCAAAAGCTTTATTCAATCCATGCGGTAAAAATAACGGAGGATGCTCACACTTATGCCTCCTTAGTCTAACTAACACGTATAAATGCGAATGTCCACATGTTATGCGAATCGATCGTGACAACAAGACATGCATTCAAAACGAGCAAATCTTGTTGATGGTGTTGCAAACCGAAATCCGTGGGGTCGATTTGTATCAAATTGATCATTACACAATTCCAATAATAAATCATCCGACCGAAATATTATCACCGTCGCGAATCGATTATGTCGTGAGTGAGCAACGATTGTACTGGACCGACGATCAGTTGAAAGAAGTGAAAACTAGCGGTCTGACGAGCGGGCATACCGAGACTATTATAGATACGGATATTTCAAATCCAACAGGATTTGCGATTGATTGGATCTCTGGAACGATGTACCTAGCGAGCGGTATAAAAGAATATCGGATTCTAGCCTGCAATTTGAAGGGCGAATTTATGACTGAGATTATTAATAATTTGTATCCCATTTCAAGTATTGTGGTGAATCCTGTAAAGGGCCGCTTATATTTCTCGCACGGCGATAGTATTGAGAACGTTTTCCGAATTGAAGAAACCGCAATGGACGGATCGATGAGAAAAATCATTATTAATGCAACCAAACGAGCCAATAGTTTAACTCTCGATTTTGCAACAGATCGATTATATTATATTCAGCCAGAGTTGGGCGCAATTTCTTATTACAGTTTCGCCGAAAATATTGTTAACGAAATATTACGAAATTACGATAAAAAAAGTCTCGAATACTCCACTATCACAATATATCGGGATGACATTTACTTTGTGGATAACGTGCGCAATTTTATTATGCGATGTAACAAAAATAACTGTGATAATTTTGGTAATGATGCGCTTCGCACAAATCCAGGCATGGTATTTGGGATTAAGATGTATTATGCGGCCGCCCAGCAAGGTACAAATTCGTGTGCAGATAAACGAGGAGGATGTCAACATTTATGTCTGGCGACATCTGACACCACACATGTTTGTAAATGTGCGATTGGTTTCGATCAAAGCCCCAATGATTCTCGTAAATGTATCGGATATAACGAATTTATTTTGTATTCAACGACCCACGAGTTAAAAGGCATACCGTTATATCCTAATCATAATTCTGAAACCGATGTGGCACTTGGACCGATTTCGCGAGTATCACTTTCGACCAATATCGATTTTCACTATAAAACGGATTACATATTTTGGGCTGACAGTGATCGCAGCACTATAACACGCATCAAGCGGGACGGAACAAATCGAGAAGTAATTTTATCGTATCAATATGAATCGGTGGATGCGAACTCTGGTGACTGGTTAGCTGGAATAGCAGTTGATTGGGTAGCGGAGAATATTTACTGGAGTGACCAGAAACGCGGAACGATTGAAGTTTCTCGATTGAATGGTTCATCAAAATATGTCGTGGTATCAAATCTGGAACAGCCGTCTGCAATCGCAGTTGATCCGATCGCAGGTTTATTATTCTATGCATCGTACAGTCGGCGTAGTTTTATTGGACGGGTTGGTCTAGATGGCAGCTCACCATTTCTGCTGGTAAATAAAACATCAACGATTACAAGTTTATTTCTAGATATAGATAATCAAGCAGTTTATTGGAGTGAAACCAAAACCGACACGATTATGAAAGTGGATTACGATGGCAACATGAAAATGGTAAAATTGAACCACAGCCTCGATAATCCGGTTGGTTTGGGAATAATCGACGGACGGATTTATTGGGCTGACAACACACATCTCAAGGGAAGTATTAAAGTTGCGCCGCTCGAAAATTTATCGGATTACACAACAATTGTGCAGTCGGAAGGATACAATTTTAAAGATTTAAAAATATTTTCGCCTCGAATACAGAAAGGTAGTAATCCATGTCATTTAAGTAATGGTGGTTGCGAAGAACTTTGTCTGTTTAACGGTACCGATGTAATATGTGCATGTTCACACGGTAAAATCGCAAAAGATCAAAAATCATGTGAAAATTACGATAATTTCTTAATATTTTCAAGAATATCGTCACTCGAGAGTATCCACGTAACGGATAAAGATAATATGAACGAACCGATCAAAAAAATACAAAATTCCACCTTTTTAAAGAACGCGATTGGTTTATCTTATGATTTTGGGTCAAACCGTATATTCTACTCGGACATACATTTCGGTACAATAAATTCGGTATTCTTTAACGGGTCAAACCATACTGTGATTGTAAATAAACAGGTTTCGGTGGAAGGATTGGCGTACGATCAAATTTCATTTAATCTATTTTGGACGTCTAATTATGATGCAACCATTCGAATGCTGGACATTTCGAATATTACGGACAATCCGAATAATAATACGAATTATGTGAAAGAGATTATTAAATTGAAGTCAACTGATAAGCCGCGAGGTATTGCGGTGGAACCGTGTCTTACAATGGTGTATTGGACTAACTGGAATACGCAGTCGGCCTCAATTCAGCGAGCCTATATAACCGGATATGGTATTGAAAGTATTATTACGACAGATATTAAAGTGCCTAATGCGTTGGCACTCGATTATGAGGATTATAAATTGTACTGGGCTGATGCGAGACTCGATAAAATTGAACGTACTGACTATGATGGTACACATCGATTTGTACTAGCCCATTCAATACCGCAACATCCATTTGCGATGGCGGTCTACGGTAATTTACTATTCTGGACCGATTGGATGCTACACGCCGTGATTCGGGCGAATAAATTTTCTGGTCATGACATTGTATTTTTACGGAAAGATATTGGCCGTCCAATGGGAATTATCGCTGTTCAAAATACCACAATTAATTGTGCAGCAGATCTTTGCCGCATGTTGAATGGCGGCTGTGAAGATGTTTGCTCGATCGATTCAGGTGGCAATATAAAATGTATTTGTACCCAGGGCATACTTGGCCCCGATGGTAAATCATGCATGTCGAAACTTCATTCAAATTGTTCATCGACTGAGTTCGAATGTACCGTTGGTAATTGTATACCGTACAGTTTAACTTGTGACGGCATTTACCACTGTTTAGATGGAAGTGACGAAACGATTGCGTTTTGTAAGGTACGAAAGTGCCCGCACGATTATTTCCAATGTAATAACCATCGGTGTATTTTAAACGAGAAAACGTGTGACGGAATTCAAGATTGTGGTGACGGATCCGATGAAGCGATTTGCAATTGTACCGATGCACATTTTAGATGTAAAACCGGCCAATGTATTTTAAATAAGTATCGATGTGATTATGACCCGGATTGTCCGGATGCATCGGATGAGATGGGCTGCCCGAAACGATTATGCCAATATGGGAACTCCGGTGTATTTTATAATTGTGAGCATACAACCGCATGCTACATGGAATCATGGAAATGTGACGGTGAAAATGATTGTTGGGACGGAAGTGATGAGGCTAATTGTACTATAACAGCGGCTCAATCTTGTCCGCCTCATAAATTTACCTGTAGTAATGGGCTCTGTATCACGATGGATTGGCGGTGTGATAATGAGGACGATTGTCTAGATGGTGGACAAGGGAAATTAAGTTCGGATGAGGAAAATTGTGAACGCAACTGTAAACCTAATCAATTTAAATGTATTAGTGACGCTACATGTATACCAAGTAGTTGGCAATGTGATAAGCATCCAGATTGCTTCGATGGCTCGGACGAGGGGCCGCACTGTCTCAATAAAACGTGCGGAAGCGATAAATTTAAATGTAATTCAACGGGAAAATGTATACCGTTACGTTGGGTGTGCGATGGAGAAGTGGATTGCACCGAGGGTGGAGAAGATGAGTCACCGAAACAAGATTGTCAAACTAATTCTGAATGCTCTCCATCATCGTTTAAATGTTTGAATGGACAATGTATCGAAATAAGTTTTTTATGTGACGGATACGATGATTGTTCTGATGGTTCCGACGAGCAAGATGGTTGTACTCCAGGTTATGGTGATATTATTCCATGCAGCGATGACGAATTCAGATGTAAAACGCGTAAATGTGTACCGATGAATGCGACGTGCGATTTAAAAAATGATTGCGGTGATAATTCCGATGAAGAACCTGAACTATGTAAAAATTCAACGTTTATATGCGCGGCACCAAACTTTTTCCGGTGTGGCACAAACGCATGTATAGCAGAATCGTTATTATGTGATGGCCGCGATGACTGCGGTGATTTCTCAGACGAGCAGGCCTGCGGTGTCAATGAATGTGAAGCCGGCATTGAACATTTATGCGCCCACAAATGTGTTGATAAGAAAGTTGGCTATGAATGCGTGTGCCACGATGGATTTAAAGTATCAAAAAAAGATCGCCACCTATGTGAAGATATCGATGAGTGCGAAGATCGTCCTTGTAGTCAACTGTGTCGTAACACATTCGGATCGTATCACTGCTACTGTCAGGAGGGCTATGGACTAAAAGATAACAAAACGTGTAAATTACTTAATTCCGAGTCGGCCAAATTTATATTTTCTAATCGATACTACATACGGGAAGTCGATTTAGAAGGCCATACCTCAATACTGGTACATAATTTATCGAATGCGGTTGCCTTAGATTACGACTATGAATCTCAAAGTTTATTCTGGTCGGATGTAACTACGTTGATCAGCTCAATCAAAAAATTCAGTATAAAAGAAAACAAGACCACTGTGCTGCATATTTCAACAATACAAAATCCCGATGGTTTGGCAATTGATTGGGTTGGCCGAAATTTATATTGGTGTGACAAAGGTCTTGATACAATTGAGGTGTCTAAATTGGACGGAAAATATCGACGAGTGTTAATTCGAGAAAATTTACAAGAACCGCGTGCCATTGTACTCGATCCATATGAAGGTTACCTGTACTGGACCGATTGGGGTGATGTGCCGCATATCGGTAAAGCGGGAATGGATGGCTCTAAACAAAAAATCATTGTTAGCGATAATCTCGGATGGCCGAATGCATTAACAATATCATTTGAAACCAAAGAACTATTTTGGGGTGATGCCCGTAAAGATTTCATTTACGTAAGTGATATGGATGGTAAGAAGAAAAAGGTAGTGGCGAGTCGCGATCTAAATCCAAATATAAATTTGCATCATATTTTTGCATTGGCTGTGTGGGAGGATCGCATCTATTGGACCGATTGGGAAACAAAATCGATTGAATATTGTCATAAGTATTTGGCAACCGATTGTGGTACTCTAACGACCACTATTCACCGTCCAATGGATATTCGAGTATACCATCCAAACCGTCAGTCAAAGCCTAAGATAGACGCATGTAAAACAGCTGAATGTTCAACTTTGTGTTTATTATCACCCGAGAAGCCGGGATACAAATGTATGTGCCCCGATAATTTTATTTTGGATACGGATAATAAAACGTGTATTCAAAATTGTACTTCGGCACAGTACGTATGCGCCACAACATTTAAATGTATTCCGTTCTACTGGCGCTGTGATACACAAGACGACTGTGGTGATGGTAGCGATGAACCGGCCGACTGCCCCACATTTGAGTGCGATCCAGGACAATATCAATGCAAAAATTTAAAATGTATTCATCCTAGTCTAATATGCGATGGCAAAGACCAGTGCGGAGATGGTTCAGAGGAACAGGATTGTGATCATTATGTCTGTTTTAGTTCACAGTTCAAATGTGGCCGCACTAATACGACCAACTCGTTTTGTATCGATGAAGTTAAACGGTAATTATATTCGGTAAAATAAGCTTCTCTATTTTAAAACAAATTTCATTTCAGATGTGACGAAGTAAAGGATTGCCCTAACAGTGAAGATGAAGAAAATTGTGCCCCAAAGACATGCTCCCAATATCAATTCCAGTGTGCGAACAACAGATGCATTCCGAAAGTTTGGGTGTGTGATAACGATCGTGATTGCTTGGATGGCTCGGATGAGGTCGATTGCAATAAAAAAGAATGTTTAGCTGGTAATTTTAAATGTAAATCGGGTCGGTGTATCCCTGAAGGTTGGATATGCGATGGTGAACGTGATTGTCCATCGAGTGAAGATGAGTTCAATTGCACCAAAACCGAGGGTCACACTTGTCAACCGTCATATTTCCAGTGTAACAATTCGAAATGTATACCGGGCCGGTGGCATTGTGACTACGAAAATGATTGTGGTGATAACAGCGATGAGTTCAATTGCACGATGCGTGAGTGTTCTGAATCAGAATTTCGATGTGCCGACGGTCGTTGTATTCGGGGGTCGTATCATTGTGATGGAGAGAATAATTGTCGTGATTTTAGCGATGAAATGGATTGTAATATTACATGTTCAGATAATGAATTCAAATGTGCGACCACGCATAACTGTATTAATATGTAAGTTTGAATTTAATCTTGTACTATTCGAAATTTTATCTAATGCTTATTAAATCTTTAGGAATTTTAAATGTGACGGTGATTTAGACTGCAATGACGAGTCAGACGAGTTAAACTGTACGTGTTCCTCAAAAGATGAATTTCGATGTGCAAATGGTCGATGCATCTTAAATCGATGGAAATGCGATGGTTATCCCGATTGCTCCGATGAGTCCGATGAATCGATTGAACTGTGCTCAACAATGCAATGTCAAACGCATGCCTACAAGTAAATATAGTTAAACATTGTTTTTATTTTATCTCCTAATATCCAAATATTTGTATCTGTCTAGATGTAAAAATTTCAAGTGTGTTTCTAAAACGGTACTGTGCAATGGCGTTGATGATTGCGGAGATGGTACAGACGAAGATAAGTATGTCTGTGATTCGTTACATACGTGCTTACCATCCCAATTCCAATGCGAATCGAATCACAAATGTATTGCGAAAAAATTTGTTTGTGATGGATCGCCGAATTGCCCGGACTTATCGGATGAATTAAATTGCCGTACAAGTATTTGCAGTTTTGGCACGTGCAGCCAAATTTGCGTGGAGAAAAAAAAGGGACAACCTAGTTGCAAATGTGATCAAGGCTATACCAAAAATTATGGTAAAAATGATTCGTGTAGTGCTACGAACCCAATACAAGTGATGTTGGTCGCGTCCGATTCAGCATTTCGAATTATTCTACCACAAAAACCAGAACTTTCGGAACACGTTAGCTTTATCCCGACGCTAAGCATGAAAATTAATGTATTTGATATTTTCGTAAGTGATAAATTCATAACCCTTTTCTGGATCGATTCACACAACAAAAATATCGAGAAACTCAGTATGGACACGGTGGTGGTGGATGATTTGTACGAAAAACGTTTTAAGCGTGACACATCTGTAATACAATTTGCGACGATTATAACATTTTTAGAGAATCCGGTAGCAGTGGCTGTGGATTGGATCACGAAGCGACTTTATATGATCGATGACTTTAAACAGAAATTGTTATCGACCGATTTTGACGGGCATAATCATTTGACAATTACACAAACTGGTTCGAATCCACTGGATTTAGTACTAGATCCAGAAATCGGATTAATTATTTGGTCGGTACGTGAACGCGGTATTTACACTATAAATACGGACGGTTCGAATAAACGACACATCGTTTCCGTCGGTATCGAGTGGCCAACAGGTCTCTCAATCGATTACCCCACTAATCGATTATATTGGGCCGATTACCGTAAAGGAACAGTAGAAACAATAGAATATGATGGTTCTGATCGTCATATAATAAAAAGGTTTACTGATATAGCAAAACCACATCGAATTGATGTATTTGAAGATTTTGTATATGTTACGCTGTACGATAAAAAAATCTACAAATTAAATAAATTTGGACACGACAACGGAACATATTTAATCGAAGAAAGTTACAAGACCAGCGATATAAATATCATTCATCCGATTAAACAATTTTCGAACCGGGCAAACCCATGCAAGTCAAATCCCTGTACTGCACCAGCTTTTTGTTTAGTTTCACCCGAGTCGAAGGACAAACGAAGGTGTGTATGTCCGGAAAATATAATAAAACAGGTGTCAAAAGAAGGTGTGGTGTCGTGCCGCTACGAAACTGAAAATGTACCTGATACAGAATGTCCGTTAAAATGTATCTCGGGTACCTGCCAAATTATCGACGGTCTACCAAAATGTGTATGCTCTGCGATTTACGAAGGTGAATTTTGTGAAACCTACAAATGTTCAACGTACTGTAAAAATAAAGGTATCTGTATACTGCTGAACGAGGCTACAAAATATCCACTAACCGCAAGCGAATCAATGGACAACACAACCAGATCGATACCAAAATGTATTTGTAATATGCAATGGGCAGGCGAACGGTGTGAAGTGCCGGCGAGTGCTTGCCAACAGTATTGTCACAACGGAGCGACTTGTAATTTTGAATCGGGTGGCGTACAATCTTGTATATGCCCACCAGGATTTTCAGGTGCCCAATGTGAACATTGCACCGATTTGTACTGTAAAAATGGTGGAATTTGTAGACGAAATGACCCAGAGAAAAATCGATGTGAATGCCCTGATGGATTTTCGGGTCGACGATGCGAATTTGATGCATGCACAGACTATTGTCTGAATGGTGGGGAATGCACGTTTAACATTACCGGGCTACAGTGTAAATGCAAACCCGGTTTTCGAGGTTCGCAATGTGATATAGATGAATGCGACGGTTACTGTTACAATGGCGGTACATGTTCGATAATCGAGGGGAGAAAAGTATGCGAATGTCCCGATGAATATACCGGCCGACAATGTAACATTGATCTGTGTAAAACAGCAATGAAATCACCGGGTAAGTATAACAAGCCAGATTTTAAAATGTGTTTCTAATATTATTATTAATTTTGTAGATTGTGACACACCGAAGACAGCGGACGATGATACACCGTGTTACAATCATAATTGCCTTAATGGTGGACGATGTGTCGAAATACGTAATAACGCGGTGTGCAATTGCACGTTAGAATACAATGGTGAATTTTGTGGGAAATATATCGGACATAATAATCTGTGTGAAGGATACTGCCAAAACGGTGGGATTTGCCGTTTATACGATAATCCAATATGTGTTTGTGTTGGGGATTGGGGTGGACAAACCTGTGCCACCCCTCCGAGATGTATTGATAGCTGTGGTGTTTGTATGCCCGGAAGCTCAATAAACGAGTGTTTATGTAATGATGGCAGCATTCAAGCATGCTCTCGTGATAAGATCTATACGAGTGCGAGTAATGAGGCTGAAGTTTCAACGGCTCGCGTTGTAACAGCGCTTGCACTCGCGATTGGTATATTAAGTTTGCTAATCGCACTATTTGGTGGTGTTATATACTATTTAAGGTTAGTAAAATTATTCTTTTGTTTGGTATGCTCTATTTTTGGCGATTTTCAGAGAGAACGGGAGTGGGGTCGTCGACTTCTGATAAATTAGAATCCATTTGATAAATACTGTCTATTCCATACTTTTCTGTATAGATCTTGGATTGTAAAGGGGCTTTTTGCGATGGTTTGTTCTTCCTTGGTTATTACTGGTTTTTCTGGCTCTATTTTTGAAACTTCTTTTTAGTTTCTTCTGGAGCTGTATTTGAGTCCACTTTTCACCTATGTTTGTCTGCGTGTACGGTCTATTCGTTTGGTTTGCGGCTCTTTAGGTATTTCATAGTTGGTGGTCCGATTTCGCGCTCAACAACCATTTCCGTCTACTTGAGTTTATGCGTTCTAATGTTTCGAGATGATTTTGTATCTCGTGATTTATTCAAGTTTAACAGTCGATCACTTCAAGCTTAAAGTTCAAGCATTCAAATTAGACTTTGTTTTTTAATTAGGCATGTAATTTTTTTTAAATTATTTAATAAAATGTGAATGTGATGAACGTGATGTTAGTGGCGGTTTGATATATATTGCTTGCTGTGATCCGAAACACAGTTTTGTATAGCTAGAAACGCGCACGCCATAACTAACTATTTCGGAATTCAGACAACTGATATTGTGTCATCACCGAAAACTGTATCTATGTTAAAATGTGTGCGTGGGTTTGAGAATCTTATTCCACTACGCAGAAGACAAATCAGTAGTCATCATCCTTGGTTTGACGATCGTCGTATAAATTTAAAAGATCGCAAAACTAGGGCTTACGCTAAAATGATTAAAAGTGGTTTTGATTCGATTGAACAAATATTTCTGTAATTTAGTTGAATTTACTAGTAAAGTGATCAATGAAATTCAAAAACCTCATTAAATAGAACTAGTCTGTACGGACTTTAGCAAAGCGGTTGGTTCCATTTATCATCAAAAGGCACTTGAATGGCTTAGTACATTCGAATTTTCAGTTAAATACACTGAGTGGTTCAATTCATATTTAACAGATCACATTCAATATGTGTTAATTGAATGTAAGAAATCCAAATTAGTCAAAGTTACATCGGAGTTCTCCAAGGATTCCACATTGGATCTGTATAATTCCCAGTATTTCTTCCCAGAAAAATAAAAAATGTTCATCAGGCAATACTAGTAATACCCTATCCCAGGATTTTTAAAATCATCTCATAAAATTATGAAATGACACGAAATATGATAATAATTGATCTAAAGCGTTTATTCATCAAATATATATGATAAAAAATGAGAACTCAAGCCGCTACTTGAGATTGGTACAAATGATTGGCTCATATCTTTATTCAGTTAATATATGAATTGTTGATTTGAATTAATGGTTCCCAGGAACCACAAGTGTTGTGATCGACCTCTTCTGATTTTCACAAGGCAACATGTCCACTACGCAAAATAAAATTCACATTCGTATGTTAATATGGACGCAATAGGCTCATATGTGTATGGCCCAATCATATGTGTATGGCAAATTGATGATTCTTCTGATTTCAATGTGTTCTTAAAAATGATTCGGCCATTTACACATTGACTCCAAAGCGTCAATCCTAGCATACGGATGGTCGTGGATTTTTGTTGGCCAGTAAGTAGTACACATTATGTTCAACTGATATCAAATGAGATCGGTTACGACTCTACATTCCAAGGAACCATTCGTTTAAATCGTAAATATGTATTTTATATAAAATGGGCGAACCCAGAATGCTATAGCGCCAAACTCAAGGTTCGAAGAATTTTATTTTAGATTTGTGCATGGTGCCTTGATGGAATCAAATAAAATCGGTCCCGACATTCGTGATTCCAGGGAACCATTAATTTAAATTATAATTCATGCGCAAAGTGAACGTGCCATATACATTGGAATTTATTTTGTATATAGAGGTTATCATGTTATCGGAAGAAATTGATGACGACACTTCAGTTTCTTGTGAATCATTAATTTAAATCCGAATTGTGTTCTTTAAAATGATTCCGCCATTTAGCACATAAGACCCCAAAGCGTCTGTAACAACATACTAACATACGAATGGTCTTGAAATATGACAAATCGATATCAAATGAGATCGGTTACGACACTTTATGTTCGAGGAATGTTATATAAAATGAACCACCCCAGGATACTATAGCGCCAATCTCAACATACGGATGGCCATGTGAATTTTGTTTGTGGACATGATGTCGTGTTGAAATCAGAAGAATTGGTCACAATACTCGTGGTTCCTAGGAATCATAATTTAAATCAATAATTCATATATTAACTGAATAGGCCATACAGATATGATCCCAGTGTGCCAATCTCAAGTAACGGCTTGTGTTCTCATTCTTTTGGATAGATATTTGAAGAATAAACACATTAAATCAATTATTATCATATTTCGTTTCATTTCTAGATTTGCTGGATTGATTTAAAAAATCCTGGGATAGAATATAATTAGTATTGTCTGATGAACATTTTTTATTTTTCTAGGATGAAATACTGAGGTAACTTCACACACTTGATATTTTTTGCTTTCATATACTAAAGTACTCATATACGCGGTAAACATTAAAATGTTTCATACCATCAAAGAAACACGAACTGCAGAGTTTATGAAACCTATAGGGGCGGAATCACGAAAACCGACCGGAAACTTTTAATCGATTAAAAAATATTTTCCAATGTACTCGATTAAAGCTGTTAAAATTTTCCATAATGGAAGAGGGGCTATAAGTGAATAAGTAAATATAACTTAGGTATTGATTAATCTATTAGGAAATTTTTCGAATTCAATTTGTACCGGTAGTAGATTTCCTTACAATAATGCTCGACATTCAATAATAGTCGGAAAAATGTTGAAGTGAATTTTTTGTTTATTTTAGTTTTTTTAAGAGCGCTACAACCGAGCAAATGGCATAGTGGTTAAAGCTTTGGCGTTTGGATCGGGAGGTACCGGGTTCGAATCCCGATAGGGGCAGGATGCAAAGGGAATTTTCATCAACAAATTACGATCTGTGATGAAATGGAACACATCTATGATCCCCTGTCGGAGTGCGGGGCTCATGGGCCGACCCATCTTCCATGCCAGTATAGGCTGGCATGGATGGAGCTATGCAATGTGCAGATAGATGGTAATAAAATCGGACCTATATTCATCCGTACGTCCTCGAATTGGCCAATACAGGCTCAAACGTAAGGACGTAAATAAGCGAACCGCGAAAGAGTAGGGAGAGCTTCGGCCCCAGAGATCAGGGAAAATCAAAAAAAAAAAAAGCGCTACAGACTATCTAATTTGGTTGGATTGGTCAACAAAATTATGTTGGACGTGTTGGATGGAAATTTCATCCAACCAACCAAGCAAGTTTGATAGTGTGTAATAAAGTTCACATACATCCGTATGGACGATATTTCATCACTCATATAAAAAATTGCATTGAAAACAAAAGTAAATTAGGAAGAAACAAAAAAAAACAAAAACCAAAATTGTGGAAATTGGATAGTATGTATACAACATCCAATTTGGTTGAACCGACAGTCGGTCCGACAAGTTGGATCGTCTGTAGCACTCTTTATAAAATATTCAAGCCAACTTTGGAAATTTTTCAAAATAGTTTGATTTCTACATAGAAATATTTCGGAACAAATGACTTCTCCGTTCAAATTTCATGATTCTGTCAGATTTAGGCCACGTTTATTGCTAATATGACGTTAAACAGGCACATCGACAATACTATTGATAAAGCCAATGCAATATTTATTTATTTATTTATTTCGCGTATGTCAAATCCCAAGTGAAATATGCAGTACTTGTCTGGTATGCAGCCCTTACTATTCTGTTCACATGGAGAGAATCGAAAGTTTGTAAAAAAGTTTCTCTTGCTTTTATTAAAGAAATTTGACTGGGAGTGTGACAATAATACACTTTTCCATGCGAATGTGACGCGACAACCCTAATATAAGACCTGATATAAGACCCTCCATAAAGATGCCTGAATTACAATCTCTGCACTCTCGAAAATAGTGGATTTCTGTTGAATACCGCTTTTATTGGAAGTGAGCTACTTGGCATATAGATTCAAGGTACGGAGGAGACTACGTAACCACCGACTGTTGGACCTTGGAACACAATTCCACTGAGTAAGGAGATAAGAACCTAATAAATAAACTGGATACATGGTTTGTAGAGCATAAATTTGATTTAACTTATCAAAGGACATCTACAAAAATAACCTTTTCGTTTTGGCTGCTTCAATTACTTTTGTGTATATTTTTATGTTTTTGTTCATTTGCTAGTTGCAACAAAAATAGTTTTAGTTTATTTTTAGTTTTAAACGTTTTTTTCCTAACTGTATTACTAAATCGATTTCTTTATGATTTTGCAATTCACCGCTTTTCTAAATTGATCCGCTTATTCGTTCGTATCTTTGGCTAAACACTAGTCTAATCTGCAGTGTTGTACATTTTGGGTTTTATTGGTGGAAAATGTTGCGAGACTTGCCTTTTTAAGAAATGTTCCACTTATTTGGTTTTCGCTTCGTTCATTTGATCGTTAATCTGTTGAGAAGATGTTTCAGAACTTTCGCATCTGTCCACTTGCAGCGCGGTGGTTTTTTTTCGTTTTAGAGTAAAAAGGATAATTTCAATCCCTGATGGTATAATTTATAATCCACTTTTAAATTTTTCAATATTTATTTTTGGTTGTTCTACACTATCTGGTCTTTTCGGTTGATCGCATTTCACACAACTTTTTCCCCAGAAATTTGTCAAATTTTCTACAATAGCATAATCTCATTAAATTCTTCTTGTTATAATTTTAGAAAACGACGAATAGGTCAACCGTTTTCACATGCGCGCCTCACCGATAACGTCGAAATCACCAATCCCATGTATTTGGGTGACGTAGACGAGGCACCCGCCTTTATTCATGAACAGGATAAAGCACATTTTGCAAACCCTGTCTATGAGTCGATGTACGCGAGCGGCTCAAATGAACCGGCCGCACCATTGGCGTGTGGCGCACCCGAAGAAAAAAAAGGTTTACTGCAGCACACTCAAGATGAATCATCTGCATGATAATAAAGTTTTTATTTTGAAACTATAGTCGTGTGTTATTTAAGAAAGCGAAAAAAATAATTGTTTTTTAATTATAATTATTATTTGTTATATATAATTTTATTTTATTGTAAATAATTAAATTTAGTAATTTTTTTAAAAAAAGTAAATACAATTTTTTCTAGGAAAAAATTAATTTAAATTAATTATTTTGTATAAATGAAACCAAACAATTCAAACATTTTGAAAACACTAATTTTAATTTATTTTTATATTTTTATTTTAAATGCAACAAAATAAATTCGAACAATGTAAACCTTTATAAATAGTGATCGAAGGTCGATGATTAATAAAAAATATTTATTTTTAATTAGATTAATCTATAAAATAAAAATTACAATTAAATAACGTTATTGATATAAATATTTCGCGTATCGAGAGCTAAAAATCCTAAAACATTTAGCATTTCCTAGTCATAAATAAATTCAAATACATCAATAACATTTTTTAAGTGGCATTTTAAATCGACAATAAAAATATTAAAAAGTGCTAAATTGTAGTTTTTATATTATTAATTTAATTATAATAAATAATAATAATATGCAGCTAAATAAATAATTAATAATTATCCATCCAAGAGCAACAAATAAATCAAGTACATTATACAAACAAGTAATACTAAACCTATTGAGATTATTTTGATATTAAATTAATTATAAATAAATATGTAATAATAATAATATTAATAATTAATTGTTTATGTTTTATATTGTTCCTTGTTTATGTTTTATATATAATTTTTTTTATCTTTGCGAGAAGGTCCGGCTGTTCAAAATCAAATAAATTTAATCATATTTTCCACTACTAGAATATATCAATTTTGTATGCCAAGGTGCGCTGTCAAGTTGTGTTTCTCTGTTCGCAGCTAATAATAATTAACCATTGCTACAGATTTTAGGAAAAAGGCGATGTAACACAGGAGGGAGAGGGGAGATTATAATTATTGGCAATACTCGTAAATTAAAATCAATTTTAATTACGATTAAAACATTCAAAATATCATTTGGGTACTAAACCTATGTATTTTGCGGACAAATTTTCTTCATTATACATCACCATGTCGTTAATATTATTAAACAACAAGTATTTTGCTTATCAAATTGATTTTCTTATCAACAAAAACCCACTAAGGCGATGCTTCTAGTAGTGGAAAAAATAGTATATAGTACATCACGATTGAGAAGTATTATTATAGCCCAAACTGATCGCTCGGACTATAATAGCATACTTCTCAACCTTGGTACATAATATACCTACAATAATTATCAATAATTCATAATTTTCTCACAAGGAAACGGAATTAGAAATAATCTTTTGTAATTTAGTACATAATATATTATACAAATACATACATACAATTAAATTACGATAGTGCCATGTCAAATTTTTTGTCGTTTTATTTTATATAAAAATAATAATTATTATTGTTAGTAAATCCCCACGTAAATTTGTTTATAAATTTTTTGTAAATGTATCTAATTAAATTTTTAAAATTTTTGAATTAAGCGCTCAACAACTGGTAAAACATTTTAAAAATTTGAATATTTAAAATTTAAAATTAAATGCAAGAAACCGTGTCCACCTTTTCTGTTTGAATAAAAATACATATAAACCGGTCTGTCTCCCGAAACAAATAAAAAATAAAACGAAAAGAATTAATTAAATTGAAAATTAAAGACTGTAAAAATGAAAATTGCTGTTTTAATTTTATAAATCCTTTTTGTCTCCAAAGCCTATTGTATTTTGTAATAGACACTATTAAAATCAAATGCTATGACAAAAAACGCATTTTGTTGAAGATATTTTCCCAAATATGGGGATGCTACAAACCGCCGCTCTCTAACAAAACCTATAAGTTCGTTTCAGTAAACCCCTATTTTAGAGGATCCATCCCACCAGCAGAAAACAAACCATTTATGGCATAAATAGCACGATGCATCATTGTGCACTATACCATTTTTCAACCTGAACGAAACGAGCCGGAACCATATGAAATCAATGAGAACCGTTCGGACCATTTCACAATAGGAACTAGTTGTCAAATGGACCCGCCTACCGTAAAACCTTAGTTTTAAACGAATATCTGCCCAGTTTGTATTTTCTAGATGGTATGCTGTTTGATAAAACTTTTGAGATACATTTCAAATTATGCACCATATACAAGTGTGACCATGATAGAAGAATCCATTTACCAAGCATTTGTTCTGTTGAGTTTGACAATAGTTTAAACTACATTGGTTATCCGATTTTGTGCACTTAGACCGGTTACGGTCCGAATTTACTCCTTTGTTCCGCTACTGGAACCAATTATAGCTATCTCTAGGACCGTCTCTGAATATTGTATTAACAAGGAAATTTAAATGATAACTGTGGTCGACAATTTGAGATTTTCCGAGGCGCCTTTTCCCATTTAAGCTTCAATATAGATCCCCCCATTCTTGCCATTTTCGTATTCGTCGCACTTACACCATATTTAACGACTCGTTCGTCCAGCAGTTCCTCATGATGTTTGAATCAACGGGAACCAACTATCGGCACATTAAAACGTTATCTCGTAAAGAGATGAAAGTGATAACTCGGCACCACTCTTGATGCCAGATAATCTGAGTTCAGTGATTTGATTGCGGCCTAACGCTCCAAGTCAGAATCTCCATCGTCTCTCTTTTTTACACACAGCAGTAATCAGAAAGACAAACAGAAATATTTACATAAACCATAAAACGTTTCTGTTCGTACTGAACAGTCTGTGAAAAATGTTTCTGAAACGCAATATAGTTAAGATGATCGACCCCTCCCTTAGCGAATTGACTATCACTCAGTGTTCAGTGAGAACACATTTCTACTGATTCACTGCTGTCAATCGCTCGGCTTTATCAATGGCTGGCGTCTACACAGATGAAAAAACAAATCTTCACTTTCAACTCACCTTACTGTTCAAGGCAATCCTTACAAATTTCACTAATCAATAAAGTTAAATCTAATGCCGTTCAGTTCGAATTTTATATTTCTTAGTAAAGAGGTTCCACCTTGGAGGGGTTTACTTATAATCAACTTTTACTGGCGCTTCTTGTGAGCATTATCTTTATCAATGACCTATACTAAGATTAGTTCGTAAATCAACGAATGTTTAGCAAAACTTGAGGTATTAGCCCACAAATGATACAATGGCTATATCAAAGCATTATAAGGGTTATGATGTCGTACGTGGTCTTAGTGGTAACCAAACAATAGAGCAAACAAAATTTTGAATAACACTAACTAAAATTCAGAGGCTAATCTGTATAAGCCAACAGGAGCTAAGCAGCGTGCCTCACTATTGCCCTCGACAAGTGTCATCACTAACACTCTTGGTCTTATATATTAAAGTCATGGTCGGTTCAACTTTGGAAAATTGGAATCTTTTACGGTTCGTAAAAGATTCAAATTTTCCAAAGTCTTTACTATACGAATATTATGGCTGAAGTAGTGGCATTTATCAAGGAAATAAATTCCCACTTTTTTGAGTGATTTACAATTTGGGTTTTGCGGGATTACTGTGCCTTACTCATATAGTTTTGAAAACAGTTTGTTTTTCTGATGGACTCCAAAATTCCCGGTATCTTAAGTTTTGTGAACTGGTTGTTAAAAAGGAAACGTAAGTCGAAGCAACGTGATCTATGAAGAAGTGAGACGGACACGAACATAAGTTGTGTCCAACCATCTTCTCCTCCACTCCACCGTACTGCTCGCAATTTGCATCCGCATTCTAAACAAATGCTTGTTTAGAGTACAGTGTTTAGTGAGCACTCTCAGTAAAATTCTTAAGGTGTCCTATCATATAGTTTGAAAGCACCCGAGTTCTTTCCGATTCTTGAATCTAAGAAAAATCTTAGATAAAAGATAACGTCTCTTTTTTAGCACGACATCATCAATCCGAGAGCTACCATCTCTCTCGCTCTCTCTCTCTTTCTCTCTCTAATTTATCGGCTTGTTAATTTCCATCGGTGGAAAACTCTTCAAGAGCTAACTGATCCATCGGTGAACATGATCAAGTTGCCCCATCGGAAATGTAGGATGGCCATCGTGATAGTGGCCATCTCGAATCGGGGAAGACACAAACCGTTCGAAAAAAATGCTGCAGGCTTATTTTTGTGAATATTACATTCCTCCTAATCCAGAAATATAAAGGTGATCGAGGAGGAGATCGAGTGCACCAACAATTCTCAAACAAACCATTATTTTCAAGTAAACCGCAATAAATCGACTAACAATGAGTTAAAGACGAGAAACCTGAGCATAGGATCACACCAACTTGCAATAGTGGGTTCCATACCGTGACTTAAAGCTGGTGAGATCAAAGCATTGAAGGACGCATTATCAAAGGCCACATGAAAGTCCAGAAATACTTCCAGGGCAAATTCTTTATTGTCCAGTGATTTTTCGCTTCGCTCTACAAGTTCATTGAGCTCTGTCAGCAAATCAACAGATTTACCCATTTGGTAGGCATGCTGTCTAGATTTAGGCCAAAAAAGATAGGTGCTCACCAGCCGAGATGTTGTTTAGCCAAACATTCAAGTTACTCGGTGAGTTCTTTACTGAAAATCATCTTTCTCTTCCACTTTCAACCAACACAAGCATCGACCAACTACGAACCACCATACAAACTTAAAATTTTTTAATTCACCATACAAACGACATATTTATTCCAAAATTGCTCGATAATTGGGATTTTGTTCTCGTCAGAGCGGATAATGGATGTATGACAACAAAAGCCGGAACGGGCCAAAACGTGTGTAAAAATGTCACAACTAAATTCTTGAAATTCTCATTTCGAGCGACGTGCTTTTCACGCTTTTGTTTGTCAATGACGAATCAGAACTTGTGGCTTCAAAAATAAGGGCTAATGAACCCTGTTTTTTTAGATTTTGCCTCGTACGGATCGGAGTCTACTACTTTTTGTTTTAGTTACCCGCCTAAACGGAACTGGGCATCAGGGAAAAGCGAGTGTTAGCGCTTCTGTACAAACTTTGCTAAAAGCCATCTCCAATTTGGCGTCAAATGCCTTTGATTTATTAATTCGACGCCAGGTGTGCTTAATAAGCTTAGACCATTAAGCCATTGACAACCGACCTGATTCACATGTTCTTTTGTTACGTATATTTCCTGGAAAAGCACAATTTCGGTCACATATACCTAAAAGCGGCCCTGACTATAACATCATTGAAATAATGATTATTTAATAATCACAACCTTACAAGTGAACCACATCTGGCCTCTGGACGATAAGACAAAATTCAAAATATTTTTCGGTGTGTTTCCGTACCGTGATCTTTAACGAGATAATTTGTGTCATTTAGTTAATAACATTGCAATAGAAATTCAGTCGATGGAAAACATTCAAATACTCAAGTTCAGCTTTCAAAATGTTCTCGAAATTATTTATTTCGATTTTTAATATTTTCTGTTATTTGGTAATTTATTCCAACGCCGAAGACAATTTTTTTAACGTGAAAATTCATAATGGAGTAATCCGAGGGGTTAGAAAGTGGACAGTATTTGAGAATAAGGAGTACATCGCGTTCCTTGGAATTCCATATGCTAAGCCACCGTTGGGTAATTTACGATTTCTGGTAAGTAAATTTTAGTTTTGTGGTTTAAGTGATGGATTGATGTATGACTCCAGCCACCAGTGCGGCCTGATAATTGGACCGGTATTTTAGACACAACCGATTTTGGATCACGGTGCACTCAACTTGAATATATGCATACGGAGGTAACTGGGAGTGAAGATTGCTTATTCATCAACGTGTATATGCCGGTTACGAATTCAAGTGAACCGCTTCCCGTTATGTTTTATAGCCATGGTGGGGTATTTTTTGAAGGAGCGGGTGATACAGAACTTAATGGTCCCGATTTTTTACTCGAAAAGGATGTTATCTTAGTTACATCGAATTACCGTTTATCTATATTTGGATTTTTATCACTTGGGGATGATGTATATTCCGGGAATATGGGATTGAAGGATGAACTGATGGCACTGCAGTGGACCAATGAAAATATTGGCTTTTTTAACGGTGACACTAAACGAATTACAATTTTTGGACATAGTTCTGGTGCCGTCATGATCCACTTGATGACGATATCACCAACAGCTAGAGGTCTATTTCAGCGAGCGATTATACTTGGCGGATCGGCAAATGTCAGACTTGCTGTTAACGTAGATACTCATCTCGATAAAGTGTTAGAATTTGGTAAATTTTATTATAACTTAATAGATTTCAAATAAATAGAATCACATTATTTCAGCTAAAAGTATTCAGAAAATTGACGGTTACGATGATGTAATACAACTTTTGCAAACGTACGATAATAAGAAGTTATTAGTTGCCATGGAGCCGGAAGATGCAGATTATCTAGAGGAACATGATGGGAAGCTGTACTATGCGCCCACCATCGAGTCAGAAAACGCCATTTCACCATTTTTGACGGATTATCCCGACAACATTTTAAATTCAGAAAGACCACATGACATTGATATTATGTTTGGATTTACCGAGTTCGAATGGCTGTTCCGAATGGGTGATATATTAAAAAATCTATTGCTTCTGAATGTGTTTAACGAACAATTTGAGTTTTATTTGCCAAATATTCGATTTGACGTTGATTACAATGCATCGTGGCATCGACAGATGGCAAATGAAATTCGAGAATTTTATTTTGGGGCGAATGGAACTGTAAATGAACAGTCGCTTGATGCGTACACGCAGTTAAAGTCTGACACGGCATTCCTATATGGGATTCATAAAAGTGTCATAAATTCTATCCGTCACGTCACAGGCAAAACGTATTATTTTAGGTTTATGGTTGATGGTAAACTAAATATTTTAAAGGATAAGTTTGGTTTGGTAAATGTTCCAGGTGCAACTCATGGTGATGAATTGGGCTACATATTTAAATGTGATCGTTACTCCTCGGAATATCTAAAGACTTTTGATGCCGAATCATTGGAACGTAAAACGATTGATCGAATTACTACGTTATTTACGAATTTTGCGAAATATGGGTAATGTTTCGTTAGTTTAGGCCTCAAGCTATAACGTTTTAATTGTTTTAAATTTTAGTGATCCAACGAAAACTGGGTTTCCGATCAAATGGCTGCCAGTGACAGTGACCAAACAAAATTATTTGAAACTTACAAAAGATGGCGTGGACATTGATGAAAATCCATATATGCGCAATAATATATTTTGGGATAATTTGTTTGAAAAATATAAAAATTACTCGCGTCCCCTAGTTAGACATACCTTGCAAAAATAAAATAATTTTTGTTCCAAAAACATTTGAACTATTGTGTCTGTTTTGTAAGTCATTTTTGCCGACAAACCCGCTTAGCCGGCCCAACCAGATTGGGCCAGACTGCATTGATAACACAATCACATCGCAAACACCAATGTCGCCGACACCCACATTACTGTAACGCATGTCGCCAACAACCGCCATGTTAGTGTCAATATTGTGTTGGCAATGTGGGTGTCGGCCAATTGAGTGTCGGTGATGCGGTTGTGTTGACGATGGGCTTGTTTCCGATATGGGATGTGGTTGGACCATCTTTTTTGGCGATTCTCGGATTTCTAATCTTGTGTAGTGTTTAATGGTTATGATGTGGTGTCTACAATGTGGGTGTCGGCGATGTAGTTGTGTCGACGAAGTGGCTTATCGGCGAAGTGCCAGATCATCTTCTAGTTGTGTGTGCTAAATGGGTTATCAACACTAGAAAAACAAAGTTCTTATTGTAAGGAGACAAGCTAAGAGAATTTTTAGTCCGAAAAAATATGAATTATGGCAGGCCGGAGTCTTGAGATTACGGCAACTCAGTAATGAGCGAGATTTTTTCAAAGGTATCAAATAGATGTGACCTGCTACCTGTCCTTTTATCTGCTGAATATAGGTGTTGCATGTTGGTCGTTCCCAGGAGCTTTTACATGTTATGTTGAGACACAAGCGAAGAGTGGCTTTAAACTGTCCCAGAATATCTTAAAAATTAGTTCTATAAAATGAGTAACGCACTCAAAACCGTTTATCAAATACGAGAACACGCTTTCGATAATATTTGCGCAGTCAACTCAGGTGTTCAGCTAAAGAGATCTGCTATAATTGGACGATAGAACATGGGTTCACCTTTCGGAAGCGTGAAACACCAAAGCTGAACATTTTATATCGGTCGTCCAAACAGATTTTTTCCAAATGTAGATGATATCAATCAAGGTAAAAATTGTCGACCCACAATCTTCACTTGCCTATATGAAGTCTAGGTACGCAGGTATGGGTTATTCTTCGATAACAAGTAGATATTTACACCGTCAACTTCTGCTGCGTCATTTTTTCCCTTTGTTTCGAGCTCTAAGTCATCTGAATCGAGTTTTGTTATAATCCGTAAAGAAATCGTTAAGTTAGTAATTTGGAGCTTTTTGAATTTTTCCAAATTTATTTGTATTCTTATAAAATTATAACATTTCTAAAATAATTTGCTACTTTATTGCACGTTTAGGATGATTGGTTTCTCCTAAATTTTATCTAGTGTTGGTTCTGCCTTGCGCTGACTATAAAACTAACTCAAACAGTTTTACCATCTCGAGCCTGGTTATTATTTCTCGTTGGTCAAGCAGTTGGTTGGCTTCGACGTTTAGGTGATTGTGGGGCCCCTCGTCAGGCTTCCGTGCTGCTTTGATTACCTCGCTAGCGACGGTTTCCGACAAAAGGTCGCTATTACGTACTTACTAAGGAGCATTAACAATATTCCTCAGTATTTTGTTTTGAAATCTTTGGATAATGTTCAGATTACTCGATTACAACCACATACCAGAATACCATACGTTCATATGGGGTTTTATATCCGATTGAATTTATTATGTGTTAACAATTGGGAGCCCTTCCCAAAAGCCAGTCGATTTTTCTGTGTTTGAGCCTGAGCTTAACTCATTTCTTTTCGACATGAACCATCCATCGCAGTTCAGCATCTAGATTCATACCTATGTATTTTGCTGAGTTAGCATATGGTAATGAGACACTATTTAGTACCACCAGCACGAGCTATTGCACTTTGAACTTTATTAGTAGCTCCCTCTATGGTGTCACCTACTGATATATTGCAGTGTCATCTGCAAATGTACTCATTGCTATAATATCAGTTAGTGGACTATCGCTTGTGAATAGAAGGTATAGTACTGGTGGTGGTAATATTTTCGTAAGTAGCAGTAATAGACCTTGCCAAAACATTGAGCCACGTCAAGGAAAACTGTAGAGCCGGTCCACTTTTCTCCAAGTACTTGTTCTCTGCTGCCCGTTATACTGTGAACGTGATCTATTGTGGAATGTCTACATCGAAATCCATATTGGTGTATAGGGATGACTTCTTTACTTTCAATTAGCAGTTGAGAGATTAAATAGTTTCACAAAATAATCGTCATGACCTTTTTACAAAAAAATCTGCTGATTACGTTATTCTGGCCGATAAGAATAACTTCAAAATAATTATCTTCTCTCTTTGCCCCTAAACGAGATAATTTGTATCATTTAGATTCATAATTTTAGAATTGAAATTCAGTCGATGCAAACATTCATTCGTTCAACTCGAAAAATGTTTTCTAAATTATTTATCACGATTTTTAATATTTTTTGCTATTTGGTAATTTATTCCAACGCCGAAGACAATTTTTTTAACGTCAAAATTCATAATGGAGTAATCCGAGGGGTTAGAAAGTGGACAGTATTTGAGAATAAGGAGTACATCGCGTTCCTTGGAATTCCATATGCTAAGCCACCGTTGGGTAATTTACGATTTTTGGTAAGTAAATTTTAGTTTTGTGGTTTAAGTGATGGATTATTTGTGTATGATTCCAGCCACCAGTGCGGCCTGATAATTGGACCGGTATTTTAGACACAACCGATTTTGGTTCACGGTGCACTCAACTTGAATATCTGCATACGGAGGTAACTGGGAGTGAAGATTGCTTATTCATCAACGTGTATATGCCGATTACGAATTCAAGTGAACCGCTTCCCGTTATGTTTT
Organism: Nephrotoma guestfalica; assembly: GCA_963691935.1. NCBI lineage: Eukaryota > Metazoa > Arthropoda > Insecta > Diptera > Tipulidae > Nephrotoma > Nephrotoma guestfalica. Next base: position 291,402,417 of record OY829914.1, on the reverse strand, counting down.
ATAGCCATGGTGGGGTATTTTTTGAAGGAGCGGGTGATACAGAACTTAATGGTCCCGATTTTTTACTCGAAAAGGATGTTATCTTAGTTACATCGAATTACCGTTTATCTATATTTGGATTTTTATCACTTGGAGATGATGTATATTCGGGGAATATGGGATTGAAGGATGAACTGATGGCACTACAGTGGACCAATGAAAATATTGGCTTTTTTAACGGTGACACAAAACGAATTACAATTTTTGGGCATAGTTCTGGTGCCGTCATGATCCACTTGATGACGATTTCTCCAACTACTAGAGATCTGTTTCAGCGAGCGATTATACTTGGCGGATCGGCAAATGCCAGACTTGCTGTTAACGTAGATACTCATCTCGATAAAGTGTTAGAATTTGGTAAATTTTATAATAACTTAATAGATTTCAAATAAATAGAATTACATTATTTCAGCTAAAAGTATTCAGAAAATTGACGGTTACGATGATGTAATACAACTTTTGCAAACGTACGATAATAAGAAGTTATTAGTTGCCATGGAGCCGGAAGATGCAGATTATCTAGAGGAACATGATGGGAAGCTGTACTATGCGCCCACCATCGAGTCAGAAAACGCCATTTCACCATTTTTGACGGATTATCCCGACAACATTTTAAATTCAGAAAGACCACATGACATTGATATTATGTTTGGATTTACCGAGTTCGAATGGCTGTTCCGAATGGGTGATATATTAAAAAATCTATTGCTTCTGAATGTGTTTAACGAACAATTTGAGTTTTATTTGCCAAATATTCGATTTGACGTTGATTACAATGCATCGTGGCATCGACAGATGCCAAATGAAATTCGAGAATTTTATTTTGGGGCGAATGGAACTGTAAATGAACAGTCGCTTGATGCGTACACGCAGTTAAAGTCTGACACGGTATTCCTATATGGGATTCATAAAAGTGTCATAAATTCTATCCGTCACGTCACAGGCAAAACGTATTATTTTAGGTTTATGGTTGATGGTAAACTAAATATTTTAAAGGATAAGTTTGGTTTGGTAAATGTTCCAGGTGCAACTCATGGTGATGAATTGGGCTACATATTTAAATGTGATCGTTACTCATCGGAATACCTAAAGACTTTTGATGCCGAATCATTGGAACGTAAAACGATTGATCGAATTACTACGTTATTTACGAATTTTGCGAAATATGGGTAATGTTTCGTTAGTTTAAGCCTCAAGCTATAACGTTTTAATTGTTTTAAATTTTAGTGATCCAACGAAAACTGGGTTTCCGATCAAATGGCTGCCAGTGACAGTAACCAAACAAAATTATTTGAAACTTACAAAAGATGGCGTGGACATTGAAGAAAATCCATATATGCGCAATAATATATTTTGGGATAATTTGTTTGAAAAATATAAAAATTACTCGCGTCCCCTAGTTAGACATACCTTGCAAAAATAAAATAATTTCTTTTCCAAGAACATTTGAACTATTGTGTCTGTTTTGTAAGTCATTTTTGCCGACAAACCCGCTTAGCCGGCCCAACCAGATTGAGCCAGACTGCATTGATAACACAATCACATCGCAAACACCAATGTCGCCGACACCCACATTACTGTAACGCATGTCGCCAACAACCGCCATGTTAGTGTCAATATTGTGTTGGCAATGTGGGTGTCGGCCAATTGAGTGTCGGTGATGCGGTTGTGTTGGTGATGGGCTTGTTTCCGATATGGGATGTGGTTGGACCATCTTTTTTGGCGATTCTCGGATTTCTAATGGGAGTTAGTGATGTGGGTGTTAGTTTTGTGTAGTGTTTATGACGTGGTGTCTACAATGTGGGTGTCGGCGATGCAGTTGTGTCGACGAAGTGGCTTATCGGCGAAGTGTCAGATAATCATCTAGTTGTGTGTGCTAAATGGGTTATCAACACCAGAAAAACAAAGTTCGCATTGTAAGGAGACCAGCTAAGAGAATTTTTAGTCAGAAAAAATATGAATTATGGCAGGCCGGAGTCTTGAGATTAGTCTTGTCTCTTTATATGCTGAATATAGGTGTTGCATGTTGTCGTTCCCAGGAGCTTTTACATGTTATGTTGAGACACAAGCGAAGAATGGCTTTAAACTGTCCCAGAATATCTTAAAAATTAGTTCTATAAAATGAGTAACGCACTCAAAACCGTTTATCAAATACGAGAACACGCTATCGATAATATTTGCGCAGTCAACTCAGGTGTTCAGCTAAAGAGATCTGCTATAATTGGGCGATAGAACATGGGTTCACCTTTCGGAAGCGTGAAACACCAAAGCTGAACATTTTATATCGGTCGTCCAAACAGGTTTTTCCAAATGTAGATGATATCAATCAAGGTAAAAATTGTCGATAAGACCCACAATCTTCTCTTGCCTATATGAAGTCTAGGTACGCAAGTGTGGGTTATTCTTCGATAACAAGTAGATATTTACACCGTCAACTTCTGCTGCGTCATTTTTTCGCTTTGTTTTGAGCTCTAAGTCATCAGAATCGAGTTTTGTTATGATCCGTAAAGAAATCGTTAAGTTAGTAATTTGGAGCTTTTTGAATTTTTCCAAATTTATTTGTATTCTTATAAAATTATAACAATTTACCTCGTCTATATATTTTCTAACAACATTTCCTTTCTAAAATAATTTGCTACTGTGTTACACGTTTAGGATGATTGGTTTCTCCTAAATTTTATCTAGTGTTGGTTCTGCCTTGCGCTGACTATAAAACTAACTCAGACAGTTTTAACATCTCGAGCCTGGTTATTATTTCTCGTTGGTCAAGTAGTTGGTTGGCTTCGACGTTTAGGTGATTGTGGGGCACCTCGTCAGGCTTCCGTGCTGCTTTGGTTACCTCGTTAGCGACTGTTTCCGACAAAAGGTCGCTATGGAGGACGCTATTACGTACTTAAGGAACATTAACAATATTCCTCAGTATTTTCCTCAGTATTTTGTTTTGAAATCTTTGGATAATGTTCAGATTACTCGGTTACAACCACATACCAGAATACCATACGTAGATATGGGCTTTTATATCCGATTGAATTTATTATGTGTTAACAATTGGGAGACCTTGACAAAAGCCACTAGATTTTTCAGTGTTTGAGCCTGAGCTTAACTCATTTCTTTTAGACATGAACCATCCATCGCAGTTCAGCATCTAGATTCATACCTATGTATTTTGCTGAGTTAGCATATGGTAATGAGACACTATTTAGTACCACCAGCATGAGCAATTGGTTTACTTTTCTGTTGGTGTAGGCAAGGTGTACGGATTTTGTTTCATTCACGTTAATTCTGTCTATTGCACTTTGAACTTTATTAGTAGCTCCCTCTATGGTGTCACCTACTGATATATTGCAGTGTCATCTGCAAATGTACTCATTGCTATAATATCAGTTAGTGGCATATCGCTTGTGAATAGAAGGTATAGTACTGGTGGTGGTAATATTTTCGTAAGTAGCAGTAATAGACTTTGCCAAAAAATTGAGCCACGTCAAGGAAAACTGTAGAGCCGGTCCACTTTTCTCCAAGTACTTGTTCTCTGCTGCCCGTTATACTGTGAACGTGATCTATTGTGGAATGTCTACATCGAAATCCATATTGGTGTATAGGGATGACTTCTTTACTTTCAATTAGCAGTTGAGAGATTAAATAGTTTCACAAAATAATCGTCATGACCTTTTTACAAAAAAATCTTCTGATTACGTTATTCTGGCCGATAAGAATAACTTCAAAATAATTATCTTCTCTTTTTGCCCCTAAACGAGATAATTTGTATCATTTAGATTCATAATTTTAGAATTGAAATTCAGTCGATGCAAACATTCATTCGTTCAACTCGAAAAATGTTTTCTAAATTATTTATCTCGATTTTTAATATTTTCTGCTATTTGGTAATTTATTCCAGCGCCGAAGACAATTTTTTTAACGTCAAAATTCATAATGGAGTAATCCGAGGAGTTAAAAAGTGGACAGTATTTGAGAATAAGGAGTACATCGCGTTCCTTGGAATTCCATATGCTAAGCCACCGTTGGGTAATTTACGATTTCTGGTAAGTAAGTTTTAGTTTTGTGGTTTAAGTGATGGATTATATGTGTATGATTCCAGCCACCAGTGCGACCTGATAATTGGACCGGTATTTTAGACACAACCGATTTTGGATCACGGTGCACTCAACTTGAATATATGCATACGGAGGTAACTGGGAGTGAAGATTGCTTATTCATCAACGTGTATATGCCGGTTACGAATTCAAGTGAACCGCTTCCCGTTATGTTTTATAGCCATGGTGGAGGATTTTATCAAGGAACAGGTGACACTGAACTTAATGGTCCTGACTATTTACTCGAAAAGGATGTTATCTTAGTTACATCGAATTACCGTTTATCTATATTTGGATTTTTATCACTTGGGGATGATGTATATTCCGGCAATATGGGATTGAAGGATGAACTGATGGCACTGCAGTGGACCAATGAAAATATCGCCGTTTTTAACGGTGACACAAAACGAATTACAATTTTTGGGCATAGTTCTGGTGCCACCATGGTTCATTTGATGACGATATCGCCAACTACTAGAGGTTTGTTTCAAAGGGCGATTATACTTGCCTCATCGGCAATCAACATATTTTCGATAAATGTAAATTCCAAGCGCGATGAAATTTTTGAATTTGGTAAGACCAATTTACAAACCATAATTACGAGTTTCTATTCATTACTAAAACAATTTTCAGTTAAAAATGAACGGGATGTAGACAGTTATGAAGACGTCATACAATTTTTGCAAACATGCGAGAGTGATAAGTTGCTAAGTGCCATTCAACCAGAACCTGAGCCTTCGGGTAGACGAGGCATTATCCTATACTATACTCCAACTATTGAGTCTAAAAATGCAATTTCGCCATTTTTGACCGACTATCCTGAAAATATTTTAGAACTAGAAAGTCCACGTGCCATTGATATTATGTTTGGATTTAATGAGTACGAGGCACTAGTTTCTGTGGCAAATGAATTGTACAATCCAACTCTTCTTGGACCATTTAACGAACAATTTGAATTTTATTTACCAAATATTAGATTCGATCTTGATTACAATTCGTCGGAGTATCGTCAAATGGCAAATGAAGTACGAGAATTTTATTTTGGTGTCAACGGAACCGTAAATCAAGAATCATACATTGATTACATGCAGTTAATGTCTGATGTTGTTTTCTCGTATGGAACGCATAAAAGTGCCATAAATTCTGTCCATCACGTCACAGGCAAAACGTATTATTTTAGATTTATGGTTGACGGTAAACTAAATGTTTTAAAACATAACTTTGGCTTGGAAAATTTCCCATATATAATTCATGGTGATGAATTGGGCTACATATTTAAATGTGATCGCTATTCGAACGAGTACCTCAGGACTTTTGAAAGCGATTCTGTTGAGCGTAAAACGATAGATCGGATGACAACTTTACTGACAAATTTTGCGAAATATGGGTATGTTAAAATATCTCCATCCATTGAATTAAATGTAGTAAATGTTCTTTCCCTTATAGTGATCCATCTCCAAGCAATATTCCAGTTAAATGGTTACCGGTGACAGTGGCCAAACAAAATTATTTGAAAATTACTAATGATGGAATAAGTCCGGCAGAAAATCCAAATTCTCATTATAACACATTTTGGGATAATTTGTTTGAAAGGTATCAACATTATTCGCGCCCACTAGTACGACCTACATTTGAAAATAAAATTGGCTTATAAATTAATGAAAAGCTGGTCTCTATTTAAACTTTGGACAGTCCATCTGCAAATTTTCTGAGGTAGAGGATATCAAAGATGTTGTTCGTAACAAGGAGGTGGACAATTTTTGTGCTGATCATTCCAAATATTCGTTCAAAAAAAGCTCAGCGGCGGAAAGTAAGCTTAGCGTTTTGGCAGCAAAACAAATCACATTCCGAGTTGAGGGAATATCAGAATGCGAATTTGTGTAAAGTGTGATTTGTTCCAGTTGACGTTTCAACTGTAGCACGACATTCGGAACCAGAAAGTAAATTACGATGTTTTAGGACTTTTTGCTTTTTGTCTTTGTATGATCGTGTGATGATGCCGTTTCGATGTCGGACAACATGCATGTTGTCTCAGATTATTTTTAGTTTTAGACTGACTTGCTCTAGTCAGACGATTATGGTCGGTGCAAATAGTGAAGTCCCGACCTTTGGATATTTAAAATGTTCCACTAACTGATGAATCGCAAATAATTTCCGGTCGAATGTAGAATATTTTTGTTCGACATTCAAAAGATTTTTCCAAAAGAATCCCAAGAGCTGCAAAGTTCTTTATTGCCTTAGACTTCTTTAGCACAAAATTAGGGCGAGTGCCTGAACGAGTTTTGGTATAACTGCTGGATTCGTATGATTGTGGTTGGTGCTGGGAATGCCGTAATGACAATAATCCGTTATGTAGAAGGCAGAATACCATTTGGAGTGATTTTGAGACCGAAGAAATTGAGAGAGTTCGAAACTCATTTCGAACTTTTAATGTTGACGCCAAACTAACTTGTCACGTCTTTGGAGAAGTTGTTCCCAGTGTAGTTTGTGTTGTTGTAGATGTATGTGAAAACATAATCGGGGTTTCGAGTGATTTCGTTCGTAAAACGTTGTAACGCCTACGCGATTGCCGTGTTGTGTACGCCCTCGGGTGTGTCGGTAATTGCGTGATTGGCTCTGACGAGATCGATTTAAATAGGATTTTTCATTCATTTCGTGTATGTGGAATCGGATAATGATCTGGTACTGTTACCGAACTAAGTCGTCGAGAATCTCCACGCGTAGAGATTCGGCAAACCCGCAATTCCATCATGTGTTAAAATTCGGTTAAAATATGATCGACCATCCAATTTTTGACTGGTAAATTAGAAAATTATATTCATTATTTACATTTATCAGCGTTAATGCAATGAATGACAGCTGTGTCACGGCATCAGTCAATAAATCAGCGCCGATGATATTCACATCAGCTATATAACAATAGCATGAGTGAATGGGTGTTTGAGTCTGAGATTAACCTGGAGCAATTTTGTACCATGGTATTGATTTTTGTGTCATTGGTGGCTGGTAATACTAGGATAGATTTTAAATTCTAAAATATTGGTATATTAAAACTTCTAAGAGACACTGACAGGCTAGATTCCGTATCGATAAGGATTATCCTGTTATGAACTTTGTCGTATATTTGAGGTTTTGCGATTTACCATTTAGCATGTTGAAAGGGAGGTTGCGAATGTTTGGTACCAACACACTTCTGGTATCTCTACGCTCCGTGATCGAGATTATGGTGGTTTATATCGGCTAGTTTGTTTGATGAAAGATTGCGATTTCTAAAAGAAATGTTGTTGATAGACGTCTCGAGTCGTGTTATGCGGATTTCCAATATCAATGCGTGTGTCGATGTGGGCAGCATGGCGTTGTGGAGTTGTGGCTCGGTCATTTGGTTAGTTTTGGTCAGAAAAGCGCGTATTTTGAAAGGAAGAGACGTTAGGTTGTGACAAATTTGGACATCGTGCATCTTGTCGGCCATTTTTGAGGGTGTATCGTTTGTCACTGCAAGTACTGTGAGGAGCATCTCCAACTGACGTTCGTCTGACGGTGGTAGTCGTTCTATAAAAATATTTTCGATATCAGTATAATGAATCTCGACAGGTATGTCTGTAAATATGGCCTAAAGCTATGGTGTTGAATAATCCCTGAGGGATCTCGCACATTATGTGTATATACTTTGTTCGATCGCTTTTAATCCTGAACTGTTCAAAATGCACTTCTGGGAGGTAGAACTAACTTAGCACGTTCGTAGTGCATAATAGGCTTTCTTCGTTTTGTCCATGTTCGCGACCACTTTTACTTTGGCATTTTCCTGGTTCTCTTTATCTTGACCTGAAAATTTTACAAGCACTAATTTTTTTTATTGACTCTACGTTAATGTTTGATGTGAAAGTTAATATAAAATTAATTTTAGGAAAATTTAAAGTAAACGGGTTAGAGAAAACAAATTGTTTCAGATTCAATGCCGGATGAGAGGTTTTAATAGATTTTTTTAGTTTTATTCCTTTGCTTGGTCTTTATCTGCAATAAAAATTATCGTGATATTCCTACTTACTATCAAGTTTAATATCAAGTTGGGTGAATATGTTGTGACCAACACTCGACCTTGTTTTACTACACTACACTTGATTTGTACAGCGAAAAATTTGACTTACCCGACTTTTGGTAAAGCTGTCGTCTTGTCGTCTAAAAGCATTATCCCTCCTTAAATTACAGAAAGTCAACCCTTGTTGGTTGAAAATTTAATCTTTAAATTTATTTGAATCATATAATTCATTGCATAAATTGAGAAAGCTACCTTGGAAGCTTACCACTTCTGGTACACAAATATCTCCCAATTAGTGGAAAAAGTTTATTTGTGAAATTTAACTCCGAATAGTCAATCCTCCTGGACTGTAAAGATGCCGAATTTTGGTGAATCACAATTTTTTTTATCAAAACCCGTCGTTTCTGGTAAAATTTAAAAAATGATCTGAACTAATTTTCTTTGAAAGTTAAATTACAATCTTCTTGTTTTTAATCGTTCTTTTGTAAATGCTACGAGTATGTTCTTTTCAAGATATTTAGAAAGAAGGCAAAGTCTCCTATGTAATTTGCCACTTCCGGTGGACCGATATGGACCAAAAATCACTGAGCACTTCTAATTTATGGTGCATGCTTAAGCATAAAGTTTGATCGTGATCAAACAATCCGTCAAGCCCGTACAGGAACCGAATTTTGGTTGTAAACCGTTTTTGTCAAAAATCGTCATTTCGCTTAAATTTTGGAAAACTGGTCTGGACCGATACTGTTGCAAAATTAATTTACAATATGTCGTTTTAGGTAAATCCTATAGACATCGAAATATTTGCAAAATAACAAAATGTTTCTATGAAAGCTAGACCGATTTCGGCCAAAATACACTGCCATCTCCTAATTTGCGGACGCGCTTAAGCATGAAGTTTCATCTCGATCAATTAATCCGTCTGGGCGGTACAGGGTAAATTTGTTGTTGAAAACAGTTTTTTGTCGAAAATCGTACATTGAGGATAAATTTTGGCCAATATCGTTGCAAATTTAATTAAGAATCGTTTATTTAATAATCGTTTATGATCGTAAATGATCTCCTTTTCAAAATATTTACAAAAACGAAAAAGCTCCTATGGAAGCTGCCACTTCCGGTGGACCGATTTCGAGCAAAAATCGTTCTGGGACCTCCGAGTATGAAGTTTCATCTTGGCCAGAAAAGCTGTCATGACCATAGAGAGGACATATACAGAGATCTTTTTACAAACCAGTTTTCTTGATTTCGGCGATATAGCGGAAGGTAAATCAGCCAAAATCTCGAGGTCGAAAGTTTTTATGATTGTATTTTTGAAGTTGTCCTTTGATAAATTAAAGTCAAATAACTCTGGGGTTATCTCACTCAACCTGGGTTGTTTCTCTATAGCTCGTGCAATGTTGTTCTAGTGCAAAAATAAAATCATGGTTTCGAAATGTTCTTTATGTTTCTGAATTTGTCTTAAAGAGAATTGACTGGGATAGTCAGTTCTCTTTAAGAAAAAAATTCAGAAACTTCTAAGCGTAAGCGAAATAGAGTGAACATAAGGTATATTAGGGCGACCCATTTTTCCTCATGTGTGATTTTCTACCGGGCTCAGGGCTAAAAATATTCGTTCCTATTAGAAATGACCTCATGCAAATTTGTCTATCGGACCACGTTTAGGGGTCGCTCAAATTGGTTTCTTGCAAAAGCACACTAAAACGACCTTTATTGACGTTTTCTCCTCTCTTTCACTTCAGCTCGTTGAAGTAATGCCGGTTTAATATTTTCTAAGTATTTTTGAGTATGCCGAATCCAATGAAATGATAAAAAAGGTTGTTGACCTAGTAGAAAAATTGTTTTCGGGCTGTTCCTTTCAAAAAAATTAAAACTTGTGAGTTCCGGCTAACAAAATTTCACTATTTGTGGCTATAGAGCACAGAATTACGAAAAAAATGAGATATTGCACGTCAACATTCCAACATTTTACACTGCGCTCTACGCCTGTTCCATGTATAATCATTGGAACTCCCAAAATTTTGGTGTTACCATAACCGGATACTATAACACACAGTCGGTCAACCATTGTTTTCTCTGTTTGAAAGACGTAAATATTCCATCACTGATTTCCTTCCTGAGCCCTTGTCGATGGCGACGTATGGTCTCTTTGGAAACTGCTTGATTCTAAATCATGCCCTAATGCATTTGCAGTGGTGGCGATTAAAAGAGCAGCTCCTGAATTGCTTATTTTCGATCGATCCAATCGATTGTAGCGATGAGTGAAATGAAACGGAATTTTTTGTTTCTTTTCTACTGGTGCTTGATATTCACTGCCGCTAGAAGACAATGTAAGTGAGCTGGTGTCCGAAATGATTAAGTTTATATCTGTTTCTTGAGATCTACTTGTTGAAGGTTGTGGATCATTAATCGCCAATGTGGAATTGCTCTCATCCATTGATCGTAATGAACGAATGTTAAAAGCATTAATATTTCATTGTTGCTCGAGAAACCCCACTTTGACGGATCTTCGGTTTTTTCAATATTAAAATCATGACCAATGTCAAAGAGTTCCCATCCATCTTGCAGGAAAACTTCCCTGCTACTTGGTTTTTCACTTTTTCTGCTATAATATTTTTTTTGAGATTCCGATATGTGTCATGTAATTTAATGATCTTGATAACAAATACCAAACTTCTACCAAATGGTAGCTATCTTATCCGCAATAGTGCTAGCTTGCATACTTATATTTACTAGTATACGCCACCTCGAAAACAATTTTTCTACTAGGTCAACCACCTTTTTTAACATTCCATTGGATTCGGCACACATGAAAGAGAGGAGAAAACGCCACTAAAGGTCGTTTTAGTGTTTTTTTGCCAAAAACCAATTTGAGCGGCCCCTAAACGTGGTCTCGGTAGTTCAATCTATGAAAACAATAAAAATCCAGGACTCGATCTGTGATTATTGGCGAACACCACACGTAACTTCCATAACGTTTAATCCCTAATTATCGTTTCTGCACTCGCTTGCCATCTGCCTAGTTTTATTGCAATTAAAACATTTTGAATTTTTTCCATCGATTCCTTGTTTTCTTTTGCCACAACCACTTTCATCGTCATCATCATGTTAATATTGATTTTTGAATTACAAAACTTATAATACAGGGTGTCCGCCGAGAAGGTATACTATAATGTCGGCAATTATGTATGGAATACAATATCAGATAAATGTCCGCCTCTGTTAGCCTCACATTTGAGCACATTTTTCATTACATTCTCACACATTTCACTAATTTCATCACGAATATTTTGTTTGAGTTGCTCAAGCGTTTCTGGTTTGTTTGCATAAGCCTTACTTTTTAGATATCCCCACAAAAAGAAGTCCGGAGCAATCAAATCAGGCGACCGTGGAGGCCAATCAACATCACCAGTTTTTGAAATAACTTGTTGTGGAAAGAGTTTTAGCAGTAATTCCATTGTAATCCTGGCTGTATGCGATGTGGCACCGTCTTGTTGATACCACATGTTAATCAAGCCCAAAGTATGTAGTTGTGGCGTTAAAAAGTTTTCAATCATATCACGATATCGCTCCCCATTCACAGTTACCGTTACGCCGTTTTCATTTTCAAAGAAGTAAGGTCCAATGATTCCTCCTGACCAAATTGCACACCAGACTGTCACTTTTAATGGATGTAAAGGTGACTGATGAATAATGTGAGGGTTTTTCATTGCCCAGAACCGAATATTCTGTTTATTCACATATCCATTTAAATGAAAATGTGCCTCGTCACTCATTATGATTTTTTCATGAAAATCGGTTTTGTCATGGGCGAGCTGTAACATCCTATTGGCATATGTACCGCGGCGTAAATGGTCTTGTGGAAGAATTTGCCACGTGTCTACTTCACGACTGTCAAGTATGAACTGTCAATACTAATATTCGCCTAAATGGCGGTAAAACAAAGTAGAATACCTTCCTGTCGGACACCCTGTACTTACAGATAAATTAAAATGTAAAATATATTGCTAGTGAAATTCAAACTAAAATACTTTCCTTACCTTAAAAGAGGTAAATCTAGGCTTACATAGCGATAAACTTTACATAAACAAAGCGTAGCGTCGGCTGTTTAAATATGTTTGCATCATTTCAATGTGATAAACTATAATATGTGATGAAAAGTTACTCATGGTTTGAATTTTGGAGGTTCGAGTTCTTAGAAGAGTTATAAGAGTTGGTTTGTTTGATGAAAAGTGTTGATCGTTTGATGTAAGTTCAGGACGCAGCTCCGGAAAACTTACGATTTGATAGGAATTAAGAATGAGATGAAAAACGGTTTTATTATTAAAAATGAGGTTCTCGTATGCGGTTTCAAAATTTATTATGGATAATTGACACTATGAATGAAAGTAGGTCACATAATGGCTCATTGCAAAACAACCAGGAAAAGTATATCAACTCTCGATGAGGTTCTGGGAATTAACCTTCCTTCAGGGGGTGAAACTGATCATCATGGAAATAGAGTTTCTATATGACCCGGGTGTGGTGTTGGAAAAAGGCCAATTTATTTAGATGAAGCTTATCCATTTATTTCTCAATCGATTAATGAGGAACTCGATTTTATGTAAAAAATTGGATTTAAATTTCGGAATTCGGTGGCTTGTTTTCGGCGAATTGTGGTTTTACATTTCGAGCTTCGTTGAATGGTTTTTCAATAAATAGTTTGCACTCTTGCAAATCAGAAGGGTAAAGAATGCGATTTTTGTGCATTGGCAAGATTATTTTCAAAAATTTGGATCTAATCTTCTTATTCCTAATTACATTGTACATTTATGGATTAGTTTGTGGCAAGTAAGGAATTATTAAAATTAGATTATATTTACAATTTTTTTTTTGTAATTAAATGTTGATGAAACTAGAGATTGAGAAATTTTTATACTTTTCAAATAAATTATCCCAAAATTTGTTATAGATAAAGTTGGGGTTTTCCTTAAGCATCATCCCATCATTAGTAATTTCTAAATAGTTCTGTTTTTTTACTGCCACTGGTAACCATTTTAACGGGACATCATTTGGAGTTGGATCACTACAAAATTTTTGATATTGATTATATTTTTGACTTTAGAAGATGTAATGTAGGTCTCACCCATATTTCGCAAAATCTGTAAGCAAAGTTGTCATTCTATCAATCGTTTTACGTTCCACCGATTCGGTACTAAATGATTTCAGGAATTCGTCCGAATATCGATCACACTTAAATATGTATCCCAATTCATCACCGTGGCTTGTGCCTCGAAAATTTTCCATGCCAAACATCTGCTTTAGAATATTTAATTTGGCATCGACCATAAATTTAAAATAATAAGTTTTGCCTGTTACATGATGGATGGAATTAATGGCACTTTTATGTATCCCGTAGGTGAACACAACATCAGACATCAGGATGGCGTAGTCATTAAACGATTCTTGATTTACGGTCCCATTGTAACCAAAATAAAATTCTCGGACCTCGTTGGCCATTTCTCGATACACCGGAGAATTATAGTCGAGAGCAAAATTATTAATAGGGAAATAAACCTCGAATTGCTTATTAAACGGCTCAAGAAGAATGGGATCCTTATATTCATTGGCCAACAGAAACAATATTTCATACTCAGTAATTCCAAACATAATATCAATATCACTCGGAGTTTCTGTTACTAAAATATTTTCAGGATAATCGGTAAAAAATGGCGTAATAGCATTTGTCGACTCGATGGTGGGCGCATAATACAATTTAATGTCTCGTCGCTCCGGCCGTTCCGGACCATCTGATTGGATGCCGCGCAATAACTTCTCACTATCGTAGGTTTGTAAAAAATGTATGACATCATCGTAACTATCGATATTTTGGCCAATTTTAGCTGAAAATATGTCAATTGTAAGAGAAATTCTTAATCATGGTTCATAAATTTGACTTACCAAATTTAAAAACTTTATCGCGATGAGAATTTTTGTTAATGGAGAATCTGTTAATTGCCGACGAGCCAAGTATAATTGCCCTTTGATATAGACCTCTAGCTACTGGTGATATCGTCATCATGTGAACCATGGCAGCCCCACTACTATGACCAAAAATTGTAATTTGTTCCGGGTCGCCATTAAAAAATTCGATATTTTCTTTCGCCCACTGCAATGCCAATAGTTGATCCTTCAATCCCATATTGCCAGAATATACATCATCACCAAGAGAGAGAAATCCAAAAACAGATAATCGGAAATTGGATGTAACTATAATAACATCCTTTTCGAGTAAAAAATCTGGTCCATGTAATCTGGTTTCACCCGATCCTTCGTAGAACGCCCCGCCATGTATATAAAACATAACGGGAAGCAATTTATTCGGCGGTGATACCGGCACATACACATTAATGAATAAGCAATCCTCACTACCAACGACCACGGTCTGCAAAAACTCAATTTGGGTGCATCGCGATCTAAAAGCGGTCGTATCCAAAATTCCGGTCCAATTATCAGGTCGCTCCGGTGGCTGGAATTGCATAACGCTTTAATATTATTTAACTAAACCGACATCAAAATACCAAAAATCTTAAATTATCCATCGGTGGCTTAGCATATGGAATACCACGGAATGCACTGTACTCCTTATTTTCAAAAATTGTCCACTTTCTAACGCCTCGAATTATTCCATTACGAATCTGAACCTCAACAAAATTATCATCGGCATAAGAATAAATGGCCAAATAACAAAATAAAATAAAAACTAAGACACTTGAATTAGCAAACATTTCTAGATCGGTCTTTACTCTTAACAAGTCTCCGCACGAGCTGCGAAAAATTGAACTTATGTACAATCTAATTTTTTGAAAACAAAAATTGCGTGATTAAATACGAGGGCGGAGTGAGAAGTCTGGTAAAAATGAAACAAGGAATAATATTTTCGGCCAAAAAAAATGTATTTTTCAACGCAGTCGCCTTTTAGCTCGATACACTTAGTCTTGTTTCCAATTTTTCGATCCCGTCCGATACGATTTCTTCAACCCTTCAAATTAGGTGTTTGTTGCATCGATGATCTCCTCATTAGAGCCGAATCCGTTTCCGCCGAGCTATTTCTTTGAGTTCGAAAGCAGGAAATAGTCGCAGGGGGCTAAGTCTGGAGAATATGGCGGATGTGGAAGCAATTCAAAGCGTAATTCTTAGATTTTGGCCATGGAAACTACACACGTGTGCACCCGTGCATTGTCTTGATGGAAGATAACTTTTTCTTCGCCAAATGCGGTCGATTTTCTTTCAAAACGTTGTTGGAACGATCCAATAATTTGCAGTAATATTCGTCGTTGACTGCTATTTTGAAGGTAATCGTGCATCCCAAAAAACTGTGGCCATGACCTTGTTGGCCGATAAAACCGCCCTAGCCTTTTTCGGTGCAGTTTCACCAGTAGAAATTCACTGTTTAGGCTGTTATTTGGTCTCCGGTGCCTCTGAACCTGCGCCTCTGAAGTTGTGACACGCGTGCGATTTTGGTCGATTGTAAGTAAACGCGGCACGCAACGCGCGGATAGCCTTTTCATATTCAAATGTTCGTGTAATATATTGCGCACACGTTCATCTGAGATGCCTACTATCTAAGCTGTCTCGCGCATTTTCACTCTGCGGTCTTGCAATACCGTATCATGGATTTTGTCAACCATTTTTGGTGTGGTCAGTTGTGCTTGTTCGACCTCAACGAAAATCTATAAACTTGTGAACAATTTTGGTGGTGAAGAGTCCCCATATTTATCAAGCTTTCTTTTGGTTTATGTGTAATGGTTTTTAAACGCAAAAACTAATGTGTAATTAACACACGATACACGAAATTCACTTTTTTCCATGTTTGCAAAAAAACACAACGGGTTTTCTGTTTTCAATGGCTATCAAAACTGAACTAAAGGACAGATCTGTGTGAAAATTTTAATTTAGTCTAGTGACAGGTGGTATAGACACATGACATCTGGGATTTGCGATTGTGGCACAAAATTGCTGGCGCTCTGTTGCAATTTTACCAGACTTCTCACTACGCCCTCGTAGTTCAGCTTAATTTTAATTCATACGATTTGTTTTTTACTCCATATTATCAGTAAGATAATGAGCTACAGTTTCTATAATATGACGCGTAAAGTGAACAATTAAATATTAAGCGAAACAATTCAATAAAAACTGATGTAGTTTTAATGGATAATTCCGTCTTGTCTAAATAATATCCTACGAGTGCTTCCCTTCATCAATGAATTCCGCCACTCGGAGTTCCTTAAAAATCTAAACCAAATCTAAATCTTAATCATGGCAATGACGCTTCTATAGTGTGGATCCAAACTACAAAATTACTCCAAAGGGATTTCTAACCTTGCCTATTTTTAAATAAAACTAAATTTAAAATTTACAGAAAATAAATAAAAATAAACATATCTGTTCGACAGGGTGGTGAAGAAAATTAGAAAACTTTATTTGCAGGACATGTTTGGTTTTTCTTAGAACGTGGAGTGTGCATTTTAATTAATACATCTTGCACATATGATTGCTTGAAAAGAGCATCAGGAGAGCTACGCCAAGCTACAATTTCAATTGGGTTATCCTCCAAACAATTTGTAACCGAAAAACTAAACACAAAAAGCTAAACCAAAAATAAAATCTCAAATAAAAATAAACAGAAAATTTTAATTGCCAGAAAGTAATTAATTTAATTAAAATGGACGAAAAAAAAATCCAAATTTGGATTGATTTGGTCTTATTTAAGAATTTTTTGTAAAGTTTAATTCATTGTTTTTGGGCTTAATATTTATTGTTAGAAGGTGCGTTCCTTTATTTACACCCGTTTATAGTAGTATGAGTAATACTTACTAGTTAAAGTTAATTATGACCAAATTGGTAAAAATAAAGTAATCTCCCTAGATCATGAAAATACATATAATCTCCCCCCCCCCGGTTCCTATAACACGGTCCTCTTATAACGCGTTTTCATGTTATGCGATTTCATGTCCCTCGTATAGCCGCAGAACGTATATAACGCGTTATATGGGGTCACACGAGCGCGTGATTGACAGAGCTCTTCTACCCTCTGACCAGACAACACCGCAGAGATGTTGCATAACTTTATGTAAATATTCTGCAGAACTAAAGGAAAAAATACTACCAGCTTTTACACCAGTACCCTAATTCTCTCAGTAACATAATTTGTGAACACTCCTACGATTTATGTTGATTCATATTTAAACTTTTAGGTCCCATTTAAATTTCAACATTAATTTTATGAATAAAAATTATTCTAAATAGATGACCCATTTGCCTGCGTCTTCTGAATCTTTCTCATCTCTCGTAGCCGATTGGAAACAGCCTCTTGACTAACGTTCAATTACTCGGCGAGTTGTTTTTGGGTTTGCGAATCATCTTCGTCCTACATTGCTTGTAATTTACCACATCTTCGTATTTTTTGAAGGGTTTCCACGTTCCTTGTCTGCAACATCGAAGTCACCACTTTTGAAACACCGAAACTATTGATCACACATATCTTGCGATAGAGCATGTTCACCATAAGCTTCTCGAAGTAATCGGTATGATTCAACAGCAGTTTTCTTCAAATGAAAACAAATAATTACCGCTGTCTGCGAATGCTCTTTGTTCGGTATACATTTCGACATATTGAACACAACAATAAAACGCTATGCACACACTTTTCCAGTTTATCACTCGTGCGTGTCTGGCACTTGTTTATGACACAACAAAATGGCGCAGTGCCAAATTTTTATAGCACAAACTGCATTGATGCACCATCTGTTGTCGGAAATTAGCATTTCAGTCTTCCACCGTACACCTGGTACATGCGCAAGTTTCTTACGTCATAGCTTGGCGTTGTTTTGAGATTTCAATTTCTGTTCGCTGTGTTTCGATTGCGTTCACATTGAGTACTGTGGCCTGCTTTCTATGTCATCAAATTTATGTCTACAGTTAGTTATTTGAACTATAGACGGCAGTCACGTTCATAAAAAGAATAAACGAAAATAAACAGAAAAAAGAAAATATTTATACGAGTGCTAAAAGTAAGGTTATGTCTTCCCTTAAATTACAAGAAATGTGTACACATTTTGTACGTGTTTAAAAATCAAAACAATCTTTATAATTTTAGTGCTGCCTACAATAGTCAAAGAAGGAACTGACGACATAAATTGACGTCATATAGCAAAATGTTTAAAGCAGTGTGGCCTGCAGTATTCTAGGTGCACTGGTTAAACAGATCATCGAAAATAAGCAACATCAAAGTTTGTTCACCGAATTAAAACATCCATAAAATTCAAATAAGTTACTTATATTTATGTGTTGTATGTTTATTAAAGAACAATGGCACGTCTTCGTGGGCGAGGAGGAAATATTGGTCGGCGTACACGGAATTCACAAATAGTCCACATCCGTCGGTTAAATAGCATGGCAGAATATCAATTGACGGGCAATGCAAATTTAAGAGACCAGGTTGCAAATACACGTGCAAATTAAAGTCAAGACGAAAACACCATCGGAAACACAATTCCCGCTTCGAAATTACATCATTTGGAGCAACAAAAATCGTTCAGAATGAGGATGGTTGCAATTTTGAATCAACGTTTAAGATAGGGCCAAGTTATCGTCAAATTGGTTTTTTAATCTCAATGCCTGATGCTGATTAAAAATTCTTGCAAATCTGTTTTATAGACGATGAGGAGCAACAAATAAACACACTCTGCCAATACAACCACAACGAGTAGATGGAGTTTCTGCAAAGTCACAACCAGTGTTGGTTCAGTTGTTCAATACCGTTTCAAACAGACTGCAAAACTACAACTACACGATCGTCATCAAAGCAGACAAAGTACCATCTATCAGTTATTGTAGTTGGCGACGCATACGAACGTCGATATATACGGATCTAACGCAGAGATAACACGGTGCAGACAATTCAAGACAGTCATCGTTCTTACGACGTTTTACAATATCCGTTGATATTTTTGGGAAGGAGGAGATGAATATCATTTCAACAACAAACAAAGAAATCCAGCAACAGGTACAATCTATCGATCGAGCAGACATTTACACACATATAACAACAGCAATCTCATGAAAAGTACCGCCTCTTTCGCACCAATATCGTCCGGCCATGACACGAGAATTGAACGGCGCAGAATAACGAGAAATTGCACCCAATTTTTAATTTCCCTATGGGCCACAGCAAATCACACAATGACGAAACGAAAAGATTGAAATGTCAAATATCACTAAGTCTTAGTATATGTATAGTTTATCGAAAATTTGAATATCGAAAAAACGTTTGCTGAACCCGTAAATAGCAGGCAAGCCAATGTTCGTCAGACGACGTCTGTTGGATCAGCTAGTTTGATATAAAAATCAAGATATGGTTAGATCAAATGTTTGAAAAGAACATTGCAACAGTCAAAAATTGCTTTACTTCGTATGGTAAAGACGTGTCCAATGATGTGGGTCTTATGTACGAGTACAATTCAACCGTTAAATTTTGATTAATATTGTATATGCTAAACCATTTAAAGGCTTTTCTTTATTCTAAGTACAAAATCACATTATTCTGTAATTAACGATATGTTTTTGAAATCCAATCAAATCTGTCTTAAGCAGATCGTAATTTCAGTGTATTTCGTTGTTGAAGACGAAGGTCCCTTTAATTTAACTCTTTCCGCACAAGTGAGTTAACAATACCTAAGTATAATAGTCGAATATCGGAAACCGGAATATTTTCTGTAATCCCGGGATTGCCTTACTAGAAGTTTGAGTAAACTACAAAAAGCTATGAGGTTTAAGCAACGAAGCCCATTTGGCCATTAAATTTTAGTCACTGCGGGTTCCTCATCCAATATTTATTTTATGTGTCTATGACTACGTTCTCATTGCACCGAAAATTTATTAATCCAAACCATTCCAAGTTATTTGGTTTAGGTCTAGTTATGGAGGGACGTTATTGTTTAAACACTTGTTTTTTTACCTTGAGTTAATTTTAAGCTTTTGGTAACGAGTATGAGGTGAGAATTGGATCAATTAACTGTTTCTTTAAAAATTAATTTTATGGAATATGTTGGATCTTAGTGCTAGTTAAAAGTTATTTTGTAATGCATAATATAATCAAATTTTGTACTCGTTCATTTTCGTTCTTAAATTGGTCCTTAATATCAATTTCTCAAGCACGGAATTCATAAATAGTGCAGAATAAAAGCATTGTGCGATCTTGAGAGCTAATAGTTATCCACTCCCTTATTTCTGCTATCGATAAATCCCTTGAACATATGGAATACTTCATGTTGACTTTTCTGGATATAGAGGGGGCCTTTAACAATGTTAGACCAGAGGCGATCACAAATATATATTCCTCTGTGTGCGTGTAAGGGCTGGGTAGAACAAATGCTTAGAAGCAGAGTCGTGACAGCCAGCCTGGATGGGTCCTCCAAATTGTGAGTATACACCGCAAGGTAAGGATATATCTCTTGCGGTTTGAATGCGAATCCACAAAAAACTGAGGGGGTTCTTTTCTCCTGGAAATACAAACTCCCTCACATCGACCGACTAACTTAAATGGTTGACATTGGATGGTTATTGGATTGACATTCACTCACCTATTCTAAAGCATTCACACACCTATTCTATAGGACTCATCTATTCTAAGAAATAGAAACATCCAAGATACTACCGCCTATACCATCCCGTCACCACATTTTGATCAGAGGTTTCTGAACTACAGCATTTTTTAAGCTGAACTAATCGTGACACGGAAAGCCGTTGACTGCTTGAGATATAATGTAATATGTGCAAAGGATATTCGCATTTTTACGGACAGTCAGGCTTCAATTAATACGCTCAAATCATATTACCTTATCCTAGTATTGTCTCTCATCTCTTGAGATGGTAGATCAGTTCACCATCCATCTGATGTGGGTGCCAGGGTATTTCAATATTACGGGGAATGAAAAGGCGGATAAACTCGCTCGATAAGGCATAACCTGCGCCTCATTTCAACAACCAGTGCGGATGTTGATGTACCGCTCGCTACGTGCAAATTAGTGCTTCAAGAGGAAGCTATAAGAACAACGAACGGCAGATGGTCCAATAGTACCTCAAGCGTAATAATTATGCAGATCTGGCCAAAAGTAGGCCTGTCAAGATCCAGACAGCTAGTATCACTGCGGCGGTGGCATGTCAGTTTGGTGGTGGGTGCTGACACTGTCTTATAGATAAGCATGCGAGTCAGAATGGGAGTCTCTTCATATGATTACTGTCGTATTTGTGAAGATGAAGAGGAGGAAGAAACTGTTCTCCATTTGCTTAGTACATGTCTCGGACCTCCACGCTTCGATCCGTCAAGGATATCCAACGCTCTACATGGTTCATGAGTAGTTGAGGAGAGAAAACGATATGACATGGCTATGGACCTTGCATCCTCCAGCCACATTATTAAAAGAAATAAAATTACTTAACAGTTATTATTTTAACTAATTTATCTTTATTAATGTTTACGACCGACCGTCAATTTCTGTTTTAAAAAACAAATATGTATTGGTGGAGTTTGCAAATAAAACACTGCGATTTAAGTTAAAACTTTATTTCATTTAGTTACAAACTTTAACACCTTTAGTTTCCGTAGCGATTCACTAGTTTCACTTGTTCACTGCTCACTAATTCACTTTTAATGTTCACTTTAACTGTTCGCACTGTTTACTTTTTAACCTGCACTATTCAGTAGTTAAATTACAAGTGTCTCTCCGTCCGAAATCGCTCGCGCTTAAATACTTGTCTATCACTGTTCGAGATTATTCCTTTTATTGCAGCTAGCGATGTGTAAATGCAATTGTAATCACTGTATACGCGAACATTCCACGCCATCTTTTCGGCTGTCTTGATGCTTGACGTCTGTAGTTAATTCTAGTATTTTCGATGATGACTTCGCTAATCCATCGCAGCCGTTTACAATTGCTTTCGTTGTTGCCATATTCCCCTCCACTTGAAATAATCATAATTTACGTTAATTTTTGCTTATTATACGATACATGTGCATATTTTCCACATAAACGCATCCTTAAATTGATATTTGAATCCAACTGAAATTTCTGTTGCATTAAAGATGTTAGTACTAAACGTGGAGTCAACATTTACTCAAACCGTTATAGAGAGAACGTACACTAAACATTCCAATAACCGCCAGTTGGATTATTCAAGAGATTGATAATCATGTTAACTACGATCATTTCGATAATACTCATCATCAAGATCGGCTAAGAATTGGCCTTCCTCCAATCTGGCTATATTTCAGAACCCCAAAATTTATTTTTGAATCCCATTTCCAGCAGCACATTGACCGAATTAGCCCATTTGACAAGATCTTCTAGAAAATTAAAATACAGGAAATGTTTATAGTTTAAGATACCCCACTAAATGCTTGTGTATTCAATTAATTTTATTTGATATTCGAGTTACAAAAAGAGGAAATCGGACATCTCGATAGTATGGTTTATTTCTCGGGTTTCAGTGTCAATTTTTGAGAATTTTATGTTTCTCAATCTCTTTTCACAATTGTTTTGTAGATATCGTTGAATATAAACTGCGTTAATTTACATTCAGTTATATCTAGTACCTGCAAAACCAACGAGAAAAAAGATTGAACAAATAATAAAGCGGAGAAGAGAAAAATATTGAATTTGCTAAAAAATTGACAATGAAACCCGAGACACAAACCTAACAATCGATATCTGCAAGACGAACATACAGAGTTTCATCCT
Source organism: Nephrotoma guestfalica (assembly GCA_963691935.1). NCBI lineage: Eukaryota > Metazoa > Arthropoda > Insecta > Diptera > Tipulidae > Nephrotoma > Nephrotoma guestfalica. Next base: position 291,379,477 of record OY829914.1, on the reverse strand, counting down.
TTTATAACTAGAAGATCTCGAAAATCAAATATAATTAATGCAATTCACAATATTACGGCATTGCCGATTCATGAACATCAATTTTTCCCAGTTTTATTAGTTTGTAAAATATTGAATGTTTTTGAGGTTATCTGCATCTGCAGAAATATTCGAAATAGATAAAGATAAGTTTTAGCAAATGTGCATTATCCATAAGGTGGTTCGTGCTTACAGCTGATAAGTTATAAATTATTTATTATTTTATTAAGCAGAAAAATGTATTTTATGAATGTAGTTGTATTTGCATATATCAATAAAGCCAACTTTGTAAGATAATAATTCTAATTTGGCGTTTTAGTGCATTAAATTTCGCAACTCAAGCTTATACTGCAATTCTGTCTGTCCATTTGTATAAAGTTAGTAAATATAAATAATTGATCGATGTCCGACATTTAGATCTTAATAAGCATATGTCGTTCAAGGGAATAACCATGAAATATTATTGGGACTACAAATGAGACGTTAGTTCGTCATGTAATCATTTCGATCTAAACTAAATATTTAACTTACAATGAGAACACGAAAAGTTAAATATTGAATTTCTGATAATTTCTAAATTTTCATGCGTGCTCTTAATGATCAATGGAACGTTCCACACTTGTATTCCTAATGACACATATCGACAACACTTTGCTGTTACACTCAGAATCTACTTAAATATAAGTCCTGCTAACTTCACATATATGAAATAAACAATAACCAACTAAATAACTAAGTGCAAATGTGTTGGTGTAGAAACAAACAAAAAATGAAAAGCAAACATCAAAGTTACATTGGATTGTTAGTGTAACCAACACAATCTTCGGTAGTTATTTTTCAAAACAAAATTACTGAACGAATGAATGAATGAACGAACAAACAACTAGAAGTATGACCGTGCGTACATGATATAGGAAATAAAAAGCATCACACTCGCTCCCGCACTCAAAACCAATCAAATTTCGTGAAATGCTTTTTGCCCCGCCTACTAGTTCTGCACTTGAGTTGAAATATATTAAACTTTGTTGTTGTTTTAATACATTCAGGTACGATATTTTTCCGAACTGACTCCCGATGTCATGTACGCAGTCTGAATTCGGCCTAATGTGCAAAGTAAACACACAAACCGCACAAAGTAAACACTTGCATACATTTTTTGCAAATATGAGTTAAATCAAATCTTTCTCTATTCATCGTTCTCAGTTAGTTGCGCGCGAACTGTCGCCGATAAACCACATAAAATCGTAAAAAAATGTTTCTTAAGTCGCTTGTCATAGCATTGATAATTTCATTTGCATGCGGTGTCCCTTTTGTTGAAGTTAAAACTAAAAATGGACGTATACGAGGTGAGGAGAAAGTGACTCTGTTCGACCAAAAAATATTTAATTCGTTTCGAGGGATTCCATATGCAAAGCCTCCGTTAAATAGTTTTCGGTTTTTAGTAAGTAAGCAATTCTATTATCGTATTCTTAGTGTGATTTAAAATTTGCCGGTCATTCAGTTTTTTTTTTGTAGATAAGTGCGAGAATAATTTGTAATTTGTTTGATAAAAGAAAATGTAATAAAGTCAAAGCAAAGTAAATAAATTTGTTTTGATCGTTTTGAGCAGAGTTCCAGTGCCGTAGTAAATTAACCGCTATAATTAAGATATTTTTGATATATTTTCGTGTTTAGCCGCCACAACAGCCAGAAGCTTGGGACGGTGTTTTAGACACTACAAATTACAAACCAGAATGCACTCAGATTAAAGATGGGCATACGGAAATTTCGGGCGAAGAAGATTGTTTATATTTGAATGTATTTGCGCCAGTCACAAAACCGGGTGAAATGTTACCCGTTATGGTGTTTGCTCATGGTGGTGGATTTCATGAGGGGTCTGGAGATTCAACGCTACATGGGCCTGATTTTTTAGTCGAGAAAGATGTTATTCTAGTGACATTTAATTATCGATTATCAGTTTTCGGATTTTTATCGCTTAATGACGATGTATACTCTGGGAATATGGGTTTGAAAGATCATCTAATGGCGCTTAAATGGGTTAACGAAAATATTGAATCTTTTAACGGTGACCGGAAACGAATAACAATTTTTGGTCATAGTGCTGGTTCTACCATGACCCATTTACTAGCTATATCACCGACTAGTAAAGGTTTATTTCAACGGGCTATAATGCTAAGCGGCACAGCTTTACTTGGTTTTGCCGTTAATGAAAAGAGCCACCGTGACGCAATGTTCGATCTAGGTACTACAAATATTTAAAAATATGAGTGACAATAAGAATAATTGGTTTATTTTTAATTTCAGCCAAGAAAGTACAAGATACAAATGATTTTGACAGTCTTATACAAATTTTACAAACATACGACAGCAAAAAATTATTTTATGGAAGTCAACATAGAGAACCAATGAATCCTGGAAGACGTGCGGGCTCATTAGTCTGGGGCCCGGTGATTGAATCAGAAAAATCTATTATGCCCATTATAACTGATTACCCGAAAAGCATGGTTGAACCTCCAAACACGAACAGTTTCGACGCAATGTTTGGAACAGCGGCGCATGTAAATGTTTAACGCGGTTAATAAAACTTAAATTATTTATGCCCTTCTCTTGCTTTAGGAAATGCTATTTTTAGTGAGGGCTGAAGCACAGAATCCATCATATTTGGAACCATTCGATGAACAATTCGAAATTACGTTGCCTCATCCTAATTTCCAACTGGATTTTAATTCCGATGAGTATCAAGAAATGGCCGAAGAAATCCGAGAATTTTACTTTGGCGAGGAGGGCACTGTTAATAATGAAACATTTTACGAGTATATTGATTTATTGTCAGATGTGTTTTTTGGGTATGGTATTGATCGCAGTGTAAAAAAAAATTTGGCCTATTCCACTGGGGCGACATACTACTTTAGATTTTCGGTTGACGCTAAACTAAATGTGCTGAAGCAATTAAAAGGAATGGGTGATTGGACTGGGACTAGTCATGGTGATGAATTATGTTATGCATTTAAGTGTGACGTTTATTCAGATGCCTTTTATAAAGACTTTGATGAGGAATCAATAGAACGCCAAACTATAGAACGAGTTACGACGATGTGGACAAATTTTGCGAAATATGGGTATACAATTAAAGTGAGAATAGAATGAATTAAATTTATCTTATAAGTTTTATTTTATTTTAGGAATCCGACGCCGAATAATAAACCGACCAAATGGAAACCAGTAACTACGAAAAAACATAACTTCTTGGATATCAGAAACGAGGGCTTGACCCTCGCACAAAATCCTAATTACAAGTATATTTCCTTTTGGGATAATTTATTTGAGAAATATAAGGACTATGCAAAAATCATTGACAAGCCTTCTTTAAAAAAGTCAAATGATAACATTGGTAATAAAAATGATGAACTGTAGTTCTCCTTTATCATTCTCGTCAATAAAACATGAATGGTAATTGAATCAGTTTTTATTCATTTTAAGTGGTGCGGTGCGGTGATCGGCTTTCAGCTACGAGGCACTGGATTTGTAAAAACTATGCTGTTATATTGGAGTACAGAACTCAATGCATACTCATTCATCATATATCGGTTGCCATGGATCTTGGAACGCCCACGTTTGATAAACTTTTGCGCTACTAATTCAAGGATCCAAATCGGGTCTATAATCAAGACTCCTAGAGGAAGAACGTATTTGGGAAAAATTATTATTAGCATTCATTCCCCTTCGTTACCTCGAATTGTATTGTATTTGAAGCGTCCTATATGAAATTTTGGGATATTCTGGGCAACAAGCCAAACTGACACCAGCTTCACATCGACGTCAGATTACACGTTAGAAGTTTGGTTTCGACCTAATGCAACATAGACATTTTTAAATCCCGTTAGGCTGAAAACAGATGTGCATAAAGATGCATGTATCCAAATAAGAATGCACTAGTATCTATGAAATGAATTCTGCATTTCTAAATTTGATGCGCATCAGCAGTGTTGTGTTGACAACAAAACAAACCAAAAAAAAAACTAAATTAGTTCTAACTTCCCGACTTATTATTCATTGTTTTGTGTATTAACCGAAAGAAACGTCAAAAGATTTACAAAAATGGTGGAATTATCCGCATATTCGCAATTCGCATGCAGCAGTGACCAGAGCAGACTACAAAAAATATTTTGAACTTACATACAAAGTATAATCACAATGCCTTAGCGAATTATTTACTTTCGCTTATGGTTAATGTCCTCGAATTTAGCAATTCATAATTTAATGTATGTAATACGTACATACATAAAAAGTTATTACGTATATTTTACCGCTATAAAAATGGCCAAAAAGGACAAGTGGATAGTTACATTTTTTATGCCCCTAAAATAATTTGAACATTATTCAATTCGTAATCGATGAATTATCTGACAATACAATACATACGTTTAGTATTTTAATTTCGACATGATATGGTCACATCTATTTTCAGAGTAATGAATTGTGAATGATGCCTATTGTTGTTTCGATTATTGATTCATTCTGAAATTGTCAAGGTGAATAAAATGTAAACAAATACTTTGGTACAATCAATCGATTTATCATCCTGGACAGTAAAGGCATTTGTATTGCCTTCACAAATGTTGCGCAATAATCATTTTAATGAAAGCATTTATTATCACGCAAGGGTGGGATAACCAAGCACACAACACGTTTCCAAGAAGCAGTAGCAAAACGGAAAATATGGAAAGATCGTTAAATGATGTATCAAAGAGATTTTATTTTATTAGAAGGTGTGGTAAAAAAGAAAATTAATTTTTTATTATCAAATTCAATAATTTTATTTAAGGAACGGAATGGATCCATATAACTATAATTTACAGGTTGTATACATAAACAAAATCAACAATAATTTTAGACACGAAGAACTATAAATTATAAAAATTTTCTTTTCTAACCTCTGTGACACTTAAACTAAATTACTAAATTACAATAATTACTTGATGATTGATGATTTTTGTTAATATTTTACAGAAGCGCTATCGGTGTGTCAATCAGATTTTTGATATTTTGAGCCAAACTCTTACTAGTTTGCCTCCAAAGCGATAACATATAATTCTTGATCGCTTTCTTGCTTTTGTCATTAGAAAGTTGAATTGCAGGGTCAGGACCCACGAACTGCAACCATGAATTGGCCGTAACTAGAGAATCTGTAATTTTATTGCCTTTAAGATTCCCCGTAATTCCTCTTTGTCTTTCGTCTTTGTGCCAAGTTTAAAGACGATTATTAGACTTTGTAGCGAATTCAGCACAAACTTGCTCATAATGCTTTGGGAATATTAAGAGCTTCAAAGACACACGGAGGCAGCGCAACAATTTCCACTTGAAAGTTTGTGCCGAAGCTGCCAAGGCTGCTTGATGGACACCTCTAAACACCACGTCTGCATACTAGATCGGATATGATGTTTGCCTGAAAATGTTAATACTCGATCATCAGCTTAAATTTAAACAGAAAACCAGGTATCTGTAGTATGGGTCTATAAAATCTCTTTATTACCGATAGCTCGCTTCATACGTTTATTAGGTCGTGTTGAGCAGTTCCATATGATTTGAAATTTCAAGTTAATCGTTTGGTTTATAATTTTCCAAAAAACACAGTAAAATTGCAAAAATGTATGTTTGCCATTTACTTTTTAAAGATTATTTCGGAGATGTTGGCCACGACTACGTTTTAAGTGGTCCATGCAAGATATCCAATTTTTCACTACTTTTCGAGCATTTCGGCTGGTATCTCGCTAACGACATGTTTAATGTTGTCTTCCATTTCTGCGATTGTTGTTGGTGTATTGGCATTGACGAGAGACTTCACGTAGTCCCATAAAAATAGTCATGAGGCATCAAATCGTACGATCTAACGTAACGTTGCAGCCATCGCCATCTTTGTATGTGGTATTGCTTATCACAGTAAATGCGGCAATTTTGCTTATTAACGTACCAATTTAACCAAAAGAGAGCTTCATTGCTGAACATAATTTTTCGGTAAAAAAAACAGATTTTCCTCAAGATGTTCTAAGGGCCACTCACCAAAACTTCGACGCTGCGTAAAACCTTCTACGTAGTTGAATAAGACAATGCAAATTGCTGTGCTCTGCGACGGACAGACATCTTGTCGTCTTCATCGACATTTGCTGCTACAGCAGCAATATTTTCCTCTGTACGCACTCTACGTATACAATTTGGTAGATTGATGACCAATAACGTGAAATTGGTGCGAAACTTTGTCACAGTGGGTTGAATTGCTTGCTCAGTAGGTCGATTATGACGACCATAAAATGGATGAAGTTCGCTAACACACACTTTTCACTGAGCACGAATTTTGATATTAAAGTTGAACAATTTGTAAACGTTCTTCGGGTGTAAGTCTTTCCATGATGAAATGGCAATGTTAACTGGGAAGAATTTACTTTGACAGAAGTCGATAATTACGCGTTATGTGTCAAAAACATATACGAAGCAATTCAATCCTATATACATGAAGCTCTGTTAGCCACAGCTTTGTTCAGTCTAGTGAACGCTGAAATGCCTTAATTTGCTTTGAAATTACAGGGTGGCTGAGACCAAATGTTACTGACTTCACTCTGCTGTCATTTGTGTAGTTGTCATTTTCGCGCGTCAATTTTTTGACAGATTGAAGTTTGGTTAGTTGTTTACATGTGGTCAACAAATAATTGTTCTAAATTAATATCTTCATAAAAAAATCGTAATAGAATTCAAACGTAATAGTGTAATTGCACTGTATTTGGGTGGAAGTTCACAAACAGCAATAGTTCGTCAGCTCCAGCATTTGAATGTGAATAAAATGTTTGTGTATCGAACCATAACTCGATACAACAAAACTGGTATCGCTAAATGCAAGAGAGGCGGTCCTAAAAAGACAGCAACATCAAAAGAAATGATACGAAATGTGAAGAAACGAATCCAACGAAATCCTCGTGAAAGTGCTAAGCCGCACGTCTACATGTTTTACGATACAACATTCAAACCATATTGAAAAATGAACTATACTTGAAGCCCTACAAGATACAAAAAGTTCAAGATCTTATGGAGGCACAAAAAAAAGTTAGGCTTGAAAGAACACGAGCATTGAAGGCCTTGGCCGAACGTGATGAGATTCCAAAAATTGTCTTTTCTGATGAGAAATTTTCACCATTCAACAGTATGTGAATAAACAAAATGATCGTGTTTGGTTAGAGCACAAGTCCAACGATAATTTGGACACAAGAGTTGCCATGCGCAAGCAATCATCAGCTTATGTTATGGTTTGGGCTGCAGTGACTGCAGATGGACGCACTCCTCTGGTTTTCATCGAACATAGAGTCAAGGTAAACCAAGAGGTGTACCGCCAAAAGATCCTAAACGATGCTTTGCTACCTTTGGCACGTAAACACTTTGCTACGAATCGTTGGACATTCCAACAGGACTCGGCACCGTCACACAAAGCTCGAGCGACACAGCAATTTTTACAAAATTGCGTTCCGCGGCTGATTTCGCCGAAAGAATGGCCACTATATTCACCAGACTTGAATCCCATGGATTTCTCCATATGGTCCATTTTGGAGAGTAAGGTGTCCACTAAAAAATACGAAAGAGTTGATGCATTGAAGTCAGCTCTTGTTCGAGAATGGAATAAAATTCCGCAGCTCACGTTCGGTCAGCATGCAATGCTTTCTATGGAAGACTGAATCAAATAATCAGAGCCAAAGGAGGTCATATCGATCAGTAACATGTTTTTCATAAATTGTAATATGTTTTCAACATATTGCACGAAATTTCAATAAAAAATAATCAAAATTAAAAAAATTACAGCGTTTTCATTTGGTAACACTTGGTCTCAGCCACCCTGTAATCTACAAACTTCTGTGAAATTGTCCTAATTAGCCTGTAAATACGTTAGGCTATTACTCGAGGCATTTCGTTCAAGCAATAGTAATCGCAGTGATATGATTCGCACTGAATCGTTATCAATCATCGACAGACTGATGCTGTGGTACTAAATCAAATTAGACACAACCGAAACCAGACGGAAATGATTTTGAAGACCACCAGTGCTCATTAGCCTAATTAATTCGGCCTGCGCAGTAGTCACACCTAAATTGTTGCGAATGCACATATCGAATTGCATAAAATTGACCAAACACCAGTTGCCCATGACTAAGTCCTCGACAGATAAACCCGAACAAATCCACACAAAAAATAATAATGTTGTGTGTATATGTGTGTGTGTGTGCTAGGGTACCGGATTCATCTTCTCGTCATTATACTCGAGATGGCTTAGAGCAACACAATTCGGCGTCACACTATAGTCAGTGTTCTTGATCTGTAATTCGATGGCCCTCGATGGTGACCAAAATATTACGACTGAGTGTTTCTAACGTGTCACATGTTATATCTCCATTTTTCTCTTTGCATTAAAACACAGTTATTAGATGACTCTTACGATTTCAAAAATCAACCAATTGGGCTGGGATAAAGTTAAGCATGGTTTTATTTATGTTGATATTGTGGTATAGAGGGCTTAGGGGTCCAACTATGGTAATGTAGAGCGCCTTCGTAACAGAAGGAGTGAAATATTCCTTACGCCAGCCCTAAATAAAGCCAAACACGGAGTTTGCTTTGTTAATTATATTCCTGATATGCTGCCTAAAGTTTAGTTTGCTGCCACAATTACCCCAGATAAAGCTCTTGCAATAACCTCAGTATTTATTCCATCAACACTCAATCTCTAGGTTGGGAGGATATTATCTGAAATTATAAACAAAAATCATTTCGCAATCCTAATCCTATCATGCAATTACTGCCGGGTTTTCTAAATGACCAATCAATCCATTGAGGTTGAAGGTAAGTTAAATTGCCTTCGATTGAGCACAAAATAAATGAAAACAGTCAAAGGATACAGTCTACAACTGATGTACATGGTAGTTCAGATATTCCAACTGTCCTACAGACAGCGGAACAATTAGGGGAACAAAAAAAGTTAGAAAAGGTGTTTAAAATCAAATAGACGTTGATTTACGAATATCTAAGATTGGTGATAGAATAAACATCCAAATATAGGAAGAAAATTCTAATATTTTATTGAAACATTATGAAAAAACTGTGATTCTTAAATAAAACAAAATAGCAACGGATTTGTGTAACCAACTAGTTTCCTCAGAAACGGGTGTGACCTCCACGAGCTTTCACAACTGCTTCCATTCGTCTTGTCATGCTTCCGATGATCAGAATACATTTGAAGTTCTTCTGTGTTTCGAACTGATGGATTTCGAGTTCGGACCTTTCCCATTAATATCTTCCAGACAAGCTCTATCGGGTTCAAATCTGGAGACCTTGCAGGCCCGTTCAGCTTGTTTATTCCAACCTCAGCAGGACATTATCCTGCATTAAAACAACATTGTCTCCGATAAATGGGGCAAATGGTACCACATGTGTTACCAGAATATTTTTAACATATCGATCAACTGTAAGTGATTAGCCATCAATAATGACTAACTCTGTACGGGCACTTACACAAATACCGGCCCAAACCATAATTGAGCCTCCACCGCGACTGTTGTCGTAATGTTACATTGAAAATCGTCTCCATACTCTTTGCCTTCCATCGATCGAGTTCACTAAGAAACGACTCTCGTCTGTAAACAAAATCTGGCCTCACTGGTTTAAAGTGCAAAATCGGTGTTCTTGAGCAAAACTCAACCTTGCTACGCGGTGATTTCTCTGCAGTAGGGGTCCTTTGGCTGGAACATATGATCTCAAAACGACTTCTTTAAGCCTTCGTCTCACAGTACGTTCACTTATTCACACTCCTCGAACCTCTTCGAAGTTATTACGGGTTTGAATTGCGGCTTGACGCCTGATTCTGCTTCTCTCAGTTTCAAGGACAAAGAAACGGTCATCTCTGAAGCCATTTTGAATTAATAACCTTTTTTCTTCAAATTCTAATGGCGAATGAATTGATATTAACGCATTAACAATTAATTCATATTAAATACCAAATACTGAAAAACAACAAGTCAATCGATACGAGAGTTGTCTGAGTACAGCTTTCCAAATATTTAAAATAATTCACGCCAGACTGAAAATCACTGCTGGAAAAGCAAGTTTGAAAAATTGTTCAAACATATTCGTAATAATTTTTGGGTCGTTAGAACAACGCTCTTCGCACTTCAATGTTGATTGCATCTTGAGATTAGCAAAAGCACCGTTTGGGACTAGCTGGCCGTTTGAATCAAGCTAATATATGATTCGTTAGACAAATTGCAGCATTCATTGTAGGTCGTCGAGTAATTAGAATAGTGGAAGAAATTTGTGAAATGCGTTTTTCCATATAATCATTTCTCCATCTACTTACATGATTCTTTGTCACAAATCTCAAATAATTAAAAAGTTGATCAAAATTAAACTCGATCATATTAAAATTACAAGAATAATTTATTATAAATATACGTTTTTGGAATTAAACAAATACATACTTTAAAGGTGCCTTTATGATTGCGTTCGTTCGTTCATTCAATCAATTTTTTCGACCAATCTCTTGTGAAAAAATGCAGAGAAAATATTCGTCATTTTGGAGCAATATGATTTGTCGAGAAAAATTGTTTGAAGAACGAACGAACGCATCCATAAAGACGACTTAAAATTTTGTTTTAACACTTCAACTTATTCATCAGCTTTTGCGCATGAATTTTTAGCATCAGTAGCGGGTTTCTTACTTTTATCCACAGCCTCGCTGACTGCATTTGTGGTTTTATGTTCAACGACTTTATGTTTATCAGCTGCCGCTCCAGTACTCACTACTTCTTTGTAATTTATTACTGTATCGCTACCTAGTTCGGCAACTTTTTCTGCAAACGAGAAAATAAATAAATTTACATTATGCTTTGAAATAAGTTAGACCAATTTCTTATCAACCGAACATAAAAACAAAGTTAGCCAGTTTTAGAAACGTCAGTGGAAAAGTGGAATTAAATTCAAGAACATAATTTCAAAACTAACCAATATTAAATACAAAACAAACTAGTAATTTTTGGGCCCGCCTTATGATGTCATCCTGTTTTCTTATATTGTAAGACTATAATACACTTATCTATGTTATAACATATAACAAAATTATTAATTAATTACGCATTCCACAATCATAATATTTGTGTGCTTCCGACACCTGTTGTTTTAGAATGGATATGCTAATTTTGAACACAATGTCTAAACGTGCGGTAAAACACGTAAACAGAACATCGGACATTAAAAATTGACTGGAAATTACTCGGTGTTCCAGTTACAGAAAAATCATGAATGTGCGGGTGTTACTGTAGGTTCAAGGCAACCCCATCAACCGAAGCAGTACGCAAGCACAATCAAAATATTTACGTTGGATTTAGATCTTAATAGTATGCACAAGCCGTATAAATTTAATTTTCTATTTTAAGATCACTATAGAGATTGTGTAAACACTAAATACACATTTGAACATATGACATAATGAAATCATATGTACTCGTATTTGCACGCACATCGCACATGCAGACCAACAAATAAATTTTATTAACGTTGCTTACGAAAATATTCCATTTGATTTTCAAATGTACTAGGTACACTCAAAGTGTACTAGGTACACTCAATATTTGTTAAAACTTGTGATTACTAATTTAGTCATGTTTTCTTAAAAATTAATAAATTTACCTGCGAATCCTTGCATTTTTGAAAATTTGTATTTTTAAATTAATAAAACTTTAATATTTAAACTGTGGTCAAAGATTTATTTCGAAAAATTCACAATAAATTACGGATAACACGAAAACACAACCAATCGTACTGATAGTAGAAAACTGAATATTTTTGTTTGTTGATGTTTATATTTTTAAAATAAAATTTTCGTATGGTCGATGTTTACAACACTAGATGTTCGGAGCGCTAACGTCGTTTATTTTTTAAGAACAGAAAAAGTATAATGAAAAGGGAAACGTATAGGAGTAATTACCATATTGCAAAGAGTATTTCGTGATTCCGCGCACATATCACGGTTATTGTTATATACGTTATATGAACCCATGTGGCTATGAACCTAGGCGGCTCGCAACCCAACTGCATTTTAAATGCAAAATGCGAAATCGATTCATAATGCAATATGAATTGAATATGAATTGATTACGAATTGAATATGAATTGAATATCAATTGAATATGAATTGAATATGAATTGAATATGAATTGAATATGAATTGAATATGAATTGAATATGAATTGAATATGAATTGAATATGAATTGAATATGAATTGAATATGAATTGAATATGAATTGAATATGAATTGAATATGAATTGAATATGAATTGAATATGAATTGAATATGAATTGAATATGAATTGAATATGAATTGAATATGAATTGAAAATGAATTGAATATGAATTGATTACGAATTGAATATGAATTGAAGATGAACTGAATATGAATTGAATATGAATTGAATATGACTTGAATATGACTTGAATATGAATTGAATATGACTTGAATATGAATTGAATATTACTTGAATATGACTTGAATATGAATTGAATATGAATTGAATATGAATTGAATATGAATTGAATATGAATTGAATATGAATTGAATATGACTTGAATATGAATTGAATATGAATTGAATATGAATTGAATATTACTTGAATATGACTTGAATATGAATTGAATATGAATTGAATATGAATTGAATATGAATTGAATATGAATTGAATATGAATTGAATATGAATTGAAAATGAATTGAATGTGAATTGATTACGAATTGAATATGAATTGAATATGAATTGAATATGAACTGAATATGAATTGAATATGAATTGAATATGACTTGAATATGACTTGAATATGAATTGAATATGACTTGAATATGAATTGAATATTACATGAATATGACTTGAATATGAATTGAATATGAATTGAATATGAATTGAATATGAATTGAATATGAATTGAATATGAATTGAATATGAATTGAATATGAATTGAATATGAATTGAATATGAATTGAATATGAATTGAATATGACTTGAATATGAATTGAATATGAATTGAATATGAATTGAATATGACTTGAATATGAATTGAATATGAATTGAATATGAATTGAATATGAATTGAATATGAATTGAATATGAATTGAATATGAATTGAATATGAATTGAAAATGAATTGAATGTGAATTGATTACGAATTGAATATGAATTGAATATGAATTGAATATGAACTGAATATGAATTGAATATGAATTGAATATGACTTGAATATGACTTGAATATGAATTGAATATGACTTGAATATAAATTGAATATTACTTGAATATGACTTGAATATGAATTGAATATGAATTGAATATGAATTGAATATGAATTGAATATGACTTGAATATGACTTGAATATGAATTGAATATGACTTGAATATGAATTGAATATGACTTGAATATGAATTGAATATGGATTGAATATGAATTGAAAATGAATTGAATATGCATTGAATATGAATTGAATATGAATTGAATATGAATTCAATATATTCAACTTGGTTGGTAAGTGGTTATGGTATATTGATACACCACCAAGCTGTATCAACCCACATTTCTGCGGTTCGAGTTCAACCCGAGAAACTTATTTTATTCGGCGGTGAACCACATAAGTTAAGAAATAAAATATGAACAGTGTGAAGTAAAAGTGAAATAGTAAACAGTGAGGCAAAGTAATAAACTCTAATATACTAAAACTGTCAAAGAAGTTAAAAGTGTAAGGAAATAAAGTTAGTAATTTTAAAACGCTGAGTGCTAACTCTCGAAATTCGTAACATTTGGTGTCAGAAATGGGATTTTGAAAATACCATCAATGGTTAAAATCATAAACACCTAAACGTCTCAGCAATTAAGGTGTAAGCTCCAGAGTCTCAAGCTTTCAAGCGGAGGCAATAAAAATGACCGCCTATCGAGGGCGGTGAGCGCTATGGAAGATGATGCTGAAACAGTATGGCGTAGATCGTGATTATCTTCACCAACGCCGAGGTCATCAGTGATGACGCCGATAACTCCAAACAATGAACAAAACAGTCCAGCCTTCGTGGAGCAAGTATAAAGTTAGGGGACCGGAGCGATGAAAAACCTTGAAGAAGAAGTGGACGGGCATTTAAAGGAGATGGAAAATAAGATTAAGTAAGTGAAGCCGTGACTGAGTTGATTATAAGATATGGACAATCACACATTAGAAAATTATACAAGATACAACTCCAAAATAAGCGACAACTAAGTGGGAGAGACTGCAAAACCTAGAAAGAGTGGTAACATAGGATAGGTGTGCCAAGCTGACGGTAATGCACTATAACCATCTGAAACTTCATTTTAGAACCAATACTAGCGGTAAAACAATGAATGAAATTTTATCGTTGTCTAAAGAATATGAAGAAGCCAGAGCAATTATAACAACTCATTCAGTAAAGTTGCATAAACTTGATTCCAAAGATATTACGGATATAAAGGCGATAATAGGAGAGGAGTTGATGCAACTAACACAAAGCTATTAGGATCACAGAGAAATACAACTGTCACGTGCAGAGCCAAAAGAAATAAATATAATAGGAGTTGCTTCAGATGCGGGCAGTTACGTTGCTACGTTCGAGGTTGTTGACAAAGGAAGCAACATGAACTTCCCAAAGGAAGCAACATGAAAAAAGTAAGAGGAACAGTGACCTGGAATACGAAAAACCGCCAAGGGTTCCAGAAATGAACAAAATCAGTGTCAAATCATCAGTGCAATATCAAAAATAGTAAGTTAAAAGAGAGTGCACGGCCAGAAAAAAAATAAGGAACATATTGGCTTACCGATAGAAAATGGAGACGCAACACGACCTCCGTGAAGGTTGTAGTAATTATCGACGAGGTGATTTCTTGTGGTTGCACAAAAAGACGTACATGACGTTCACGCAAAGTTGTCATTTGTAATATACTGTTAATGTTACGAATTCTACTCTATACAAAAATAACACTTGGTTGGCAGGTGGTTAAGGTATACAACACTAAGTGTTATCAACTCAAAGGTCACTATTGTCCGAGTCGAATCCGAGAAAGGTATTTTATTGGGCGGTAATTATTATTAACAGACAAAGATGTTAACGGATCAAGTATTCCAACAATACTGACTTGTAATTGAATTTTAGAATGACATTCCATACGGGAGGGAATATAAAATTAACTACAGTCGCGATAGTCATAATGCAAAATACAGAAACTAATAACAACGTTAATCTTCACTGCAGATGAAAAGATGACTCGGAGTATTCGCGAGTACAATTACATAGAAGATAGAAGTAATTTACAAATGGGATTCGCCTAAATCGACAAACACAATAAACGGAATAATCTTGAAAAGCGATGCACAAGTATATTACCGCAGGCAATTTGGAAACCAAACACAGTTGCAATTTAACAAATCATATACAATTCATTTTCAGTTCAAATTCATTTCATATTCAAGTCATATTCAATTCATATTCAATCCATTTTCAATTCATTTTCAATTCATATTCAATTCATATTCAATTCATATTTAATTCATATTCAATTCATATTCAATTCATATTCAATTCATGTTCAATTCATATTCAATTCATATTCAATTCATATTCAATTCATTCAATTCATATTCAATTCATATTCAATTCATATTCAATTCATTTTCATTTCATTTTCATTTCATATTCAATTCATATTCAATTCATATTCAATTCATATTCAATTCATGTTCAATTCATATTCAATTCATATTCAATTCATTTTCAATTCATATTCAATACATTTTCAATTCATATGCAATTCATATGCAATTCATATTCAATTCATGTTCAATTCATATTCAATTCATGTTCAATTCATGTTCAATTCATATTCAATTCATATTCAATTCATATTCAATTCATATTCAATTCATATTCAATTCATATTCAATTCATATTCAATTCATTCAATTCATATTCAATTCATATTCAATTCATATTCAATTCATTTTCATTTCATTTTCATTTCATTTTCAATTCATATTCAATTCATATTCAATTCATATCCAAATCATATTCAACTCATATTCAATTCATATTCAATTCATATTCAAATCATATTCAACTCATATTCAATTCATATTCAATTCGTATTCAATTCTTGTTCAATTCATATTCAATTCATATTCAATTCATATTCAATTCATATTAAATTCATATTCAATTCATATTCAATTCATATTCAATTCATATTCAATTAATATTCAATTCATATTCAATTCATATTCAATTCATATTCAATTCATATTCAATTCATATTCAATCCATTTTCAATTCATATTCAATTCATTCAATTCATATTCAATTCATATTCAATTCATATTAAATTCATTTTCATTTCATTTTCATTTCATTTTCATTTCATATTCAATTCAAATTCAATTCATATTCAATTTATATTCATTTCATTTTCATTTCATTTTCAATTCATATTCAATTCATATTCAATTCATATTCAATTCATATTCAATTCATATTCAATTCATATTCAATTCATATTCAAATCATATTCAATTCATATTCAATTCTATATTCAATTCATATTCAATTCATATTCAATTCATATCTAATTCATATTCAATTCATATTCAATTCATATTCAATTCAAATTCAATTCATATTCAATTCATATTCAATTCGTATTCAATTCATATTCAATTCATATTCAATTCATATTCAATTCATATTCAATTCATATTCAATTCATATTCAATTCATATTCAATTCATATTCAATTCATATTCAATTCATATTCAATTCATATTCAATTCATATTCAATTCATATTCAATTCATATTCAATTCATATTCAATTCATATTCAATTCATATTCAATTCATATTCAATTCATATTCAATTCATATTCAATTCATATTCAATTCATATTCAATTCATATTCAATTCATATTCAATTCATGTTCAATTCATATTCAATTCATATTCAATTTATATTCATTTCATGTTCAATCCATCATATTCAATTCACATTCGATTCATGTTCAATTTTTATTGAAATATATTCAATTCAAAAAATGAATGAAATCGGGCGAGTTCGGTATTTACTTAGGTATAAATAAATCAAAAAAATCAAAAAATTACTACAAAAAATAATTACTCCTGTGCTTGCTTGGGTTATAAATTACATTTTCGATACTTTCTCGAAGTTTATGTTTCTTTTTCCTAAACTGTAATTGACGGCTGTTTCGTTTATGAATTTGTTTTCTCATCACAACCTACTAGAGTGGCATTCCTCTTTCTCTAATTTTGTTCACGTATCGAAATCAAATTATTTGGCGTTAGAAATAGAGTAGAATGGTAGATGCTATACAAATTGAAACAGGGAAAAATTTTATTCTAGAAACACGAAAAGGGTGATGTTAGAAGGACAGTCAAAGTAAAAACTACCAAAATATAATTTACATTATTTAAATCGTAGGAAACCAAGGACATTTGATTTTGAATAGAAATATGTTTGTGTGTTTTTATATTTACAAATCTAGGTAACCATTGTCCTAGTGTTAACAGCTGCACATCAGGATAGAAAGAACTCGAGTTTTTTGTGCTAAAAACCAACGCACCTGGCGCATTTATATTTTTACTCGAGTTTTTATTTCTGTTCCTTTTAATAATAATGCAATACAATAACGTCCACACTGCCAATTCTGTTCTAGAATTATACTGCGATACTAATTCAAATTTCACCCCTGTCGCATAGATGTTTACAGATCAATAAAACATGGTTTGTTCGAGAAAGTCTATCATTACAGTTTTTGATATATTCTCTAGTTTATAGTTTCCGAGTCGATAGGTGTTACCATCAAATCTTAGCGCCAAATAGATGATCAGCTCAAAATGTGTGTAACTTATACAACATTTTTCGGAGTTTCTAAAAATTTAGTCATTTTTAAGAAAATTAATTTAAGAAATCAATTTGCATGTCTACGAAAAAGTTACCGAGAATACAAATTTCCACCGGGATTTGAACAGATATACTAAAAAAATCAATTTACAAATTTACACCCATACAAACTTGTTGAAATACCCATTTCCAATTTTTGTGGGGTCTTGTGTTCGTTTAAACATCGACGCACCAAACCAGAAAATCCACTAATCCCTAGCCTATGCGATAAATTTTCAAACTTTTTCAAATTTTCAAACAACTACACAGGATCAGACTAAACTATAGAGTGCACGGTTTGCACACGAGATTGTTTCAGGTGTCTCGGCTATTAGCTTAAATTTGGCTGGTGGCAATTTGGTCGATTAATCTTTTAATATGCTTGTAGATGAAACTTGTTTTTGTAAAATACGAAATTTTAAAATTTGTGTGCTCTGAACCTGCACCGAGCAAATTAGCCAGCCTCAATAAACTTACGAGTATACCATAATTTGTTACTCATTTATTACAGTTTATTACAAGAAATCCCGATTTTATTACAGTTACCGTTTTCGAGAAACGAGTGGTGGGCCTAGCTCATAGTACCCTCCGATATTTGATGTAGCTTTGGTAAAAACGAATAAAGAAAACTACTAAAATATAAACATCTTCTTAAAAATATTCTATAAAATTTAATTTAACACATAATCAGTCCCATACAGATGAGTTAATTTTTTTTCGGTGAAAACTGAAAAAATAAACTTCAAACATGATGAAAACAAAAACGTCAATTGAACCACTTTTAATAATTTATTACACCACACCGCCACCAGATTTTGGGTCAAATGTTACTGGAAGGGCTTTGTGTAGGGTAGGTCAACCTTTTCCAAGTGTAATAAATTATTTTTGTATCAGATTAGACCTTTGTGAAGATAGCCCAAATTTATGTTCACGAAAATTTAGATAGTTGTATAGGGCTTTAGCATTTTGTTTTAATTCGGCCATTTGAGTTCAATTTATTACCAAAAGACGAAACATAAATAAAAAAATAATAAAAATTAATTGTTTAATAATATCAAATAGATATCACGATATAGGTTAGGTTAGATTAGGTTTCAGTGGTTGCTATCGCACACTTAGGCCAGTTTTGGCCCATTGTGGTACAACAGGATCCGACATCATTAAACTCCCTTTAAACTCACCTATCTCGCACATTATCGCTTTTGATATCAGAGAGGCTGTCCATAGTGTATTTGCCCAAGTGATCATGTCTTCTGTCAGTTAGCGCAGAACATGAGCATAGGAAATGAACAAGAGTCCCCTCCTTCTCCTCGTCCTTGCAGCTTCTGCAGAAGTCAAAGGCAGTGTCCGGTAAGTACCCTTACAATTCTACCTAAATCAAGCTTCTATGTGTGATCAAGATCTTGGTTCGCTTCAAGCTCAGCTCAAGGCATACTTGCATCGTTACCCTGCCAGTCGGACTGGCGAGCCATCTAGTATTTACCAAGGCAACTGCTTTCCTATGACTTGATGCTTTCGGACATACACCTTCCTCCACATTATCTCCTTGGTTCCAGTTGGAGAGTCGCTAATTCGTCTGGCTTGCAATTTCCGTCAACGTCAGAGTGGCCCAGAGTGGAATATTTTACTACTTTGTTCCCTCTCAACTCCGAAAATATATTCTATCACGATAGCACCGATAGCACAAAGTATTTATATTAAGATACCTATAAGTACTTTGTGGTTGAGATTTAAAATGTGGCGAACTTTTGGGCTGAGAGTAAAAAATGTCAAGATATTAATAATTATTGTTGCTATCGCATTTCTCGCAGATGGAATTTGGGCTATCTTAACTTACATTCAGAATAGACAGAATTGGCTTCAGACGGTAAACGTCTCAAAAATGGAATTTAAAGATCGATTTGGGTCAAATGTTACTCCATGGGGCTAATAAATTACTTTTTCTATCAGATTAGACGAGATTGGCTTCAGACGTTAAAGTCTTCAAATATGTAATTTATAGGTCGATTTTCAACATTTGTTTATTTGGTTTCATGAGACCGCCACCAGATATTGGGACAAATGATACTCCATTGGCCATATGAAAGACAGGTTAACCGTTACTAAGTGTGTAATAAAATATTTTATGTCAGGTTAGACCGTCAGAATTGGCGTTAGACGGTAAAAAATTCAGATATGCAATATAAAGGTTAACTATACCACATTTATTATACCAGTCCGCCACCACATATTGGGAAAATGTTTACTCTATACGCTTTGAAGAGGGCAGCTCAATCTTATCCAGGTGGGTAATAAATTACTTTTGTGTCATGTTAAGCGGAATTGGTTTACACCAGACATAAAAATAATTACACCAGATACTAAAAATGTATTACACACATGGATAAGGTTAACCTGCCCTCTAAAAGGCCCATTAAGTAACATTTCATCCAATATCTGGTGGCGGTCTGGTTTAATAAATTATTAAAGGTAGTAAAATCGAGCTTTGGATTACATATTTGAAGCCTTTAACGTCTGAAGCCAATTCCGTGTAACCTGAAACAAAAATAATTTATTAATCATCTGGAAAAGGTTGATTTACTCTCTACAGGGCCCACGGAGTAACATTTGACTCAAAATCCGGTGGCGATCTGATGTAATAAATTATTAAAGATGGTATAACTTCTGTATAACCTGACACAAAAATAATTTATTCCACACCTGGACAAGGAAGTTTCATTGAGGTTGGCTAATTTGGTCGGTGCAGGTTTAGCACCACCAATTCTCTCTATTATGAAAATTTAGGGTTTCGAATTTGCCATTATTTATGGAATATAACATCGTTCAAATGTCCGTCGCGGCTACCCACGGTGGCACGAATCCGAGTAGTCCAATTTTGAATGACTATGCCGCACAGATCCGGCTAAATTTGAGCGATAGTATTGGTTATGTTGGCTTTAAGCACGTCGGTGGATTGCTGCTTTTTGGCATATACCTGTGACTTCAGCAAACCCCACAAGAAAAAGTCTAGCGGGGTCAAATCGCACGATATTGGTAGCTAATTCACATCACCTCTGCGAGAGATAACCCTACCCTCAAATCGACATGCAGAATTTCCATCGTTGCGTATGCTGTGTGGCTCGTAACTCCGTCCTGCAGGAAACCCATGTCGTCTACCTACATATCGTTCAATTTGGGCCAAAAAAAATCGGTTAACATCGTTCTGTATCCACCCCACCAACGCCATTTTCATAAAAATACGGACCAATAATGCCGCCGTCCCAAAAATCCACAGCAAGTAGTAAATTTTTCTGGATGCTTTTTGTTCATCTGGTGAAGCTCGTCTGGTTGGCGTCGTCTCAGATACCACAATTTTGCTTGTTAACATAACCAGTCATCGAAAAATGCGCATCTCCACTAAAGTTAATTTTTGGGCCAAAATTGGGGTCCTCTTCCAAACGGTCCGAAGCCCAGTCAGCGAACAAACAGTGTTGTCTATATGGTCATTAGCTTTGAGCTCCTGGGTCAGTTGGATCTTGTACGGGTGTAAGTCCAAGTCCCGACGCTAAATCATCAAGTTGAAGTCCGTGGAAGGCTAAATTCTTGTGCACGGCGAGGAACTGACTGCCACGGTTCTCCTGTACATTTTAACTTTCAGTGTTGGCTGATTGTTTACCGGAACCGGTTGTCTCGAATTTGGCTACCAAACGTTGGAGAGTCGACTTTGAAGAACCACTGCGTCTGCCGTAAAATGGGCTCGACCTTTGTACTAATGAACACTCAGTTTGATAATAAAATTTTATCATTTGAACATGTTGCTAAATCGTGTTGCTTGTCATGGTGATTTGGCATCAGTGACTGAAAAAAACACCAGATTGGACAGATGCCACCAAAATAACATGGCCGCCACAGGCTGCCAACATCGACCCGCCCAAATTGAAAAACCTTTAAAAAAAACAAAGCGAGTTCTGATATTACGAAAATTAGCATTAAGATTCGCCTGCGACATAACAAATGTTATTTGACTAGAGGTTTTTAAATTAATGTTTATTAAGTTTTTTAACTAAAAGTTGCAAAACTAATTTATTTAGATATATTTAATGTGTTCTAGTAAGAAATGAATTGAATATTATCACGTTTTTGGGAACACAAGACAAAATAAAAAATTTAATTGTTTGTTTTGCAGCTTTAACCTTTTTCGTCGTATTTTACGAATTACGTGGGATCGGTTTTTTTTGTTCCCATTGCACTTCGATATAAGTCTCTGAATTTTATTAAGGTAACAATGTGTAAATTTTGGGTTGCTCATTTTGTCGTCATCGTACAAATCCCCTTATAAAATTTTTGGCCTTGTAAGGGTTTTGTATAACAACAGTGTCATTTTATACATACTCGTGGCCAGTGCATGCCATTTTAGTATTATTGTTGATCACCGACTAATTACAATTATTCGAGTACATATATGGTAATGATTAATTGTTTACTTACTTTTCCCAATGTCGTTTTAAAACTCATCTCAAATACATTAAAACAAAACTATATATTTTCTTATGTAATTACATTTTGTTTTTTATTATCATAAATATATTTTTTGGAATAGCATAAATAGCCTCTTTAATTGTTTGTACTTTTACTCAAAAGCTTTTACCCCAGCCTGATAAGCATCAACTGCGGCATTCTTACTTTTTTCCCCTGCTGAGCTGACAGCCGAAGTTGTGACATTTTTTGCGTTGATGGCTGTATCAGCAACACTGTTTGCAGCATCACATGCTCCATCTTTTATATCTGTCGCGGTTTCGCACGCCAACTTGGAAACTTTTTCTATTTTTTTTTTGAGAAATAAAAGAAATTCGTTTCTCAAATTTAGTTCAATTTTTTATTATTATCGGCGTGGCCCGATAAATTAGCCCAGCTATGATACCATATTGTTATTGTTATAACATAGAATGTCATTCATAAAAATTATCAATTCATAATTTTTATACATTGATATTGGACATGAACTTGACCCTGAGATAGAGCCGGGTATGAATTCTATTCGGTTTTCTCAATCAATTCAAGTGGAAATTTGTACACGTATACAATGTATAATATACACTTTTAATATGTGTGCTGTCATTTTCTATTATTGTGTGTGTGTGTCAAATTCTCATGAAATTTCGCCAGAATGTTTAACCGATTTTATAAATGTGCCGTATCGGTTGAGAAAAATACATCATGATTCATGAGAATTTTTCCACTGCACGCGATTCAATTTTGTTAATATTTAGATAAATTTTAAATAAAATAAATTGAATGTTTTTAATAAATATTAATATTCTCAAGCTTATCTATATTTTTATGTGCAAAATATTATATTGAAAAGAAAAAGTTTAATTAAAGTGGATTGAATTAGGAAATATGAATGATAGTGAAATTACTTTAGATTTATTTACTACGGATTAGATTAAACACAACAACATTTTTTAATTTAAATGTTTTTCAAACAAACAAATTCTCAAATGATGTACCTAACATAGTATTTTGTGTTCTTAAATGACGTCAAAAACACAAAACAAAACAAAACACGTACACCAATACGTACACTGTAACTATTACGTTATAATAGAAGCGAGATAACAAAATAAAATAAGTAAATAAAATATTACATCATTGATAGTCTAAATTTAGATAAATATTGTTGTGAATTTACAATTGGTTAAATATTTGTGTAAAAAAATAAACTGAATGTGTTTGTCACACACTCTGTTTACGAATAATTTAGCACGCGCCGCGAACACATTAACCAAAAGAAAGCCGTATATGAAATGAAACCAAACAAACAAATTTTACGTATGACGTATGACTTTAGAAAATAATAGAACAAATGATCCAAAAAAATTGTGCGTGGTAAACGAAAAGCAACAAATTTCAAGGCTAATTGGGAAAAGTGCAAAACGTTGAATTTAAAGTTTTCTTAAACCGTAACTCACAGTAATCTCATAATATGAATATTTTCTAATAAATTAACTCACTAATTAGAATTTATTTTAATGTAGATAAATTAATATAATTATAATTAATAATTGAAATTTTAATAACAAAATTTAAAATATTTACCTGTGAATGATGGTTTGGTGCCTGACATTTTTACTTTAAAGTGATAACTTATGTGTAATTAAAATTTAATTAGGTAAAATTCGCTATCAATTAATTGATTTCACTAAAACAAGACTACTCGTTTTACTGGTACTAGACAGAATATTTGAAAATATGTTGGCGTTGGTTTTTATAAACTTCTAGATGTTTAAATTATTTTCGAACGAAAGAGAATAACAAAAGAGCACACGCATTTACTTTTTTATTGTTTAGTACGAAAACGTACTAGAAAAGGGGAAATAAAATAATGTGATATGCGGCACAGAGAAAATAAAATTAACGTTAGCAGGTTCGCACCCGTGATGATAAACAAACTCTCTATCACGCAAACACAAACGAATGCATTCACACCGTGATTACATAGATGTGGCTACAGTCACGTCACGAAATTTTTAATATTAATATTATGGTTTGGAAAAGCTGACATCAAAATCGAGAAGATGTTCCATTCCGGTAGCTTGTTTTTGTAGAAAGCTTTGCACATCGTGAAATTATCCGACAAACTCTACGATATCCAGAATTTATCTAAATTAAAACCACTCAAACCCATAAAATCGATTAGATTTGCGAGGCCGCTAAATGATACCTCCTATTTCCTAGATATGGAAAAGGCTTTCGATTTATTTTATTGTGCCAACCTGGAGCTAACATTTGCACTTAGTGAAATTAGCCGATAAACTCTACGATATCCAGAATTTATCTAAATTAAAACCACTCAAACCAATAAAATCGATTAGATTTGCGAAACCACTAAATGATACCTCCTATTTCCTAGATATGGAAAAGGCTTTCGATTTATTTTATTGTGCCAACCTGGAGCCAACAAATTATCCGATAAACGCTACGATATCCAGAATTTATCTAAATTAAAACCACTCAAACCCATAAAATCGATTAGATTTGCGAAACCGCTAAATGATACCTCCTATTTCCTAGATATGGAAAAGGCTTTCGATTTATTTTATTGTGTCAACCTGGAGCTAACATTTCCATTTAGTGAAATTATCCGACTAACTATACGATATCCAGAATTTATCTAAATTAAAACCACTCAAACCAATAAAATCGATTAGATTTGCGAAACCACTAAATGATACCTCCTATTTCCTAGATATGGAAAAGGCTTTCGATTTATTTTATTGTGCCAACCTGGAGCCAACATTTGCACTTAGTGAAATTATCCGATAAACGCTACGATATCCAGAATTTATCTAAATTAAAACCACTCAAACCAATAAAATCGATTAGATTTGCGAGACCGCTAAATGATACCTCCTATTTCCTAGATATGGAAAAGGTTTTCGATTAATTTTATTGTGTCAACCTGGAGCTAACATTTCCACTTAGTGAAATTATCCGACAAACTCTACGATATCCAGAATTTATCTAAACTAAAACCTCTCAAACCAATAAAATCGATCAGCTTTGCGAGACCGCTAAATGATACCTCCTATTTCCTAGATATGGAAAAGGCTTTCGATTTATTTTACTGTGTCAACCTGGAGTTAACATTTCCACTTAGTGAAATTATCCGACTAACTCTACGATATCCAGAATTTATCTAAATTAAAACCACTCAAACCCATAAAATCGATTAGATTTGCGAACCCGCTAAATGATACCTCCTATTTCCTAGATATAGAAAAGGTTTTCGATTTATTTTATTGTGTCAACCTGGAGCTAACATTTGCACTTAGTGAAATTATCCGATAAACTCTACGATATCCAAAATTTATCTAAATTAAAACCACTCAAACCAATAAAATCGATTAGATTTGCGAGACCGCTAAATGATACCTCCTATTTCCTCGATATGGAAAAGGCTTTTGATTTATTTTATTGTGTCAACCTGGAGCTAACATTTCCACTTAGTGAAATTATCCGATAAACGCTACGATATCCAAAATTTATCTAAACTAAAACCTCTCAAACCAATAAAATCGATCAGCTTTGCGAGACCGCTAAATGATACCTCCTATTTCCTCGATATGGAAAAGGCTTTCGATTTATTTTACTGTGTCAACCTGGAGTTAACATTTCCACTTAGTGAAATTATCCGACTAACTCTACGATATCCAGAATTTATCTAAATTAAAACCACTCAAACCCATAAAATCGATTAGATTTGCGAACCCGCTAAATGATACCTCCTATTTCCTAGATATAGAAAAGGTTTTCGATTTATTTTATTGTGTCAACCTGGAGCTAACATTTGCACTTAGTGAAATTATCCGATAAACTCTACGATATCCAAAATTTATCTAAATTAAAACCACTCAAACCAATAAAATCGATTAGATTTGCGAGACCGCTAAATGATACCTCCTATTTCCTCGATATGGAAAAGGCTTTTGATTTATTTTATTGTGTCAACCTGGAGCTAACATTTCCACTTAGTGAAATTATCCGATAAACTCTACGATATCCAAAATTTATCTAAATTAAAACCACTCAAACCCATAAAATCGATTAGATTTGCGAGACCGCTAAATGATACCTCCTATTTTCTCGATATGGAAAAGGCTTTCGATTTATTTTATTGTGTCAACCTGGAGCTAACATTTGCACTTAGTGAAATTATCCAATAAACTCTACGATATCCAGAATTTATCTAAATTAAAACCACTCAAACCCATAAAATCGATTAGATTTGCGAGACCGCTAAATGATACCTCCTATTTCCTAGATATAGAAAAGGCCTTCGATTTATTTTATTGTGCCAACCTGGAGCTAACATTTGCACTTAGTGAAATTATCCGATAAACTCTACGATATCCAGAATTTATCTAAATTAAAACCACTCAAACCAATAAAATCGATTAGATTTGCGAGACCGCTAAATGATACCTCCTATTTTCTCGATATGGAAAAGGCTTTCGATTTATTTTATTTTGCCAACCTGGAGCTAACATTTGTACTTAGTGAAATTATCCGATAAACTCTACGATATCCAGAATTTATCTAAATTAAAACCACTCAAACCAATAAAATCGATTAGATTTGCGAGACCGCTAAATGATACCTCCTACGTCCTAGATATGGAAAAGTCTTTCGATTTATTTTATTGTGTCAATCTGGAGCTAACATTTGCACTTAGTGAAATTATCCGAAAAACTGTACAATATCCAGAATTTATCTAAATTAATACTACTCAAACCCATAAAATCAATTAGATTTGCGAGACCGCTAAATGATACCTCCTATTTCCTAGATATGGAAAAGGCTTTCGATTTATTTTATTGTGTCAACCTGGAGCTAACATTTCCACTTAGTGAAATTATCCGATAAACTCTACGATATCCAGAATTTATCTAAATTAAAACCACTCAAACCAATAAAATCGATTAGATTTGCGAGACCGCTAAATGATACCTCCTATTTCCTCGATATGGAAAAGGCTTTCGATTTATTTTATTGTGTCAACCTGGAGCTAACATTTGCACTTAGTGAAATTATCCGACTAACTCTACGATATCCAGAATTTATCTAAATTAAAACCTCTCAAAACAATAAAATCGATTAGATTTGCGAGACCGCTAAATGATACCTCCTATTTCCTCGATATGGAAAAGGCTTTCGATTTATTTTATTGTGTCAACCTGGAGCTAACATTTGCACTTAGTGAAATTATCCGACTAACTCTACAATATCCAGAAGAATTTATCTAAATTAAAACCACTCAAACTCATAAAATCGATTAGATTTGCGAGACCGCTAAATGATACCTCCTATTTCCTCGATATGGGAAAGGCTTTCGATTTATTTTATTGTGTCAACCTGGAGCTAACATTTCCACTTAGTGAAATTATCCGATAAACGCTACGATATCCAGAATTTATCTAAATTAAAACCACTCAAACCAATAAAATCGATTAGATTTGCGAGACCGCTAAATGATACCTACTATTTCCTCGATATGGAAAAGGCTTTCGATTTATTTTATTGTGCCAACCTGGAGCTAACATTTGCACTTAGTGAAATTATCCGATAAACTCTACGATATCCAGAATTTATCTAAATTAAAACCACTCAAACCAATAAAATCGATTAGATTTGCGAGACCGCTAAATGATACCTCCTATTTCCTAGATATGGAAAAGGCTTTCGATTTATTTTACTGTGCCAACCTGGAGCTAACATTTGCACTTAGTGAAATTATCCGATAAACGCTACGATATCCAGAATTCATCTAAATTAAAACCACTCAAACCAATAAAATCGATTAGATTTGCGAGACCGCTAAATGATACCTCCTATTTCCTAGATATAGAAAAGGTTTTCGATTTATGATATCCAAAATTTATCTAAATTAAAACCCACAAACCAATAAAATCGATTAGATTTGCGAGACCGCTAACTGATACCTCCTATTTCCTCGATATGGAAAAGGCTTTCGATTTATTTTATTGTGTCAACCTGGAGCTAACATTTGCACTTAGTGAAATTATCCGACTAACTCTACGATATCCAGAATTTATCTAAATTAAAATCATTCAAAACAATAAAATCGATTAGATTTGCGAGACCGCTAAATGATACCTCCTATTTCCTAGATATGAAAAAGGCTTTCGATTTATTTTATTGTGTCAACCTGGAGCTAACATTTGCACTTAGTGAAATTCAAACTCATAAAATCGATTAGATTTGCGAGACCGCTAAATGATACCTCCTATTTCCTCGATATGGAAAAGGCTTTCGATTTATTTTATTGTGTCAACCTGGAGCTAACATTTGCACTTAGTGAAATTATCCGACAAACTCTACAATATCCAGAATTTATCTAAATTAAAACCTCTCAAACCAATAAAATCGATCAGCTTTGCGAGACCGCTAAATGATACCTCCTAATTCCTCGATATGGAAAAGGCTTTCGATTTATTTTATTGTGTCAACCTGGAGCTAACATTTGTACTTAGTGAAATTATCCGATAAACTCTACGATATCCAGAATTTATCTAAATTAGAACCACTCAAACCAATAAAATCGATTAGATTTGCGAGCCCGCTAAATGATACCTCCTATTTCCTAGATATGGGAAAGGCTTTCGATTTATTTTATTGTGTCAACCTGGAGCTAACATTTGCACTTAGTGAAATTATCCGATAAAACCTACGATATCCAGAATTTATCTAAATTAACACCACTCAAACCCATAAAATCGATTAGATTTGCGAGACCGCTAAATGATACTTCCTATTTTCTAGATATAGAAAAGGTTTTCGATTTATTTTATTGTGTCAACCTGGAGCTAACATTTGCACTTAGTGAAATTATCCGATAAACTCTACGATATCCAACATTTATCTAAATTAAAACCACTCAAACCCATAAAATCGATTAGATTTGCGAGACCGCTAAATGATACCTCCTACGTCCTAGATATGAAAAAGGCTTTCGATTTATTTTATTGTGTCAATCTGGAGCTAACATTTGCACTTAGTGAAATTATCCGACTAACTCTACGATATCCAGAATTTATCTAAATTAAAACCACTCAAACCCATAAAATCGATTAGATTTGCAAGACCGCTTAATGATACCTCCTATTTCCTAGATATAGAAAAGGCTTTCGATTTATTTTATTGTGTCAACCTGGAGCTAACATTTGCACTTAGTGAAATTATCCGACTAACTATACGATATCCAGAATTTATCTAAATTAAAACCACTCAAACCAATAAAATCGATTAGATTTGCGAAACCACTAAATGATACTTCCTATATCCTAGATATAGAAAAGGTTTTCGATTTATTTTATTGTGTCAACCTGGAGCTAACATTTGCACTTAGTGAAATTATCCGATAAACTCTACGATATCCAACATTTATCTAAATTAAAACCACTCAAACCCATAAAATCGATT
The DNA here is from genome assembly GCA_963691935.1 of Nephrotoma guestfalica. Classification (NCBI taxonomy): domain Eukaryota; kingdom Metazoa; phylum Arthropoda; class Insecta; order Diptera; family Tipulidae; genus Nephrotoma; species Nephrotoma guestfalica. The sequence goes on along the minus strand of OY829914.1, from coordinate 291,349,464 downwards.
AGATTTGCGAGACCGCTAAATGATACCTCCTACGTCCTAGATATGAAAAAGGCCTTCGATTTATTTTATTGTGTCAATCTGGAGCTAACATTTGCACTTAGTGAAATTATCCGACTAACTCTACGATATCCAGAATTTATCTAAATTAAAACCACTCAAAACAATAAAATCGAATAGATTTGCGAGACCGCTAAATGATACCTCCTACGTCCTAGATATGGAAAAGTCTTTCGATTTATTTTATTGTGTCAATCTGGAGCTAACATTTGCACTTAGTGAAATTATCCGACTAACTCTACAATATCCAGAATTTATCTAAACTATAACCTCTCAAACCAATAAAATCGATCAGCTTTGCGAGACCGCTAAATGATACCTCATAATTCCTCGATATGGAAAAGGCTTTCGATTTATTTTATTGTGTCAACCTGGAGCTAACATTTGTACTTAGTGAAATTATCCGATAAACTCTACGATATCCAGAATTTATCTAAATTAAAACCACTCAAAACAATAAAATCGATTAGATTTGCGAGACCGCTTAATGATACCTCCTACGTCCTAGATATGGAAAAGTCTTTCGATTTATTTTATTGTGTCAATCTGGAGCTAACATTTGCACTTAGTGAAATTATCCGACAAACTCTACAATATCCAGAATTTATCTAAACTAAAACCTCTCAAACCAATAAAATCGATCAGCTTTGCGAGACCGCTAAATGATACCTCCTACGTCCTAGATATGAAAAAGGCTTTCGATTTATTTTATTGTGTCAACTAGGAGCTAACATTTGCACTTAGTGAAATTATCCGACTAACTCTACGATATCCAGAATTTATCTAAATTAATACCACTCAAAACAATAAAATCGATTAGATTTGCGAGACCGCTAAATGATACCTCCTATTTCCTAGATATGGAAAAGGCTTTCGATTTATTTTATTGTGCCAACCTGGAGCTAACATTTGCACTTAGTGAAATTATCCGATAAACGCTACGATATCCAAAATTTATCTAAATTAAAACCACTCAAACCCATAAAATCGATTAGATTTGCGAGACCGCTAAATGTTACCTCCTACGTCCTAGATATGAAAAAGGCTTTCGATTTATTTTATTGTGTCAATCTGGAGCTAACATTTGCACTTAGTGAAATTATCCAACAAACTCTACGATATCCAGAATTTATCTAAACTAAAATCTCTCAAACCAATAAAATCGATCAGCTTTGCGAGAACGATTTTCTCAATTTGCAGAGGCCTCTCTCACGGTGATTTTGTCGACTATATCTCAGGGTTTTGGGTCGTGGGGAAGTGAAGGCTTGCATATTCTAGAAAACAAGAAAAATAAAAATGAAATTAAATGCTGAAACTAAATTGAATTTACACCAGAATCCGTCGGCCGAAATTTGAGGAACAATGAGATGAATATAATAATAACCGGGTGTGTTTACCGACGACGACCGGATCTCCCCGAATGATAAGTACAAGACCTGCTGAAGAGACCCTCCTCCTAATGACCCATCGAGAAGCCGATGCCCAGCGACAACGAGGCAACATTAGAGGGTAGGGACACTACATACTCCGACTTATTGAGACTGCCGGAGTGCCATGGGAGACAGTGTAGATTTTACTGGACTCACCACTCTGACCCTGTTGATATCCTGCCAAGGGGATAACGGGGAGTGACAAGCTCAGCCTGTAGCTATGGAACCGACACGAAAAAAGACCCCCCACCCAATATACTCATACAACTGAGAATAAAAGATATGACGCCTATTTTCCTCTCTTTCTATTATAATATAGTTATTTCGGCAAAATTTTAATTTAGCAGTGTAAGTAAAATTTTCTTATTGGATTTGTATATGTACATGGGATTTTTTTTTTGGGACAAACTTCACAACCGTAATACTCATTATGTATGTAGCTGTCCTGCTTTTAACAGGAGCAGATTCCTCGTTTTTAAGTCCAACTCATTTGTTGTAACTCAATTCACGTGCTTACCCTGGTCTAAATTGACTCAGTTTGCCAAGAAGGCAGTTTCTCATTTGTTAATGATAAAATAGTTCCGCGTTCAAGATTCCGCCATAATTTTGCCATAAGTCCATGCTAAATCGAATATAATTATTTTATGTGTGGGTATCCGAAAGAAACGGGAAAAGAAGATTTCAAATTTCACCTGAAAGACGAAACAAATAAAACCCGATTTCTAGAAGAAACCACAAATAATTTAAGCCTAATTTTAAAAATTCGAAAAGACGGCTAAACTGACGAAATTTGTGCTTATCATAGAAATATGATTTTCATAAATTTTCATTCATCACTTGAGGAAAAACAAACTAGCCCCTAAAAGATACTATATCAAACAACCATAATACAGCGGAATACCTATTAAACGGTTTTTGACAACAAAGACCGTTGAATGTTAGTAAGTTCATTGCCATCCGAGAAACATAGTGGCTGAATTTGTGCTAATCCAGAATTGGCCCAACTCTATTGAACAACAAAGACCGTTGAATGAACGATTTTCTTGCCTACTTCACTTAATTTCCTCTCAGGTCCGATTGCTGCATTTTATGTTTGAACCACCAATATTCCAAGGTTCGGAGCGAATACACTTTCAAGGTGATCAGCGAAGACATAAGCTTTTCCTCGTCATTTCTAGGCCATTCGTCGTTAGAAACATGAATTGGTCGTTTGGTGCTGAGGCCGCTTAAGGCATTTTTAGTGGCCTTCCATAATGAAGAGTTTGTATTTAAATGAGGAAATAATGTCTTAAGGGCTGTTTTGCATATAATCCATTTTGTTTTTTTGTAATAGGCTTTGCAGTTGGATACGCGTTGGATACATAAAACATTTTTTGAAGATTCTCTCATTTTCCAGATTCCTGGCCGAAGGATCACATCGCCGTCTAAGTAGCATCTAATTTATCGAGTAACAAACGAGCTTCCACCGAACCCAAATACTCTTCTGGATTTAAAAAACAATTATTAATTTCATTCTACAAACGAAAACGGAATCGCTTATAGTTGTGCCAATATTGAAAACATCGGTTGACTAAAATGCCGTAATAATCGAGTTCCGTAACACTATATTTCCTATGTGTTTCGTTTAGTTTTTGGAGTAAAAAGCTATTGGGTCTCGAACGCATTCTGTGCTTCTTCGTTCCAATCCAATTTAGCTTTAGTTTCCAGGAGGTCCGTAAAAGTTGCTGAAATGGATGAGAAATTGGAAATAAACTTACAGTACCACCCACATATACAAAGAAAGTGGCGTAGATGTTTCATCGTCTTTGTGTAAATCCTCGTTAAGTTGTGCTTGAATCGCAAGCGATACTGAAGAGTGCCGTTGCTTAACCGATTTTGCTTCACCAGTATTTATTTTACGGCACAAGAGATTTGCACGGCCCAGACCTATGTGGACTGAAGAAGGGAACATTTGTATTATTTCCTGAACATCCAGGCGCCGTTGTAGTGAGAGATCGTATGACGGCGACTCCGTAGGCTGATCAGAGAAATCTAAATTGGGTGACCGAAATTTAGCCAAGAATTCGTTCTTGGGTCCCATTGGCGGTCGAAATTGTAGAAAGGCAATGGTGAAAACGCAATCCAACTGGGGATAATTATAGTTGTTCACATCCCTTACTTATGATAGGGCCAGTGAATAGAATGCCATTGACAGATTGATTAGGTGTAGTTTTTAGGGGGTTTGTAAAAAATTCCAGTACTACCCCCAGTAAGATACAATAAATAATAATAGAAATACGAAAAGTGTGGTGTAGCTTTGTTTAATGCCAGCTCATACACAAATTGCAGCTTAACTCTGTAAAATATTTTCTAACTGTATAATAAATTTGTAATTAATTTGTAAAAAATGCCAGTAGGTATACTGTTTTCATTAGATTGAGCTACAACTGCTGAAGCAGCATAAGGGTTCTACAAATGAGATTCTTATGCCAATATTTGTCAAAGCCCTTGAATATAAGCAAAGCGATCGCGAAGGCCTCTCTATGTTTGGTTTAGGGCAAGGTTCCATTTGTTTGCGACATACGTCAAGAGATCGGTTGTGGAGCAGCTTTCACGAAAGCCATACTATTTATCTGAAATTATTTTATTAATTTCAGGATACTTTACTTTGGCGATGGCTGACACAATGGATATTGGTAGTTTGGAGGGGTCAATTTTATCACAACCACGGTTCCTTCAATATTCGAACTGGAATTCCGTCGATTCCGAAGGCCTTATTTACGTCTATTGCCTTCAACAATTTCCTCTGAGATGTATAAGGGGTTCATCTTGGAACGGAATTGACGAAGGCGTCGTTCCATCGGGGACAACTAAGGTCCAGTAAGTCGGCCTGCAAATATGGATCCACCACCAAAGCACCGTCTGCACATTTCAATGCTGAACTGGATGTTTTACAAATATTAGCAACCGATGCAATCCGGAAAAAGTTGCTATCGTGGCGGCTCCTTGTCTTACGATTACCTGTTTCTTCAATTAAGTGTTTATTTCAATGGGCTTACAATTATGCTGTTTACTAAAATGAAAACAAAAGTCCTTACAGTGATGTGGGTTATGATTAACTGCCAAAACAATTACATGGCGTAAGGCCAGTATGAATATCCATAGGTCTAACCAGTCTTACGGTAACGCGTCTATACGTCGATGTGACAATATGGATAAATGTTCGTTACCTGGTCTTACGATTAACTATTTAAATAATTATTTTCGATGATGCGGTCTACGATTAAATGTTAACGATGATATGGTTTGATACCTTTTGGAAATGAGACTTATTCGAGCTGTTTATCCAACACCGAGCTATACAGTACCTACCTAATTATTATTTTTGCGCGAAAGGTGTAAGAGGCTAGCAAATTTAACATTCAAATTAAATTATTTAAAAAAATTTCGATTACTTTGTCTGCATCATGTAAACAGAGCTGGAACATATATTATCTTATGTAAACCAAACATAAACCGCAAACAATACAAATAAATTTTGTTACATACATACATATGTACCTATGTGCGTACACTGAATATAAAATTTAAACAAACGAATATTTTACATATGTATATAGGAGACACGTGCGCGAATTCTGTGTTTCACGTTCCATTTCATAATTTCCCCTGTAGTTCTCCTGTTCTAGTACGTTTTCTGTTCTAAATTTTGTTCTAGAACGTATTATTGCGTTGTATCGTCTTCTATTTCGATTTGGAAAAACAAACGCCAAAATAATAGAAACAGTTGGCGTTCTTTTTGCAAAACGATTGGTCGTGTTTTAGTATTTTTTAAAAAAAAGTGAATTTAAAATTTTCCAATAAATACATTTTAACTGTTTCAATTGTGATAATAATAAAAATTTTCCATAATGTCAACAAAAACAGGTAAATTGATTCGAATTTTGATTTTGTCGATATTTTAATCGAAAAAAATTACTTACCTAAAATTTGTACTAATTGATTGCATGTTGTATATGAGCTAAGCATTTTCGGATAAACTTATTAATGGTAACATTATCTAAATAATAAATAAGTAAAATAATTGGTAGAGAACAATTAGAAAACATAATTAAACACACGCGTACAAAATGTTAGCATTTAACCTTGACCAAATTGTTGCTTTTTATTTACTGCGTACAAATACAAAATTTTCATAAGGGTGTTCACATTTTCTTCCCCTTCATGTGAAATGTAAATAAACTGGTTACCTTCAATATGGGTTAAAGTAAAATATTATGTGGTGAGAAGTAAATAATTTACAAAGTTGAACACGGTTTCATCATTTTAAGCGAAGCATAGATAGTTAACTTATATTTAAAAAGTGATTTTGTGGCGAAACCTATATTTTATCCTAGATTTATCTAACAAAATAACAAACTCGTAAAGTTTCAATGAGTTTTTGTTTCATTTAAGAGATTGGTTGGATTCCATTTGATTCATATTTAGTAGATTAAAATTCTTCAATATATAACACTTCCGTGAAATTAGATAGCGACGTCACCTTGGCTAACAAATTAACATCTGACCACTGATGTCATATTTTGTTTACTAGTTTTTTTGTTTGTATCTTTTAGTTTTTTAATAATAATTGTAACTAGTATTTTCTATATTTTTTCGATACAATTAGCTATCGTGTCATATTTATTTTCTGCTCGATGTATTTTTCTACTCGTTAACTCTAATTAGAACACATGCGTATTTTAAAACAATGCCAGTAATGTTACAGCCTGGAAAAATATTATTTACTTCATTTTGTAAATATTCGGATATCACACAGAATCGCAAATTTTTTCTCAAAATGTTGTTTGATCTCAGTTTTTAATGGCCAACAAATGGTAACCAAAACCAAAGTTATAGTGATTCGTATTAGCCAGTGGCTAATTTACGTAGTTTTGGTACAACCGATAAAAAATACATTTTTTTAAAAATTACATGTCATTGTTTATTTTTATCGTGAATATAGAAAAGGTTGCCAATTTGAGTGGCGAAGCTGCAAAAGATGTAAAAGAAGGAGCAGGCAGACGAGCTAAAAAAGCTGGTAAAGGTGCTGATAATGTTGCTGATAAAGCCGTTGATGCGAAAAACAAAACAACTTTTGCAGTCTGCGCAACTGCGGACAAAAGTAAAAAAAACAAAACTGACTCTAAAAAGGCGGGAGTCAAAGCTGTTGATTAATTAACAGTTGCATATGTTATGCTACGATTCAATTTATCCAAAATAATTATATTTAATGAATAATTTTTGAAATAAGTATAAAATGTATAATTTTCGTCAAACTTATTAATTTCGATTTAATTTACTTGAGATAATGCTACAATATTGGCTAAGGTTTCGTAACTCGTAAGTAATTTAAACGTAAGCATATTACACTTAGGGTTTTTATAACTTAAAACTGTTTCAAGCGTGTTTTATTTTACGTTTACAACAACAACGCCATATTAAAATTATTATTTTCTAAACTTTTGTTTTGAATTTAGCAGTTGCGGACCTCACCAATTGGAATTTCAGTACTAAAAGTTTTTCCAATTGCAATTATTAGAACTAATAACAAATATTGTAAGCGAACTGCACAAAAATAAAAATAATGTTTATAGGTAGGATAAAGAAGATTAACATAGAGAGGAATAAACATTGCTTTAAATCTGCAACTGCCAAATTAGCCCGCCGCAATGAAACCTATATCATAATTTGGTACACTTTTATTACAACAAATTCCAATTTTATTACAGGTACCGTTCTGGAGAAATTGGTGGTCTTAAATAACACTAGTTGATGTACCTATAGCTATGATATTAAAATGGTTCTTAGCCCAGAACTTATTACAAATTAATTACACTTTATTGGTTAGTTGAATACTATAACTATGATTTGCTAAGGATAAATTTCACACTAAAGCGATTATGTCGATTAATCAATAAAGCAACTAATAAAATACAAAATAAGTGCTCTAAATTATTGTAGACTATTTAAGATAAATTAATAGATTATGTATGTGTCAGATTTATGTTAAATCGTCTACAATATTTTTTGTATTTTAATAGTGGCTTTATTGATTCATCGCTTTAGTGTGAAATTTATCCTTACCAAATAACAATTGTGGTTTTCAACTAACCAATAAACCGATAATTAATTTGTAATAAGTTCAGGGCTAAGAACCATTCCGATATCATAGCTACATTAACATTTAAAGTTATTAGATATCATAGCTTCTATCATTATCATAGCTACATTAACATTTATTATATATAAGATCACTCGTTTGATAGATAGGCAAGGTTGATCTACGCTTTACAAGGTTCATAAACCAGGGGGTCGATTTTGTTTCAAAATCCGAGACACGTGACATGACGTTTTCGTATATGTATAAGGTAGTATACAAATTAGTGTCTGTAATTTTTCTGTGGTTAATTTGTTTGTTTCCTGCGAAAGTAAGCTTCAACAATTATGAATCGGTACAAATCGGTTCAGTTTTTTGGTGCTTATATCGCTTGGTTCTCTCACTTTTTTGACATCTCGCTTGCTTTTGAAAAGGCGAGTTAACACGTTCGCGCAAATGACTGGTATAGCAGACATACAACTTTTTCGTTTTTTTAACACGTTCGAGCAAACAACTTTCATTTTTTAAGGAATAACTCGACATATTTTTCAATTCTCAACAATACATTCCTTAAAGTTATCAAATGTGTGATCCTGAGTAGTACACACATTTAGAAAGTGTGTGTCAATGTGTTAAGAATAAACATTTTAACTTCACATATTACAATTTGAATACCTCTACTATGGTTCTCGCCTCACCATCGCTTCACCCCTCTTTCGCCGTGAAGATTCGTGTGAGCAATATTTTGGTATCATGGTTCTCGCCTTTATTTTTGCGAATGAGAGTATGCGGTGACATGCGTTGTTGTTAACATTTTAGTTTGTTGAAATAATTAAAATATTCTAAATATTAGTAATTAGTAATTTTCTTTGCCTGAATTTATAATACAATATTACGAAAAAAAATAATTATTATAAAATACACAAACAAATTATTTTCAGCATAAAAATAATTTAAAAATAAAACTTACACTATCACTGTCAGCCATTTTTTTTTGTACTATTAAATACCAAATAGCAAGTCTAGTAAAATAGTATTAAAGCCCAAATAGTACTCGGCGTCTGCAAAATAGTTGCACAACTTTTAGCTTAGGGAACAAAAAAAAGGTCGCTTGGGGCTAGATCTGGGGGCTTATTATCATTCGATAGTGCATTTCTTGACTATGACTGCTTCCAACGTGACGAAGATCGTGTTTCTTATTAAAGAATCAAATAAAAAGTGAAAAAATATAAGTTTAGAAAATGTGAGTTACAATTAAAATTTAATTTAAACAAGATAATTCGTGTTTTTAAATTAATTATTTGATTATTTTTTAATTTTCCTAATAGGACGACAACAATTGTCGATCAATTGTTGATCAATTCGAAATTCAGTGTGTTTAAATTCTGCAGGTACCTTCAGAGAATGGTTGGAAAAAGTGAGGTTATGTTAAAAAATGTGTAACATAAATATATTAACTATCGAACTACCACGTATCCGTTTTCTTATAATGTAAGCTGGCGTTACTTCTTCGTCTGAGTCATCATCACTATAATTTATAAAAACTCGATGCTCGATTCAATTATTATTTATTTATAAATGATGCCTACAGTAACTACAATCGGCACAACAAAACAATTTGAAACGAAAAGGAAATTACGGCGTATGAGCTCGACCACAAAAGATTATATAAAGCTTTCTTGAAAGAATTTCTCGACAAGTGATAATCGAAAGCTCCGTAGACCTTGTTGAACACCCGCGATTCCCTCGGAATTGGATCAGAAAGACCGTAGTTTGTTGCCGCTCGGTCGTAGAATAAAGGTCCATCGCGTTGACGCATTCGAAGTCCGGGAGCGTACAAGTTGATACGTGCTAGTAACTCGATACAATCGACACGGGGATTGATGATATCAAGCCCAAACAGCGCGGAAGCTACGTCTCGGCACGTCTGGATGGTAAACGTCATAGCGTGAACAAAATAAACTTGTTCTGGATATTCTCAATCCTCTCAGAATAACAGTGGTTGGAGGGTGACCAAACAGAAGATGCATACTCCAAAATAGCCCGAACAAAGCATACGTATAATGATGTCAAAGTTAACGAGTCACCAAAGTCCTTGCAGTTTCGTTTAATAAAGCGAGGCATAATGTACAACTTTGAAATAATGGCGTTAAAATGTCTGGTAAATGTAGCGTCAGATTCAAAGATCACACCAAGATCCGAAATGAACTTAACCCGAGCAATGGTTTCGTTGTACAGTTGATATTGATAAAAACAGGCGGGCGGATACGGAAGAAAGAAATAGTTTTGCATTTACTCACGTTTAGTGCCAGTAAGTTGTTAGTTGACCAGCTGCAACAAATTATAAATAAATTTCATTTAATAATTTCAAACAGAAAAATTTGATGGTTTTCCTTTGACAGCTAAACAAAACTTCATCATAAGTAATATGACTCTCGATATTATCGTGAAAAAAAACACCATCAAAAAAATCATAATAGGCCCCCTGGTGATTAGCGAGGGTGGTCAAGCAGTTCAAACCGAAATTCGTGGATTTTCGCCATGGCAACCGCTGAGGTGTGAGATGGCGAATTGGCGGAGCAAGATTTTTCCTTCAAATGTGGCCGTTTTTCAGTAATGGTTTTCTCTTTATTGAGCAAATCGTTTAAGGTAACTCCCTGACTGTTCCAGAAAAAAGTTGCCATCACTTTTCCAGCTGAAGGAATAGCCTTTGCCTCTTTTGGAGCCAAATCCTCTTGGTAGTTCACTGTTTTCACTGTATTTTTGAGACTGGAATGTAATTATGTATTCAAGTTTCATCAACAGTAGTCTCAAACGCTCATCACTCGAGCTGGTACGGCCACGTTTAAATTGCCTAAGCTGCCCAAAATTTTACGATGATAAATGACGGTGCAGAATCCTCGTATAGCGTAAGCGTATTGCCTTTCTAAAATAAATATTTAATGGTAGCACGATACTCGATTTTTTCCATTTTCACAAAACACTCACAACGACTCACTCAAATCACTGTTAAACAAGAACTACGCATCTAAAATAGCTGATATTTCCATGAGTACCTTTCAACGTATGCTCAAACACAGTGCTGCCATCTTCACGTTGAGGTCGGAAACTTTTTTGTTTTTTTTCTGGAAAAAACATAAAAATATCACCCCCAAATAATCAGACTACTCTGAAAATCTGTCAGGAGCTATATAATTTTTCCAGATTGGTCCTAATCCTATGACGAGCAAAATTCAATAAATTGAGAAAATTTCGAAATGTTTAGAGTTACAAACTTGATCATATCGACCCTGCTATGGCTATCACTCTATCAGATGCTGTCCAGGCAGTTTCTGAAAATATCAATGACTTGAAGAAACAACTTGGTTTCTTTCTAGTTGCTCACAACAAATATTAGTTTATTGATTATAACTTTACAAAGTTTCGTTACTTTTTGCTACCCGTTGTTGTCGATTGGGCTCGTGTAGTTGTTATTTTGTCCAACCTACGTTATATGATGTGCAAGCGTTTGGACTCAATGTGTGGTCACTTTAGAGTACCGCTCCTTAACAAAACAATCGATGCACTTGGAATAATAAACTTGCAATATCGGTTGGAGTCCAATTATCCTCTATCGCACGCCTAGCACTACTGTATACACTGTAATTATGCTCTCTCGTACAGAAAATACTCTTAAAATATGTATTGACCTTAGCAACACATCAACTTCTTGGCGGTCACTACAATTTATCCACACTGCGTGTGTTGCATACGCTACACTATGTTCACCTTAGTTTTGTTGTACCGTCCGTTTTTTACATTACAATCGTTTCGCTTTATTCTTTCGCGAGCGAACCGTTTGTTTAAAAAATTCTTTGCACACGCGCTCGGTCATTTTATTTTCCCCCTCAAAATGCACTTCACACACAATACTAAGAGATAAACTGTCAAATTTTTAAAACGATAACCAATAAAAAACTCCGGTTGTTCATTTTTTTATACTCGTATTTACATTACCATTTTTCGGCTAAAGAAAGTTTTAACAAATCTAATTACGTATATGCGATTATTCAATGTCCGCCAATTCATCCACACACATTTGGTTATAAATCCTAGAAATATTTTTCACTCAAGTTGCCCAAAAAGTTGCAATTTATCACAATCTTTCATAAAACAAAAGCAAATATTTTTACCACTTTTTACTAGGAATTTACACAAAAAACAATTTGTCCGAGTTATTATGAAAAACCCAATTTAATGACCTTTTGTCAGGATGTTCGTTAAAAACATATCTTAGATTTGTCCTCGGCATGCAAACCATACATGGCAACAATTGTATGGCGACCAGTTAAGCGACTGCAACACTTTTTCCACACAAACAGATTCATGAAGTTGTCTTTTATCGTATATAGATAGATAAATCGATCGTTATAATCGATTTTTTAATTCCAGTTTGTTTCTAAAATCTTGATTTAAATCTCTTTGGTATTATTCTGTTATATTTTAAATATATATTGACCGTTAAGGATGTTTTCTAAAATATTAAACTGCTATAAAAATTACTAATTGTTTTTATGTGTTTGTTTTACTTTTAACAGTGATGAAGGCTGCTGGCACCATGAAAACTGGAAAGGGTTGGCTGATCATAAAGCCGTATCATGTTAAACTAAGAGGACCGATGACACTACCTGCGACTAAGGCGTAACCTACATATTATGAAGCTTTAAAAAACTGTCAAATAGACAAGCTGTCTGCAAAGTAAAGTGGTTGAAAATCAGATTACTTGTGAGATTTTTTTATTATGAAATGATGAAAGTAAGCTTGCAATATTTGTTATGATATAACCATTTTTAAATAATTATACTTTTCAATATAGCTTCCTTGACGATTCATTCATCTAGGAGGGAAATCGAGAAAAGAAGGAGTTGCCTAGCAATATTTATAACTAAAATGGCAAACGGCAAAGATCCTGGCGTCAGGATGTTATCTAATCTTCATTCGTTTGGAATTTCGGTTATGCTTGTTCAAGTTTTTAGAAATACAAACATTTGCTTGCCTCCAGTTTGAACAACTCATGTTTACTCTCAGAAAATTGCGATGTTAAATCCATTTTTGGACAAATGCAATATTCTACGAGTAGGACGTAGATTAAAAACAATAAACACGTTAATACTTTAAGAAGTTCATCTAGAACAAAGCATCAAGAACGAAATATTGGATACCAATAGAAAAAATGAAACATATGAAGTTGTAAAAAATTGTGTAATTTGTGCACAACTTCAGGGTTAACTACAGGTGGCCGAGTACAATTCATAAGACCGTTTCTTCAAGTGGGAATCAATTACGCTGGACTAATCTCGTACATTTAACCAAAGGGAGAGGCCAAAAGGTGTAAACATCGTATATTTGCTTGTTCATTTTGAACTCTAATTTTGAAATCGTATATTTGCGTTCGGTACAGTAAAGGTTCCTTTGGCGTATTAAAGAGATTTACTGCACGACGATTCATCCCACAAAAAATATTTATAGGGCTATTTTATAAACTAATAAAAAACTGAAATTATATATCTGATTATACCTAGATAATATCACGTGGCGTTTTAATCCAGCAATCGCACCTCACTTAGGATGCATCTGCGATGCTGTCATCAAATCTACAAAACTCCACTTAATAGTGAATACTCTTCTTGCGGAAATCGTGTTTTAAACTCCAGACCACTATATTGAACAAGCTCCACCGACATCGCTGCCCTGTCGCCATTACATTTTCCAATTGGTTACACTACTAAAAATTCCTGAAGAAGATCTAACAAATTCGAAAATATTACCTACACATAGATGGAAGTTGGTGCAATAGATCTCTCACCATTTCTGGAATCGATGGCATACAGAATATCTAATTTCCTTACAAAAAAGTTCAAAATGGAACGACCAAAAAAATTATATTTTACTGAACGAAATCACAGTCATAAAGGAGCGTAACCTGCCCGTCAACCAATGCCCACTAGGAAGGGTGATAAAACTTCATCCCGGTGCTGACGACATTTGCCGTATTTCATGACACATATATATCCGGATCAGTTCAAACTTTTGTATAGAAAACCTGAACCAAGTTGTGTTTTGAATCACAAATTTTGATTTGATTTGAAATCTAGTAAGCGCATTTATGTTGTTCCATGAAACATTAGAGTCGTCACGCTTTAAACAAAGTCTGGTGAAATGATCCTGCCAATTCACAAATTACCCAAATGTTGTTGTGCTTAAATGAAGAGCCGACCAGTGCCACTATTCTGGTAGTTCTCTGGGAATAGGGAACTGAGGAAAGAATTTACATAGCTTTTATTCATAAATCAGTTTTCAGTCTGGCCTACTGAGAGAAAAAGTTTGATGGATAAATTGGGAATAATTTTTCCTTAGTGAAATTGGTAGGGAAAATTATTCCCAATTTAATTTTGTTTAAAAAAAAATTACCAATATCTTTCCATACTTTAGCATGACATAGAAAATTATTTAAATAGAAATTATATGTAAATTCCCACAAGGGAAAATATTTTTCTCATAAAACCGAAAAGGAAGATATGAACGACTTCGAAAATACATTTCAATCTCAACCCATGATGACGAGAAGAACTTTAGAGAAGCTTCATCTTCGCCTACCAATTTCCATAATTTTCATGAAATAAATTCTGGTCGTGTTCCTAATTTGAACGCGTAGGTTCAAGAGGGGCGGTATGTTGGAACAGGGATTATACTTACCTCATCTGGGACAATGTTACTCAACCATGAAAATCATCAGTAGCATCTCAGCCTACAACAACCTAAAAAGAAAATTGTAATTTACCATATAAATTATACTTGCCTATTACAAATGCATTCGTATAAATGTCTCTTCCTTGAATTATTTAAATTATAATTAAATAATTATTAGTTTTTGAAACAAATGAAATGTAAATTAATATTTAAGTATTTACTTACATCAAAATTGACTTTTCTCTACCATTTGACATTTTTTAAATTTATTATTAAGTATTTTCGAATGTTAAAATTAATTTCCTCTATTTAATATTACAAAACGCAACACCGAAAATCATGATCGATATGCAGTTAACCATTTTATCATTAATCAACTCGGTTTAAGTATTGGGTGCACCGAACATGAATTTCTGTTGATGTGCATTCAATTGTAATTACAATTACAGCTTTTATAAATTACAAAAGTTATAACTTTGCATAATTCATCCAACCAAAAATTAATTAAAATATAATTTGGATGAATTATATGTGCAATCAGATGATTGAAACCATGACAACAATTCAGCAGTATTCACACCAACTTACGAGTAGTTGGTATAATTTGAGCTTAAGTCAAATTGGATTCTGATAACATTGAGGGTTTTTGTTGCATAGTGTCTTATGAGTATGACAAGGATGAATATTCCAATTTTGGCACTCTAATTTTGTCAGCCGTTACAACTCAATTAAACAATTTGATTTTATGTAATTATTGGAGATCTACGATAATCTGTACATACTCATTCAAGGAATATTGATTGGATAAATCCACTTTGCATCTCTTCTCTTGGGAATTCATTGCAATTACTCAAATTACTGCAAATTCTCTTAGTTTGTGGATTGCTCCAACCAATAAATTTTAAGAAAAACTAACAAAAATAGAGCAACAAAAGAAATTTTAAAATGGATACCTCGTCATACTTAAACGTAAAAACAAAAAATTTTACTACTTTAATATTTTAGTATGTACATGGATAATGGATGCTTTTCCAACCGATTTTAAAAGAGATTGATCAATTTTCGTAGGTGGATACAGTTTTCCTTCCTAAAGTTTTTTTTAAAATGTTTAAGAGATAAGTTCAGTTTCATTAATCATCATTCAGTATAAGAATGATTTTGCGGTGCAATGTTGTTGAATGATTTTTATGCAGGTGAATTTTATGTTTTTACTTATTTTAATCTTTTTCAACTTTCTTGCTCGACTAGTGATTGAAACCCAAATACATTGGATTAGTCTTTTAAAGCAGAAGGGTCATAATTGAGTTTTAACACTAAAAATTTGTACTAAAACTTGTATCGTTTCTTGCAATATGTAAGAGTGTCGAGGGCGGACTATTGTACATATTCGTCAATAGGAGTTGCGATTGCATTTATTTTTAATGTTTACCTGGTCTAAATAAAGTTGCTTACGGAATCTCGTTTTGTCCAAACCGAAAAAGTTATTGGTGTTTATCAGAATTTGGTAGTAACGAATTTTTAGGTTTTGGTGTTTTAAATTTCATGCCTTGCCCTTTGTTGCTGGTATTAACCAGTAGTGAACTTTTATTATCTTTACCGTAAACTTTATTTAATAAAATTTCGAATTTTTGGCGAAACGGATTTGTCCCAACCGCTGCTTTCTTGATCGAACCCCTTGAAACTTCTGAAGGGTGAACTTGTCCATATTTTCAAATTTTGCTTAATTGGTTTTTATGATTTATCGCGCAGTGGAGGTTAAATGATATAAAATACATACTTACTTGCTGCTTTTTGTTTTGATCATTTAGATAGTGATTGAAGTATTGTCAAATGAATAAAGATTTTTCATAAATACAGCTTTTGGTGTGAGGGAATATACATTTTATCTGAAATATACATTTTCTATAGATATATAAATTATTAGTTGAAAGTTTTGGTTTTTTGGTTTAGAATTAAAACCACTAATAACTATTTTCAGGATGGCATTCATGCCATACTTAACTTCAACGTAATAGTAATAATTTAACGGATTTAAGGATTAATAATTTTCAAAACCTTTAAAGTTTAAGTATTGGCGGTTTGCGACTACAACGGAAACCCGGTTTGCGACGGGAAAGAGTTTCTTTGAGTAATTTTCGGGTTGTGAGTGAAATTCGAAGTGACCGGTTTTACAGTGGAACCTTGATTGTCTCTATAACAGTTGCAGATGGAATATGTGCTGTCTTATAATTTTTGTTCAGATTGGTGCCTTCGTCACCTCCCCCCGAACTTGTTGTGCTTGTGTAAGAGTCAACCTGTATGTCTTATGAAAATAAATTTATATTCAAATATTTTGTTACGTCAATAATGTTGTTTTCAATTTAATAATGCATTTTATCCTGACTCGTCCCAATTTCAAATCGAAATAATCGAAATGGAACGTGAAAAATATAAAAATAATTTGAGACATTGGCGCCATCTATTAATGGGTAAACTTAAATACTTTTTATCAACCTTTGTACCAATAAACTGTATACCTTGTACTTTAGAGAAATGGAATGTTGCCTCTCAGATTTCACGATGTCATTTCACTTCAACTACATACTAAGAAAATTTTTTTGATCAGCAGGCCTAGCTGATGCGCGTGTTTGTTTTTTGCGACTGCCAGCAAATTAAATTTTTTTTTTCCTTTATATTTTTTTTTTGTATATATATTTTGGGGGTTTTGGGGCCCGACTATAGTTGGAAGAGTTTATGATTAGATAAGTATCGTTCCTCTATTACCGTTTATATTGCTGGTATTATTTGGCTTTATTTGTTTTGTTTCAGATTGATATTTGAAGTCAACCTGGTTTTGAAGGCGAACTTAATTATTCATTTAAAAATTGTTCATGTAAGTATTGTTGTTTAAGTGCGCCACGATTCGCGATGTCCACTGAAAGTATTTCTTTGCCCTCTATTTTACTTAAATCCATGCTTCGGACTAGGTCCAATTTACTTAATGTGGTTAGTTTAAACGTCCAGAGTCTTATTTTAAATATTGACGAACTTCGTCATACTTTTAATGGGGTCCCAATTGATGTCATTTGCTTATCGGAGACATTTCTATCGTCCGATATTCCCGATTCCGCGTTGGCCATTAGTGGTTATAATTTGTTCAGACGTGATAGAGCTAATCCACCAGTTAATTATGGCGGAGTATGCCTATATGTTAACGAGCATATTAAATGTAATGTAGTATCGGTACCCCTCTCAATTTCTCAAAGGCTCGTTTCTGACTTTGAGTTTCTTTTTCTAAATGTCTTCGTCAATAAGCGGAAATTCCTTTTCGGTGTAGTTTATAATCCTCCTAAAACGAACAAGAGGTCGTATGCTCTATTTAAAAAATCGCTTTTAGACATTGAGTGTCTTTTTAGTTATTTTTCCTGTCGGTATGATGAGGTTTTCATTTCGGGTGATTTTAACTTTGATATTTCTCAAGAGACTTTATTTTCTCGTAGCTATTTAAATATCTTAAATAGCATTAATCTTTCAGTTTATAACACTGAAGCGCCCACATACTCTTATGCAACCGCAAGTGGTGGTTCTTATTCTCTCATTGATCATGTTGTCGCTTCTGCTGATAATTCCATCTGTTTTTTCAATCAATTGTCTCTTGGTATTGGTTCTCATCACGATCTCCTTGTTTTTTCTGTTAATTATTACTCTCGTCCTAAACCTAAAAGTTTCAGCTTTAGGGATTTTTCGAAAATTGATGAATCTCACCTTTCATCAATTTGTGGCTCTATTCGTTGGGATGATATTTTTTATCTTAGTACTTCTACCGATCAAATTGACTATTTTAACTCCTCTATTAATTATGTATTTAATAATTGCGTTCCTCTCACTACTGTTTACTTTAGACCTAGATCCCCCCCTTGGATGACGCAAGAGATTTCGAATGCTATTTCTGTTCGTTTTTCCAAATATCGTCTTTGGAAAATGAGCCCTAATTCTATTTCTTATCTAGCTTATAAGCAATCTCGAAATAGAGTGGTAAGTTTAATTCGTATCGCTAAGCAAAATTTTTTCAAGGATAAGCTAGATCCTTCTCTTCCCTCTAAGATATTTTGGCGTAACGTTCGCAATTTGGGCCTTGGTAGTTGCAAAGGGGGTGCTTCGGTAAGTTTCAAAGCTAATGATTTTAACCGTTACCTAAGTAATTCTAGTTCCAACCATGATATTTCCAATATTGATTTATTATCCGTAGATTCCCTAAATTCTTTTTCATTTGCAAATATATCAATTGATGATTTGCATTCTGCAATTTGGGAAGTTAAATCGCAATCCACTGGTCTAGATATGGTTAGTTTAAAATTTGTTAAGCGTATTTTTCCTAATGTATCAAGATACTTGTTACATATTTTTAATTTTATTTTAACGACCTCGTTTTATCCCGCTCAGTGGAAGTTGAGTAAAATTATTCCTGTTCCTAAAATTAGCAATCCTTCTGAGCTTTCCCATTTCCGCCCTATTAGTATTTTAAGTTCTCTGTCCAAGGCGTTTGAATTGGTAGTAAAAAACCAAATTCAATCTCATATTGATAGCTTTAATTTGCTTAGTATTTTTCAATCGGGTTTTAGAAGATTTCACAGTACTACCACTGCTTTACTGAATGTTTGTGATGATATTCGTCGTAGTATGAGTATAAGAGAAATGACTTGCCTTACTTTGTTGGATTTTTCGAAAGCGTTCGATTCAATTAATCACCAAATTTTGTTTAATAAGCTTATTTCGAACTTTAATTTTTCTCTCTCTGCTGCTAAATTAATTTTAGACTATATTTCGGGTCGCTTTCAGGCAGTCTTTTTTGACAATTCGCTTTCTGACTTCTTACCTGTCTCTTCTGGCGTTCCTCAGGGGTCGGTTCTTGGTCCTTTACTATTCTCAATGTACATTAATGACGTTGCATGTTCGATTCGCCATTCATCTTTTCATATTTTTGCTGATGATGTACAAATTTATAGGAGTAGTCGCTTAGATAATGATTCCATTAACTCTAATATTTCTCTTATTAATGAAGATTTGGTAAGAATTTATAATTGGTCACTATCTAACCGGCTCGCTCTTAATGCTAATAAATCTCAGTCTATTATAATTTATAAAAAATCTATAGATACTTCCTCTTTCCCTGGAATTTTTCTCGGTGATTCTTTAATTCCATTCTCTAATACAGTTAGAAATTTAGGGTTAATTTTCAATAAAACTCTAACTTGGGGTGATCATTTGATTAAGGTTAGCAAAACGGTTTTTGGAATGCTTAGTTGTTTGTATAAAGTTGTTGGTTTTTCTGATAGTAATTTTAAAAAGCGTATGTTCCTCTCGCACCTTCTTCCACATTTTCTATTTGGGGATGTTGTTTTGTTTGGTATGCTTCAGGAGAGTATGAATGTTCTCCAAAGATGTTTCAATGCTTGTACTCGTTTCGTTTTTAGTATTAGGAAATATGATCACATTTCGCCCTTTTTGAATTTGATTTTGGGTTGTAATTTAGTTGATTTTTATGAACTTCGCGTTTGTCTTTTTATTTTTAAGCTTCTCAGGACAAAGCAACCTCCCTATTTATTTAATAAGTTATTGTTCAGTAGGTCTTATTCTTCAAATTTACGTTTACTTCCCCCTGTAAACTTGTGTAGGTCTCTTAATACTTCGTTTTCTGTTAGAGGTATTTCTCTTTGGAACTCTATTCCATTAGATATTAAGAAATCGGCGTCGCTTAGATCTTTTAAAACGGGTTATTTAGCGTGGCGCGCTTGAATGACAATACATTTGTATAATAATATTTTTATATTTATTTATATTGTTTTTGTATGTAGTTTGTAAGCATTCACTTCTTGCAGTATCCTCCGTAACAAATGAGCTTGAGCTCAACATGGAGGGTATTAGCATGGAGTGGATTTGTTTTTTGAAAAAATCTGAGGTTTTTATGCCTAATGGAAGTATTTTTTTGTTGATGTTCATTTATTATGCTTCCATATGTGCTTTTCCTCTACTAAAATTGTTATGTCAATCTATTAATAAATAAATAAATAAATAAATAAATAAATAAATAAATAAGCATTTAACCTAACTCAAATATAAATTATTAAAAAGATGATGTCAGAATAGTCTCCATAAAAAAGGGAGTCTACGGAAATCCTCTATTATAGTTATAGCTGAAAAATGTCGGTGAGGCAGATTAAAAACTAATCTATATATCTATATATAGTGACATGTTTGGAAAGTAGAACAAATGGAGTGCGTTATTAAAATAATGATTGGAACATCCTCTAGGTTAATTTCCATCCATAAAGCCCGGGATAATTTAACTAAAAAATCCATATATAAAAATACGTTGCTTTAGCGACTACCAAATTTCGGACATTACAGTACAATCTACATTATCGACATCCGACTACAAATACTCAGGGTATTATTTTCTCTGCCTTTTCATTATTTCTATTCAATCTTGAAGTAAGTAGTATATAGTTTGAAGGGGTTTGAATCAAGTAACAATTTGGATAATACTTCGTTAGTTCATAAATGTACCGATCCGGCGCAGTTGATAAATTATTCGGTTATTATAGTGTCGTACGGCATCTAAAATTTCTTGAATTTCAAAATTTAGCTGCAACATCTTAGTACTGAAAATAACCACATACAAACATGTTTCCATATCGTTTGAAAGATCTTCAACAAATGTTGGTAAATCTTTCGTAATCACCTTGGAATTTAAAATAATTTATAATTTAACACACGATCGCTCAACAAAATTATTTACTAAGAGTATTTATTGTGAGTCTGTTAGTTTTCGAGCTTTCCCTTACTTACAGTTTTGATTCATTCGATCTCAATACAATAAAATGTGAGGTCAACAGGTGTGAGGTAAGGTATCTATATTATCAACACTTTAATTCTACTAATACACTTTATTTAAACACAATAATTAGTTCAGAATACACAGTTAATATTTTCATTGATAATTATTGTAACGTGTACCTTTACATGATCTGCATGATACATATTAATCTCATTCACTTCTTTTGTTAGTAAGCTCATTATATGTAAAAAGGAACTACTTATAATAAACATTTTTAGAACTTTCAGTACCACAAGCAGATGTTTATTAAGTTTTATTATGTTTAGGCAGCCGGAAAGCATTAATTTAGAATTCAATTTCAGGGATTCTCTAGATGAATACTGAAGCCTTCAAAAAATAACTTTCCTATCATTACCTCTTGTTATGTGTAAACAGGCTGTAAGAGACCGAAGTTATCCAGCACATCTTGTCCATCCGGTACTTGGCAATAGTCCAATCAATTAATCTAATTTTTTAGTATGTTTAATGGTATTAAACGAGGAACTATTAAAAAAAACTCTACGTTCATCCTGAAAACTTCAAAATAACATTTTGGCGGCCATTTTGAAAATAAAGAGATGAAACATGGTTCCACTTTTTTATTTCTTTAAGATGCACCCATTTTTATGTTTATCGGATAAATATTTTATTTTTTATTGACATACAGGGTGCTTTTTATGTTCCAGGTTGATTTTGTTTGGTCGCCATTTTGTTTTTGATGATACTTGGCAGTTCGCATTTGACATTGGCCGATAACAAGTTATTTTGGAACATCTAACACCACCACAATGTGTTGAACGATTTTTTTTAAATAATTCTTGCGCGGTGATAATAATGCGAGGTGAAAATTACGTGAACTTTGGTGCTACAACTGGGCGACAATTAAGCCAACCTATATCAGAAAAGATTGATACAGTAAGGCAGAGTGTTGATGAACGACCTGGTACCCTTTATTGACGCCGTGCATAAGAACTAGGAAAATCTTCATCATGTTTCTTTAAAATTTTCAAAGGTTTGTATTTGTAATTTGTATTTTCACCCATTACAATTCAATTGACACAAGAGCTGCAGGAAAATAACCATGAACGGCGGTGAGATTGGAGTGCTCGAGATGTAACGGTATAGACGACCACCATTTTTGGTAAACAATTGATATGAGCGGCGAAGGACATTTTGACTTGGCTGGTTTTGTTATTAAACAGAATAGCCGCTATTAACTAACAGAAAACCCTCAACCAGAGACCACTACACCCTCGTACTGTAACTACCGGGTGACTGACACGAAGTGTTACCAACTTCAGACTGTCATTGCTTTCAAACCAGTGATGACAGAGCGCTCAAATTTACACTAATGACAGTTCATTCCATTGGTTACAAGCAGTACAAAAGCATTTTAGTGGGAAATATTCAGAAAAAAAGTTATCCGCAATGTAATTCAAGCGTAATAGTGTGATTGCCCTCTATTTGGCTGGAAAACCACAGCCGCAGATTGTTAACCAGTTAAAATATCTGCATGTGAATAAAATGTTTGTGTTTCTGGCAGCATTGCAAAATGCCGTGGGGGTGGACCGAAACGTACTGCAACATCGCCGGATATCATTCGGAAGGTGAAGGCCAAATTGGCTCGGAATACGCTTGCACGAAAGTGTCGATTTGCCGAATTTGGTTTTCTCCGATGCGTCACCGTTCGTTATTGAGCAATATGTGAACAAACAAAACGACCGGATTTACTTGCCCGGCCGTTCTACTGAAAATTTGGACCAACGGATTGCTACTCGAAACTAAGCGCCGCTGATGATGATGGTTTGGGCCGCCGTAAGGGCCGAAAGCCGTTCACCGCTCGTTTTTTGGACCGTGGCATCAAGATAAATGCTCAAATTTATCGGGATCATGTGTTTGAGGGAGCGTTGAAGCCTTGGGCATGAAAACATTTCGGCCGCATAGCCTGGACATTTTAACAGGACTCGGCGCCGAGTCATAAAGCGCGCATCAATCAAGATTGGTTGAGAAATAACGTTCCGTGGTTCATTTCCACTGCCCAATGGCCTCGAAATTCACCGGATGCAAATCCACAAGATTTGTCGGTTTGGGGTATTTGAAGAGCAAGGTTGGGACAAAAAAAAACCAAAGTGTCGATCATCTCAAGCAAGCGCTTCGCTGGGAATGGGCCAAAATACCGCTGAGCCACTTTCGTGCTGCATGCAATAGCTTTGTCGGCGGTTTGAAGGCCATAATCGCGGCTAAGGATGGCCAAATCAAAAACTGCTAATGCAATTCGAAAATTTAAATATTTGTGAACATTTTTTACTTTGATTCAATAAAATTCACCAAAAAATAAAAATTCTGTGGTGTTTTGTTTTGGTAACACTTCGTGTCAGCCACCCTGTCTGCCGGAGGCAATGCTGTAAGAGTTAATGATGACCGCTATCGAGATATGTTGGAACACTTTCTTGTGTCTGAATTGGATCAATTAGGCCTACAGAAGAAGGTGCCTTATCACACACAGAAGAAATTATTCCCGGCCGAATAATGTCAAAAAGTGGTGATATCCACGATGCCCTGATCTGACCCCTCTCGATTTATTCCTATGAGGGTACTTGAAGGGAAAGGTGTACATCAATAAACCAAACACAACATCAAAGCTTATTAAAGACAACATTTGCTGAAATAACACCTGAAGTCTGCGAAAATGATAGAAAAATGTGATTAAAAAAACTTGTCTTAGGGTCACGGACAGACCATATAATTAATCAATAAAATATGAATTATAAAATAGAATTTCATTTAAAAGTTTAATAAGCATCCTGTATATACAACATCATGTTCATCGTTTTTTTTCAAAAATCATTTTCTATAAACATTTTTTTAATTAAATCTACACCATAAAATTAAAAAATAATTTCCAAAAGTTTGTGATTTGACGTATTTTTCACCATATACAAATTATGGTCGGTATGCTGATTATTCTAAAATAAATAAGTTGTAGGATAAAAGATTCAAGTGGTCTCGGGAAATATTTATTGCGTCCTGAATGTAGTGGTCGTTAAGCGAATCAGGACAGACCCTACGGCGAAGGTCACTTTAAAAACACTCATCTTTCTTGTCGTACTTTTATGTCTTCATTAGATGATTGATTAAATAAACGGTTAAAGTTTTCTCTTATAAATAATAATTGGTCTGGCGCCCACGATGACTAATTCCGGTTTAGAGAAAATTTTATTCCACTTATGTGGCACCTATATGTATTTTACTAACGTACAATAAAACAGAATAAAAATATTTTTAATTAACAACGAAGCTAAATAAGGTGTAGCCTAGGTCGCAATTAATTATATCATCTGAAACAAAATGCTATCTACTCCTATAATCTGAAATATGTTAATTGTTATCAATTTAATAGAAGTTTTTGATTCAATTAATTGCCCTTTACAAACCTACATTTGATACGGTATTATCACGTATCATGTACATTTCCACATCCAACACAGTAGTTTGTATTTATTTAATAAATTAACTACTGGAGTAGCTACTAACTTGGGCCAAGTACAACTTTCTACAAATATACAAATACTAATGACATGAATTCGGTAATCACAATACCTTCAACCGTCATTACTAATGCGAGTGTGTTTATAGCGATGGATTGGTGTTTAGATTTTTAGCATGCAAACGACAAAATTACCGACACACATCGATGTGGATGTACATATACAAAACGACTAAACTAAGGTGTGCTGCATAGATTATACTCGCGCATATACACAAAACTTAAAAGAATTTCAATATAAAATGTATTCAAGAAAATTGCTTCTTGTGTATGATTTAATTTACTTTTTGGTTGCCTTCTTCTTATTTATTAAGATTATTGAAAAACAACAACAGAAATAGAAATGACCGTACTATTAAAACTTGCTGTGTGTATCACAAACACCAATATTAAAGTGAGATGTGCGTTCAAGGTGCGTTCATGCTTATCTACTGCGGACAAATAATCGAGTCCGCTGTGTTCTCAATTCTTGTAACATGTAGTTAGGTAATTGGTCACTTTTGGCAATGGTTTAATTTTATGTTTGGACTAAATTTTCTTAGATTGAATACTGTTAATAGTCATGAACGCACCTTCATTTGCATTTCGTTATTTTCCTGCGTGGTGTGCTGGTATGTGAAATTCTTTTTATATACATTTCACACACATTGAAAATGATATATATAAATTAAATTAATAACGATTCAAATGTAAATTAAGCATGATTTTAGTACTTTAATTATCTTGAATGTGTATAGGGTGTTGATAAAAAGATAGTAAAATGTGGACCCACCCGGTCGCTGATATTTAATATTATTTGTTTAATTGTCTCTGAAACAATAATAATTTAATTTATGTCATGGTATAACATCACCATCAAGCCAACTGCATACTACCTAGGCTTTGTGAACAAGAAACAATTACACTATTCCAAAAAATTAACACAACACTCCATATTTGTTGTGAGAATTTTAAAATTTTACAGAACCATCAGTTTAATGATTCAAACTATTGAGTAAACTTGAAACATTGCCAGATTATGGACTACACTTTTATGTCAATTTGTGTAGCTATGCACTTAGAGAAAGCGCCGTTAACAGTATCGAATGGCATACATGATCGAATACCACTTCGACAGGTAAATTGTCTGAAAAATCATTTAAGTAACCATACCACCGACAACCAAAGCGCGAACAACCGAACAATGCCGTCAATATTACAATTCTAAACTTCCATCACTTGGAGGGTTTTGCTGGTATAATACGCAGGTATTATTGAGTGTTTTTACACGTTAGGCCCTACACAGTTATCCTCGCACATTTAGCTGTTAACATCTGGATCACTTTTGGCCAATCGACACAATTAATGCGAGTATTCCAAACAATATCGCCGACATCATCATGGTTGATACATATTTTGATCATACCAACTACCACATAATCCACTCCGTCGACTATCATTTGGTAGGCAAAATTTTAGCACATGGATAGCTTGTTTATAGCCGATAGTTTAATTCTACCAACTGACACAGTGTTTGTGGTTTTGTTGGTTTGAACATCGGGTGCCGATCTGCTCGAACTGAAAAAGGAATGGCGATCTACGTAAATAGAAAATGTAGTTAAACGAGAAATAAAAGAATGTTTCGATAACAAAACAATTAAAGATTACAAATTCTCAAAATGTTCTTCCAATTACAAAACATTTTTAGAGGCCGTTTTGCTGCATTGCATTTGAAAGTATTTTTATTTCGAGAATTTTCAAATTATCTTTTTAAGGGCATTTAGCTGAACTTCAGGTTTCGGGTCAGTTATAAATTGTTTTACTCTACTACAGTTGGTTGTGTTCATCCGCATTAATGCCTTAGCAAACTCGATAAAGGATTAAAAGTCCAAATCTTATAAATAGCTTGAACCCCCCACTTCCCCCAGAGAATTTGCAAACCAGTCACTTTCAATATTACTGTGGGCCCTACCGTTATGTCGGAGCTGCGAAGCGATAAAGCGTGGTACGCAATTTTTAAGGATCTTAATATAATAAAATTGGTGAAAGGAGTCTCCAGGGAATAGAAACAGATACCGATCCATGATCGTAAGTTCTGAAGAAAGAATAGACAAGTATATGACAAGGCAAAATATACTGATGGCTTGGTTGGTTAGCTGTAGCTTAATTACAGATCGCAAATACATCTTTATTGGTCTGAAGCACGCAGTTAGAAATTTTGGCTACATGAACGAGCTGTACATCATCAGGGAACAATTGACCCAAACAATGATGTAACACCAACGGAAGATCGTTCATGAACAGACTGGGACTAACATAGATTCTTAAATCTCATCTTTGAAATGCGCCTAAAGAGAAATAAGAAAAATTATCGATTATCATCGACAGTAAACAATTGAGCTCAGGCAAAAAGCACGAACAGATTAGATTGTTAATTCTAGGGAAGGAGCAGAATCGTGGCCATTGACTTTGTTTTAAAACCACTCTGATTCCGATGGAAGTATGTGCCACTTCTCAGAAAGGACGCAAGTTAATCTTTGATAAGGAAGGTAAGATGCAAATAGGCATCAAATTGGGCAGTAGCAGAGTATCCTTCGATTTAGCCAATTTCCAAACCGAAGGAAACGAGGTAGTCGTATAAGTATGCTGTTGTTAATATGCAAGAGGTATCTATATAAAAATTGGAAACTCAACTTAATGAATTTAACCGGTATGCTGTCAAAATCGACTGAGTTAGAAAATATGGAAGTAACTTTTCTGCACAAACGATCTTCCAAAACTCTGATAACCTCCGTGTTATGATCAACAGAAGCTGGAACAACCAACAAAGAAATGAAGTACGAATTGACAGATTCAGAATCCAAGCTACTTACCAGCTTTGAGCTCGTAGTTAATGCCAACATCATTTACTTTACATGAGAGATTGAGACCACAAATCTATTCTTAGAGGAGCTAATTAGAGAAGTAATCCTATTAAACATAAAATGGAATATGGTCCTCAGTTCGCATTTGAGCGATCCTTATTAAAAGCTCGAAATGCGAAACCTATGCACACCTTTACAATTGGGCGGGAGTGAGGGAAGGGATCGCTCAATCAAGCCAGAGATCGCTCATAACGATCAAGTCATTATCCAAGTCTCAAGTACCTGGAAAAATATCACGAAACTCTACAATTTTAGATAGGTGAGTAGTAGCTAGACTCTGAGCATTAAAATGGTGAACGTTAAATACACGACGTGCATTAGTTGAGCTCTGAACTTAATTAAGATGACTGAAGTTGAACAGTACACTGAAAGAAGAGAGAGAGAGAGAGAGAGAGAGAGAGAGAGAGAGTGAGAGCAAAATAATTAGATAAACATTAAAAGATGACGAGAAGTTAAATCTAGTGAAGACATTCTACAAAACCACTCGTTGTTCATAATTATATTAAGAGAAGAGCAGACCTGGAAAGACTAACTCCAATAATGAAGTGCACTACATATGATCTAAGAAACAACGAATTTTGTCCGAATTTTCTCCTACCATACCTACCTGCTATAAAGACAACGATTTTAGACTGTTCTCCTTCTTCTTTAGCTCGATGCAGAAACGTTTAAGGACGACTGCTAGCAGAGGAAGATTGTTTTTGGGAAACACTCTACAATGAACATAACTCTCATCTGCTGGTTCGAAAGAACCAAATTGGTGTTCATATAATATTTCTTCTTCATTCAATTCCGAATTGGAATATCAGCGAGTTGAACGAAGTCAGTGACTGGCGAGTTGCATAATTTCCTACAGGTGAATATATCAAAATCCGAAATGTTGATATTTAAGACCCCTGCGAGTGTGTGGATGATCCTTTAATATACGAGTAAGTCAAGCCTAACATAGTCAGAAGGGATTCCGCTTAGTGATTTCTCGAGTTGGCCTCGGTGGCCTTCATTCTTATAGCCGTTCGATGTACAATAGTAGGTGCTTGGAGGTAATTGAAACGTGTTTCCGAGGCGATTAGGATGACTAGCGCAGTTGTAGTTTTGTATCAATGATCGGAACGACCATGATTTTAAATTAATATTTGAAGAAGAAATTAACTGGTTTTTTCTGAAAACTTCGTCTAGCACTTTGGCTTTAAATACATCATTAAACTAAGTGAGTTTTGATTTGCATTAATTGCGGAATGTGCATATGGTATATCAGTTATGACTGCTAGAGTATAGCAATAGTAATCGGAAGGGGTGACTCCCAATACCTGTGCTTCAATTATAATAAAATTGCAACGTATATAATCAAAAATACTACGAAGGGTGGTAAACGCACCTTGGTACATACGTAACATAAACATACACCGTGATCTCATCATTGACAGTAGCAGATACAATACAAAGTTAGGACAACATTCCAACCATTAGCTCGGGAAATATTATGGAGGCCTAGATATCGGCTCACTAAAAGAGAAGATCCTTTAAAATAGTGCATAATAAAATTAAGAACTAACATAGGTTCTTAAAAGGCTCTTCTTGTCTTAAGAAATTTTGAGCAATTACCATGTAAAATTTGCAAACTTTTTGTGAGTTTCCTAAGTGGCGATTCAAGAATAAAGCCAAAAGCAGTTTAAAAAAATAATAAATAAACTAGGTTCCGTCAAATATTTTTAACTGTCTGTCATTAGCCGAAAACGTTTCCAACATAAAAAAATTTAATTTTCCAAAAGTGGGTTACCAATACAATGGAGCTGGCACAATATTTAATTACGGTTTATAATCAGGCGGCGTCTTTCTGATTATTGTTTAAACTAGGTTTCAAATTTTGCTCACAGGGCTAAATCGAATGAACTAATTGTGTAGCTAGGTGGCGGATTCATGAGTTGCTTACCCAGTTTGGGTCATAGACCGTGCACTAAATATGATGCAAACTACCTTTGTTTAAATTGAATTTTGTGCTGGAATATCATTGAGATAGTTTACCGATGGGTATCATAATGTAAATGCAGGTACCCAAATTAGTTTGGGTAACTTTTTTGTGTGGAGTGACCCATCTTACGCAGGCCAATAAAAACGGTGATGTAAACGACGTTGGCATAGGATTTAGTTTAAATTAAATAGATTAAATTAGCCCAGTATACAAAATTAAAATGCATGAATTTAATTACGAAAGTGTTTCTGGATATAAGATGGTGCATATAAAACAAAATATGTGACCCAAATGTGACCTATTGTCGATATCCAACATCTGGTAATCAGAACGCGAGTTGCAGCTTGCTATGTAGCAAGGGAGATCAAAACCCAATCAATACTATTAACATTTGATGAAAATCTCGAATAATGTTTGCGATGTACACGGCTGGTAGGTAGACTAATATGGGTTATTGCACGAAATAAGAACATGAAATATTCCATTTGCCGACTCTTCAGTGTTTAATTTAAAAGAATGAAATGAAAAATAATAGGTTTTTTAATCAATTCTAGAAATATTCGTGTTGGCGTATAAGATCCTTGTGAAGTTAGCCAGAATGTCATCCCAGAAAAATAAAAAAATTCCATCGGGTGACATTAAAACTGCAATGATATCCCAGCCCAGAACTTAATATAGTAATTCCACTCAATTCCAAATTTTATTCTAGCCTGGAAATTGAATTCAAATTTTTTAATTATAAAATATTAAAATTAAAATTAGAAAATTAAAATTATGTAAAAATAATAAAAGTTTAAATTCATAGAACTGAGTTGATTTAGCACTGTGTAACAAAGTGGGTCAGCTCGTTGATTCTCGGTAATAAGTAAAAATCTTCTACTTAACAAAACAGGGACTACATGTGTCAATGTCAAAACATTTTCCGTTTTAGAGCGGTTGGTTTTAGTCAATGCGGTGCCGATTTTCTGAAATAACGAACAGCTATTCGTCATGCTCTAAACACATGCCCATTAAAAGGCCATTGACTTAATGTATTCTATGCGACACTGGGTCGTAATGATCAGCTCTAATTTTGTCTGTTCAGATATATCGGAGGCCAGTAACGGAGTGTATTCTATTCAAAACTAACTAGCTCTAGTTTTAATTTCAAACCGCATGTTGTGAACAGAGCTATGATGGTTTGTGTAAGTATGGTATCGAGTTTATATAATATCCAAAGGGATACGGCGTGGCAAGGCTTGGTTTACCAAAGGCCAGTAATTGAAAGTATTTTTTTCGACATGGAGTAGCATTAACTAGCCCAAGTGTTAATTTTAAATGGTTTGCATGTTGTGAACAAAGCTTAAAATTGGTTAGGTCAGTCTATTATTAAATTTCTAATTTAATTTATTTCCAGGATGCGACCTGGTATGGCTTGGTGTTACAGAGATCAGTAACGAAATGTGTTCTATTAGACAAAAAGTCGTATTGACTAGCTCTTATTTTATTTTGAAACCGGCTTTGCATGTTGTGAACAGAGCTATAATGATTTGGGTTAGTTGGTTTGGAGATAATATAATATTGAAAGAGATTCGGCCTGGCATGACTTGGTTTACTGGAGGCCGGTAACCAAAAGTATTCTATTCGACGCGAGGTCGTACTAACTAGCTCATGTTTTAATTTTAATCCGATTTGTGTATTATGAACAGCACCAATAGAAATAGAACACATTTCACTGATGACCTCCGATGCAGCGAGACACACCAGGCCGAATCTCTAAGGATATTATAGGAACTCAATACCATACTGACCCAAACAATCATAGCTCTGTTCACAACGTGCAAATTGGTTTGAAATTAAAACTAGAGCTAGTTAGTGCAACCTTGTTTTGAATATAATACACTCCGTTGCTAGCCTCCGATATATCTAGACAGAACAGCATACGAATTTCGGTTTAATGATAAATGAGTCTAACAGGTGCTAACCGGAATTTAGTTGCAGGCCAGTGCGACCCAGTTTTGCATAGAATACATTTCGTCAGTGACCTTTTATGAGCATGGTTTTAGAGCATGACGAATAGCTCTTCGTTATTTTAGCAAATCGGTACCGCATTAACTAAAATCGACCGTTCTAAAACGGAAATTGCTTTGACATTTGTGACACATCCAGTCGCTGTTTCATTAAGTAGACATTTTTTAGTTGTTACCGAGAATAAACGAGCTGACCCACTTTACTATACAGTGCTAAACATCAATTCAGTTCATTTAATTTAAACGTTTATTAATTTTACATAATTTTTAATTTATATTTTATTATTAAAACATTTGAATTTTGGCTGAGATATCATTGCACTTTCAGCGTTAACCGATAGTATTTTCTTTCTGAGATCAAATTCTAGCTGACTTCACTGACATCGAATAAGTGTAATGGACCTATTCCATATTATCTCAGCAAAACTGAAACGAGACACAAATATAGATCAACTATTTGGGAGAATGGCGCATCCGATTATAGTTTGCTGAGCAAATTGTTGTTATGTTGCCATCAATTTTTCATAAAAAATATCAACTCCAGTATTTTTTACAGCAACCAAAAGGAAAAAAATGTCAAGTGCAATTAAGGGTGCGAGAAGAGATTAAAAAATGTTGTGTTTGTAATTATTACCATACAGGTTTTTAGCTTCATTCATGATATTTTTCGGTTTGCGCTTCGGATCGAACACTTTAAACCGCGTCTCATCAGGTTCAGCAATTTCAATTGCATACATTTTTTTCTGTTTTCGCTTAGCTGCAGCATTCCGATCTGCTTTTACCGCTTCATTGGTTCGCCCCACCTGTTGTTCCTCCATACGAACCGATGCCGATGGTCTAATTTTCCAATAAGATGGTCCAGCCCAAAATTTTAAAATTTCGGTTAGGTTTCGATACGAATATTCCAATTTTCGTCTTGACACATCAGCCGATTGCAACGAATCAATTACGATTTAGGTGCGTTTAGCACCCGCCACTGTATTTAAAAAAATTCATTGTGATCCTATTCAATTGGACAATTTGTTCGCAACTCTTGCACTTGTTCAATTTCGGCATTTGCATGGTATGCGAATGTCATACGCGGTAGTTCCATCTCTTGTGGCTTATCCATATCAGCTTGATTATGAAAATCATCACCCATAAATCCGTTGTCACTGTCGCTGTCATCTAAATTTATGTTACTATTATCTACGGTTGATTGCAGCGTTCTGAAATTAAAAAGATCGTTATAAAATGATTCCTTATTTAGATGTTGACAGCCAAATACGTACTTATTCAGTCCTACGGCTTATCACTCATATTGTCCGAGTTTTAACGGGGCCTTCCTGCTTTTTGTATTTCATAAAATAAAATTTCTCATTTACAACGGGTGTGTCCTCATTGAGTATAAATTCATTTGGTGTATTATCCCAGTATTATCGTAATCAAATGCGATGAAAACAAAATATGTTGTTTAATTATTTTGG
Organism: Nephrotoma guestfalica; assembly: GCA_963691935.1. Lineage (NCBI taxonomy): Eukaryota > Metazoa > Arthropoda > Insecta > Diptera > Tipulidae > Nephrotoma > Nephrotoma guestfalica. Next base: position 291,316,380 of record OY829914.1, on the reverse strand, counting down.
TCAATTTACGAAAATATCTGAAAAGTGTTCTGCTATAAAAATAGGAGGAGAACTTTTTGACAAGTTCGTAAATTAACCTCAAATTAAGCTTCAAAAAATTTCTCAAACTTAAACAAATTATGAAATAAATAATAAATTAGATAAATTTTTTTAAGTTTAAAATTTGAGTGCTGTGTGATATTTATAATGGTTACTCCAACGAAAGCGTCCTCTCGAACGTCATTCATATTCAAAATACCGTTGCCCACAGTAAACGAGCTAGATTTGATCGTGAATTTCATTAAATGTCCTAATTTGTTTTGTGTTTCTTTAGTGGAATGACGATGAAGATGAGATACGATGAAGTAGATTCGTGACCAGTAGTACAAGTAGTGTAAATATTTCGGTACTGGAAGTAAGGTGGTTCAAGTTCATGGACAATTACCACTTAATGATTGAAGATCGCTTGGCCAATCTTTCAAATTAATCTGTGTTTTAATTATTCGTAGAAAATCAACACAGAGAATGCATTTCAAACAAAGTTAATCGATACATTGGTCAATTGGGTTACTGATCATCGTAAATATGTCAAAAATTTTCAAGTAGTTGGTGTCTCATTGGAAGCATCGAGTAAAATTTATGGTTTATCTTGTATGATTCTTGGCGATAAAAAATACGGTGAAGGAAATTACTGAGGGTAGTAATGATGTGCAGGGTCCAAAAGCAAAGGCCAAGGCTGAAGCAAAAAAGCAATGTCAACAAAGTTCAACCGTAACAACCGTCAATGTAAAGGAACGATAAACGGTGAACTAAATACGGCACCTATCTTGGCTCGAATTTAATCGATATGAATAGTTCGAATCGAGCTTTTTCTAAATACGCTGGAATCGAATAACTCGGAAATTTTATTTGATTACGATAATCCGTACTGGGATAATACACCAAATGACTTTATACTCTATGAGGACACACCCGTTGTTAATGAGACATTTTATTTTATGAAATACAAAAGAAGGAGAGGTTTTTAGGGAATACAATATTAGTATTTGGCTGCAAATATTTAAGTAAGGAACCGCTCTATAACGACCTTTTTAATTTTAGAATGCTGCAATCAACCGTAGGTAATAGTAACATAAATTTATATGACAGCGACAGTGACAATGGATTTATGGGTGATGATTTTCATAATCAAGCTGATATGGATGAGCCACAAGAGATGGAACTACCGCGTATGACATTCGCATACGATACAAATGCCGAAATTGAACAACAGTTGCGAACAAATTATCCAATTGAATTGGATCACAATGAATTTTCCATTGAATTTTCCTATGCTCTAAATACAGTGGCGGGTGCTAAACGCACCCAAATCGTAACTGATTCGCAAACCGTTTGATGCGTCAAGACGAAAATTTTAGGCTGGATCATCTTATTGGAAAATTAGACCATCGGCACCGGTTCGTACGGAGGAACAACAGGTGGGGCGAACCAGTGAAGCGGTAAAAGCAGATCGGAATGCTGTAGCTAAGCGAAAACAGAAAAAGTGTATGCAATTGAAACTGCGGAACCTGATCAGATGTTGTTTAATGTGTTCAATCCGAAGCGCAATCCGAAAACTATCATGAAGAATTAGGATCCGAGAAAGCTAAAACTACCCGTAAATCATCACATAGAGGACGATTATTTTGATAGATTATCATATGCCCAGGGAATGAAGCTAGAAACCAGTGTGGTAATAATTACAAACCCAAAAGTTTTTAATCTCTTCTCACACGCTTGATCGCACTTGACACTATAAAAATTTGTATAAAATAAAATTTTTTCTTTTGGTTGCTATAAAAAATACTAGGCAGAGTTGATATTTTTTATCAAAAATTGATGGCAACACAACAATGTGCTCAGCAAACTATAATCGGATGCGCCATACTCATGGAGTATGGCCAGAAAAGGCCATTTACATGTAGAAAATTGTTTTCTTCTGTAAATTTTTGCAGGTAAATGAGAAGCATCCGCTATATAAAAATATTCAATATGCGGGAAAGAAATAACCATATATAGTAATGGCATAATTATTAATTTATTTTTAATTAATTCAAATGCGAAATTTACATTTTTATCTATGGCGTCTCTTTTTATCATGAATCCCTAACATTTACAAATATAAAATTATTTTAAAATTTTTGCCATAAAAATACTCGTGCCGAATATATTTTATGGCAACATTTACATTTTTATAGCGGTGTAGTGACTCAAAAGGTCTTCTGCAAAATTTTGTTTGGATATATTTCTTTTCTTGTCTCTCATGTGCAAAAAGTCAATATTATGTCTCGTTCATTTTGCAGAAGAAAAATGTTGGTCACATGTAAACGTGGTTTACTAAGGGCTTGCAATTGACCTGAATAAACACTCAGACAACTATTCAGATAATTGAGTTACTATTCACATAATTGAGCTACTGAAGTGAATTGGGTGTTCGATTTGCACCTCTTCACTTCAGATAAATGACAAAATAAATCAATTTAAATTTGACTTTTGTTGATTATAGTTCGACTAAAAATAAATGTTAATATATAAAACAGCGTTAAAAATAGTTTTATAAATAATATACTACCATGTACATGTAAATGTTAAATATATAACAAAAACAACCTATCTGAATTAACTACACGAGCAAAATATCTCTCCACTTAATTCAGTAGCTCAATTTTTTAACTGAAGTGAAGAGGTGCGAGTCGAACGCCCAATTCACTTCAGTTGATTCAGTTAATTCAGATAATTTTGTTTATGCAGGTCAATCGAAAGCCCTAAATGGTGCTAAACTAAAGTTTTAGCTTTACACCACTCTAGAGTAAGCTTTGAAATAATGAAAGGGTGCGAAACAATTTTGTTTAACATTTTTTGGACAAAAATAATGTAAGTAGGCGATTCATAATTTTCTTTAAACTAAAAGTGTAGACTAGAACAAAAGTAGCATCCAACTGTTATTGGAATGTGGAAATCTGTTTAAGAAATTCATTAGCAGACGACCTTCTTATATAGACTGAGGCATTATATGCTAAAATGCCATGACCGTAACCAAGCTTAAGCCATTACGTTAATATTTACACAGAACAGTCTGAAGTCACTTCCCAAGATAAGTATGTCTCAAGACAAACAGATATTGATTTTATTTATACAGTTTAAGAGCAAGCTACCAACATTTTCAACTCATAATAAAAAAGATACATAAGGAAAATAAAACGTTATATAAAAATACTGGTATAGTGGTGACGCCATGTCTTTGTATATTTCCACTACACACATATAATTTTATAGTTTTTTTGTATTATTATTTTATTTTATTTTTTCCAAAACGTTTTTATAAGTGAAGTATTATATTCACAACCCATTTGGCAACATCAAGGCTTGGATTATAAAAAAATAGAAATAAAACACGAAACTAAACTAAAATAATATAAACCTGCTGCTGGAAAATCTGTGTTCAAAAGTGCAAAGTGAAAAAAAAAGTTTAGTGAATTTAGAACAGTGATTTTTAGTACGAATTGTTATAATAAGAAAAATTTACAAAAATGTTTAGTGGATTCACAGGTAAATTATTCTTATTTGGTTTCGTAATTTTGGCGACGAAATTCTTATTGATTTAATAATATAAAGGAATCCGCAGAGTGATTTCATCATATCGACTAGATTCAAAAATCTTAATTATTAATTGCATGTAATGAGGGCGATTTATAAACATAAAATAAATGAATTTAGTTGTTTATATACTCTGTGCTGTATAAAATCATGTACGCAGCCGAGGGAAGAAGTTTTATGTTCATAATATTTTAAGAAATATCAAATGGAACATCTTGGTTATTAACCTTGAAATATTTTGTTGCTTCTTTTTACGCCGTAAAAAATTAATTTTTCTTTATTTTATGTTTTTCCATATATACACACATATATAGCATATATGTTTATATATATGTATTAAATAAAAACGCAAAACTATTTTCGATACAAAATAATTCCGTATGACTCATAACTAAATAACTTTAATTATTTTTTTTTTCTCGTAATTTGACCAAATACCTAAAACTACTACTACTAATCTGTATGCAATGTTAACGGAAACCAAATAAAAAAAATTTAAATTAACAATAAACATGTTAGATGCATCGAAATGTAAGTATTATAAAGCCAAGTTGAATCGATCAATATTCAAATCGATTTTTTTTTTGTTCTGTACATTGTTATAAAGTTAAATTTTATATTTTTCACTGTGTATAACATAAAAATGGCGTCTTTAAATTTTAAACTGTATAGAGAGATATTATATCACTGTAGTTTTTTTTTTAACATTATTACTATTTGATTGTACACCAGTGCAATTAAGCCGCAATTAAATGTAAATGTGTTCATTACATCCGCAACTTTTGTTTTATGATTCATCACGTACCTAAAATTGTATATTAAATATTAAATCACATAATAAGCAACATAATTTAGTTTGTGTTCCGATATCAGCGCAACATTAATTTAATTTTATTTATTAATCGTGGGGTATTAATTATGGTTTATAGTGTACAATCTAAAATTAACATTTTTTAAGTAAATTTTTGTGTGTTTGTATATTATATATTATAAGAACGTGACCTTGACTCGCGAATATAAATCTGATGTCATGTATTTTATTTTTTCTTTTGTTATTTTTAATTCGCGTTTTGTTAAAATGCAAAAATTGAAATCTGCTAGGCAAATCTATTATTGTTATTGTTTAGAATGGCCTTTATGAAATGCACCCTTATAGTGACGACAAAGGTGCCAAGTCCAATATATTCGCATAAAGATTCTTTGTGCGTATTTCATTATTGCCAGATGAATTATATGAGTGGCAATTTACAAGTGGATTAATAAATTTTTTGTTCGTAATCATTCATTTGTTTTTTGTTCACATACGTACTATCCTTAAAATATACATCTATGTACTAACCAAAACAAAATAGGGTGTACTTGCTGTTATGGTTTTTTCTACAATACTCTTGTTTTTCTCGTTTTTCCTGATTGATATTGTTTTAGCCTACTTTGACAAATCAATATTGAAAAACACTGCATGGAGATATTAATTATAGAACTTGAATTTTGAATCCATAACGGTATTTTAGAAGTAAACATATTTTTCCTTTCATGTAAATTTTTAAATTTTTATCAAAGTAGTACGGTGTTTTCGTCGAAGCGAAAAAAGTGATAGTTACAACATGTCGGCCCAGATAAAATATTGTACAACAAATGGAGCACGCGATAGAAAGAGTGATAGAAAACTTTGTCTACTTGGCCCTAAGGATTTGTAAAAAGTATTTTTTATATATATCATCTCCTTGCAAAGTGTCTTTGAACGCCTTACGCGCCCAAATTTGCCATGATATCCAATCAGAAGAGAATATTGTACTGCAAAAATAACTTTTTACTACGTTGCACCGCATCCTAAATTAAAAATGCATGCTCTATTGACTTACAGGGTTGTTCAAAAATTAACAAACTTTTTAACTTTCAACAATTTCATATTTAGCCATATTCCATTGAAATTGAACAACAATAACAAATAATTACAAACCAGATGGTTAAGTGTCAAATTAATCTAGTTACTCTGTTATAACTGTATGCAAATAAATATTAATGAAGTTAGGTTTAGTTTAAATTTTATTTTTCAATAAGATGAAATTTAAGAACACCGTTTTTGTTACTCAACTATATAGAGTTACTAATATTAGACTATAATTACCGCCCACAAAAGCTGCACTATCGACTCGAAATTTATTATAAAATTAAAAAATTTCAAAATACCACCACAACAAACTATATAATGATTGAGTGGATTAAGTGAAAATTGCTGCGAAAATTTAGGATTGAAACTATGGATATCAAAAAATTAACGTAATGTATAGAATTACCGGAAGGAAAAATGTAAAAATGCTGTAAGAAATTAAAATTTGAAAATGAAAAAATAAAATTAAAAATTTGGTAAATAGTTCAGAAGGATAATACCTCGAAGCTAAGGGGTAGAAATTTGGAAGCTTAAAACAAACAGATTAAATTTAGAAACTAAAATAACTTTAAAAACAATTTATGAAAACAATAAAAATTGATATCGTTCGAAAAATTAAAATTAAAAAATACGTTCAATCGAAACATAAACTGGAATGGAACACAAAAACTTGTGAAAGGTTTGAGAGTTTAAAATATTAACGACAAAGCCGTAAACTACTATAAATAACATATCACACGTTAAAAACACCCAGTTCCGACTTTTTTTTATTTTACTAGTCGCCACCTGGAATCGAACCCGGGACCCCTGAATAATAGGCAAGCACTCTACTTACTAAGCTAACGAGGGCGACGTTTACCCATCACGTCAATCATTCATTCATAAAGATTTTTTTTAAGAGCGACTTACTAATATTGCAGTTAAATAGATCGAAGTATACATTAAACTTGAACAGCATCCTTGTAATAGGCACGTTTTTAGGATAATTCTGCACGAGGCAGGGCACGAGAGTTTACATTAAGTTTACTTTTCTGAATTTCCAGTAAATTGTAGAGTTAATTAGTATTCGATTTCCCATTTTACTTTAGTGAGAAACGCTCTATAAAACACAGTCAAATAAATAGACAGCTGGAGTTATCTTTAACAGTTAATTAATAGATTTATTGATTGGACTGTAGGGTCAAGTACCGGACAAGATGTGCCGGATAACGCCGTTCCTATTTCTACAGCCTGTTTACGCATAAAGAGAGGGGACCATAGGAAAGAGATTTTTCTCTTTTTTAGAAGGGAGCGACCCAATTGCAGACACCTAGCGAACGTACGGCACAAGACAACACAATTCTAATCTACTAGAAGGAAGTATAAACGTTTAATAGGCTTAATGTTTAACAAAGATATTCGTCTTCAACAATTGCTTTTTTAAATGATAAAACTTTACAATTTGATCTTTCCCGAGCTTCTGAAATTAGATCAAATTAAAGAAATATTCATGATACTGGAAGTTCTAAAAATATTTACGATGCAGTTCCAATTCACACAGGACAAAAATAATATACAGAGTGAGTATTTTAATAAATTCCAGGCTTTTATCTCGGAATCGGTGCAAGATAGGGGAAAATTATTAATAACAAAAATTGTTCAGTCTCGAGAGGGATGTTTAGTGGAAATCTTGAACGACCTTGAAATTTATGAGTTTTGGAGATATTGACGAATGTTAGTTTTTTAAAATTAGAACCTATATTTTTGAGTGAATTTTTTGATAAAATATTTAAATATTTAAAACATAATAAATATATTTGTTTCTTCATACAAAATTATGAACAAAGATTGATCATCTGCATTGCAGCAAAACAATGTTCTCTAAGTTCTAATACTGTTTCGTTGTAACGACAAATACAACTAATTAAAATCAATTCTTATTTGATTTATTAAGCAAATTAAAGCAAATTAAATTAAAGATGCATTCGCCATTACAATTATCTCCGTAATTTCTAATTATAAATCCGTAAAAAATATTCCTAAGATGTTGTATAATAATGAAGAAGCGTTCGATATGATGATAGTATAGGATTTTCGGCAAAATGAACGGTAGGCGATTATTCGCTGAACGGTACTCAGAGCATCATCACTTTGAAAGAGGTTTATTCACTCGTTTAGCACCTCTTCTCACTCGCACTACCGGAGTCATAGGAAATCTAACAAAACGCTCTGCTCTAGCTGCAGTTTCACAGCACCCACACACATCAACTGGATTACACAAGGTGGAGGAATATCTCAAACTACCGAGCTCTTGCATTTTGAGAGAAAATAAAGTTTCAAGGTCATTCAAGATCACAACTTCACGCCTCCCTCGAGACTGAACAGTCTTCATTATAAGTAATTTTCACTCTGCTCACAACTCACACTGTATATGACGTAGATGGAAAGATCACCAATACCAATCATCGTGATATAACAAATGAATAATGAGGTTGTTGTTAGCTACACCTAAGACTCAGAAATTCATAATGTACATTGTACATATTTACTGAAATATTACTCCCAACACCTGTGAATTTCCTGGAGCCAGAGGTTAAATGAAATTAAAACAAAAGAAGCACGGAAATTATAACTGCATAAACGATCAGGATTGATCAAAACAAAGGCAGGCAGTAGAATATACAGATCTGTACCATAAAACATTCAATATAAGGACAATTCCAATTTATTTGGTTGGCCATAGTGAACATCCTTAACAAACAAACTGGTGGACTAAAAAGTATTTTTTTAATCCTATTCACTCCTAGAACAAACAGCAGCACTATTAACTCAAAATCCACTCGTTAGGGACCACGGGTTACCAGATATCTTACAAAAATTGAGTTTACCTTACAAACGCTTTAATTTAAAACATTTAAAATTTAAGTTCAAGTGCGACTGAGTAAAATATAAAACTTTAATGCAATTGTAAAGGAAAGAGATGAACTCATAAAATTAAAACATTCTCTCTTTCCAAAGTATGAGCGGCGCGTCAACGAATGACTAATTTAGGACCACAATTGAAGTATCATTTTTTTTAGGTTTTATTCGGCGGCGACGGATAAATTTCTTGGGCTCTTGGTGTTGGACATCATTTCGCGTCGACGAATGCACCTTCATTCGATACAATTTCTTAAAACTTAATAATTTTTGTATTAATAATCCAACATTTGTAATGTTTTTTTATTAATAGTGACTATTTTAATTATTGGCGAGAGACACCTCATCCAAAAATTAAGACTGTCAATAAATTTCAACTGGGAATATCTAAAACAATCTTCATAAAAGCTGCTTTTTGCAGTACAAAACTTGTTATTAGCAATTTTTCATTTCTGGAATGATAATTTTTTCATTCCAAGCTAATAACAAGTCATTTCCCGCCCTTCATGACACCCATTATGACTATTTGATAGTTCCTAATCTTAGAAAAGCCAAGCAGTGGCGGATCAGGTTACTTCTCACCGACCATATTTCTTGCTTCTGCGACCTCAGGTAATTTTTGAGTTCGTGAAAAGTTGGGTTAAAAGGGTTTACCATAGTGATTACTAAGCCAGCTATCATAGAATGTCGTATCTGCACAAGGTTAGTTCATTCTCAAACCGCAACCTCAGGCATTTCACTGCCTTTTTCTTGTTTATTGCTCCAGTCTTGATCAGCCGCACGTCTATACACATCTGTCGTAAGTTTAATAGAATTAATTCTGTCTTCTCTATTGCAAGGTTTAGGCCGTTTATGGGCTGGGCACCTGGCAACTGAATTTCAACCAATTTTCAACGGCTGAGACTTAATTATAGGCTCCAATATTTCACCGCTGAAAGAGCTCCGAAGTCTCTCTTACACCGATCACTACATAAGCTATTCGCTGTACCATGAAGATTGTCTTGTCAAGAGTCAATGTAAGTTCCCAATTGAATTCTTTCAGGTCTCTTCATATCACATCCATTAGTTCTTCTTCAAAGAACATGGAGTAAAGAACAATTAATTCTAGACTGGTTTTTGGCTCTAAGACAAGCACAGTAGTTGTCCCTCCAAGGACGAGCTTTTGAGAATCATTCCAATTTTGATCGGGAATGCGTGGCCTAATTTTGGGTTTTCGGGCTTTTCTTCTGCGTCTTCTCCTTTGGTATTTGGTTATTGATTTCCTTGACTCATCCAATATCCATGATTGTTAGTGTTACGCATACGCATTTCCTTACAATTTTTTCGAAAATAATTAATGATGTCGATCGTTTTTTCCAACTCTCTTAGACCTTTATTCACACAGTTACCGTGTCCTTCTACAATTTGTCTTCCCCTCTTCTCATATTAGTTAGGTATGACAACTGTGGTGAGTTATGTGCTCCGCTGTTGAGGATGCCTGCAACATCTGTTATTAGTTCTCTATTTCTCCCCATTCTGTAAGCAGCTGTGGTGGTTTTATGCATTTGTGGGTAATAACTCTAGACCAGCCAATGGTACCTTCACTGGCCTTGTAGTTTCTGGATAATGGTATCTGCCGAGGTTCTGCCTTGTTACACCGTAAAAATCTCTCGTCTGGTTCTTTCCATTCCATGGATTAGAGTATCTTTTGGAATAACGCTTTCTGTACCGCGGGACATGAACAGGCCTCGTAATTCATCCGCACACATAAACTACACACGTACACACGTTTAGTAATAATGTCACTTTTCACACCACACCTCGGTAATGATCAGTGATATGACTCTACTCGGAAACAATTCATTGCCTATGTAACATGTAAACAATGTGTAGGTCTACGCAAAAATATGTAAACCATGAAGACAATGTAGAGAATATATAGACAATCACCATGTGTTTGTAAATTTTCAACTCATCATGGTCCATTAATGTTACAGATGTTTTCATTTTGTTGCACAAACCCATGTTTTGCTCAATTTTATTGCTGGCACTCGCAATCGGCGTGTTCCGTAAATTCAAAGCTTTTATCCAATCACTTCCGAGTATGTTCAAACTAGAATTTACTGCGTAACTCATACCGACATCTTCTCGGCCGCGCATACCAACCGTGTGCAACCAATGATGCCAACCCAGGTGTTCTTGGAAATAATCCGCCTGTATGATCGACTGGTAATTTTAATTTCGTTCTGTCGATTGTTCGCACAACAAACTCGAGTCGAGACGGACGATTAAAGCGTCCACACCGTTGTTTCAACGTAGACTGAAGTTTCGTGCTCTACGGAAACGTGGTGTCGACGCAGCTGACTCACACTAACCTGCCTTATGACGAACCTGCTTGCAATCAAAACATTCGTTTTTGCGAAATAGACAATTACTGGAAATGAATTGCTCAACATTTTTGGCTGGGAAACTTTGCTTTCGAGACTTCTTCTTTTGGCGCTTTAGCGTTCTGTTCCATCTTTCGTTTGCTGCTCTTCCACTGTGTTTATTGGTTTGCTGCTGTCCCACTGCCACAATATCAATTTTGGAGCTACTTCAGCATCCGCTCCAACTGCTTCGTGTTGCATCTCTTGGCTATCTAACTTGATATTAAAGAAATAAATTTCTCCAGCGATTCCACAAACATCAATACTTTGAAGTCGTCAGAAGTCGCGAAATCGTATTGGCAAACTTTTGATAGTCGGTTGTAGTTTTGTGTCGCTGGTACAGCAATTCGAACGTCAAATTGTATTCAGTGCAGTATACAAATGTTTATACGTAGTCTGACAGATTTATCCTAGAAGAAATATCAGAAATATCCTATATCTATAGACGTTAAAACTCGCATTCCAATCCAAAAAATCAAGCACGTAAAAATTTGCAAAATTCAGTCTCATGAGTCTAGTCTTTTAAAAGAAAACTGAAACAGCCAACACCATAAAGTTTAAAAAATAATATTATAATTTAGTCTACATGGCATGTAGACAATATCAGTAGAATACAGTAGTAATCTAAACATCACTTGCGCCCAAATCAAAAAATCCGGATTCGCATCATTACCGACCATCTTTATCAATTTCATCAAAGTACACGATCAATATATTTCTCATTAGCAATTCGTAATGACATAAATATTGATAGGGTAAAGGCCGCTTTAGACGAATATATTTTGATTGTGCATATTCTAGACAGGCAATACTGCCCAATCGCGCAATGAACGAAACAAAAAATGTATATAAATTTCTAATTGGCTAACAAAATAACGGTATTCTTAGATTTTGTAAATCGAACTAAAATAAAAAATTGTAACCATAACAACAAGTGTACTCTATTTGATTTTGATTAATATTTAATTTTAGAAACATTTGTTTTAAACCGAACTTAATTAATGTATTCATATGATAAGCGACAATTTGAATTAAGAGGTCAGAATGTCACAACCTAATTTGCGTGTTATTTGGGTTGGTAAAATATAATGGCTAACTAGCGACAGTTTTTTCTATATGGTATCGATTTTTAAAAATATTCCGGCTTAAACGGAATTTATTTAGTACAGTTTGCATGCATACATATTTATAACCGTAATTACATTAATGCATGTCTAATAATTATTATGTAGTAACTAAAATTTCCCTATTTACCTATTTTAAGAATCACATGCAAATTAGTATTGATCCGTTATATATACAAAACTATCAAAAACACATGGTGGAATTTTGTAATATTATTTTACTTCCCTCTTCAATTCAAAGTGACGTTATTTATTAAAGCGAAGTACAGTTATATTACAACATTACGCCATTAGCAACGGATATGTACATCCATACATACATGCATATATTAAACATATTCCACTAATTTATTATATACATACACTTCAAGTTGGAATACTCGTACAAAATATTTTTAGAAATTCACTGACGTCAAAAACATATAAATTCTTTAGTATTTATCGTTTATTTTTAATTTTTTCTGTAAACTATTTAGCCTCACTTAAGAGTTTTGGTGAAAAAACCGCCAGTCTCTTTGAACGCAAGAAAAAGGATGGCGAAGCTTTGGCCCAAGAGAAAGCGACGACTGCACAACATTTAGTAGAAGATCAGGCCCGTAAAGTTGGCGAATCAGTATCGCAAACAAAAACCGATGCCGAAAAATTAGCCGCCGACACCGCAAAAGATGTTAGAAATTTAGCTGATGATCAAGCAGCGAAAGTTGGAAATGCCGCAAATGCGGTCGCCGGTAAAGCAAGTGATACAAAAAATCAAGCAGCATCCGCAGCCGAACAAGCGAGTCAAGCAGCCAGTACTGCATTAGATCAAGGTAAAAAAGCAGCAAATGAAGCGATTAATGCTAGTGTAAAAGCAGCTGAACAAGCCGTCGACCAACAAGTCAAACAAGCCGAAACTGTAAGTCTTTATAATACATAACCTAAAAATACATATAATTATATGGATTTATACCCCTTGAACTAGGCAATAGACGGAGCTTTTAAAGTCGCCAGTACAAAAATAGATGAGAAAATGCACGATGCTGGTAAATATATGGATGAGAAACGAGTGGATCTCGAGGGTAAAGTAAAAGATGCCGCGAGTAAAGCCCAGGAATCAGCCGAATCAAATGCAACTAATTTAATGGGTAAATTAAATTTGGGTGGAGCCAAATAATTCCCGTTAAATATTCTTATTTATATATAATTAATTATAAATGTATGCGCAATTCAATTCTACAAAGGAAAGTTCTTAATATTATCGCACATCTTTGTGTATTTTGATATTATTGCTAAATTGATTTTAAATCAATTAACATGCACACAATTTATATATTATCTTAAGTCATTTTTATTATTATAAATTTAAGTTTTCAAATTAAAAGCTTTAATTATATACGTCAAAATTGCTACATCTTGTTCTTATATTATCGATGATGATCTAATTTTTTGGCTGCATACAGTTTCATCGAAAAACAAAAAGATTATTATTATTTTTTTACTGTACTATTTTTATATAATAATTTTTAAATGTATAAAATAAATTTGTAATAAAAAAAATAATAAATATTATGTATTAAAGCTAACGTTGAGACATTGTTACGTAGAATTCAATTTCTTTGATTATTTTTATCAACACGACTAAACTAAAGACTAAAGGAGTAGAGAAAATGTCTCAAAACAGATGGCGTTTATAGCCATAGCACATGGCTCAAGCTTATTGAAGTGATTTATAACCGGATATTCTTGGGATTTCTTTCTAATTAATGTTAGACAAGGAACAGAAGACTGGGGTACAGATTCCACTTCCACTTCATATCCGCAGAAACGATAATAACCACGAGAGGTCGCACGAATTGAAGACTGTAGGCGCGATTAGTACCACTTGAAAAGCAATGGAATAGTCAGTGGCAGTTTTAAATAGATGAGTGTCCTTTCTAAAGTAAACGCAACATAGGAACCTTTAAAACGGCCTAGATACATGCAGTATAAGTTATTTTCTGCAGTCGCAAGGTTGAAATATCGATTGCTTTTATTTACTCTTAACCTAAGTCGTCTCACCGTTTTGTCCAGCGATACAAAACTGTCTGTGATTTCATTTAGTATTCCGTCAAAAAAAAAAACGATATAATCTGCATATCAAAGAGTTTGAAAGTGCAATCACATCTCCCTGTCGAATACCTGATGTTATTTCGTAGCGGTTACCGACGGCCTCTGGAATCACAAGTCTGCTCAGAGATCCTGATGTTGATAGGCTTACTCAAACACAAGATTATCTCTGGAATTCAAAAGCATATTAGCTAAGATCATAAGTTTTCGCGAATAATGCTGCCACGCTTGTTTGAAATCTATGTAGTGTTGATATTGTTCTACCACCACTTTTCCAGAACCATCCTCATTCTAACATTGCACAAGGTGATTCGTGAGAGATGTGGGTGGGGTCTACAACTTTTGCTACAATAACTTTGTAGCGCGTGTTTACTGTTTACAAGGGCAATTTCGCGGCCATTTCAATAAAAGTTGAACACCTTTCCGATCGAAAAAGACCGCTTTTTTGCAATACTTGTTTCCAATCGTTTGGTTGTTGCTCCTGATCTGCAATTGCATAAATGGAACAAAGATCTCGTCATATTTGAGTTAGTGCTAGAAGCAGTAATCGACGTTACCAACGACGGTTGAAATCTTAAAGTTAACTGGATTAACTTTACTTTGACAACTGTTTCGGTGCTCACACAGCTTGTGTTTTTGATCGGCACATTGTCGGTATTGGTGGTCAAACTTTCAATTGGTTTAGGCTGCATTAGTTAAAAATGTCTGTAGAACTGTTCCCGAGAATAGGGAACTAAGGAAAGAATTTACTTATAATTTCTGTTTAAATACTTTTTTCTGGCATGCTAAGGTAAACAGTTATTGGCAAATTTTTTGAAAACCAAGAATTTTCCCTATCAGTTTCGCTATCGAAATATTAGAAAAATTTATAAAAAATTTCATCAAACTTTTACACTCAATAGACCAGAAAAAACAGATTCATGGATAAAAGCTATGTAAATTCTTTCCCCAATTCCCTCGTCCTAGCTAAATAGGGACGTTCTTCCCAGAATAGGGTCACTGAGAAGAGGTCATTATTTTGTAAACTAAACTATTTTGTAAACTAAACACTAAAATCTAGAAGAGGTCATTATTTTGTGGAATCAGATTCAATTGATGCCAATTTGCCTTAAAGGCCTCAGGCCTTTTATATGTTCTAAGGACTGAAAGGAAAGTATATAGCTTTGCGATCAAACCGTGGTTGATATGCTTTTATGTTATTTGCTCAATCACGTTGTATTGTGGATTGGTAGTTCGGAAAGACCTACTTATGAAAACTAAATTATACATTAATGCCAATGCCGAGCAGCACGAAATCCATTATTGCTTTGATTAAGGCCGCTAGAACTGAAAAACGTTATCGTTTCTGTAATTTGAGAACGGTTAGCTTTAAATTTAACTGCAATAATCTTAGCGGATCACCTTGAGTGATCATATATTAATGATGTTCTCCTACAGCACCCATTTTGCCTTTAATAGGTGCCGACTCTCTTATCATGCACATTCGCATCTCGATCGGATCGAAATCGATGACATGCTACCATGTATAACAGAGTCGACTCCAGATTTTCCTCCATTTCGTGGATGTATGATCGCGTGATCTTACCTCTTGTAGCGATAACACCACGATCTTTTAGATACGCACCTTATTCAAGAGGTTTTGTATACAATTTAATTTTTCTTTCAGTAAAGTTCATAACTAGTTGGTTTTACGAAGGAGATTGATCGCTACTCACCCTAAAGGAAGATTACTATTCTGGGAAAGACAACGGTTGCTGGACATAGAGAATGGTTATCAAGGACAGAACGGCCAAACAATCATGCGAATGACTCTAGGATGGAGACAAAAAAGGAAATGGAAAAACTCCGGGGATATGTTTTGTCCGGATCAATGGTTACTTTGGTTTGGCCTGACGTAACATAGTACTCGAGCATATTCTCAAAATAAGGATATATATATAAAAAGAATATTGCCTCGGTCCAAGAGCCAAGGTCAGTATAGAAACTGGATACTTGCACTAAAGGCTCCTAACTATACATAAACTGTTTTAAAATCAAAACAATCTTTTAAATTCAATACCTGGAGTAATCTTCAACCAACGTGCAATCAAAACAGCTTGGAATCTTTGAAGATACTACTTGCCACTAACTTCCTCGGTTGCTCTCTCTTTTGCTTGAAAGATTGATATGCGAAGTTATCTCGAAAAAAACTTTTATTTTCAATAAATTTGTAATGCTCTGTTCGCATTTTCTTAACCGAATCGGGACAGAAAAGTTTCAAAAAAGTTATTTTCGAAAAATTCGGCCAGTACCAGGAGGTAGTGTTCTCTGTTTTAAATTCATAAAATACGGGAAGGAAATTCATAACCGGAAAGAAGGTTTGTACCACTCTCAGTATGTTACGAATTATAACAAAAATGGACTAAAACATTTTCTTATGTCCAGCGGTTGCCTATATCACTTCGATCAATGCCCAATGTCATGAGCTGGCGAATGAATTATTTAATCCAATAAATGTAGCACCATTTCTATACAAACTGGGAGAACTGCGAGATGGGGAATGACAACTGGAAAAATATTGGTACCAAACACAGTATGTAAGGTACTTGAACCACAAAGTTACCAAAGTTAAGGGATCACCTTCTGTAGTCGTTTTAACAGACATTACGCAAAATGTATGCCAATGTCACGTGGTAGTAAAAGATATTTGGAATATCTTTCACCCAAAAACGGGTGTTTTTTTAGGAGGTTTGTTTTTCCGATAGATGTCGTTTTATTTTATGACAGTTGTTTTGACAGCTCAAAGTGGCATTTCTACTCAGTATTGTTTGGCAAATCATTATGAATAGGTTAACTCCAGAACAACGTTTTCAAATCGTGGAAATTTATTTTCAAAATCAGTGTTCAATTAAAAATGTTTATAGAGCACTTCGTGAATTTTATGGTGCACATAATCGTCCGTCAGAGACCACCATAAAGAACGTAATTACCAAATTTCGGTCTACATTCACTCTTTTGGATGCCAAGCCACCGACAAGAATGAGAAGAGTTCGTACAGAAGAAAATATTGCTGTCGTTGAGGCCAGTGTCGAAGAAAACGACAATTTATCGATTCGTCGTCGTGCTCAGCAAATTGGACTTTGTCCATCGACTTTATGGAAAATTTTACGTAAAGATTTGGGTTTGGTGCCATACAAAATTCAATTGGTGCAAGAATTAAAGCCACACGACCATCGTTTGCGCCGTGAATTCAGTGATTGGTCGTTAAATCAATTGAACGAAGATCCATTTTTTTACCGTAAAATTCTCTTCAGTGATGAGGCGCATTTTTGGTTAAATGGATACGTCAACAAACAAAATTGTCGCATTTGGAGCAAAGATAATCCACACGCCGTTCTAGAATTACCAATGCATCCTGATAAATGTACTGTTTGGTGCGGTCTATGGGCTGGTGGGATCATCGGTCCATATTTCTTTAAAAATGAGGAAGGACGACGCGTTACCGTGAATGGAAATCGATACAGAACCATGTTAAATGAGTTTTTGTTGTCAAATCTTGAAGATATGGATATGAATGAAATGTGGTTTCAACAAGATGGTGCCACTTGCCATACAGCACGTGAAACAATCGACTTATTGAAAGAAACTTTCAACGACAACATTATTTCGAGAAATGGTCCGGTGAATTGGCCTCCGCGTTCGTGCGATTTGACGCCACTCGATTACTTTTTGTGGGGATACGTGAAGTCATTGGTTTATGTGGATAAACCTCAATCGATTGACGCTTTGGAAACCAATATTCAACGTGTCATTGCTGACATACGCCCTCAAATGCTTGAAAAAGTGCTGGAAAATTGGACCTCCAGAATGACATTTGTGAAAAATAGTCGTGGTAGCCATATGCCAGAAATTGTGTTTAAATGTTAAATGCCAAAAAATTATCTACCAAATAAAAAAAAATTTTGGTCATTTCATAATTTTATATGTGTTTTATTCAAAAAAAAAATCGGCAACCTCTTAAAAAAACACCCTTAGAAGCTAGAATCCAGGTTTGTACAGACGATACAACTGAGTCTGGTAGGTCTCCTTTCCAGCCCGTATTATGAAATGAGTCTTCTTTTCTAGCTCACACAACCTCCTTGCACTGTTTAATGCACCTACTAAAATAATTTTTTGGAATCAAGAGACGGAGGATTCCGTGATGCTTCCGTTAAAATGCACTTCCAGTTTCCAATTATTACCCTGGTACGATAGCCCTTACTCGATGTTTGTGTTTCCTTCAGAATATTATTTCTTTTTCTAGTTTTGATTTCGGATTAATAAATTATGAATCTACTGGATTCTAGCTAATATCCTAGAATGGTGGTTGGTGCAGGCATACTGCCGTGGCTAATTTTTAATTCCATCCCATGTAATAAAATAGAAGCGAGCACTAAAAAAGCGGCCTGGATTATGCAAAAGAAATGGCTTATATTTCACCATATACTCGAACATGTGACTTATTATTCAACGGTATAGTCCTGAAATTAAATTACTATTCAGTTAGTTTCGATTTTAAGCTAACTGTTCCGATTACCAAAAAGCTAAATTAAAAGTTAAATGATCTATTTGTAAACAAAGAAAGAGCTTTCCACCTAGCTTTCCACCTTTCTTTTCTAAACATACATGCATTTTCTAAAATACTTCCTTTTTCCATTTATGGTCCGGTCCTTATTTAATGACATTTGTTTTGTTCACACTAAAATAGAAAATAAAAAATAACTCAACATTGTATTTCAATTAAGAGCGTAATGAAAGACATTTCGATTCAAGCAACACTTTTCACCATTCGAATAATTTAGTTTTTGTAACAAGAAAATAATCATAAATTTATAATCAATACAAAAGATTTTTATTGCATCTACAAGGAAAAGGGATACAATAAACGTCCGTCCTTTTGATTCTATTACACCCGTAAATTATTTTCATTTCTGTTCTTATTCTTAAACAGCAACTGGCAAAGTTAATAAAACAATTTAGATGCGGATCAAGTAAATATTCGTTTATCCGTTGCCATTTACTTGAGCCCATTAACAATAAAAAGTATAAAAATCTGTCAATCGCTAAATAAATCTATATACTATACTTACATAAGGGCTGATTAATAAGTCAAAGTGATTTTTAGTGTTAGAGTGAAACTATTTGAATCTAACACTCTTAAGCTGATCCACTTTACCATTTAAAGTTTTACTTAGTTGCACTGCATCAAGAATTTGTCAGCTCATTGAAATTTCCATAATTGACAAGGTTTTTGAACCCGCAGGAAAATGTTTTTTCAACATTTGGACGAAACTATTATGGTACGTATATTCCATCCCACATTTTATACCTCTATACGACGACTTATTCAATAAACACGACAACTGTCTATTTTTTAATTCAAACTGAGCAGGCATTGCGCTGTCAAAAATATTCCATTTTTTTTATTCAACCTGAGTAAATTTACTCTGCACACTGCGCTTTTATTTGTGAACTGGGGTTATACAGTGCGAACTCGGTGCTTCAAATTTTACTCTGAAATGGTTGTCAGTGTACGAAGAGTGTGCAAGGTAAAAAACAATATATTACTCTATGCACACCGGTTCATTTGTTGGTTTTTTCATTCACACCCAGGGTAACTCTGCTTGCTCGGGTTGAATTAAAAAACAGGCCCTATGTAAAACAAATAAAAGCAAATATGTTTTAAAATGCTGTAATGTGGTTTAGCGGTAGTAATTCTCAATATTTACTTTAAGTTCGAAATAATAATGAGTCATATTATGAGTTGCAAATATTAAGAAGGCTAACAAGGTGGAGCTCCTAGGATATATCAAGTACCCAGAATCTGCCACACATATGCTTAAATTTAAGTAAATGGCCAACTTCCGAAATCTCAGATAAGAGAGAGATATAAGCATGGGAGATACAAATTATTATTTAACTTCACCGGAGACTTTGGAATGTCTTGAATGTTATAATCGATTTTCATATAAATTTATGTTGGGCCATATCGAAGTTGAAAGATTGCGCTAATCCTTGATTGTGCCAATTCTAATATACGGCTATCTCTGGGGAGGCCTCTATAAGTTCAACTCATAATAGTTCTTATTATTTTGAACTTAAAATATTGAGAATTACTATGGCCAATTGGTGTATCAGCATTTCAAAATATGTTTGCTTTAATTTGTTTTACATAAACAACAAATAATAGGAAAAACTGGGGTGGACTATTTAGTTGTCGTATAGAGGTAAAAAATTAAAGAACTGGGGTGGAATAGAATAGTTTCATGTAAATAATAAAAAAACATTTTCTTGGGATGAACATCTGAATAACTTCATAAGCTTTATATAAGGGTAGTTAGCGAGAAAACTCTCCTAAATATCAGAATTTTTCCGATTTCCGATGTACATTTGTCGTAAAAGAAAGTGGAGTGTCGGCCACAACAATTACACCCTCCCATTTATTACAATTACTTTCACAATGCTGTTCCCATACGATCACCCAAATTTGTGTAGTTGTTATCGCATTATTCCACTCTGTTACTCGCACCCCCGAGGTTACAAGGGAAATTTTCAACTACAATGTATAAGTTGAAAGTTGCACAAATTCAAAGGCAACCTCGAAGGAGCGAGAAACAGAAAGAAATAATGCGATAACAACTACAAAAATTTTGGTGACCGCATGGTCCACCAACTAGGTCAACCGTTGTTAGCAATTTTATCTTCATTGCAAACGATAGTCGCTACTTCTGGTACGTAGAGGCCCAGCTCATTTCGCATAACCCTTCCAATTTTTGAAAAAAGCTTTAGTACCTATGAAGTTTTATTCCGATTAGTCAATCCGCCTGGTCTGTAGAGATGCTGAAGCTCGTTATTTCCGGTAAAATTTGATTCGATATGATCTGAACTAATTTTGTTTGAAATTTAATTTACAATTTAATTATTTTAATCGTTTTTTCGTAAATGCTATATACTATCCAAAATATTTGCGAAAACAGAAAAGCTCCTATGGAAGCTGCCACTTATGGTGAACCGATCTTGGCCAAAAATCACTGGGATCTCGAATGGTTTGCAGGTTTAGCATTCGCTATATCACCTAAGTAAAAAAGGTAGTTTTTAAAATTTTGTGTGTGTATGTGCATATGTGCCTTGCTCACTAAATTTCTATGTCGAAGGCAAACACCGATGATACTGAACGCTTTGTGGCTCCATTCTGGTAATTCTGTGGGAATAGGGAACTGGGGAAAAAATTTATATGTATTTTCCGCTGAAATTTTTTTTTCCGGCCTACTGAGGAGAAAAGTTTGATGTAAATATTTATAAATTGGGATTAATTTTTCCATACCTAACTTGGCAGGGTAAATTATTCCCGAATTAATGTTGCTTTCAAACAAATTAACACTAACTTTTTGCCTCAGCAAGCCAGAAAAAAATGTTTAAAGTAAAATTACCTATAAACTCTTCCCCCAATTCCTTATTCCCGGGGAATTACCAGAATAGTGCCAATGGACGTCCAAGTTCGGCAGTTATTCCAGAAAAGATAAAAAATGCACAAAATCGTTTTGAAAGACCGTAAAGTGGAGTTGCGTGAGATAGCTGACACCTTAAAGATACCAAAAGGCAGGACAAAGCTCGATTCAAAGTTAAAAACCGATTCAAAAACAACAACGCGTCGGTGGTTCAGAACGCTATTGGGAGCTGGTTAATCATCATTAACAGTTGTTTTACGTCGGTGTGTGACAACAACGAAAATGTCGGCCGGTAAGATTTTGACCTCTGTGTGTTGGGTGCGCAATGTATATTACATTGATGGCGCAGTATTGGCGCACTTTAAGTTAAAAATTGCAAAAAACGCCAACTAATGTAAAAGCATAAATGCCCTTTCACCAGGATAATGCACTGTGTCACCAGTCGTTGGCTACGATAGCAAAGTTGTGTGAATTGAAGTTCGAATTGGTTCTCTATCCATCGGGCTCTAATCGACTACTGCATGTTTGTTTCGTAAATAAAGTCGAATTTTAACAAAACAAGAACAAGGAAGGAGACCAAAGAGTTACAATAGGTAAATTCAATCAATTAATACCTCGTAGTAGAGTGTTTAATTTCTGTTGTAAATTAAAAAGTATTATTTTTAATTAAGATTATAATTTAGTTGAACTCTAAAATACTTAAACATATCAGTAATTTCTATTTTCAAACAACTAAACGAAGATTGCTAGCCCTGTCCAGCGCTGGAATTTAATAAAAATATTACTGTTATGTATCAAAAAGACTTGTTTAATATTCATCGTGTCGATGGTTCTTTTAAACTTACTACGATTTACATTTATTTAATATAGAAAATACGGCAGGACAGGCATGAAATGGTCCACAACGCATGAACCGGAGAAGGGGACACATCAACCATAAGTAAGATAGCATATTGTTGAAATCATCGATTTGTAAATAATCATAAGCATTGCTCTCAAAAGTTATTAGAATTTCCCAAATTCTCCTCTATATTGCCAAAGTTCCTTTTTGACATTTACTTTCAAGGTAGACGTCTCTGGTAAAGTTGTTCAACATAAAGATCTCTGGTCTAATTGAACATAAACATGTAAAAAAGCCGCTTCTAAAAAATAGGAGGAGACGACAGTTCCTCAATATTTGTTCGTCAATTAAAGACCAGTAGGTGGGTCTTAGGTGAATGTTAACCTGCAAACTCTTATCAAGGAACCACATTTCTACAATTTGTAGGGTGTTTACTCGAAACTGTAACGACAAAGTCATCAGCAAATCTCTGAGCAATAAGCAGTTTATTAAGTGAATCCTTGGAAACTTTTTTGGAAATTGAAGGACAATCAAAATTACATTTAAGCCACATGCGATCAATTTTTGGAAATTTATCTGAGAATCAGCTACTTTATTTTGTATACCCAGAAACGGACAGTTAATTTAGCAAGTGATTTGTTTCTCGATGATCGTGATGCAAGGCACTCTGAAGAAGAAATAACAAAGATTATGCTAAATCAGGAACATCTTTTAATAATAGTTAGAAATCGCACATTTAGTTTTGATGCTACTCTTAATATTTTAAAAGGAACTGAAGCAGATAACAAGTGTAGTGTCAAACAACACTTATTTGCTGCTCGCAGCTGCTAACCTTATTTCAGAACATGTAATGCAGGGGAACGATAAGCGGCAAAAATTTGAATTACTTCCAATGATCAATACAGAGAAGTAGCAGATTTTTAAACCGGCAATGGTCCATTTGGCGAAATCTTTTTATCGTGGTGCGAGCTACTTGATGAGTTCGATCATTGTAAATAAAACAATCACGAATATATTTGCCCGTTACTACATGAAATTCATTACATTCCTAAGTCATGAAAATCAACATTAACCATAAATGTGCAGATGTGTTTGTAGAATGTGCTATAACGAATCTTTTTCAAAAACTCATTATACCAAAATGTTAAAAACAAAATTCCAAATCTCCTTGGAAAATCCTAGATGAGGAAATCAAAATTAATTATTTGTATTATAAAGAGCGACCGGGACCTATTGAACTAAAAGCACATACAATTAATTAAGTTGAAATGTGACATACTTCAAACGACATTTCATCGCTCCATATATACCGAGGTAGTAAGAAATCAAATATACATAATTATTTTTAGCGAAATTAGGCAAAAATACTTATTTATACCAAGGAAGTGTATTTTATTACATCAAAGCAGAGAGATAATTAAATGAGCCTTTTGTGATTTATTTGGTTTGCAAGACAAACAAGGAAACATTATTTTGTTAACTTTTATTTATTTACGTTTATTTGCCAAAATCGGGCCTTCAGGGTGTTTAGGACAACTAAATTTGCGTTGATCCCCTGTAAATCACATATACGGTCTTCCTTAATTTACCGGGAAATTAAATGCCTTAAACCACGCATCCATGTGGCGAATATATAGAGATGCTACTAGGTCCTACCTAAAAGAAAAACACGTCCATTTTTACAAAATTGGGTCTTCAGGGTGTTTAAGACAGCTAAAATTGTATTAATCCTATTTAAATCACCTTTTCTAAATTTTCCGGGAAAGTACTATAATCCACGCATCCAAGTGGCGTATGTATCTGCTACTGGATCCTATCATCTTATAATACAACAAATGTACATGGAAGCACGGGGTACCTAAAAAATGCTCCTTAGATAAAGTAACCGTTGGGAAAAGCCGTACAGGGGTAGCATGAAAATTTTCTATCCTGATGGTAATATATTATCTACTTTGTTGCCTAGTTTACCGTCGACTATTCTTCCGAGTGCCATCGAAGCGGATAATGTATCACATTCACGATGGATCAACTAATATCCGTTTTTAGATAAATTCCTAATTACTAAGCTCTAGAATCGGACTATCTAATATCACCTTACAGGTGAAGGCCTAAGAGTTTTTAGAGGTTTAGAACTCTTGCCTAAAATAAGGATAATTTCTACATATTTGAACAAATGCAGAGACCTATATTGTATTGCATTTCATGGTCACAAAATACGCGATTTGACTTTTGGATAGAGCAGTAAAATGTCTAGACTGCTTTGCGATCGGACTGCCTATACCAGAAGAGACCGAACAATCTAGAGATCTTGCACATCGCCAATCAATGTTTGATGCTATTCAGCTAGTGACCGGGCTGGCTGAAAACACAATCAGCGTTAGGAGATTGAAAGAAACCCATAAAAAATTCCGCGCCATTGTTAAGTGAGATTTAAAAAATGTATATTTAACACAGCAAAATGGAAACATATGAGCGTTCTTAAAATACCAGGAACGTGCCGGGCGTATTTTGCAGTATCTTAAAGGAAAAAGGTGCAATGAGAAATAAATTACTTGTGGGGTCCATCATGGCTCGGTACTTTGTTTCTCTTTGAAATATTCAGTCTTATACGATGTTTCGTACTCCAAGTCTCTGAGGAGGTGATGGTAGTTGGCTTTGCTAATGATATCACAATTGTCGTAGTCTCCAAGCAAAAGGACGAGTTGAAGATAATTTGAAATGTTTCTGTAGATATAATTTAATAAGGGCCTCAATTTCTATAATGGGGCACATACGATGCCATAACTAGCAAGGCTCTCTCTCTCTTGAATAATGCCGGACGTTAGTTGGTAAACATCGCGTTTATAACGGTACTACTCTTGTCATTTTGCATATATAGCATTGCTATATAACGCAGCAATAGACTACTAAGAGTAGCCATAATTATTTATGTTTAACCTATCTGAGCTCAAGCATTGCACGTGAACTATTGTCGAAATGTGTGCCTGCAGAACTGTTTCAAGGAACGTGTCCTGCACCAATGCGGGAATGTATCTATTTTTTATTGATTTACCGGCATTGGAACGACAAAAGTTGTACTAGAATGGCCGTGCATTCTGCCCGAGTCGCAACAGCGATATAACCGATAAGCATGGAGATGTCGATCTCTAATCTTTATTGAAAATTTCGTAGCATAAATGATTAAGGAGTTGCGACGTTTGGAATGTTAGCGAAACGTGATAATTCGGACTCTGCAGTTGCGTGCGAGATATGATGGTACACTTTAATATAGAGTCCTTCCCTCCGAAGTAATACCGAACGGTCGTTCCGATGAGCAAGTATTTAGGTGGTGGTATTTGTGAATAGTCTCTCATTATAGTAGTGGGTGGCCCTTGATATCCACACAGCGTCTGGAAAAAATATAACTTTAATAAGTTTGGTAGAAAATTATTTTATCAAAAATTGTACTTTCCGCTTTCATTCAAAAAAACCAAGAGGATCTAAATTTGTTGTAAATTTTTTTGTTCCAAATTGTTTTTTTTCGTAAATGCTATAATATTCAAAATATTTACAAAAACCGAAAAATTTCCTGTGGAATTTGGCATTACTTGGACCTCCTAATTTATGATGGAGAAAACTTAAGTATGAAGTTTTATCCCGATCAATCATTCCGTTTGGGCTGTGCAGAAGCCGAATTTTTGTTGAAAAACTGACGACTTATTGTCGTTTTTGGTAGGTGCTAAACTTTTCAACATCATTGCAAACATTTTAAAAGCTCCAATTGAAGCTGCCACTTCCGGTGCACATTTCTAAAAACTTTACAAGAATCCTTTTGTCAGAAAGTTTTAGTATGAAGGTTTATTCCGAATATTCAATCCACCTAGACTGTATTAAATTCTGGGCAGTACAGGGCCGATTTTTGGTTAAAAACCAGTATACTTTGTCAAAAGGTCATTTCCGCTTAAATTTTTGAAAACTGCTATGATCCGGTATTGTTGCAAAATTAAACTCCTACTTTTCAAAATAATTGCGGAAAACGAAAAAGCTTTTACTTCAGGTGTACCGATTTTGCTCAAAATTCACTGAGATCTTCCAATTTGTGGTAGAATCATATGTATGAAGTTTTTTCCCTTTCAATCAATCCGTCTGAGCAGTACATGGCCGAAACCCAGTTTTTTGACCAAAAACTTGATTTTCATTTAAATTTTGTAAAACTGATCTGCGCCGATATTCTTCCAAATTTAATTTAGAATTTTACTACGTCAAAGAAAGTAAAACAACTAAATTTTTGACTCTTCTTGAAAATTTTAAAAGTAAGACACTTCATAACGTTGAACCTACTCAAAACAAATATAATTAAAATCCAAATTTATTAAAATACGCTGCTACCCAATTTGTCGTTACAGTTCCAGTTCTAAAGCACAGATAAGATAAAAAACGTGTCTTTAGTACTATGACGGCCAACACAACAAATCGAAACCTGCAATATTAACTGTTTTTAGCGTATGGTTGATCAACGTGACTGAAAGAGTCATAATCATCGAGTCGAGGCGTTTATTTATTTTTAACTGCTTAATCAATAGCTTTTGCCAATATCTCCCAAACTAATGAGTTTCAAGGTTATTCAAGATCACAAGTAGCTAAATTTCTAATTTCAAATTATCCACTAGGGTTTTCCAATAAGAGTGATATGATCCAAACGTTTCTCGCAATAATTCAATTGTTGCACTTGATCTGTGGCACGCAGCCCCGTCTTGTTGGAACCAAATGTTGTCAAGATCAACTTCTTCCAATTTCGGCCATAAAAAGTTGGTTATCATCGATCTATGCCGATCTCCATTGACAGTAACGGTGTTACCAGCTTTATTTCGAAACAAATACGGACCGATGATTCCACCAGACCAAAAACCACACCAAACTATCAATTTAGGTGAATGCAATGATTTTTCATGAATAATTTGTAGATTTTCTTCGCCCCAGAATCGACAGTTTTGTTTATTTACCGCACCACTCAGATGAAAGTGAGCCTCATCGGAGAAGATGATTTTCTTAAAAAAATCGTTATCGTTTGTAATTGCAATTTGTAAACGTTGTTCTTGCGTATATCTCACCATGATGAAATTGTAAACATTACTGAATACAATGAAACAAAAAATGACAGATCATGACATATCACAAATGGCCGAAACGTCACTTAAAAATTATAACATTCCTATTGGAAAACCCATTATAACAGCGCTGGCTTTGGACCTAAAAATTTCTCACCACCAATTGATTGAGATATTGTTTAAGGTTCCTCAGGTACTGTGATCAGGCTCTAATTTGAACCATAATTCCACATAGATGGACAACCATAGAAGGCTGCTACACACATTGCTCGTCTAAAATCAGACGCCTACAACCTTCGATTTCCTTTAACCTTGCGCGACGTGCCAATAAAAGGAATAAACTGCGAATCAAGCCAAATAAGCGCCCCGGTAATTCAGTACTTCGGCTTTACTAGAATATGCGCCATAATTAATAAGAATATCAAAAAAGAAAAGAAAGCCCATTATTCCAAGCGTTTTTCAGTTAACCGAGGTGATGTAAACAAAAACTGGAATTTAGTGAACGAAATTCTAACTCGTAAACGTCACTAAAGAAATTTGTTTTAGCTGAGAACGAGGAACATCTAACGAGTGCTTTATAAATTGCTAATGAGTTTAATTGTTTTTACTAGTATTTCTAAAGACCTAGGTGCTAAATTTGACTCTAGCAACACGTCATCTAGTTTCGATTTCTCATTTGATTTCGGTTCAACAACGTTTTATAGAACACTAGCGTCCCGTAGTCTCCTTCTTGCACACATTTTCAACCTTTCTTTTGAGCTAGGGTTGTACGCGATCGATTGAAAACAGCAACTATAATTCTCGATTTGAAGAATGGTAATCGTATATTGCCTTGAAACCAGTAATCCTAAAAGTTCATGAAAAGGCAGTTAAAATTAGGGTTTCATATGTAGTCGTTTAGAACAAACGAGTGTAAAGGTAACAATTGTGGTGCTTTATTTATTGATCCAGCTAAAGCCTTCGACGTGGTTCATCACAAGCTTCTATGCTCTCTATTCAGGAGAGGACGAGAGTTTCAAATAAGTGGTTATCGAAATGTGTTGACGTTGGTGTTTTCCAAAGTTCAGTATTAGACTCACTGCTGTTTCTTGTTGATATACTAGCTCTGTTTTTAATTTAATCTCCATGGACATCCTATAGGGTTGCAGATGATATAGCTTGGCTTATTGTGGGAATTCATCCAGTAACGTTATTTCGATGATCAGAAAACATACACGATCAAAAAATTTTATTCTCATGGTTCGACAAGTCATTTGTTTAAATTGTCTGGTAACATAAATTTGACCAGTGTGCCGCGGTTGACTAATCACAACAGGTCTGAATGTGCTTCTATTGGATGTTACTCTGAATGTTTTGACTTTGAACCAGTTGCCTCATTTAAATATTTTGGTGTTCACTTGGACATTTGTCTTAATTGGAAAACGCACATTAATTCGGTAAACCAGTATCTGTCATCAATTGAAAGAATTTTCTAAGTCCTTCGTGACGATTACCGGAATCCGGAGCTAACAATTCAGCTACTTTGTACCCTTTATATATTCAACAGAGAATAATTTTGAGAATGTTTCTAAAGAAACCAAGAACTGAATCATCTTGGAATTTATTCATTACAAACAACATTTTTCCGCTAAAACATTTGTATGTCTATAATGTATTGAGGGTATTTTTTAATCGAAGTGGCCGAAAAGTAGTGAGAAGCAATTTTTGTCACAATTTTCGTGGCAACTGGCAACCACCAATTTATTTTATAACATTTCAAGATGTTACAATGACCACTTCTATCGCTTTGGTCCTGTTGCTGCACAACCTTTTTCAATGCGTTACCACTTTATATTAGGCAGGACATTTATTTGAAGTTCTTTTTATCTAAAGTTCTCACAGTGAATATTTGAAACTGTTGATATCGCCTTTTATTCACGTGTTTTGAAATTGAAAGCTAATTATTATTGTTAATATCTTTGTTATACTACCATTAACTTGACGTATTCTTGTAAATTTGCTTCTGTCGATTTTCGACACAGAATTCGCTATTGTTCAACAAAAAACTAAAAATTATAAAATTTATTTAAATTAAAAGTAGAAGAAAAAGTTTTCCCACATTCACTTTATTTTACGTCTGAATCCATTTTTGTAGACATTTGCCTCACAAAACAAGTCCCGATTCCGCATGTATAATAAATATTTGTCCCTGTTGTGCTACGAATATTAATTATGAGTAGATTACATGGATATCATCTTTAATAACGTAACGAGTGGTTTGCGACAAGGAGTAAAATTAATTTCCCTTAACCCTCTATTTCATTTTGCACTTGAGTGAAACCAAACTTTATCTTACATAGGTTGCGGAATTTTTAAAACCCTATGTTATATTGGTATTGTATCCTTTACATCGGTATCCCCTCGAGGTGCGAACAGATACATAAACGGACAGCACTAATTCAGCAAGTCAATACCATGTTGTTTATATCTCCTTAGCTTCTTATTATTTTACCTTCGATAAGGGGAAATCACAGGACCTGCGTACATGCGTCGATGTACGTCATATGTAAAAATGTTTTGTTTTCCTCGAGTTTGTTTTGTTTTTTTATTCGGTATATAGTTTTTCCACGTTTCCAAACCAAGTTGTATTATTTTCTTTATTCATTCATTCTGCTACAACGTTCAGTCAGTTATCATTTTGCTTTCACTGTGATCGGTTGTTTAAAAGTTTTGCTCCCGTTGGGAATTTATTTAATTCCCGCTAATTATTTGTGAATTGTGTGTGCATTTGGTTTTGTTTCAAATAAAAGACGTGGAAAGTACAGAAAATTTAATAAAGTAAAAAATTGTGAAATCGATCTATTTTGTATTTATTGTGGGTGAATAAAGTGGGTGGCAAAGTTAAATTTAATTTTAGTGTTGACCGTTTAGTGACCATAATCTAATGTATTCATGTTACTGATATTTGCTTAAGTTTTACCTTTTTTCCTTCGGGGGGATACTAAATTTTTCATCTTTTAAGCAAATTACATTTATGTTGGTATTAATATTTAATCTCTACACTAAAATGGGATTATCCTAAATAGTTCGTGCCCATGATGAATAATTCTTAAGTCCAGGTTCAAAATTTCATGATATAAAATTCGCCACAGGTGGATGTATATAATGTGAATACCAAACAATTGAAATAAACAAAAGTGATTCGATTTATACGTTTTCGAAAAGAATTTGTCAGATTCTACTTGTTACAAATGAGCAGAGTTGAAAGTATTCGGTTTCGTCGCATTTGTATGGCTTTTAATTGGTTGAATTTGTTTGGATGCATTGTCTGCATTACAATGGGCTGAAATAATTTTTAAATCTAGATCGCGGCCCAAAAATTGATTCGCGCTTGTGATGTGCCATGTATACGTATAAGGGTAGGATTTCACTTTAACAGACATTATCCCTTATTCCCTGATGGCAAAACGTAAAATTTTATTTTTATTTTATTTTGGTTTGGTTTTATAGGTTTTTCCCACCTTAAACCAATTATAAAAATCCATTTGTTTGATTTTATGTGTGTACACATTTTTTGTATAGTGTCATTTCTGTCCCAGAGCCATTGACGATTTTGAACCTTTAGATAATCAGCGCATAAAAAGGGTGTATGAACATGGTTTATGTAAATTTTCCGTGAGTTCAGAGTATCTTAGCTGTAAGGCCGGTGCATTTATCCATTGAACAAATTATTATCACCATACTATTGTATTTATTTCGTAGCACTTGGGAAAACTATGTTGAAAACCAATTGGTGTTGCGAGCTCTGTAGAAACTTAAACTTTGTTCCGTTAAAATTGATTAGTACTCTAAACAGTGCTAAACAATTTTACGCCGTGGTTTTGGTATCTTTCTTTATTGAGGAATTAACTACATTTTCGGTTATTAGTTTCACCGCTGATTTAACGCCAAGATGGATTAACTTGTGGATCATCAAATGAAAGAAAAATCAAAAATGTGCACTAAAAGATACAAATAAATTTGGAAGCATTGTCATTAACTCAGTGTAATAATATTGATGCAAGTAAACATTCAGGCGAATTAACTTTGCAAAATTTTTACGATTGTGGAACATTTATATTTTCCAAGAATTACAAACATTACATCGAAGTATTTTATGTACATAATAATTGTATTTCAGGCCCTTTCGAAAATCATATTTTTTAATCTCGTGAATCGTTGCTAGTTCCTTTAGCAATTAATGTAATAACTTATGAACACTCGTTTATATTGAACATTTAGTACAAAATTTTAGTAATGTTGGCCGCGATTTTTTTACATATTCCCAACTGTTGGGTGACTTGAAAATGCCCATTAACACCGACTTTGATGTTATATGCCCATAAATACTAAGAATGCTTTTTTGGTAGTGCTTAGAAAATTGAATTCTTTCATATCCGTTGTAATTTTGCAATATAAATTCGCCTGAATGTTTATTGTTATATTTTTCCTTTATCTCCAATTTGGGAGAATCCACTAGACTGGACCATCTAATTTGGGTGGTTACTATTGCTTTGATTTCAACCCATGACTTTTCGTGTTGTTTTCTTCTGTTAGCATCGCTCATTTCTATGTTACAGCTGGTCGTCCTACTTTGCTTTACCCTTGTGTCATTCGGTGACTTCATCAGTGTGTGGCCAATCCATTTCCACATGCGCTTTCTAATTGTATGCCCAATCAATGCTTGTTTCGTCTGCCTGAGCTCAATATTTGTTATTTTGTTGGGCCAATAGTACCTCTTTATTCTGCTAAGGTATTTATTTAAAAACACCTGTAGCTTGTTGTTGATCGATGCATGATTGTATGCTTTCAGATTTTGCAACCGTACAGCAACACCATAATTTCATACACGAATTGAACATTCTAAGCTTGGTTCTAAGCTTTGTTGATTCGTTTATTTATGTCATCACCTGTTCCACCCGTTTTCGCTACTGTATAACCAAGGTATATAAATTCATTGATTATGTTTGCAATGAGCGTTGCACCAAGTAATTTTTGCCTACTAGCCAGATTCAAGATCTTTTAATTTTTACAGCTGGTAGTGTATATAGGAAGACGAGCTACGTTTTCGTGGTAGAGAAGATGACGTTCATATAGTCCCAATCAGTTATTTTCATTTTAAACAATAACATTTGTTTCTTTCAATTCTATCATTGAGAGATTGTAAGATGAACAGGGTGCGTTGACCGATTTAGTCTATGATCCATCTCCTGATAAAACCAAATATAGAATTCTTCTTCAATCTTTTGTCTCATAAAATCTTTTGGAAGGGCAAAATTTTAACTTTTGCGATGTTGAGATTTAATTGGTTGACTTCACACCATTCGCTGATTCTATCTATGTCGTCTTGTCGTAATTTGATATATTGTGAGTTTACAATACTTCTGGAAATTTTTAAATCAGCCGCAAATTATCTGCACCTGTGCTTCTGATGTGTTATAAATGACATTAGATATTCCTTCGATAGATATGCGACTCAAATGCGAGTCTTGTGGAACAAAGAGGAGGCTTTTATTGTATTTGACCTTTGTTCTCCAATTTCAATGTATTGTAATCTATC
Organism: Nephrotoma guestfalica; assembly: GCA_963691935.1. Classification (NCBI taxonomy): domain Eukaryota; kingdom Metazoa; phylum Arthropoda; class Insecta; order Diptera; family Tipulidae; genus Nephrotoma; species Nephrotoma guestfalica. The sequence continues at coordinate 291,283,390 of OY829914.1, read as the reverse complement.
CGACAGGTAAGAGAAAAATCAATTGACCAAAACAGCAGAAAAGCCAAAAAAGCTCAGACTTACCAACGCTTTGCTGTGACTGATGGAGTTAAATGCTTTACTAAAGTCCGTATAAACTATGTCCACTTGTTAAGGTTGTGCAACGGTCGTAAGGCCTACTAGTATTCTCAACTGAATTTGTCTTTGTGGATTTACCAGGCATAAAACCATCTTTGAAATTGGACAGATGTAGTGGAATGATATTTTTGAAACTTTTACACACAAGAATTTCAAATAACTTTGGTATCAGTGATGTAGTAGCTATTCCTCCATAGCATTAAATATCGCAGCTTTTTCTTGAGTTAAAGATCAATTCCTGGTTTTTAAATTTTCAGTGTCTTCCATCTGCTGGGTAACAATGCTTTACGTAGTGACAAATTGAAGAGTAGATTCAGAGGCTGGATAAATAGATCAACATGATTTTTTATAATTAACGCTGGAACACTAGCCGCATCGCAACCATCCCCAATTTCACAAATTGCATTCATTAAATCGTGATATTGTAATTTAAGTTCATCTGGTGTTCGTAGTCGTGGATGTCTTCAGGTTTGTAGACTGATTGAAAAAACTGAGCAAACATATTGGCTATTTCTTTAAGATTTGATGATTTAGAACTAGCATTCCGATCTGAAATACTTCCAAAAGTATTTTGTATCCACCTTAATCATGTCTTGAATATTTTTGATGCATTTAAGAAATTGACTGTTAAAATAACTATTGAATTCGGATCAAAGGCAGATTTACTCTTCTTCATTTGAAGAAAAAGGCGAAATGCCTGGCATTTTACATTTCTAAATTCACTAGGCAAACGTGGGTAGCCCCCGTCAAACCGCAGAAGATAATGTCTTAAAATTTATTAATAATTGCGTCGATATTGTCAGTTGTTATTTCTTCTTACCAATTGATGCTTTCATGATATTGATTGAATCCATTTGCATTTATCTTTCTAAAGTTATAGGTCACATCACAGTGTTTTTGTAATGATTTAAGACGAATGGCGCTAAAGATTCAGGTATATTAATGGTATTTAGTTTATTAGTGAACATTAAATTCAAAATTCATCCACCCTAGTTTGCAATGTTATTTGTCTGGTTCCGGTTGCATCTGAGCATTGCGTCAATGAACAAACGCGTTATATTGTGAGTTAAAATACAATTGTCTTCATAATCATAAGCCCACTGGATATATGGTAGATTGACCATAGGCGTATAGGCGAGAATATTAGTGGTGTGTTTAGCCTCATCGTCTTGGTTTGATATTTATTTTGAGGACAACCTACCTCGCCAGATCTAACATCTTCTGCACTTTCTGTTGCATGTCTGCGGGTTTGTGTGTCAACGGGCATTGTTATCTGCGTAACCTAGATCACCGAGTTTCTCCGTTATTCTGTGGGTGCTATGGACCCTTGGTTTGTCTTTGGATTGAACTCGATTATCTGGGATGCCCATTTCACAAATTGTCTTCCATAATTGCTTTCAATATTCTGTCCCTGTGTAGTGTGTCGACCTGTCCACTGATTATAATACACTTTCGTTCAAGACCACGAATAGTAGTGGTGAATACCATTAATTAGATTGCTCAATTATTATGCATGTGGTGTTGATATGATCGGTGCAATTTCGTCTTGGCCTGAAGCCAACTTGTTCCTTTCTTAGCTTCGAGTTAATTGTAGGTGAAATTCTATCCAGGATGATCATTGCCATTATCTTTATAATTGTGTTGAGGAGAGATATACCAATCAATTTTCAATTTTTACCTTTTCTGGTCATCTTGCTTTCATTTTCACGGTATTCTAATGGAATACCTTACTTCTGTTATTATAGTTCAGCTAGTATATTGTTCCATTAGATAGATATATAAAGTGTATAATGGTGAATTTTTCAGGTATCTACAGCAGTCTCTTCTGCCGCTTTGAATGAGTTGTTGGCATTCTTCCACTTATTGTATTATCACTGTGGTACTATGGGTTTGCGTCAGTATTCTTTGGATATCGTACTAGTGGGGTGGCTCTGGGAATGTCTGCACTTCTGATTACCCTTCTTGTAATGACGTAAGCAATTTTTCTATTTGGTTCCTTGTTTGCCATCAAGTAATGTCCCAGTATTTGTGTGGAAATCCACTGACTCCTATGAATAGCTGTTTTGTGACGCAGAAGTCGACCAGTCATTTCTCATTGCCATTACACACAGAGCAGTGGTTGTAGTTGTTCGCTTTGTCCATAGGTGACACACTCTTTCTATTCGTTGTTTGCTGGTTTTGTATTTTATTATTTCTTCTAGCGTAATGTTTGTTTCTGTAATCATTTTTTATTTTGGAATAATGAATGATTGGTCCAGTGAATCGTTGTTCCCAGAGCTTCTGAGTAAGGGGTATGGGGAGAGGTTTCATTCCATTATATTTTCAGTGATGTGTGGTAAATCTATAAATCCAACTAGTACATTATGTATAAGAGCAGCGTCTAATGGATTTGTTGAAATCTGTTAATTCTCCTAATGTGGACAAAGTTGTAATGGCTCCTGATATATATTCCAGTTGGAATCTAATGCGAAATATACTAAATTCACCCGTCTATCGTTTGACAAAGCCAAACATTGAACTTACTTTAACAATAGTGTTATTGATGTGTCTGATGAACGTCATATTTGCAATGAACATGACTGGAAGACACTATCCTAAATTTGTTGATATTCAAGTGTAATTTATGGCGAGCACACCACTCGAACACCACACTTCTGTGATGATATGATGGTCTCTGTTATTCGCTCAATTAAAACTAAAAATATCCAAAGTCCGGTGTGGTGTCCTTGGGGAACTTCTGGGTTAACTTTGATTGCTTTGAATTTCTTACTTCAAATGGTCACGTATTGCATCCGATCTATTAAATATTAGTAGAACCATTTAACGAATTTGACTGAAAATTCCAGTGGCTCAGTTTTTTTGTGAATTCAACTAACTTAGTTCTGGTAAATTCCTTAAATCTACAGGTGTGGCAGATAAATAACTCAAACAATTTTGATGTGAACGAAGGATAACTGAGACCCCTCGGTAGCATAAGAATGCATCCCTTTTAGCCAATATGAAAATAGGCGTAATTTCCCAAATTTTCCATTGAACGGGGAAAGCGTCGGTTACTATTGAATGATTAAAATGTTTTCGTAATGAGTATTTAATGTAGCAGTTAAATACAATTTCCATTGACTTGTGATAAACGTTATTAACTACGAAAGCCGTAAGTTTTTTAAAACTATAAATTACCTTAAACTGATGGGCTCATTAGTGAAAAACAAATCTAAGAATGACCTAAATCTATTCCAGGAATAAAAAGCCACTTGTTCTAGCGTGAGGTTAGTCCAACCCGGGAACTGAATAAAAATAACTTAAAATAAAATTCGTTATTTTTCAATTTAGATAAACTGTGCCTGAGACTAGAATACTCACATAATCCCGATTTGAACTAAAATTAACTTAAATTTCTTTCTCTCTTAAGCTGTCACATTCTACGAAGAGTGTTGGTTGCCTGAACAGCGGTCCTCCATTCTTCAAAATTTTGTAAACATGTCCTGTTCGCATCGTCTTGTCAACGTATTCGGAGTTTTCCTCTATCACAGCGATATCATTGTATTCATTGATTCAACTGCCAGTGTACTGAAAAGTCCCTTTATCTCAGGTTTCATACGAACCAGTTTTTTTTATTATTATTTGGCACTAGCTCTAAAAATTTGGTGCCATATGGCCCAGTTTCGAAATTTACAATTTTAACATAACTCACATTTTTTAACATAATAATATAATTTTAATTTTAATTTCTTTTCATACACCTAGCACACATGGATCCCCTTCCACACTTCTATCTGATTTGTTCTAATAAATTCATACACATTCTTATATACGTTCATTCCCATTCGTAATATTTCAGTCAAACTACTTGCACTCAATGGAACATCGAACACTTGTCTGCTCTGGTTAAATGCAGAACATTTCAGAATCAAATGTTCGATGTCCTCCACAACTAAACTGCTTTCACATAATTCACACACAACCAAATTGCTTTTCTTCAAACATTCTTTCCAATTTCCATGATTCAATCTCACTCGTTCCCTAGTTCGTAACATTCTAGTACCTCCTTTGAGCACCTTAAAGAACGGTATCCTCAAAGGAGACCTAACCAACTCAAAGTACTTCTTACCTTTCACCTGACATTTTTCAACAAACTCTCTCTCCCATTTTCTCCACAGATTCACCTGAAACATGTGAGGTACGTCTCTGGCATCCATGAATTCATATTCAGATACTTATGTAGCATTTCCACATACACATTGCCATGAGTTCCCCCACCTTTACTAATTAATTTCAACCCACTCCGGGATTCAGAGAATAACACTATTCTTCTTCTCCCTTGTCTCATTGCCAACTTGATCCCTTCCACAATCCCTATCAATTCTGCATTCATTATACAGATACTGTCATGCACTCTTACCATTTTCTCTTTCCTCATTGAAGGAATATAAATTCCGACACCTACTCGATCATCATTTACACTTGCATCTGTATATACTTCCACATGTGCAACATAATTCATTCACATTTTGCAAAATTCACTCTTAATCTCTTTGCAATCTCTCTTTCATTTCATTCACCAATTTATTATCCTTAGTTAACATTCGCACAGTCTCTCGCACGGTGATCCATTCCCTCTTATAATTAAGAGGCGAATTACCTAATTCAGACCACAGAGTGTGTATTGGTGTCGAATTGATCGCTCCCAATACCATTCTAGCACACGTCTCCACATATGCATAAACTTTTTAAACCCAACCTTGGACCCATCACCATATATACTCATTCCATACGTAATTTTAGTTGACACTAGCGCCTTTCGTATAACATATCAGTCACACCCGGATGAGCTCACCCTTTTAATCACGTTCAATCTACTCTTACAATTATCGGCCAATTTTTCCATATATTGAAATTCATTCTTCTGTCAATCCAGATTCCCAAATACCTAGTCAATTTCACACACTCAATTCTCTCATTATATATTTGCACATCAACCATCCGATTCGTTCTAAAAGCCATACTACAACATTTACTCGAATTTACCTGTTTCACACATTCTTGAGCCCGACTCAATGCCTCCTCGATGGTCCTCTCCTTGCCCATCAGAACAAAGTCATCTGTAAATTGCAAAATGGCTTTGCCCGAGGAGTTACACCTATGTATTGAGCTCGTGTTCAGGTTGAAGAGAGTCGGTGAGATTTTACTGCCTTGAAGGAGGCCCATAGTCACCGCTCCTTCCAACCTATACCCTCTACCACATAAAACTAACTTTCTCTCATTCATGAACTCATACACCCATTTGCAAATTTTCCAAGGAAATTCCAAGTCCATAAGGATCTGATAAAGTTTCCCGGGAACCACGTAATCATATGCCCTTTCTATATCCAAAAATACCGCCACTACATACTTATTTTCCTTCTGTACTTCCCACACAAACATTTCCACACACTTATTAGCAGAGTGGTTGTGACGGAACCGAAAGGTGGTTTCCGGCAACAAATTTCCCCCCCATTCACAATTTTAACAAGTACATTCAACATTCCTCTATAATTTGTTGCCAGATTTCTATCCCGATCCCTTTTAGGAATAGGTACCACTCTGCTTTCCTTCCATTTTTCCGGTATCTGAATACCCATCCATACTTGATTGAGAATTCGAAGCAAGGCCGCCTTGGCTTCGAATTCTAATCTACCAATCATGTTATAACTCACTCTGTTAGTTCCGGGTGTAGTAGATTTTGATATTTCTAAAACCCCTCGGAACTCTTCCCATTCAAACTCCTTACACATATCGTTCATAAATTCATTTTCATTATCAGTTCACAAAACATCATATAAATCGTTCAAATTGCTACGTACGTCCGTAATAATTTGTAAAAAAACACCTCCATTCTCTCTGCCATCTAACACTGCATTTCTGCCTTGTGCTCTATATCCTCTCACTCTATTAAATTTATCCCATACATGCTTAGTTGTGGTTTTATGTCTCATTTTGGACACATAGTCCCGCCAACTTTTCCTTTTCGCTCTACGGATAGCCTTTTTCAGTCTTGCATTCATCCTTCCATAATTTATTCTGCATTCATGACATATACACCTATTGAACTATCTCAATGCTATCCGTTTCCTTTCATACCAATACTGGGTTTCATTGTTCCGCCAACCGTTCACCTTGTATTCATTCCCTCTGACATTTATAGTACACATTTCATTCACTCTCTCTATTTCATCCTCAAGTTGGTTAACCTCATTTACTTCTTTCATTATGAGAGTCTCAGAGATGTAATTTTAAAAATATAAATTAGGCGTTTTCATTTTGACCTAAATGGTTTAATTCATATCCGATAAATACTGTGCCAGCAATTCTTATGTAAATTAGTTTGAATGGTCATTTTGGTAACAGTCAGATATTTCTTATACATTTTTTATGAGGTTACCAAAAAGTTTTGAAGTTTGAAGTGGACTTAATAAGATTTTGAATTTGTTGATAACAATATTGGCCTCGTCAGAGACGACCAATTATTTTTTTTAAAGAATTCAAAATCTCATTAGTTCAAAACGTAACTTCGAAAACTTTTGGTAACCTCAACTCGATGTCTTTTGTAAATAAAATATGTCCGGAAGTTAATATTCGAAATTTTGGGTTTTTTTTAAATACGATCTCCAAAATCTAGGTTTAAATGGCTTGAAAATAAATTTTAAAATTATTCTTTTTAGAAACAGTGCATTCAGCACCTGTGCAGCTTACTTAATTTTGGTAAGCGTAGTTCGTTGATTCAACGAGGCTTACTAAAATTAATTAAGTAAGTAAGATTAGGTAAAATCCCAATTCTGCTTTACACACCGAATTTGGCCAGATCTGTTAAGAAATACTCAAGTTCCGCTCATCATGGTCGAATTCCAAAATTTCGAAAAAATCCCATTTTCACGTCAAAAAACAAATTCCAGTTCTTAATTAATTTTTAAATCTCGATCCACTTTATTTTGCAAAATACACTTGCAAAAATTGTGGTTGCATGTTGACCGCGGGAAACAAAGAGCAAATTTTGTGTGGTATAATTGGGCCTGAATAGTATTAAAAGTTGAACAAGATTATGGCATTGATACAATTATGTCTGCCCCGAATGGCGTGATGTGAAAACAGGTATTGCACTTTCTGATTCCATTCAAAAACGCCGTGATTCGTCCTTGTCGTAAGAGGAGAGGTTCAACTGACTCCTGTAACAAAGTAATGGCTACTTTGCCTCCAGTATAACACATTCTTGACGTATGATAACTTAGCCAAAAGTCTTTTCAGCCCGAAAAGGCTTTTTTATTTAGTGTATTATTGTTATTGCATTACATAAAATATATATGAGTGAGAAATTGTAAATTTTAAATTGCTTGGAAAAAGTTCGTGGCCTTTTTTGGGTGACATTGAAACCAACAATTTACTTATTTCAAATGAACTTTATTAAACCAAATATGTGCCATTTTGATCGATGGCCTTTTTGTCATTTTTCTGTTAGAGCCATGATCCCATCACTGTAGAACTTTTGTAGTTTAGAGGCGTAAAAATCGAGACAACTCGATGTGTGTGGTCTAGCGTTATCATGATGGAACACAACGCCCTTTCTGCTGCTCAATCCTGGACGTTTTAACTGAATTGCTTGTCTTAATCGCGTTAGTTGCTGACAGTAAAGATTAGAATCAATCGTTTGGTCCGGTAGCAGCACCTCATAATGCACAATTCCTTTCCAATCCCACCAACTCCACAGCACTACCTTCCTTGGCATCAATCCTGGCTCTGACACCGTTTGGGAAGCTTCACCTCATTTCGTCCATGATCTTTTTCGCATCGTTCTCGTATCTTATGCACTTTTCATCATCAGTAATCATTCGCTTTAAAAATGGCTCGATTTCGTTCCGTTTCAGCAGCGTTTCGCAGATAGAAATTCGGTCCATTGACTGTTAATTCATGTGGTACCCAAACGTCAAGCTTTTTTTGTATCCATCCGTTTTCCAATGGTTTAAAACTGTTTTGTGATCAATATTTGGTTCTTTACCAATTGCATGGCTGCTTATATGCCGGTCTTCTTCAATTTTCTGCATGATTTCATCGACTTTTCCAGTAGTTGGTCGACCAGAGCGAAGTGCATCTTTGACATCCATATTTCCAGAACGAAACCGCTTGAACCATTTATTTGCTGCTGATTTTGATAAGCACCTTCTCCCCAAACAGCACACATTTTTTCGCAAGCCCGAGCCGCGTTTTTACCTTTGTCGTTATAAAATTGTAAAATATATCGAATTTTTTCATTATTTATCTCAATGTTTAAAATGTTGTAATTTTTTGTTCACTTCACCGACTTTAATGTTTTGTATGTCAAAGTACAAGTTAAAATGTCACCTTTCAAATACACATAAGAATTGCCCGATACGATCAATGGTTACTGAGATATATGAATGTAAAGCCATCTACCGGAAAAAGGGCCACGAACTTTTTCCCCTACCTATTATAGAGGAAGGAATGTCTATGCGTCATGGATCAGTGTTTATTATTCACCAACCTATGGACAAATAATCACATAACTGTAACCCGATTATAACGAGGATTTTTGGTAGAAATGAATAATTCGATTACGCTACCTTTTTTGCATATTTTACAAAAATGAGTTTTGCAAAAATTTAAAATTACAAAAACTTAAAAACATTTCAAAGAAAATCTTTCTGAAAGATACACATCGTTGTGCTGCTCTTTTAGCATAATAACGCGTCTGCAGGCTTCCGCCACTTCAGCGGTTTCTATAGCTAACTGCGATGCCTCCACTTGCAGTTGATGTCGAGACCGGGACTGTTTCGGTGTCTTAGCTGATCATTGAGACGCTAAATAATTTGCGTGCTGTTGGCGCCGAGCTTGGGACTATTCTAGTATCTCAGCGGATCGTGAAGTCGCCATATAATCTGCTGTCTGTCATACTGTTACGTCTTTCTAGCTACTATCATTGTTCGAGCTTTCTTAGAGCTGTGTGATAGATTAAACTTATAGATAGATAATAGATAGATTTAACTTAACTCGTAGTTTTGTGTTGGTTTTAAATCTTATTAGGTTACACTATTACACTATATTCCTGGTTTAGAACTACGTCTATGCAAAGTTTCAGCTCAATCCGTTCAGTAGTTTTGACGGGAAGGGGTAACAAACAACTAAACAAACTTTCGCATTTAGTGGGATTCACTTTGATGTTGATCACCATTCTTCATTGCACATTGCAAAATTACGTTTCTGACACAAATTTTTAACAAACGTGTCAAAACCCGCTCGTGCTTTTTCATTCAATATTAAATAACCGTTTACTTATTTTCTAAGGTAATCGGTACAATATCTTCGTTCGATATCAGGAGGCAATTTTTTAATTTAAAATTTTACATGTATATTAATAGCTTACGTCATATCTCAAACTCAATTTGATCATATTATTTATAAAATCTACAATAACAGATGTGCCTCAACGAAACCAAAACAAAATAACAAAATGTTCATTCAGCGAAACTTTCTTATGTAACAGTAAGCAAGCGAGGAACCTTATCGCACATCTCCATCCACTTTTGCGTATAGCATAAATAGGTAAACTTCATATACCCATGTAATATACATATAGACGTTGTTCCATTCGAAATATTTATCCTTATTTTCCAATTTCCTAATACAGGAGAGAAAATATTTAGCAAAACAAAAAAAAAAATGTAAAATTCATTCAACCAAAAAACCATTAACGCAAAACGAAGGAGTGAAATTTCTCAAATATTTAACAACACAAAAACCCTTTTCATATCTCTCTGCTTTAAATGCGATACTTTTCATTGTGTTATTTTTTGTCTTTCTAATTTCAAATTTTAATGAAAAATAATAAATAATCTAGAATCAAATTAAAGCTGATTAGGTATACGTTCTAAGGTAAGGGTGAGGTACCCAAAATTTAAGTTCGACCTTTAATTTTGAAGAAATCAATCAGATAAATATTTGTGCACGCCCTCAACGACAGTTTTTATGAGGTCGAGATGTTTAGAATGTTAAGTACGGTATTTGGCTAACCACCATGCAGTTATTAGAGAAAATTTCTCTCCCCATAGGTTTTACCAACAATTTAAAACAAATGCTATTGTGTTCATAAATTTAAAGTAAAATGACGTCATCCGATATTGGGTTGATGGCAATAAACCATCCAAACCAAATAATGTTTAACGATTCGATGGAAAATTTAAATGAAAATACAAAACCGAAAAGTTTACTCAAAAAAGTTTTATTGAACGTAATTTTTTCAACACCTGGACTCGTGATATTAGTAATATTTTATACAATATTTGGTGCTTTACTATTTCCGCTACTCGAAGTACCGCTGAGAAATAAGAACATTATGTCGATCAGTAAAAGTCGCGAGGAATGCTTAAAGGAGCTTTGGACTATTACGGGTAAGTTGTCTAGAACGGTTTTTTCATTTGATACAAATTAAATTTATATTTTATTGTTCTAGAACGCCTAAATGTGCTGTACGAGCGTAATTGGACCCAATTGGTGCACGAGCAGTTGCGCCGTTTTGAGGGCACAATAATTGCGGCGACTAAAAATGGTTTAGTCGAAATGTCAAATATTCATGGATACGATGGAATAGGAGAAGCATTAAACGTAAATAATACTTCTGGCTGGAGCTTTAGTGATGCTTTTTTGTACTCGGTTACCGTGATAACAACAATAGGTAAGTGAAATGAATTTTTTTGTCTGTGTGTGTGTATATCTAAAGTAGATAATCTACGGTTTTAACGATTTGCACAATCCTGATACTCTTAAAATATTTATATCATAAAACTGTTTGCTATTCTAGCGGAAATTGTTGTAATTTTCAAGAAGAATTTTTACTATTGTCTTTTTGCAAACAAAAGATGATAATTTTCTATCTCGTACAAAAACAACAGAAAATTGTAGCAAAAATTCATTTGGTACAGAGTTTGAAGGAAACATTCAATTCATGTTTTGTGAAAATTTATCCAGGATTATCGTTTCGGGAGAGAACATAAAAGTTTGAAAGTTTTTAAAGGTTTTATTTTTATATTTTATTGTTTTGCTTTCGATAAGAGGAAAGCTTCTGAAATTATAATTCTTCTAGCATAAAAATTTTTTGTTTTATTTGAAAGGAAACTGAAAACTGCTTTCTGTGCAAAAATTAATAAAGCCGCCAACAGATGAAACGGAAAACTTTATTTGAATGCATCGCGCAGAAATTTATTTAAGAGATGATTGTAACACTATCCAACTTAATCCTATTCGTCCCTACTTCTTCTTTCCCCCTGTCGTTACTACTTAATTCAATAAGCTTCGTTATTCATCTTGAGACGACAGCGTGAAGTTTAAACAAGTTACGTGTGGTCCAGCAAGTTTTTCTTATTTGGAACCATTGTTGTCTGTGCCATTGAACTATTCCAAATGAGTTTCCTTGATTAGAGTCAATTTCCCCTAGGACTCCAAAACAAGCATCAATGGCTGAATTCTTGATTAGATGGAAGTACACTCTCGGCATTTGCAAAAAAATAATTAGAAGGACGTACCTTTATTATCGCTATCTGTAATCCGAAATGGTACCCAGAGGCTATATTGGTGCCTGGTTCTAAAACTTTAGCGTGTGGGCTATTTTATTGTTGTCTACTCATCACAATAAAATTTCCCAAGTTACTTCCACTTCCATTTCCATAATATTCCGTTAATGCTTGTCAACATTTTTCAGAAAGTCTGGCGTCCACGATGTTCAACTTTTTTTAAATTAGCCAGTAGTGCTTATATTCGTCTGGTTCTCGTTTAGAATGAAACAATTAGAATTTCCTTGTTGGTTCGTGCAAGGTCTCTGCGACGTTCAGAAATCCTTCGTGTAGATTCACAATACAATGAAGCTGCGTATCTTTAGGAAATTTTTGCGTTTTGGCTACCCTTTGTGGTCAAAATTGCTCAAACATTTCGTGTGGCTTAACTTTAGTCCGGAGTCTTGTATCGTTCAGACCCTTCTGTTAGTTCTTCTGGATCATTGAAGTTTTTGTAATTATCTGGCTTTGGGTTTGACCTGGCTACGCCCCAGGGCTGCAGAAAAACATTTCCATTTTTGCTTTATTTTTGGTCCTTCCCATACAGTCACAAAAATGTATATTCATTTAATGGCCCTTTGTTGTTACTGTCGCATGAAGTCTCATTGACACTCGCTTCTCATGTCCTCTGTTAGTTGTTAAAAAATCCTCGGGACAGTGCATACTCCAAATGGCATAAAACTAAGCTGCCATAATATGTTACCTGCAATGAATGCCGTTTTTGCGGTTTTTCTTCAGAACATCCATTGCCAATAGCAACCTTAACCGAACTCGATAATTTAAAGGAGACGACGAAGATCGGAAATTATTGTGTGTTCCGAAGAAAATTCAAGGTGAACTCATTAAAAACACTCACGAAGCTGGAAATTTTGGAACAAAGAAGATGATGGAGATCATTTCCAGAGTATACTTCATACCAAATCAGAAAAAGAAGTGTAACAGTTACCGCAGAAATTGTATTGCCTGTATTCGAGCCAAGCGTAAGTCAAGGAAACAAGAAGGTTTCCTGCACCCGATTGACAAAGATAAGTATCCTTTAGTTACATATCATATCAACCACTTAGGACCGATGCACCCCACTTCCAAACAATACAAATATATTTTTTTAATTATAGATGCCATTGCCAAGTTTGTCTGGCTATATCCAGTAAAAACAACGACAGCTGAGGAAGCAATAAAGAAGCTAGAAATTCAGAAGACTAATTTTGGAAACCCAAAGAGTCAAATGAATTGTTCGACTATTGTACTCAAAATCAGATCAAATTGATGCATATTACATCAGGAGTGCCCAGAGAAAACGGCTAAATTGAACGAATTAATCGACTGATAATTCCAGCGTTAATCAAATTGACAATTGGCTCACCGAAAAATTGGTATAAATATAGAAACAGACTGCAGAGATACATAAACTCTACTTGGCAAAGAAGCATCGGTACGACGCCATTTCTAGTATTATTTGGAGTGAGGATGCAAAGCGTCGAAGATCGAAGGATAGCCGAAGTGATGGAAGAAGAACTGATGGATGATTTGATGCTAGAAAAGGGTACGATCAGAGAAACGGTAATAAACGAAATTATAAAGGTCCAAGAAGAAAACAGGCGTGTTTATAATCGACAACGGATGAAAGCGTCAATATACAAGATTAGAGATATTGTTGCTATTAAGCGTACCCAGTTTGGTTCTGGACTCAAATTAATGTCAAAATTTATGGGTCCGTATAAAATTTCCGAAGCTAGTCCAAACGACCGCTATAAAGTCGAAATGTTTGGAGAGCACGCGGGTCCTATTCACACGAGTACCAGTGCAGATTTTATGAAGAATTGGAGAACTTCTGATCATGTTGGTGACGATACAGATGACGATGAAGATCCCGAAGAAGAGGAACTTCCCGAAACAGAAGAAGTTATTCAAATAAATTGAAGATGAAGTTGACAACGAAGAGCTATAGAAAATATTGTCCTTTATGAAAAATATTTTTGTAATGCAATTGTAAAGACGAAGAGCTACAAAATGTAGAAGTGTAGTCAAAGAAGACGGGGGTAATTGTAAAAGCAGATGTACGGTTACTTGAAACTCGAAGACGACGTTGCTGGAGTAGTAGGTGCTCGTCGTGACGACGAAGATGCAGGAGGGCCGATTTTGTAGGAACACCCTGTCGCTTAAAAATAAAACAATAATGTGTGTTGTACTTTTCTATAAAAAACAAATTCTTGAATGATGTTAGTATTGGTAATTGTAACGTTTTGTGGGTACGCAGAAAAAAGTTAGATGATAATCGACAACGAGAAAATAAAAAACATAAACTAAAATAATTGTTGTGTTTAAATGTAAATCTCCACACATATATATACCTATATATCTATACGGGGTCGGCGCTCGAAGTGTTACCAACTTCACGCTGCTGTAGCAACCAAACGGGTAATGGCAGCGCGCTCATTTTGGATAAGCGTCAGTCTGTTATGTTGTTTACCAGCTTATTGAAGCATGTCGTTTTACGTTGCAATTAAAAAAAAGTTATCGAAATGGAATTCAAACGCAGCAGTGTTAATGTTTTTGTATTTGAATTTTTGGCTGAAAAATCGCAACCAGCCATTATGACCATTACACGTTACAATGATGCTGGTAGCATCAAAATGGCCATGGAGGTGGACATCCAAAAACAGCTACATCGCTAGAAATGGTTCGATAGGTGAAGGCCAGAATTCAATGTAATCCACGACAAAGTTCAATTGGCGAAAAATCTCAATGTATCTGCTCGTAGCATGGGGTCCATATTAAAAAATAAACTACGATACTCGTATACGTATAACTCGTATAACGTTATTTTACTATGTAAAAGAAAGTAATAATTGTAAATGGTAAAAATTGTGGAAATAATTTGTTCTTGTGTTTAACTGTTAGTGGGTAATAGCGGAAAAATTATTGTGGGAATATTTCTGGTATTTTCGCGAATATTCCAGTAGTGATAAGTGTTCAGTAAATATTAGAAAAGGATTCAGAGATTATTTCCGGTATTTTCGGGAAATTTCCGAAAGCGGTGATAATTACGAGAATTGTTGATGCAACCGTTTAATTCTACATATCTATTCACACTCCAGTGATACGAACAGGGCAAATTCGCAACAATATAATGGAATGTCAATTAAATGATTGTGTATGTGATTGAATAGCGGTTGTGTATATAGGGACTACGCAAATTTTTCAAAATTAAAATAAAATCTAAAAAATTGACTAAATAAATGCATTTTCTAATAACATTCAACTGCAAACGTGTCTAGTTCTAGTATAGCACAATGTACAGTACGCGAAATAGCTATATGGGACAAAATAGTCTGTACTGTTTTTTTCAAAACCATTTCTCCGATTTTATTTTACATTGTATTGAACAATTTGTCAATACATACATATTCAACAAACTGAAATTAAAATTTATTTTCGTCCCTTTTTCGTATTACCGTTACGTTAATTTATTGTTTTTAACAACCGCCCGCCAGTGGAAGGAAATAGCTATATGGGACAAGTGCGTCTTTAAAAGTGTTTTATTGTTAATTTTAATATTGTGTTGCAAAAAAAATACTCATAAGTAACGCAACAATCGACCGATGAACGAGCAAGGATCGAATTCAAGAAATCTGGCGCTACCATTCGTCGGATGCCACAAAACTAAAGAGAAATAAAAATACAATATAAAACGTTTTTTAAAACTCTCAAACATATGGCACAATAAAAAGGCAAGGACCAAAGCCTAAGTGGAGAGTCCATCCCAAGTAAAGCGTGACTTGCGTCTGAACGTCACTAAACGAAGCATACAACATATTTTAAAAGAGGATGTTAATCTGAAATATCAGAATCGGGTGGGTAAACCTAAACTTCTGCCACACCATAAATCAGCGAGAACGCAATTTGCTGAGAAATACAAATTTTGGGATGCCCGGGATACAGAGTGGCGATCAATAATTTTTTCGGATGAATAAAAATCAATTTTGACGGACCAGATGACAGAATTACAGAATTATTATTACAAACACTTCGTTCGCGCTACTTTCAAGGATAGTCACATATGAATTCCCAATTTGTTTTGTTTTCCATTAAATGAATGCTCAGAAGTATGTTATTAGACGACGTTTTAGCAAATTTGGAGAAGGAAATGCACGTATGGTCAAAGTTGGACATTTCAGCAGGGTAATGCGCCTATACACGCTGCTAAGTGCACCAAGGTTTTTTTTTTCTGTCTCGAAATATGCCCGTATTGCCTACTATTAGTCCTACTTAAATTGACTAAACAGAATAACTCAAGGCAACTTTGATTAAATATATTTTATTGCGTGGAAATATTTAGCTTGCGTATAAATATTTAAATTGACAATTTTGATTGAGAACCATTTTAACTACTCGTTATATATTTGCATGAAATGAACTATATTAAATCAAGGCTGCCTTGAGTTTTTCTGATTGCGAAAACAGGGTAGGAGCCAAGCGTAAATTATATCGAGTTAAAAAATCAATAAAATATCCATAAAATTCCAAATAAGATTGTAGCAGGCCTTTGATTTTACTGGGTGATCAATAAACCAACCTATATAAATAATATTTCTTAGTGGTTATGGTTCACTTTAAAACTAAAATAAGTGCTAGACTTTGGTTTTTCCAGTTTCTGCTAAAAAATTATTTTATTATGTTGATATTTTTTTATCGATAAATTGTGTGCTTGGTTCCTATCCTGATTTCATATAAAACATTTAACTGGCGCATAACTAATCGGCCGTTAGTTATTTTTCTGAGTAATCGACCATTAATCGACAATTAACATAACCAAGTATTAATATAATTAACCACCGGGCAAGTGATGTAGTGGTTAAAGCTTCCGCACTTAGACCGGGAGGTACTGGGTTCAAATCCCACCATAGGTTTTGAAAACATTTGTGTTTTGAAATTGGTTCTAGTAATTTAATAAAATTTAAACACATGTTATTAAAATTCAATTGAATATTTAAAAACCAAAAAAAAAAAAATAATAATAATATGAATGCCGATAAATTTAGATAAAATACGAGGACATCATAAAAACCACCAAAATAACAAATCGTACAATAAAAATTGAAGTCGCGCAATTAAAAAGGCCAAAATCTCAAAATTAAGTGTAGAAAATTTTTCATGACAAATTGCAACATTAAAAAATTGCGCCACCACAACTTTTCACAAATAGTAGTTAATCTCATAGTAGTTAATCTTTTGTGGCTTGCCATTAGGATTCATCTATATGAACTATCACATGTATACTAATCATCTCAGAAATATCATGCATCAATATTAGTCCCGCTCTCTGATAAAATTCTAAATAAATTATATTGTATACTATAGTGGTTAACCACTAAACTCACGAATTGGCATGTTTCGTGTTACAGAAGCAGTCAGATTAAATACAGAATATATTGAGAGATGGCGCAGTAGGGACATTTTGAATGTATTGTTTTTCGATCATGCACCGATATTTAAAATAACCGATATTTAAAGTAAAACGTTACCCAACGAGTAACATAAATCAGTAATAATTATAATAATACGTGCCATTTGTAATAATTACAGGAGAATTTCGAATAAATTCTAGCAAAAATGATCATTTTAGAGTAGCCATCTAGTAGATGAAGTGGAATTTATGTATAAGTTGGAATTTATATATAAAAACAGTGCACGACCGAAAAACAATTCATTCAAAATGTGTGTACTGCCATCTCTCAATATATTCTGTATTTAATTTTACCACAGATTACGTCATATTTCTAGTTGACAATTCGGTGTGAAGGTAGCAGACATTAAATATCTGATTAACGCCTATTTTTGAAAACAGTAGAAATTGTCATATACAGGGATTTCAATCTAAATTTATAACAGTTTTAATTTTTAGCCACACTTTGTTCGCACATTTTCTTGCGAATTCTAAATTATTTAGGATATTTTAAGGGATATTTGAATGCAATCCGGTAGTTAATCTAGTTAATCTGGTTTTTTTTTTTTTTTTTCTATTTCGTGTTCGCCCAATTCAACGGTTAAAGACTACTGAATTTTAGAGTTATTTTGAATATAGTTCAAATAACTTTGGTTTCAGGAAATTCTACTGTAAGTTGCGGAGTTGCAGAATGAATAAATTAATAAATGTTTCAATTATTTAGGAAGCCGGAAAATATGAATTTAGAATTAAATTTCAGGAAATTTGCAGATGCTTGTGAATTAATACTTCATTGTAATTGCTAACTGTGTAGTTTAGGATTGTGTTGTCATTTTATTACTAACGACTTTACATAGGTGTCTGTAACGGGTCGAGTCAACCAATTTTGGTTAGGAAGCCGAAAAGTATTAATAGAATTAAATTTCAGGAAAATTCCATGCATCTGGATAAATAATAATATTTTTTCTTAGGTTGCCGTTTTAAAGAAGCAATTGTTGAAGACCAATACCTTCGTTATCCATTAACCTATTAAGCCTTTATCCTTCATCTAGTAGATTAGAATTGTGTTGTCTTTGTGTTACTAACTATCGGCTATACCTAGGTGTCTGTAACCGGGCCGATTCTGTCCCACTTAACTAACCTATCCAATCCTTCGGTTTTGTTATGTGTAAAAATGGGTGTACGGTGGACTCGGCGTCATCCGGGAACTCAAGCCTAAGAACTTGGTCGTACATTCAAAATCAATCAATCAATCACACTTTGTTCGCACATTTTCTCAATTATTTTTTCTTATCAAATATATATCATTTGAATAAATCCAATGTGAAAATATGCACGATAATATCCGGAGTTCCCAAAAATGGTCTTTCGTTCAAAAATTATACCCCAGTTGTTATCCTCATTATTCGAGTGGAAGACGGTTGAATTCATTTTTTTTTGTATAAATTTAGGTCACCACAATTTTTAAAAATCTAAAATGTATTCAATATTGGAAAGTTAGATTCTGTATGTGTGCTTGAAATTAAATCTAGACTCATCTTGAATCAAACTTGGATTGGATATCTACTACGCATATTACGCATTATTGTTGCCGGAATGAAGCAGTGCTCGCCAGTTGAATGATGAGCCCTAGCCAGAAGAAACTTACGCTTAATTGTGCTTGAAAACTTACTTAGCTGCATGAAAATATGAAGAAAATGTGCCTACCTATATACACGGAAAGAAAAGTTTTATACTCAAAGAAAAGTTTGGAGGGTTGTACCTCTTTGGCTAGTCCCTTTTACAAGTTTAGTATATTTTTAGTCGATCCTGATTGGATTAGTAGATTATGTGGCTTCTTCCTTCGCAGCCGTCTTTGAAATGACTGGATGGAATTGGCATTGGTTTTCTTTGTACAGCTCCAGAGCTGAATACCGTAAGTCCACACAGGTTTTAGGATTTGTTGTATAGTAGCAATTTATTATGTGAGTTAGCTCAGAAATTCTTCCTAAGAGCCAATGCATCTTTCTGTATTTGATGTTTAACTCTTCTTGTTTCTTTTTCACGTGCTCTTTCCATTTTAGTTTCGCATCGAGAGTCACGTCTAGATATTTTGCCGTGTTCACATAGGGGATTTGCTGAAAGTTCAGTTCTACTGGTATCAGTTGACCTTCTTGTTGAAAAAGTTTACGTCAACAGATTTTGTTTCATTAAGTTTTATTCGCCATCTCTTGGTCCAGGTACTGACAATATTAGTAGCTCTTTGCAATTTGCTTGTAGATTCTTCTATGCTATTAGCAACTGCTAATGTGGCCGTATCATCCGCAAACGTCGCTACTTTAGTCTTCTCTATCGTTGGCAGGTCCGAGGTGTATATAACATATAAAGTTAGTCCCAGAACACTACCTTGTGGTACTCCTGCCGATATTGTCTTTATCTCTGAGTATTCGCCATCTAATTTAACTCGAAAGTGTCGGTTAGATATGTAAGATTTTAGAATTTCATAAAACTGCTTTGGTAAGTCTCTTTGTAATTTATATTCCAAACCTCTATGCCATACTCTGTCAAAGGCCTGTGCTACATCCAAGAAGACGCTTGAACATACTATCTTTTTTTCAAGTACGTCTTCAATTACGCTTGTAATTCGGTGTACTGGTTCTATTCTTGAATGGTTTTCTCTGAAGCCAAATTGATGTGGAGGAATAAAGTTTATTTATACTATTATTGGTTTGAGTCTCTTTAGGAGTAGTTTCTAGAATAATTTTGAACACTGCATTAATCATTTGGAGTAGTTTACGTAGTCCTTTTTCAGGAAGAGCCTTTACTATTTGTACTGTAAGTAAATCATATCCTGGAGATTTCTTTGTATTTAGGTTAAAATTGATTTCCTCTTTTAATTCTTGTAATGTGACAGGAGAAATATTGCAGTTATCCATTTTAGATACTGGTGGTATGTTTTCCTCTGCAGTTTGTCTAGGTGGAGGCTGGGACGTGTTCTCGAGGTGGGTTGCAAACAACGAAGCTTTTTGTTTTGCACTTATATCCCATGTGCCATCTACATTTTTAACTGGTGGGATTTGTAGTTTAGGTCGTTTTAAACTTTTGGTCACTTTCCAAAGAGGTACTTGGTATCTTTTTCCCCAGTAAAGCTACTCAAGTATTTATTAATAGATTCGTTTTTGATTTCTTTAATTAGCAACTTTAGTTTATTGGATAAAAAAATTTAGAGTTGTTTTGTATTAATTTTAATTTTTTCGTTTTGCTGTAACCAGGTCCCTAACTTCCAGAGGATAAATAGCATTTCATCGCATTTCATTAGAACTTGAGGGAGTACTACTCCACGCCGCTTTTTGTATACTGTTGTTGAGTGATTCTAGTTCTTCTTCTAGCTGTATCGGGTTTTTTATTGGCACCTGAAGATCAATATTATCCTCAACAAGTTTCTGGAATTTCTCCCGGCAGGTTTTTTTGTTAGTTAGCGAAGGTGGACTAGTTTTTTTAACAATCGTTGCACTGACTGTCATAATACTAGGCGTGTGATCCGACATAATCCTCTCGCTCCTTTCTAGGTATATTTAATTTTCGTCTAAACCTTTGGTGATAAAGAAATCAATAATATCGGGTATTTTGTTTTTATCCATAGGCCAATAAGTTGGTTGATATCTCTTTTAGAGGTTACTCTTGATCCCCAGTAGGTGTTTTTTGCATTAAAATCACCTCCGATTATGAAACTTGATCCAAGTGATTTAAATAATGTCCAATAGTCTTCTTTAAATATATTATATGGTGGGGGGCAATATATTGACCATACACTATATTCTTTGTTATTATTTATAAATACTTTTAAGGCGATTGCTTGCATAAATTCCTCTTCAATTTTAAGATCTATAAAGTGTTTGATATTTTCTTTTATAACCACCGACTATCCTCCCCTTGCTCTTCCTGCTGGATGAGAGGTGTGGTAACAACTGTATCCATATATTTTAAGATATGAAGTTGAAGTAAAATGGGTTTCCGATACTAGGCATATACGAATATCTATTTTTCAGTATTTAGGAAAATTTCTAATTCTGGATTACGTTGCATTAGCCTATTTGCATTCCAGGTTACTATTCTTAATGTTTTATTTGTTGTTGTTTGCATCATTTTAATAGAGCATGGAAATCATTTCATTTAGAGAGTCTTGCTTATCTAACCTGTTGCTTAGAGCTTGAAGGCATTTCTCTTGTTTAGCTATACTGCTGTACCTTCAGTAGAGCCCTCAGAAATAACTGGTTTTGTCATTTCCGGCACATTTCACGCATCTAGTCTCCCTTTGGCAATATTTCTGCCTATGATTAAAACCTTGACATTTTTTGCACTGCGGTATTAACCCGCTATTTTTTTCGATGGCTCTATTTTAACTCTCATGTTAAATATTGCCTTGAAATTATACACATTTCCACTTTTTGTTTGTTATTAAAAGTGAGCATAAATAGTGGAAGCCCTCTTTTGTTAATTTGAACTCCTTCAGTTTCGATTTTTTATTTCTTAATAATGTTTACAGCATTTTTTATTTGATAACCCTTTTGCTTGAGGTCCTCAATAATTTCCTCTTTTGCGCAGGTTGGGTGAATACCTCTAGCCATAACTTTGATTAGGCGATCATTCTTATGCTCATAGGTAAACCACTGATGCCTCTCGGAATTAAGCTTTGTAGCCAAAGCTCTAGAGTCTAAAATATTACGTTTCCAGACGCCATTGTTTAGAGATATGAGTTTGTACTCGGCTACCGTAATCGATTTCATAATCGATGTATGGTGGAGAAATTTGTTATCCCGACGACATTTATTGGTGGAGGTGATGTTTCTTTTGGTTTAGCTGGTTGTTGTTCTAGAGCTAGTTGTTTCTTGATGATTAACTGGTTTCTAGAAACCTCTTTTGAAGTTGATGGTAAAGTTACTGCCATTTCTGGTGAGTGTTGCGCTTTTCTTAATGTCATCGATTAATGTCATCGTCGACTTCAGAACTAGGTGTTGTCCCAAGTTCTGCAAGTATTTCAACTGCTTTTTTGAGTTCTTCATTGTCTTTCTTTAAAATTCTTCTTTCAATTTAGTTGTTAGTTCCTTTATTTCTCTTAGTTGTTCACGGAGTTCGGCATTTTCCTTCTCGTACTGAAATATATTTCCAGTTGAAGATCGTGGTGCTCTTGATAATTTGGAACTTCATCCAAATGGGTTAAACAATGATTGGTCTACCCCAGAATCTGTTAGGCCTGCCTCCGATGAGTGTGGATTTGGCAGAATATGTGTTGGGGTATTACATTCCGTATTTGTTGTACTCATTGTTTGTTTTAGCCAATTTATACCACTAGCATTTGGTCCCCGGTAGCACTTTGTTACTGTCTAAGCAGTATCCGCCCCTGAGTACCCTAGGCTGAGGGGCATTCAAGAGGAATGGGAAAAAATTGAAGTTTCTGTTCTCCAAACGTTAGTAAATTGATGGATATTATTAACAATAATGGAATTCATATAAACAACTAAAATGCACTTTTTATTAGTAATTTTGTTATTAATGAATAAAATAAATGAATTGGCAAATGTTCTGATGCGAATGGAAATGAAATAAGAGTTTGTTATTTCGCGCAGTGTACTAGGTACATACATGTACAGTGTAAAGGCCATGTTTGTATTTTTGTGGTTTTCCAACCCTAAAGTTGTGAAAAATTCTTGTGTTTCTATTATCAAACACATAATAAAAAAAAAAAGAATTTTGTAAAAGGCGCAATAACTTTCTTTTATGGGCAACCTAACAAAAAAATTATTATTATCATTATTATTAATATTATTGTATTTGCTGATGGGGTAGAGAGTAGCTATGTTATTGTTTTCTGGCCTTTACAACAGTTTTTCATGAAAAGTTGAGAGATTTTGTTTTATTTATTTCAGTGTTTTATTTTTTTAAATAATACCTATACCTAAATTTGCGGTTGGCAGGTAGGTTACCTGGAAAAGTTTTTTCATGAATGAGCTGGTACGAAAAAATATGTTTCTATTGATTTATTGTATGTCAGTAATGTAATTTATTCGAAAGCAAATATTCTGCTTCGTTGGTTACATTTGTACGAAAAGTGTGATACTTATTTAATTTTGTTGTTGTTGCTACAAAAAAAACAATAAACTAGTGTAGTATTTAAATCATGGCTAATAAAAAACGGATAATCGGAAGAAAATCCCTCCGTTTCTTATTTTATTTTATTTTTAAAATTGAATTTAAATGATCCCATTTTTTAAATTTCTTCTATCCATTTTCATTTGGAAAAAATGAAATCGAGAAAATTTATTTTATTCGGCGTTACTTGTTCACCCCCGCCCCCGTACAAAAGTAAATTCGCATTGCCTAGCTAGAGAATATCATAAAATAATTTCCAATTATATGTTGCATAATATAAGGGAAATACAAATGTTGTGTGTTTCGCCATTCCAGAAGCTAAATAAGAAATATAAAAATAATTTACGCTTCATTATAAAGTGGGAAAAAGAAAATTAACAAACAATAATTTTCTATGTGTACTCGTCGTACGCACCTCAATAAGCTTATGCCATTTGCCTACGTACCTACGGGAGAAAAAATACAATTTATTGAATTAAATGGAAGGGAAACATTTTTATTTTCTCATTATGAACATTTTTATAACTGAAAATTGTGATAACAGCAAATTTAAACCATATGGAAATGAGTAAAAACTATAAATCAAAATTACAAAACAACCAGGTCCACAGAATTTGGGTAATATTAGCAATTTAACTGTATGAAATTCGGCAATTCAAGAAAACTTGAAAATATTTCACCTTTCTTTCCGTTTATGTTACTCATTTATAAATAATTTTAAGTATTATGCCCCTGTGTTCTGCGTGAACTTACGTTACTATGTTGTATAGACGAAACGACGGAAGGGAGCTGTTATATGCCATTTGGTTAAATATAACGATGCTGTACATATTGCATAGTTTTTACAGGTGTTTAAAGTCGTATAAAGTGTGTACACATGAAAACACCAAACTTTTCACATTTTCCCGCCGTACGAATATTCTCATTTATGCAAATGAGATTGTCGGTTTATTTTTTATTTTAACAGATAAAAACATTAAACGGGATTGAAATGTATAGAATCGTAATCTATGCATGATTATTTTACAATTGGGATCTACATCTTTTGTAAAACAGTTACATAATGATTTTCTTCAAAAATATTATGATAACAACGCGATAAGCTAAAATTAGAAATTTTCGTTTCCCATATAAACAGGGATAATAAAATAAAATACTGACAGTTTTATGAAACTTTTTTGTTAATTTTGTTGTTGTTGTTGTTATGTGTTGTATGTTTAACACAAAAAACTTTTTAATTAGTTTTAAACTTCTTAAAGTCATTATATATATTTTGATTGGAATTATGTGTTAAAACTTCAATTAGATATTTTATGTTGTATATGGAGATGGTTCTTTTAACTCAAATTACGGATTTTGCCAGTAAATTATGATTAATGGAAAATTGTAAAAATTTAATGATAAACGGAACGTTCCCGAATACAAGTACGAGTACATGGATCATAAAATACAATATAAATAATGAATAATTGTGTTAAAACTTCTTGGAAAGTCTAAGGCAATAAAATATTTTAACTTGTATATTTTATGTTTTGTTTTTAGCTAATAAAATTGTTTAATCCGATTTTTATTACAACGGGTTTAATTACTGACAATAAGTACGAAATGATTCGTTTACTTCGTAGTGCCATAATTATAGAATCCGGTGATTATTCCAATAGAAGGTTTTAAAGGAAAATTTATCATAAAATTTATTCTGTACAACTGTGGTGTGCGAAAACTCCGCGAGCCAACGGAAAATCTTGTTTTAAGATCAATTCCGTGCAATTTAAAATAAACAAATATTTATTTATTTATTTAGGGTGGTTGTCCGAGAGACTGGTAACCGTAAATCATGATAAATTTATATTTAAGTAATGCGCGTGAACTTTTTCCTAAACCATTCCTAGAAAATAAAAAACTAAAATTAGGAATAGTTTAGCAAGAATCTTACCGGCCTATAGGAAGGTGAAGTTCTTCCTAAAACTCAAAATACATCTAAGTATTAGTGAATATAATACGCAAAAATAGATCTACTAAACGATGAACGATTGATTCAATGATGATCCAAAGCTTGTTCAACAAATCTGATCAACCAAATACCTAAGATTTTGTTTCATATCTAAGATTATGAAACAAAGAACACAGTGACACCTTTTGTGGTGAATACGAGTAATGTATAACATACAGTATAGTTAAAGTAGTATGGTTAGATTATTTATCTTACTGAAGATATGCCAAACTCCGCCTAGGAAAACTTGAATACATCTACATTTTTTATTGTGTAATCGTAAAATATTTGATTTTATTTGCATTCATAATTATGCATTCCTAAACTACTTTAGAATTCGAAGTCATCAATAAGCGAATATTTGTAGATAGATATTGATCGGTTTAAGCCATGCAAAAAGTTTCGAGAAAATGTCTTGGGGATTTGGGGGTAAGATTTGAGGAAAACCCCAAAAATTGAATTGTACGAGTAGATCAATTGAATCGTTTTGCATTCATAATTTAGCTTTTCTTAACTACCTTAGAATTTGAAGGCATCAATGAGCTGGTTTATTTATCTTATACAATTAAAAGTGTTGCCCATATTTGATTTTAACTGCACATTCACTGCACAGATGCTGAATGTTAGATATCGATTTAATCCAACATTGAGCATCTGCATTTGTCATGTTTTCTCAAAAATAAGGTGTTCCGTAATTTTAAACTGCAAAATTGCGTCAAACTTTTTCTCATAATATTCCCCAGATTCGCATATTCAGATTACATTCACTTCAATATTTCATTTGTGAACCATGCTTTAGTGGAGGCGGAATTAGATCATGCTAAAGACATTTTCCCCGCATCACCTCGAAAGTGTTTTAAACAGAATTCCCGTACACGAAATACAATATATTTTGAATGACTTCACTGCACAAATCGGTAACGCAGATAGTATTCATCGTATAGTACCAACGAATCAGCATCACCTTTCTTGCATCAAACAAAAACAGAACGCGTATCACTGAACTAGATTTTCCATGTAATTTCAATCTGGTGGTAGTCGATACCATGTTTTTCTTAATAATTCTTCCTAGGTAGTCGGAACTCGAACGGTAGTGTTATTGTCAAGCAACTCGACCACATCGCTTTGATCAAATCTTACCCCGAAATCCCCAAGAAATTTTCTTCAAACTTTTTGCATGTCTTAAACCGACCAATATCTATCTACAAATATTCGCTTGTTGATGACTTCGAATTCTAAAGTAGTTTAGGGAAGCAAAATTATGAATGCAAAACAATTTAACTGATCTACAATTCAATTTTTGCGGTTTTCATCAAATCTTACCCCCAAATCCCCAAGAAATTTTCTTAAAACTTTTTACATGACTTAAACCGACCAATATCTATCTACAAATATTCGCTTGTTGATGACTTCGAATTCTAAAGTAGTTTAGAACAGCAAAATTATGAATGCAAAACGATTCAATTGATCTACAATTCAATTTTTGGGGTTCTCATCAAATCTTACCCCGAATTCCCCAAGAGATTTTCTTAAAACTTTTTACATGACTTAAACCGACCAATATCTATCTACAAATATTCGCTTGTTGATGACTTCGAATTCTAAAGTAGTTTAGAAAAGCAAAATTATGAATGCAAAACGATTCAATTGATCTACATTTCAATTTTTGGGTTTTCATCAAATCTTACCCCCAAATCCCCAAGAAATTTTCTCGAAACTTTTTGTATGGCTTAAACCAACCAATATCTATCTACAAATATTCGCTTGTTGATGACTTCGAATTCTACAGCAGTTTAAGGAATCAAAATTATGAATGCAAAACGATTCAATTGATCTACATTTCAATTTTTGGGGTTTTCATCAAATCTTACCCCCAAATCCCCAAGAAATTTTTTTAGGAAAGCAAAATTCTATTTGTGCTAATTTAGGGAAAATTCGTTAAGGAGATCCTTCGGTGGAGCCCGGGACCTATTTTTAAATTTTTTTCTTCCCGAACGATTTAGATAAAAATTGCGGTGATATTTAAGATGTTTCGGGTCTAAACACTTTTACCAAAAATGATTGAAATGAACAAGATGAAACTAAAAATCGATTGTCATAAGTCTTTATTCGAGAAAATTTGTTTAACCCTACATAAAAAAAATCGGCTCAAACGAGTTTGATAATAAATTTGAGACAGGAGATTTTTGAATGTTAGTAAATTACTGCAATTTATTATGATGTACAAAACAGAGGTGCTCAGGTTTAGCCGCTGTGTTGTGACTTGTGGAACAATAACACAAACGCAACAGTGTTATTGTTTTGTATCTGGCTGCAAAATCGCAACCAGCCATTGTTAATAAGCTACAACATCTACATGTGAACAAAATGTTTGTGTATCGGACTATTGTACGTTACAATGATACTGGCAGCATCAAAAAACACCATATAGATGGACATCCAAAACAGCAACATCGCCAGAAATGTTTGTAAAGGTGAAGGCCAGAGTTCAACGTAATCCACGACAAAGCGAGTTCAATTGGCGAAAAATCTCAATGTGTCTGCTCGTAGCATGGGGTGCATATTAAGAAATGAACTACGATTGAAGAGTAACAGTATGTAAAATTTAACACAGATTTGGTGGCGAGCTTGAGCATTTATTCATTTCTGTTGAAAAAATGTTTACGGTTCAGCAATATATAAACAAGCAAAACGGTCGTGTTTGGTTAGAGTGCAAATCAAAAGACAATGTAGAGCAGCGAGTTGCTCTGCGAAAGCAAGCGACGGCATCAATGATGGTTTGAGCCGCGGTAGCTGCCACAGGACGCTCACCACTAGTTTTCATTGAACAGGGCGTAAAGGTAAATCAACAAATCTACCGTGACATGATTTTAAACTATGATTTGTTACCTTGGGCACGTAAACAATTCGGTAGAACCATTGGACGTTTCAACAAGACTCGCCACCATCCCATAAAGCCAGTGAAACCCAACGTTTTTTTTTCAAGAAAAAGTTCCCAGCTTCATTGCTTCACAACAATGGCCACC
Source organism: Nephrotoma guestfalica (assembly GCA_963691935.1). Taxonomy (NCBI): domain Eukaryota; kingdom Metazoa; phylum Arthropoda; class Insecta; order Diptera; family Tipulidae; genus Nephrotoma; species Nephrotoma guestfalica. The sequence goes on along the minus strand of OY829914.1, from coordinate 291,255,091 downwards.
ATATTCCCCGAACATAAACCCAATGGATTTTTCCATATGATCCATTCTGGATACCAAAGTATAAACCAAAAGATACGAGATGGTCGACGCCTTAAAGGGTTCTCTTCACCGAGAATGGAATAATATACCATCAGACCACATTCGTGCAGCGTGTGAAGCCTTCTCGGACCGACTCGATGCTATTATTCGTTCTAAAAGTGGCTAGATCGAACAATAACATATTTCTTTAAATTTGAAAAAAATCAATCAATCAAAATTTTGAGTGTCGACCCCTGTAAAATATAACAATTTATTCATCTGTTTAGCATTTTTATCATTTTTTAATTGTTCAATCCTGTACACTGTATGAAATTTTCAAAGGTTCTAGCGTACTAAAATTTATTTTCGTTCATAGCTTACCATAAACAGTTTGAAATGATCACCGATACCGTGATTAAAATTATCAAACGATGTCCGTTTGCGCCAATAACGATTTTAAAATGAGTGCATTGCCTAAGCTCATCTGTTCAGTTTCGGGAATGTATTAAGTCCAACCTAAAATTTTTGTCAAGAATAGTCCACCGTCTCGTCCGGCCATTTCGGTGTCCGATTTTTGAACATCCGTTTCTCGTTATCATATTTAAATTATTTTGTTTACAAACCCAAGATCAAAAACATAACACATGATATCAATAGTTTGGGTCGTCAATATTTGGGCTAACTTAAGTTTTCGCGTACTCGGTGGGGTTAGTTCAAAATTTTTGTTTCGTATATCTTTCGATCTTTCGGTAAACTAGCGACCACTGGTAGTCTACCAGTGGTAGAATCGGCTTCTATCGTGCTTTTATATAACTTGATAAATTAGCGTAGCCCACTAGCAGTCACAAATTTAGCAGTTTAATATGATCCAGTAACATTACGGCGCGTTATTGTGTTTGGTGATGAAATATTGAACTTTAGAAAACCCGTTACTAAATACTAAATGCGCTTTTGATTTGTTCTGGATTAAAACTAACAGAGCCTAAAAGTCCACCTTAGGAAAATGTTCCCACATATAAGTTAGCAAAATGCTATACACGTCAACCGCTGAGTTAACCAAGTAATAATCTTTCGTCTACAAATCAATTAAATCGTGAGAAACGTAAATCTCCTTAGATATGTAAAAATAGAAACTCCATAAATAAGTGAACTAATAATAAAAACAAGTAAAATAAGTGAAGATACTCTTCGAAATAAATATAAAAAATTCCATAATAAAATTTTTTTCCTAAAGCAGCTCACTGGAGCTATCAACGCCCAAATCGAAGTAATGAAAAAACTGGAACAGCGTATAGACAAATTGGAAGACCCGGTCATCACCAAATTTGAGACACTAGCTGCACTAAAAACGGAGCAAGATTTGGCAGACAACAGCAGACTTCCCGATTGCGTAAAGGAACTCAACACAATACACATTTGGACATCTATAAAAAAGTGCACACCCTCAATTGGTGTTCTAAGGTCCTAAGATCACATCGTGATCTTAGGACCTTAGAACACCAATTGAGCGGAATCACACAAGGAAATACAAGCATTGATGAGTTTTATGCTAATATCAACCATTAGTTTTCACTGATTGTTAATAAAATTAAAAAGGAGGACTATTCATTGGATACAATCGCGGTATTGATAGAAACGTATCGAAATCGTGCTCTGGACGTATTCATAAGGGGACTTAATGACGAGCTAAGCAATATGATGATTCAACGCCCACAAAATCATCCTGAGGCATATACTTCATGCCTAGAGTTTCAAAACTTGAATTATCGTAACATAGTAATCCATAAAAAGAGCTTAAATAATTCGGTTGTAGTCCCGATTAATCAATTAACCTCATATCCAGCGAATCTACAAAGGAAACCGGTCAATATCCCGGTGCCATAAAGAAACATGGCCTACAACATCCAGCACCAGAACAATAGACTGCCGCCTCCACGGCCAGCGTTACCAAAAGCACCAACACCTATGTCAATCGATCCATCCACCCAGACAAGGCAAGTCAATTATTTGAACCGGTCTACGTATCAACAAGAGTATCGAACAAATAACCCAAACAATCAGCAAAATTACCAACCTGCATACAAACGCGAACATTCTGATCAAAATATACTAAGAAAGAACCAAAGGATCTACCACTTAGAACGGGAAGTAGAGGAAGAACTATATAATCAGATGATTTCCGACGAGATTTCAGACTTAGGTGATCAAGAGGAAGAACAAGAAATTGAAAACACCGAACTAAATTTTATGATGGACGCCTCCCTAGCGTACCATACTTAGAATGCAGAACTGGAGACAAACAATTACTCAAATTCCTCATCGACATCGGGTCAGATAAAAATTTCATCAGATCCGAACTAGTAAAAAATCCAATTCCGACCTTGTTGGTCGAATTCAATATTAAATCAGCTGGTGGAAGCATAACGATTAAAGAAAAATTTTTTGGACCATTCCTTAAAAGTGTCGGAATCTACAAAAATTTGGAATTTTTCGTATTACCGGGACTTCAAGCATTCGACGAAATAATTGGACAGGACAATAATTAGTCTGCATTGCTGTGGACAGGTACAACAACACAATACATTCAGTCACCAGAAGGAAACCCAGTGACCTATTCTTCGCTAGAACCAATCGCATCAACTATCAGGGTCTACTAAATTTCAGGGACAAAGTGAATGAAGATGTTGTACAAAGGATTCAAGACTCTCAACAATTCAATTTACGGAGAGAAAATTTAAAAAAAGTAGAGCCTAAAACTTATGTAGTCGGAAATACAATATACGTGGCCGTAAAGCAAATTCAAGGAAAAGATAAAGCGAAATTTAAGAAGGAAATAATAGCGAAAAATAACCAAGTTACAGTTATAACCGCTTCGGAAGCTGTCTGTGTTTAATTTGGGTTCTTACAGTAGTGACTTGCACAGTTTCTTCTTCGATATTTGATTCTAAATGGTGTTTAATCTTTTATTAGTAATGCCGAACCACTTCTTGCTCTTTCCGCTGCATGAATGGACTGATATAAGTTATAACCCCGTATTTTAACAAACGAAGATTTAACTAGATGGCTTTCAGATATTAAGAAAATGTCGAATTTTCCGAATTTAAAAATATTTCTATTTCTGGAATATGTTGCGTAATGCCATTCGCATTCCAGATTGCTATTTTGAAGGTTGTGTCCTTATTTAACATTTTTTGTTGGATTGCGTTGAGGGAGTTGCATTTTCTGCAGTTGATCAAGTATCATGTTGTTCAGATTACTTTGGTCATCTAGCCGCTTTGTAATACCTGCAATGCTCTTCATAATGTTTTCCATAATTTGGTTACTTTCAGAGCCCATATGTTTGGTTGAACCCAAACCTTTCACTACCTGGGCAAATGAACTTCATTGCTTGGTTGTGGGTTTTGATCCATCTGATTTGATATTTGAACCCTTCGATTTTCGTGATTTTCCGGTTGATTTCTTGTTTTATCTCTTAATTTTTGTAGTTGTTTAGCAACCTCACAGCCTCGATAATTAGCCGGATGTTGGCCCTTACAATTTATACACTTGGCTGGCACATCTCTCCCTATTGTACATGCCTGGATAAAATGATTACCTGAGCATGTTCGACATCTTGGATCCCGGTCGCAATATCTTTGGGTGTGATTAAATGCCTGGCGTTTTTTGCATTGGGGTATGCGTGTTGTGGTTCTCCTCATTGGTTCAATTTTCACCTTCATGTGAAGAATTCCTTTTATTCCATAAATGTTTTGAATATTTTCTTTGTTGTCAAATACTAGCATAAAATGGGGGAGTTCCCTTTTACTGATAATTTGGTTTCCTTCCTGAATTTCTGTTCTCTCTTTTTTAACAATATTCACAGCATCTAGTATTTTAAGACCTATATTTTGTAAGTCTTCCATTATTTCTTTGCTTGAGCAAGTGTGATGCAAACCTCTTGACTGTTTGTTCTCGTAAGTGAACCACTGATACTTTTCAGCATTCAATTTCATAGATAATGTTCTATAAGTATCTGAGTCCAGAGTATTAATTTTCCAAACGTCATTTTTTAACGCTGTTACCTTATAGTCTTTGTCAGTAACCGATTTCATCAGTGACTGAATTTCTGGGTAACTGGTTAGATTGTCCCCTACCATTTAATTGCTCAGCCTCAGGTGACGATTCAGCTTTTCTTTTCTTACTCTTCCTGGAATGTTTTTTCTTCTTTATGATCCAGTCCGTCTCTCTTTGTAATTCATCTTCATCAGTGGAATAGATGAGTTTATCTGGTTCAATGCTTCCTATATCGCAATCTTCTTTTGAATCCCGATTCATTTTTAAGTTTTCATTTTCTTGCTTTAGATACTCAATTTCTTCGCTTAGCTTGGCAAATAATTGCTCCATATGCTCTAGCCTCGCCAAGAGATTCATATTCTCCTTTTCTAGGTCAATAGTTGTTTTACCAGATTCGGCTATTTGCAAAGTAAAATTTTCGGTGGCATCACTTATTTCGTGTAATGTTTGTCTAGGAATAGCGTTAGTAAAAGTATCGGCTTGGTCAGCTACCGAGTTGCTTCTATTTTTCTTTATCGGTGATCGTTGTAAATTTGGTCTTCTCTGCAACGGATTTGATGTTCCCTGGTAATGCAATAGATGGCCCTCCCCAGAATCCATACGGCCATTCTCAACAGAGAGTGGATTTACCAATGTTGATATTGGTGTACCACCTGGGGTATTATTTCCTTTTGTTTGTACCATAAAATAGTTTTGATTGACTAATTAGCTATTCCGCTTCACTACTACGAAGAGATTGGGTACCACAACCGTTGGTTCTACAAAACATTGCCCAGAGTACGCCCGTATCCATTCATGTATACTTCGTGGAGGCTGCCAATCCCGAACTCCACAGCAAACGTGAAAATAATTTACGGCTTTGGCTTGGTTAGATTACTGACTAATAAGTCCGTTCAAATAGACCAAGGCAATTTGAATATAAAACAAAATTCGTTGTAAGTTGTGTTGGCAATTTGAATTCCAATTTAACTCAAGCAAAACAATGGTAACTTGTCCACGCCAGTCAAAAGTCTAACTTTAAATTGACCATCCATTTCAATACACAAATATAAAAGGCAATAACAACAAATTAGGGGAAAATAAATCTGGAAGATCCCTTTTAAACTTGATTGATACACAAATTTTCCTGTCAATTTAATTCAAATTGGAAAAGTTTATTTTTTATGCTCTTGTTTTCCTGGTTGAATTATTTTGATGACAGAACAATTTATGAACTGGAAAATATATTCTTGTTTCTCGTGTTGCTTGTTGTTGTTGTTGTTGTTTTCAGCTTAAACGTTTATTTAATAGATGAATGGTTATACAAGGATCCTCGTATAGGATATGTTACCTTACCAAAACGATTTTATCTATCCTTGAAGATTTTCTGATTGAAAAATTTCTCGTTGATTTGGCATCAAGCACAAATAATTATGTGATAAAAATATGAGTTATAAATAGCGCTTACGAATTGATTTTTGTAAGGCACAAGTTTGTACATTTTAAGTGATTTTAATCAACTAATAATTTTCTATTTTATTTTTTTTTTTGTAAGACATTATTAAAAAGCAAATTGGGTTATACAACATTTACCTTGATTAGAAAATTAGATTAGAGTTTTACACCCCAAAACTTTCTATTAACAGGTATACACGTTAACCAGAAAATACTCGTGTATATATCTACGTTACGTTTGTACGAGTATCGTGCTAATTAATTTTTTTCTTAATTAACTAAAAACTTAATCAAAGTTTTATTACTCTAAAATTAAATTCAAATTAGTACCTGATTTTTCCCTTACATTTATTTATTATGTACATTGTAGGAGTGAATGAATATACGGTAAAATTGTTTCATTTTGATTTCGTTATGTACGAGTAAATAAAGCCGTAAAGAAATCACAATCTAATATTATAATTCCCAAAAGAAATTTAAGCTCTCTAACCAAATTTTAGTATTCAGAGCTGAACAATTTTACACAAACAATTTTTAATTTTGTCTAGAAATACGTAAAGTACACCAGACAAGAAACGGGTTGCGCATACAAAACGACATTTTTCTATACCTACATACATTTAAACGGGAGGGGGGTTCATGCAATAATTATGTGTCCCATATTTGAAAGCATAAAAAAAGTTTTGGTTTTATGTACTTGAGTGTATAACATGGAAATTAAAATTCACTGAAAATTCTGTCTCATTCCGGTTACAACTCACAATACTAAAGAGTTTTTATTTATCGAGATCCAAGAAATAATTTTATTTAAAACATGGGAAATACAAATAAAAGTTTGCGTTGTACAGATATTTTAATCTAATATTTCGAATTAATTAAATCGAAATCCATTTATGTGTGCTAATGATAATAAATAAGCAAAAGGTAAAAGGAAAGTCTAAATCTTATATCGCATAGAGCATTTGCACTTTTATTCGCTTTGTTATTCGAAATTAATTTAAATTTCCTATTTCAAAATTCTGCTTAAGGATAAATTAAATTAAAACAATTTTTTGGATTTTGCAAGTTATCGTTTTGTCTGTGACAATATTGTGGATATAAGTTTTGTAACCAGAAGTAATATCCAGTTTCGATAAATTGATAACTCGCCAAATTTATTCTTATAGAAAATTTCAATTCATCTGCACTAGTTCGATTCTTTCGATTCTTCTGCACTAGTTCGTACAATACTTTACTACTCTTTTCTATCCAAAGAATATAGAATTTTCTTCTCATAAAATGTAACTTGGCTCTATAATCGGGAGTTTTGTTCTGTAATTGTGCAGCACTAAACTTGATGACGCAAAGTTACATATCAAGATTTCGATAACCGACCAAATGGCATAGTGGCTAAAGCTTTGGCGTTTGGATCGGGAGGTACCGGGTTCGAATCCCGATAGGGGCAGGATACAAAGGGAATTTTCATCAATACATTACGATTTGTGATGAAAAGGAACACATCTATGACCCCTTGTCGGAGTGCAAAACTCATGGGCCGACCCATATTCCATGCCATTATAGGCTGGCATGGAGCTATGCAATGTGCAGACGTAAATAAGCAAACCGAGAAAGAGTTGGGAGAGCCTTGGCCCCAGAACAGATAGCAGAGATAGAAAAAAAATAATTTTCGATAGCGAGTAACTCGAAAAAATTGTCATTTTCTGAAACGGATTTAGCATATATATATGTGGGAACACCCTATTGGTCGCCGTGGCAGTAATAAACAAAAATTACATAATGGAATGTTCAGTCGTTTATGTGAACTGTGAAGCCGAGATGTTCAGTGTTGTTCAAATAAAATAAAATAATAAGTCGTAAAGTTTTTGATTGTAGTTTTTATTGAAAATATCCAAAGCCTTTAACTACAAATAATTGGAGAATCCAATGCGGATACCCATTAGTTGCGAGTTAATAAATTGTTACGTTTTGTGTCAATAATTTTGTTAATTATAACAATTTACAATTTATATTATGGTATCCAAACGCAGCAAGTGATTTCATAGTGTTAAAGAGACGTATTGAACTACTGTGGGCAAAAAGTAGTAAGACTTTTTAATTTAAATTTCGCGCGGTAAACCATTCGTCGAAATATTTTTTTTTCTATGTTGATATGACTGTGAGTGACATCTGTGCCAAATGTCACATCAAAATAATCATTAGTGTTTAGTATATACGCTTGTCTTTCTGAAGTACAAAAAGTGCATTCGGCGATTTTTACAATGAGTGAAATTATTCAACAAGAAGTTCCATTAAATTTTGTGTGCGGAATCAATTTTGTGGTTCAGAATGTTGCATAAGGCCTTCGGTGATAATTGTATGTCGCGAGCAAGTGTTTTTCATTGGTACAAATTGTTCAAAGAGGGTCGAGAACGTGTTGACGACGAACCACGTCTAGGATGGCCATCAACATCAACTGATGATCAACACGTTAACAAAATCAAGGAATTGGTGCTCGAAAATCGTTGATTAACAGTCAGAGAACTTACTGGCATCGTTGAAATATCGGAAGGATCAGTGAAAACCATTTTGAAAGATCATTTGGGCCCAAATCACTCAATTCTTTGGAAAAACAGCGTCGCGTTGACGTCTGTGCAACAATGCTTTCCGACTACCAGGATGTCATGAAACGAATTATAACTAGCGATGAGTCTTGGATCTATGCTTACGACCCGAAAACAGACGGTCAATCGGCCGAATATCGTGCCAAACGTGAGCCGAAGCCGAAAAAACCACGTCAAAGCAAGTACAAAATCAAAGTGATGTTGACAATTTTCTTCGATTATCGAGGTGTGGTGCACTCCGAATTCCTTCCGACCGGCCAAACTGTCAACAAGCAATACTATTTGAGTGTTATGCGTCGTTTGCGAGTAAAAAGAGGCCGGAGTTATGGGTAGACAACTCTTGGTTTTTGCACCACGCTAATGCACCTTCTCATACTGCATTGGTTTTACGTGATTTTTTCGCCAAAAATTCCATCCATATCGTTCCGCAATCACCGTATTCGCCTGATTTAGGTTCGTGTGACTTCTAGCTGTTCAGCAAACTCAAACGACCGCTCCGGGGAAACCGTTTTGAGTCAATTGAAGACATTGGAGGCTATTCCGGAAATTGACTTTAACAACTGTTTCGAGGATTGGAAAAAACGTTGGCACAAGTGTATTGAGGCCAGGGGGAATTACTTTGAGGGGTGCGAAATAGATTTGGAGAAATAAATAAAGAATTTTAAAATTATGAACAAAGTTTTACTATTTTTTGCCCACAGTATTATACTGTAATTGGTAAATTACGTTTTGGCAGTAATTATATTGTATGTAAAGCGCATTTTTGCAAAAAAAAATTTTAAATCGTTTCAAGTGTTTGAGTGATTACGATAAAGTCTTTGTTTGTGTTTTTGAGAACGTAAAATAACCCGAAAACATTAGTGAAAACGTATAAGGTAAACGTTAAACATTTGCGAAGAAAAAGTTTTCTGCTGTGATTGTGATAAGAATGGAGTGACTCTAAAGTTTAGTCTAAAAAGTTATAAAACTGATTCACAAGGTGAATTACAATTCCGTTATTGTTTACGCGTATATATTCAGCCACATCAATGACGAAAAAGAAAGGCGAACATGATTTCAGATTACATTATCAGTCAGCAAGAAACTTGATGAACTGATTGGAATAATGCAAACTAGTTTGATGGGAGAGGGTGTTTCATCTGGAACTCATTTAGAACAAATGCAAAGCGAGTTAAATGCAAAGCAGTTACAAGAAGTTAAAGATCGTGAATTGGCCAAGCAATTGAGCGAAATCAAACGGCTTCAATTGGAAAATCAACAACTAAAAGATAAATTTAATGACGGAGAAGCGAGCCAACCTGATAACGGACCACACAATTGTTTCGTTGTGTGGTCCGTCATCAGGTTGGCTGCTAGTGGCGATGACAACCAAGCATTCAGTTGGATGAATCTTAAAGAAATTTTAGATTCAATGCAAACGTTCAGTGGTTCAGATTTCTATCGCAAACGGAACGATTTGAAAAACTCGTGTGTTGTAAAAAGTTATTGGTCGGCTCCGCAAAATTATCAATACGGACATCGAAAGAAATAGATTCCTATAAAAATGTTTTATAGTTTTTGAAAGAAGAAAGATGAAATTCAAGGTGTTTCAATTGTGGTATAATGGGTCATAGTGAGCGACAATGTAGGAAAGGAATAAAAGGTTTCAAAAGCAATGAATTTGGCCATATTGCCCCAAATTGTGGCAAAAGAAATCTAAATACAGCCAAATCCGAGAATATTCCAGCATCGACCTCACGATCTGCCACTGCTGTGCCGAATGATGAAAAGTTTTTTAACGAAAGGCATTTCAAATACCTAAAGATAAATAAGTTCAAAGTAAAAGTCTTGATTGGAAAGTACTTATGAGGACATGGGAAGCCCAAAGCTCAATGGAAATTGGACCACTATTAAAAGTGTCGGCAACTTAACAACGATTACCACTGGTACATTCAATTCGTCCTAGTAATTCAGATTTCGCTAGCCAGTTGTACTAGAAAATAAAAAGGATGGAACTAAAGGATTATGCGTAGACTATCGACGATTAAATAAGGGGGTAATAATGAACGATACCCATTACCGATCATTGAAGATCAAATTGATCAGTTGCATGACGCGCGTGTTTTTACTACACTAGGCCTCAAAAACGGATTCTTTCATGTACCGGTCAATCAATGTATGTGAAGTTAGCCCGAAAAGTAGCCCGAAAAAAATGTGTCCTTGCTAAAAGTTTAATATTTTCGGGCCAGCCCGAAAAATTTATAAACACTGCATTATCTTAAATTCTCATCCCGAAATAATTTTTACATCAGTATATTAAGCTTTTTGAATTTGCAAAAAAATTAAATACTACATACATTGTAATAAAACTTAATAAATAAATATTTTGTTTATTTACCATACAAATATATATTATTACCAAAAATATATTAAAATAATAATAATTAAAAACGAAATCAAAAATTACGTTACATAGGATTACGTGGTTGCCCTCACAAAAATGCTCAAAAACTACTGCAAGTGCTACAAAATATGATTAACATCACCAATCTACAATAAATATATACTCTTATTATCATATCAGTGGGATAGAAGGTTCATATTAACCCGAGTCCGCACATACAAATCACAGCATAAAAATTGAAATTTTTAGTGTTCCATTTTATTCTGTAGCAGATTCCACAGGGATATCCGACCACTTCGGCCAATGCCTCGAGTTAGTGTTGGTCATCAGAAATCTAATGCATATACCCACATTACCATACCAGTGGGATAGAAGGTTCATATTAACCCGAGTCCGCACATACAAATCACAGCATAAAAATTGAAATTTTTAGTGTTACATTTTATTCTGTAGCAGATTCCACAGGGATATCCGACCACTTCGGCCAATGCCTCGAGTTAGTGTTGGTCATCAGAAATCTAATGCATATACCCACATTACCATACCAGTGGGATAGAAGGTTCATATTAACCCGAGTCCGCACATACAAATCACAGCATAAAAATTGAAATTTTTAGTGTTACATTTTATTCTGTAGCAGATTTCACAGGGATATCCGACCACTTCGGCTAATGCCTCGAGTAAGTGTTGGTCACCAGAAATCTAAAGCATATACCCACATTACTATATCAGTGGGATAGAAGGTTCATATTAACCCGAGTCCGCACATACAAATCACAGCATAAAAATTGAAATTTTTAGTGTCACATTTTATTCTGTAGCAGATTCCACAGGGATATCCGACCACTTCGGCCAATGCCTCGAGTTAGTGTTGGTCACCAGAAATCTAATGCATATACCCACATTACCATATCAGTGGGATAGAAGGTTCATATTAACCCGAGTCCGCACATACAAATCACAGCATAAAAATTGAAATTTTTAGTGTCACATTTTATTCTGTAGCAGATTCCACAGGGATATCCGACCACTTCGGCCAATGCCTCGAGTTAGTGTTGGTCACCAGAAATCTAATGCATATACCCACATTACCATACCAGTGGGATAGAAGGTTCATATTAACCCGAGTCCGCACATACAAATCACAGCATAAAAATTGAAATTTTTAGTGTTACATTTTATTCTGTAGTAAATTCCACAGGAATATCCGACCACTTCGGCCAATGCCTCGAGTTAGTGTTGGTCACCAGAAATCTAAAGCATATACCCACATTACCATATCAGTGGGATAGAAGGTTCATATTAACCCGAGTCCGCACATACAAATCACAGCATAAAAATTGAAATTTTTAGTGTTCCATTTTATTCTGTAGCAGATTCCACAGGGATATCCGACCACTTCGGCCAATGCCTCGAGCTAGTGTTGGTCACCAGAAATCTAATGCATATACCTACATTAACATACCAGTGGGATAGAAGGTTCATATTAACCCGAGTCCGCACATACAAATCACAGCATAGAAATTGAAATTTTTAGTGTCACATTTTATTCTGTAGCAGATTCCACAGGGATATCCGACCACTTCGGCCAATGCCTCGAGTTAGTGTTGGTCACCAGAAATCTAATGCATATACCCACATTACCATACCAGTGGGATAGAAGGTTCATATTAACCCGAGTCCGCACATACAAATCACAGCATAAAAATTGAAATTTTTAGTGTTACATTTTATTCTGTAGCAGATTCCACAGGAATATCCGACCACTTCGGCCAATGCCTCGAGTTAGTGTTGGTCACCAGAAATCTAATGCATATACCCACATTACCATACCAGTGGGATAGAAGGTTCATATTAACCCGAGTCCGCACATACAAATCACAGCATAAAAATTGAAATTTTTAGTGTTCCATTTTATTCTGTAGCAGATTCCACAGGGATATCCGACCACTTCGGCCAATGCCTCGAGTTAGTGTTGGTCACCAGAAATCTAATGCATATACCCACATTACCATATCAGTGGGATAGAAGGTTCATATTAACCCGAGTCCGCACATACAAATCACAGCATACAAATTGAAATTTTTAGTGTTACATTTTATTCTGTAGCAGATTCCACAGGGATATCCGACCACTTCGGCCAATGCCTCGAGTTAGTGTTGGTCACCAGAAATCTAATGCATATACCCACATTAACATACCAGTGGGATAGAAGGTTCATATTAACCCGAGTCCGCACATACAAATCACAGCATAAAAATTGAAATTTTTAGTGTTCCATTTTATTCTGTAGCAGATTCCACAGGGATATCCGACCACTTCGGCCAATGCCTCGAGTTAGTGTTGGTCACCAGAAATCTAATGCATATACCCACATTAACATACCAGTGGGATAGAAGGTTCATATTAACCCGAGTCCGCACATACAAATCACAGCATAGAAATTGAAATTTTTAGTGTCACATTTTATTCTGTAGCAGATTCCACAGGGATATCCGACCACTTCGGCCAATGCCTCGAGTTAGTGTTGGTCACCAGAAATCTAATGCATATACCCACATTAACATACCAGTGGGATAGAAGGTTCATATTAACCCGAGTCCGCACATACAAATCACAGCATAAAAATTGAAATTTTTAGTGTTCCATTTTATTCTGTAGCAGATTCCACAGGGATATCCGACCACTTCGGCCAATGCCTCGAGTTAGTGTTGGTCATCAGAAATCTAATGCATATACCCACATTACCATACCAGTGGGATAGAAGGTTCATATTAACCCGAGTCCGCACATACAAATCACAGCATAAAAATTGAAATTTTTAGTGTTACATTTTATTCTGTAGCAGATTTCACAGGGATATCCGACCACTTCGGCTAATGCCTCGAGTAAGTGTTGGTCACCAGAAATCTAAAGCATATACCCACATTACTATATCAGTGGGATAGAAGGTTCATATTAACCCGAGTCCGCACATACAAATCACAGCATAAAAATTGAAATTTTTAGTGTCACATTTTATTCTGTAGCAGATTCCACAGGGATATCCGACCACTTCGGCCAATGCCTCGAGTTAGTGTTGGTCACCAGAAATCTAATGCATATACCCACATTACCATATCAGTGGGATAGAAGGTTCATATTAACCCGAGTCCGCACATACAAATCACAGCATAAAAATTGAAATTTTTAGTGTCACATTTTATTCTGTAGCAGATTCCACAGGGATATCCGACCACTTCGGCCAATGCCTCGAGTTAGTGTTGGTCACCAGAAATCTAATGCATATACCCACATTACCATACCAGTGGGATAGAAGGTTCATATTAACCCGAGTCCGCACATACAAATCACAGCATAAAAATTGAAATTTTTAGTGTTACATTTTATTCTGTAGTAAATTCCACAGGAATATCCGACCACTTCGGCCAATGCCTCGAGTTAGTGTTGGTCACCAGAAATCTAAAGCATATACCCACATTACCATATCAGTGGGATAGAAGGTTCATATTAACCCGAGTCCGCACATACAAATCACAGCATAAAAATTGAAATTTTTAGTGTTCCATTTTATTCTGTAGCAGATTCCACAGGGATATCCGACCACTTCGGCCAATGCCTCGAGCTAGTGTTGGTCACCAGAAATCTAATGCATATACCCACATTACCATATCAGTGGGATAGAAAGTTCATATTAACCCGAGTCCGCACATACAAATCACAGCATAAAAATTGAAATTTTTAGTGTCACATTTTATTCTGTAGCAGATTCCACAGGGATATCCGACCACTTCGGCCAATGCCTCGAGTTAGTGTTGGTCACCAGAAATCTAATGCATATACCCACATTGCCATATCAGTGGGATAGAAGGTTCATATTAACCCGAGTCCGCACATACAAATCACAGCATAAAAATTGAAATTTTTAGTGTCACATTTTATTCTGTAGCAGATTCCACAGGGATATCCGACCACTTCGGCCAATGCCTCGAGTTAGTGTTGGTCACCAGAAATCTAATGCATATACCCACATTACCATACCAGTGGGATAGAAGGTTCATATTAACCCGAGTCCGCACATACAAATCACAGCATAAAAATTGAAATTTTTAGTGTTCCATTTTATTTTGTAGCAGATTCCACAGGGATATCCGACCACTTCGGCCAATGCCTCGAGCTAGTGTTGGTCACCAGAAATCTAATGCATATACCCACATTACCATATCAGTGGGATAGAAGGTTCATATTAACCCGAGTCCGCACATACAAATCACAGCATAAAAATTGAAATTTTTAGTGTTCCATTTTATTCTGTAGCAGATTCCACAGGGATATCCGACCACTTCGGCCAATGCCTCGAGTTAGTGTTGGTCACCAGAAATCTAATGCATATACCCACATTACCATACCAGTGGGATAGAAGGTTCATATTAACCCGAGTCCGCACATACAAATCACAGCATAAAAATTGAAATTTTTAGTGTTCCATTTTATTCTGTAGCAGATTCCACAAGGATATCCGACCACTTCGGCCAATGCCTCGAGTTAGTGTTGGTCACCAGAAATCTAATGCATATACCCACATTACCATACCAGTGGGATAGAAGGTTCATATTAACCCGAGTCCGCACATACAAATCACAGCATAAAAATTGAAATTTTTAGTGTTCCATTTTATTCTGTAGCAGATTCCACAGGGATATCCGACCACTTCGGCCAATGCCTCGAGTTAGTGTTGGTCACCAGAAATCTAATGCATATACCCACATTACCATACCAGTGGGATAGAAGGTTCATATTAACCCGAGTCCGCACATACAAATCACAGCATAAAAATTGAAATTTTTAGTGTTACATTTTATTCTGTAGCAGATTCCACAGGGATATCCGACCACTTCGGCCAATGCCTCGAGTTAGTGTTGGTCACCAGAAATCTAATGCATATACCCACATTACCATATCAGTGGGATAGAAGGTCCATATTAACCCGAGTCCGCACATACAAATTGAAATTTTTAGTGTTACATTTTAATCTGTAGTAGATTCCACAGGGATATCCGACCACTTCGGCCAATGCCTCGAGTTAGTGTTGGTCACCAGAAATCTAATGCATATACCCACATTACCATATCAGTGGGATAGAAGGCTCATATTAACCCGAGTCCGCACATACAAATCACAGCATAAAAATTGAAATTTTTAGTGTTACATTTTATTCTGTAGCAGATTCCACAGGGATATCCGACCACTTCGGCCAATGCCTCGAGTTAGTGTTGGTCACCAGAAATCTAATGCATATACCCACATTACCATATCAGTGGGATAGAAGGTTCATATTAACCCGAGTCCGCACATACAAATCACAGCATACAAATTGAAATTTTTAGTGTTCCATTTTATTCTGTTTCAGATTCCACAGGGATATCCGACCACTTCGGCCAATGCCTCGAGTTAGTGTTGGTCACCAGAAATCTAATGCATATACCCACATTACCATATCAGTGGGATAGAAGGTCCATATTAACCCGAGTCCGCACATACAAATTGAAATTTTTAGTGTTACATTTTATTCTGTAGCAGATTCCACAGGGATATCCGACCACTTCGGCCAATGCCTCGAGTTAGTGTTGGTCACCAGAAATCTAATGCATATACCCACATTACCATATCAGTGGGATAGAAGGTTCATATTAACCCGAGTCCGCACATACAAATCACAGCATACAAATTGAAATTTTTAGTGTTCCATTTTATTCTGTAGCAGATTCCACAGGGATATCCGACCACTTCGGCCAATGCCTCGAGTTAGTGTTGGTCACCAGAAATCTAATGCATATACCCACATTACCATATCAGTGGGATAGAAGGTCCATATTAACCCGAGTCCGCACATACAAATTGAAATTTTTAGTGTTACATTTTATTCTGTAGTAGATTCCACAGGGATATCCGACCACTTCGGCCAATGCCTCGAGTTAGTGTTGGTCACCAGAAATCTAATGCATATACCCACATTACCATATCAGTGGGATAGAAGGTTCATATTAACCCGAGTCCGCACATACAAATCACAGCATAAAAATTGAAATTTTTAGTGTTACATTTTATTCTGTAGCAGATTCCACAGGGATATCCGACCACTTCGGCCAATGCCTCGAGTTGTCAGATATCCCTGTGGAATCTGCTACAGAATAAAATGTAACACTAAAAATTTCAATTTTTATGCTGTGATTTGTATGTGAGGACTCGGGTCAATATGAACCTTCTATCCCACTGATATGGTAATGTGGGTATATGCATTAGATTTCTGGTGACCAACACTAACTCGAGGCATTGGCCGAAGTGGTCGGATATCCCTGTGGAATCTGCTACAGAATAAAATGTAACACTAAAAATTTCAATTTTTATGCTGTGATTTGTATGTGCGGACTCGGGTTAATATGAACCTTCTATCCCACTGGTATGGTAATGTGGGTATATGCATTAGATTTCTGGTGACCAACACTAACTCGAGGCATTGGCCGAAGTGGTCGGATATCCCTGTGGAATCTGCTACATAATAAAATGGAACACTAAAAATTTCAATTTTTATGCTGTGATTTGTATGTGCGGACTCGGGTTAATATGAACCTTCTATCCCACTGATATGGTAATGTGGGTATATGCTTTAGATTTCTGGTGACCAACACTAACTCCAGGCATTGGCCGAAGTGGTCGGATATCCCTGTGGAATCTGCTACAGAATAAAATGTAACACTAAAAATTTCAATTTTTATGCTGTGATTTGTATGTGCGGACTCGGGTCAATATGAACCTTCTATCCCACTGATATGGTAATGTGGGTATATGCATTAGATTTCTGGTGACCAACACTAACTCGAGGCATTGGCGGAAGTGGTCGGATATCCCTGTGGAATCTGCTACAGAATAAAATGGAACACTAAAAATTTCAATTTTTATGCTGTGATTTGTATGTGCGAACTCGGGTTAATATGAACCTTCTATCCCACTGGTATGGTAATGTGGGTATATGCATTAGATTTCTGGTGACCAACACTAACTCCAGGCATTGGCCGAAGTGGTCGGATATCCCTGTGGAATCTGCTACAGAATAAAATGGAACACTAAAAATTTCAATTTTTATGCTGTGATTTGTATGTGCGAACTCGGGTTAATATGAACCTTCTATCCCACTGGTATGGTAATGTGGGTATATGCATTAGATTTCTGGTGACCAACACTAACTCCAGGCATTGGCCGAAGTGGTCGGATATCCCTGTGGAATCTGCTACAGAATAAAATGGAACACTAAAAATTTCAATTTTTATGCTGTGATTTGTATGTGCGGACTCGGGTTAATATGAACCTTCTATCCCACTGGTATGGTAATGTGGGTATATGCATTAGATTTCTGGTGACCAACACTAACTCGAGGCATTGGCCGAAGTGGTCGGATATCCCTGTGGAATCTGCTACAGAATAAAATGGAACACTAAAAATTTCAATTTTTATGCTGTGATTTGTATGTGCGGACTCGGGTTAATATGAACCTTCTATCCCACTGGTATGGTAATGTGGGTATATGCATTAGATTTCTGGTGACCAACACTAACTCCAGGCATTGGCCGAAGTGGTCGGATATCCCTGTGGAATCTGCTACAGAATAAAATGGAACACTAAAAATTTCAATTTTTATGCTGTGATTTGTATGTGCGGACTCGGGTTAATATGAACCTTCTATCCCACTGGTATGGTAATGTGGGTATATGCATTAGATTTCTGGTGACCAACACTAACTCGAGGCATTGGCCGAAGTGGTCGGATATCCCTGTGGAATCTGCTACAGAATAAAATGGAACACTAAAAATTTCAATTTTTATGCTGTGATTTGTATGTGCGGACTCGGGTTAATATGAACCTTCTATCCCACTGATATGGTAATGTGGGTATATGCTTTAGATTTCTGGTGACCAACACTAACTCCAGGCATTAGCCGAAGTGGTCGGATATCCCTGTGGAATCTGCTACAGAATAAAATGTAACACTAAAAATTTCAATTTTTATGCTGTGATTTGTATGTGCGGACTCGGGTCAATATGAACCTTCTATCCCACTGATATGGTAATGTGGGTATATGCATTAGATTTCTGGTGACCAACACTAACTCGAGGCATTGGCGGAAGTGGTCGGATATCCCTGTGGAATCTGCTACAGAATAAAATGGAACACTAAAAATTTCAATTTTTATGCTGTGATTTGTATGTGCGGACTCGGGTTAATATGAACCTTCTATCCCACTGATATGGTAATGTGGGTATATGCTTTAGATTTCTGGTGACCAACACTAACTCGAGGCATTGGCCGAAGTGGTCGGATATCCCTGTGGAATCTGCTACAGAATAAAATGTAACACTAAAAATTTCAATTTTTATGCTGTGATTTGTATGTGCGGACTCGGGTTAATATGAACCTTCTATCCCACTGATATGGTAATGTGGGTATATGCTTTAGATTTCTGGTGACCAACACTAACTCGAGGCATTGGCCGAAGTGGTCGGATATCCCTGTGGAATCTGCTACAGAATAAAATGGAACACTAAAAATTTCAATTTTTATGCTGTGATTTGTATGTGCGGACTCGGGTTAATATGAACCTTCTATCCCACTGATATGGTAATGTGGGTATATGCATTAGATTTCTGGTGACCAACACTAACTCGAGGCATTGGCCGAAGTGGTCGGATATCCCTGTGGAATCTGCTACAGAATAAAATGGAACACTAAAAATTTCAATTTTTATGCTGTGATTTGTATGTGCGGACTCGGGTTAATATGAACCTTCTATCCCACTGGTATGGTAATGTGGGTATATGCATTAGATTTCTGGTGACCAACACTAACTCGAGGCATTGGCCGAAGTGGTCGGATATCCCTGTGGAATCTGCTACATAATAAAATGGAACACTAAAAATTTCAATTTTTATGCTGTGATTTGTATGTGCGGACTCGGGTTAATATGAACCTTCTATCCCACTGATATGGTAATGTGGGTATATGCTTTAGATTTCTGGTGACCAACACTAACTCCAGGCATTGGCCGAAGTGGTCGGATATCCCTGTGGAATCTGCTACAGAATAAAATGTAACACTAAAAATTTCAATTTTTATGCTGTGATTTGTATGTGCGGACTCGGGTCAATATGAACCTTCTATCCCACTGATATGGTAATGTGGGTATATGCATTAGATTTCTGGTGACCAACACTAACTCGAGGCATTGGCGGAAGTGGTCGGATATCCCTGTGGAATCTGCTACAGAATAAAATGGAACACTAAAAATTTCAATTTTTATGCTGTGATTTGTATGTGCGAACTCGGGTTAATATGAACCTTCTATCCCACTGGTATGGTAATGTGGGTATATGCATTAGATTTCTGGTGACCAACACTAACTCCAGGCATTGGCCGAAGTGGTCGGATATCCCTGTGGAATCTGCTACAGAATAAAATGGAACACTAAAAATTTCAATTTTTATGCTGTGATTTGTATGTGCGAACTCGGGTTAATATGAACCTTCTATCCCACTGGTATGGTAATGTGGGTATATGCATTAGATTTCTGGTGACCAACACTAACTCCAGGCATTGGCCGAAGTGGTCGGATATCCCTGTGGAATCTGCTACAGAATAAAATGGAACACTAAAAATTTCAATTTTTATGCTGTGATTTGTATGTGCGGACTCGGGTTAATATGAACCTTCTATCCCACTGGTATGGTAATGTGGGTATATGCATTAGATTTCTGGTGACCAACACTAACTCGAGGCATTGGCCGAAGTGGTCGGATATCCCTGTGGAATCTGCTACAGAAAAAAATGGAACACTAAAAATTTCAATTTTTATGCTGTGATTTGTATGTGCGGACTCGGGTTAATATGAACCTTCTATCCCACTGGTATGGTAATGTGGGTATATGCATTAGATTTCTGGTGACCAACACTAACTCCAGGCATTGGCCGAAGTGGTCGGATATCCCTGTGGAATCTGCTACAGAATAAAATGGAACACTAAAAATTTCAATTTTTATGCTGTGATTTGTATGTGCGGACTCGGGTTAATATGAACCTTCTATCCCACTGGTATGGTAATGTGGGTATATGCATTAGATTTCTGGTGACCAACACTAACTCGAGGCATTGGCCGAAGTGGTCGGATATCCCTGTGGAATCTGCTACAGAATAAAATGGAACACTAAAAATTTCAATTTTTATGCTGTGATTTGTATGTGCGGACTCGGGTTAATATGAACCTTCTATCCCACTGATATGGTAATGTGGGTATATGCTTTAGATTTCTGGTGACCAACACTAACTCCAGGCATTAGCCGAAGTGGTCGGATATCCCTGTGGAATCTGCTACAGAATAAAATGTAACACTAAAAATTTCAATTTTTATGCTGTGATTTGTATGTGCGGACTCGGGTCAATATGAACCTTCTATCCCACTGATATGGTAATGTGGGTATATGCATTAGATTTCTGGTGACCAACACTAACTCGAGGCATTGGCGGAAGTGGTCGGATATCCCTGTGGAATCTGCTACAGAATAAAATGGAACACTAAAAATTTCAATTTTTATGCTGTGATTTGTATGTGCGGACTCGGGTTAATATGAACCTTCTATCCCACTGATATGGTAATGTGGGTATATGCTTTAGATTTCTGGTGACCAACACTAACTCGAGGCATTGGCCGAAGTGGTCGGATATCCCTGTGGAATCTGCTACAGAATAAAATGTAACACTAAAAATTTCAATTTTTATGCTGTGATTTGTATGTGCGGACTCGGGTTAATATGAACCTTCTATCCCACTGATATGGTAATGTGGGTATATGCTTTAGATTTCTGGTGACCAACACTAACTCGAGGCATTGGCCGAAGTGGTCGGATATCCCTGTGGAATCTGCTACAGAATAAAATGGAACACTAAAAATTTCAATTTTTATGCTGTGATTTGTATGTGCGGACTCGGGTTAATATGAACCTTCTATCCCACTGATATGGTAATGTGGGTATATGCATTAGATTTCTGGTGACCAACACTAACTCGAGGCATTGGCCGAAGTGGTCGGATATCCCTGTGGAATCTGCTACAGAATAAAATGGAACACTAAAAATTTCAATTTTTATGCTGTGATTTGTATGTGCGGACTCGGGTTAATATGAACCTTCTATCCCACTGATATGGTAATGTGGGTATATGCATTAGATTTCTGGTGACCAACACTAACTCGAGGCATTGGCCGAAGTGGTCGGATATCCCTGTGGAATCTGCTACAGAATAAAATGTGACACTAAAAATTTCAATTTTTATGCTGTGATTTGTATGTGCGGACTCGGGTTAATATGAACCTTCTATCCCACTGGTATGGTAATGTGGGTATATGCATTAGATTTCTGGTGACCAACACTAACTCGAGGCATTGGCCGAAGTGGTCGGATATCCCTGTGGAATCTGCTACAGAATAAAATGTAACACTAAAAATTTCAATTTTTATGCTGTGATTTGTATGTGCGGACTCGGGTTAATATGAACCTTCTATCCCACTGATATGGTAATGTGGGTATATGCATTAGATTTCTGGTGACCAACACTAACTCGAGGCATTGGCCGAAGTGGTCGGATATCCCTGTGGAATCTGCTACAGAATAAAATGGAACACTAAAAATTTCAATTTTTATGCTGTGATTTGTATGTGCGGACTCGGGTTAATATGAACCTTCTATCCCACTGGTATGGTAATGTGGGTATATGCATTAGATTTCTGGTGACCAACACTAACTCGAGGCATTGGCCGAAGTGGTCGGATATCCCTGTGGAATCTGCTACAGAATAAAATGGAACACTAAAAATTTCAATTTTTATGCTGTGATTTGTATGTGCGGACTCGGGTTAATATGAACCTTCTATCCCACTGATATGGTAATGTGGGTATATGCATTAGATTTCTGGTGACCAACACTAACTCGAGGCATTGGCCGAAGTGGTCGGATATCCCTGTGGAATCTGCTACAGAATAAAATGGAACACTAAAAATTTCAATTTTTATGCTGTGATTTGTATGTGCGGACTCGGGTTAATATGAACCTTCTATCCCACTGATATGGTAATGTGGGTATATGCATTAGATTTCTGGTGACCAACACTAACTCGAGGCATTGGCCGAAGTGGTCGGATATCCCTGTGGAATCTGCTACAGAATAAAATGGAACACTAAAAATTTCAATTTTTATGCTGTGATTTGTATGTGCGGACTCGGGTTAATATGAACCTTCTATCCCACTGGTATGGTAATGTGGGTATATGCATTAGATTTCTGGTGACCAACACTAACTCGAGGCATTGGCCGAAGTGGTCGGATATCCCTGTGGAATCTGCTACAGAATAAAATGGAACACTAAAAATTTCAATTTTTATGCTGTGATTTGTATGTGCGGACTCGGGTTAATATGAACCTTCTATCCCACTGGTATGGTAATGTGGGTATATGCATTAGATTTCTGGTGACCAACACTAACTCCAGGCATTGGCCGAAGTGGTCGGATATCCCTGTGGAATCTGCTACAGAATAAAATGGAACACTAAAAATTTCAATTTTTATGCTGTGATTTGTATGTGCGGACTCGGGTTAATATGAACCTTCTATCCCACTGATATGGTAATGTGGGTATATGCATTAGATTTCTGGTGACCAACACTAACTCGAGGCATTGGCCGAAGTGGTCGGATATCCCTGTGGAATCTGCTACAGAATAAAATGGAACACTAAAAATTTCAATTTTTATGCTGTGATTTGTATGTGCGGACTCGGGTTAATATGAACCTTCTATCCCACTGGTATGGTAATGTGGGTATATGCATTAGATTTCTGGTGACCAACACTAACTCGAGGCATTGGCCGAAGTGGTCGGATATCCCTGTGGAATCTGCTACAGAATAAAATGTAACACTAAAAATTTCAATTTTTATGCTGTGATTTGTATGTGCGGACTCGGGTTAATATGAACCTTCTATCCCACTGATATGGTAATGTGGGTATATGCATTAGATTTCTGGTGACCAACACTAACTCGAGGCATTGGCCGAAGTGGTCGGATATCCCTGTGGAATCTGCTACAGAATAAAATGGAACACTAAAAATTTCAATTTTTATGCTGTGATTTGTATGTGCGGACTCGGGTTAATATGAACCTTCTATCCCACTGGTATGGTAATGTGGGTATATGCATTAGATTTCTGGTGACCAACACTAACTCGAGGCATTGGCCGAAGTGGTCGGATATCCCTGTGGAATCTGCTACAGAATAAAATGGAACACTAAAAATTTCAATTTTTATGCTGTGATTTGTATGTGCGGACTCGGGTTAATATGAACCTTCTATCCCACTGGTATGGTAATGTGGGTATATGCATTAGATTTCTGGTGACCAACACTAACTCGAGGCATTGGCCGAAGTGGTCGGATATCCCTGTGGAATCTGCTACAGAATAAAATGGAACACTAAAAATTTCAATTTTTATGCTGTGATTTGTATGTGCGGACTCGGGTTAATATGAACCTTCTATCCCACTGGTATGGTAATGTGGGTATATGCATTAGATTTCTGGTGACCAACACTAACTCGAGGCATTGGCCGAAGTGGTCGGATATCCCTGTGGAATCTGCTACAGAATAAAATGGAACACTAAAAATTTCAATTTTTATGCTGTGATTTGTATGTGCGGACTCGGGTTAATATGAACCTTCTATCCCACTGGTATGGTAATGTGGGTATATGCATTAGATTTCTGGTGACCAACACTAACTCCAGGCATTGGCCGAAGTGGTCGGATATCCCTGTGGAATCTGCTACAGAATAAAATGGAACACTAAAAATTTCAATTTTTATGCTGTGATTTGTATGTGCGGACTCGGGTTAATATGAACCTTCTATCCCACTGATATGGTAATGTGGGTATATGCATTAGATTTCTGGTGACCAACACTAACTCGAGGCATTGGCCGAAGTGGTCGGATATCCCTGTGGAATCTGCTACAGAATAAAATGGAACACTAAAAATTTCAATTTTTATGCTGTGATTTGTATGTGCGGACTCGGGTTAATATGAACCTTCTATCCCACTGATATGGTAATGTGGGTATATGCATTAGATTTCTGGTGACCAACACTAACTCGAGGCATTGGCCGAAGTGGTCGGATATCCCTGTGGAATCTGCTACAGAATAAAATGTAACACTAAAAATTTCAATTTTTATGCTGTGATTTGTATGTGCGGACTCGGGTTAATATGAACCTTCTATCCCACTGGTATGGTAATGTGGGTATATGCATTAGATTTCTGGTGACCAACACTAACTCGAGGCATTGGCCGAAGTGGTCGGATATCCCTGTGGAATCTGCTACAGAATAAAATGGAACACTAAAAATTTCAATTTTTATGCTGTGATTTGTATGTGCGGACTCGGGTTAATATGAACCTTCTATCCCACTGGTATGGTAATGTGGGTATATGCATTAGATTTCTGGTGACCAACACTAACTCCAGGCATTGGCCGAAGTGGTCGGATATCCCTGTGGAATCTGCTACAGAATAAAATGGAACACTAAAAATTTCAATTTTTATGCTGTGATTTGTATGTGCGGACTCGGGTTAATATGAACCTTCTATCCCACTGATATGGTAATGTGGGTATATGCATTAGATTTCTGGTGACCAACACTAACTCGAGGCATTGGCCGAAGTGGTCGGATATCCCTGTGGAATCTGCTACAGAATAAAATGGAACACTAAAAATTTCAATTTTTATGCTGTGATTTGTATGTGCGGACTCGGGTTAATATGAACCTTCTATCCCACTGGTATGGTAATGTGGGTATATGCATTAGATTTCTGGTGACCAACACTAACTCGAGGCATTGGCCGAAGTGGTCGGATATCCCTGTGGAATCTGCTACAGAATAAAATGTAACACTAAAAATTTCAATTTTTATGCTGTGATTTGTATGTGCGGACTCGGGTTAATATGAACCTTCTATCCCACTGATATGGTAATGTGGGTATATGCATTAGATTTCTGGTGACCAACACTAACTCGATGCATTGGCCGAAGTGGTCGGATATCCCTGTGGAATCTGCTACAGAATAAAATGGAACACTAAAAATTTCAATTTTTATGCTGTGATTTGTATGTGCGGACTCGGGTTAATATGAACCTTCTATCCCACTGGTATGGTAATGTGGGTATATGCATTAGATTTCTGGTGACCAACACTAACTCCAGGCATTGGCCGAAGTGGTCGGATATCCCTGTGGAATCTGCTACAGAATAAAATGGAACACTAAAAATTTCAATTTTTATGCTGTGATTTGTATGTGCGGACTCGGGTTAATATGAACCTTCTATCCCACTGATATGGTAATGTGGGTATATGCATTAGATTTCTGGTGACCAACACTAACTCGAGGCATTGGCCGAAGTGGTCGGATATCCCTGTGGAATCTGCTACAGAATAAAATGGAACACTAAAAATTTCAATTTTTATGCTGTGATTTGTATGTGCGGACTCGGGTTAATATGAACCTTCTATCCCACTGGTATGGTAATGTGGGTATATGCATTAGATTTCTGGTGACCAACACTAACTCGAGGCATTGGCCGAAGTGGTCGGATATCCCTGTGGAATCTGCTACAGAATAAAATGGAACACTAAAAATTTCAATTTTTATGCTGTGATTTGTATGTGCGGACTCGGGTTAATATGAACCTTCTATCCCACTGGTATGGTAATGTGGGTATATGCATTAGATTTCTGGTGACCAACACTAACTCGAGGCATTGGCCGAAGTGGTCGGATATCCCTGTGGAATCTGCTACAGAATAAAATGGAACACTAAAAATTTCAATTTTTATGCTGTGATTTGTATGTGCGGACTCGGGTTAATATGAACCTTCTATCCCACTGGTATGGTAATGTGGGTATATGCATTAGATTTCTGGTGACCAACACTAACTCGAGGCATTGGCCGAAGTGGTCGGATATCCCTGTGGAATCTGCTACAGAATAAAATGGAACACTAAAAATTTCAATTTTTATGCTGTGATTTGTATGTGCGGACTCGGGTTAATATGAACCTTCTATCCCACTGGTATGGTAATGTGGGTATATGCATTAGATTTCTGGTGACCAACACTAACTCCAGGCATTGGCCGAAGTGGTCGGATATCCCTGTGGAATCTGCTACAGAATAAAATGGAACACTAAAAATTTCAATTTTTATGCTGTGATTTGTATGTGCGGACTCGGGTTAATATGAACCTTCTATCCCACTGATATGGTAATGTGGGTATATGCATTAGATTTCTGGTGACCAACACTAACTCGAGGCATTGGCCGAAGTGGTCGGATATCCCTGTGGAATCTGCTACAGAATAAAATGGAACACTAAAAATTTCAATTTTTATGCTGTGATTTGTATGTGCGGACTCGGGTTAATATGAACCTTCTATCCCACTGGTATGGTAATGTGGGTATATGCATTAGATTTCTGGTGACCAACACTAACTCGAGGCATTGGCCGAAGTGGTCGGATATCCCTGTGGAATCTGCTACAGAATAAAATGTAACACTAAAAATTTCAATTTTTATGCTGTGATTTGTATGTGCGGACTCGGGTTAATATGAACCTTCTATCCCACTGATATGGTAATGTGGGTATATGCATTAGATTTCTGGTGACCAACACTAACTCCAGGCATTGGCCGAAGTGGTCGGATATCCCTGTGGAATCTGCTACAGAATAAAATGGAACACTAAAAATTTCAATTTTTATGCTGTGATTTGTATGTGCGGACTCGGGTTAATATGAACCTTCTATCCCACTGATATGGTAATGTGGGTATATGCATTAGATTTCTGGTGACCAACACTAACTCGAGGCATTGGCCGAAGTGGTCGGATATCCCTGTGGAATCTGCTACAGAATAAAATGGAACACTAAAAATTTCAATTTTTATGCTGTGATTTGTATGTGCGGACTCGGGTTAATATGAACCTTCTATCCCACTGGTATGGTAATGTGGGTATATGCATTAGATTTCTGGTGACCAACACTAACTCGAGGCATTGGCCGAAGTGGTCGGATATCCCTGTGGAATCTGCTACAGAATAAAATGTAACACTAAAAATTTCAATTTTTATGCTGTGATTTGTATGTGCGGACTCGGGTTAATATGAACCTTCTATCCCACTGATATGGTAATGTGGGTATATGCATTAGATTTCTGGTGACCAACACTAACTCGATGCATTGGCCGAAGTGGTCGGATATCCCTGTGGAATCTGCTACAGAATAAAATGTAACACTAAAAATTTCAATTTTTATGCTGTGATTTGTATGTGCGGACTCGGGTTAATATGAACCTTCTATCCCACTGGTATGGTAATGTGGGTATATGCATTAGATTTCTGGTGACCAACACTAACTCGAGGCATTGGCCGAAGTGGTCGGATATCCCTGTGGAATCTGCTACAGAATAAAATGTAACACTAAAAATTTCAATTTTTATGCTGTGATTTGTATGTGCGGACTCGGGTTAATATGAACCTTCTATCCCACTGATATGATAATAAGAGTATATATTTATTGTAGATTGGTGATGTTAATCTTATTTTGTAGCACTTGCAGTAGTTTCTGAGCATTTTTGTGAGAGCAACCACGTAATCCTATGTAACGTAATTTTTGATTTCGTTTTTAATTATTATTATTTTAATATATTTTTGGTAATAATATATATTTGTATGGTAAATAAACAAAATATTTATTTATTAAGTTTTATTACAATGTATGTAGTATTTAATTTTTTTGCAAATTCAAAAAGCTTAATATACTGATGTAAAAATTATTTCGGGATGAGAATTTAAGATAATGCAGTGTTTAATAATTTTTCGGGCTGGCCCGAAAATATTAAACTTTTAGCAAGGACACATTTTTTTCGGGCTACTTTTCGGGCTAACTTCACATACATGGTCAATCAGGAAAGTATAAAATATACTTCATTCGTAACTCTGTCTCGCCAGTATGAATTCGTTTGTATGCCGTTTGGGCTATGCACTTCAACAGCAATATTTAGTCGATTTATTTAAATAGCCATTAATCGATAAAGGACTCATCGCAGTCTATATGCGAATGATATATATAATGATTCCAACCTTCGATTACGAATTAAACATAATTATTCTAAAAGAAGTACTCAAGACGGCTGCACAATGATTAAGTGGAAAAAATGTTCATTTCTGTCAACGCTTATCGAGTATTTAGGCTACGATATCACAGATGGTACAATAAAACCTTCGGTGGTCAAAACTAAAGCAATCACGAAGTTTTCTAAACCACAGAATAAAAAATGTTTGCAAAATTTCCTTGGTCTAATGAGCTATTTACGCAAGTTTAGTGAAGGTTTCTCTGATATTGCACGACTGGTAAAGAAAGACGAAAAGTTTAATTTTGGTCCAAAACAGGAACAAGCTTTTAGAGAATTGAAAAATTCTACTCCGCCAGTCTTTCATATTTGTAACCCTAAACCCTAATAGAAAAACTGAAATCCACACAGATGCTTCAAAATTGGGTTTCGGATTTCTATTACTTCAGTAAGCGAACTACAAAAGCTGAGGAAAATTACACTAACTACGAGTTGGAAGTGCTAGCCATAGTAAACGCATTGAAGAAGATTCGGGTGTATCTGCTGGGCATCGCATTTGCGCATTTGTTACGAATTGCGCCGCTTTTAAAGATACAATGGAGAAAAGGGGGTTGCTGTTATTGCTGACAAATTTATTGAGAAGGTAAAAATCGCTCAACAGAGAGAAGGGACCAGTTGAAAATTATTGTTTATATGGAGGAGTGGTCTATCGCATTGAAGATGACGGCTGCAACATGTTGTGCATCCCTAAAGGAACGCAATACGAAATTATTAAAGACACACACGAAAGAGGTCACTTTGGATATAAAAATACAATGGAATTGCTCAAACGAGAATATTACATACCTGGTTTATTGGGAAACGTCCAAAATGTAATCAGCAGGGCCTATGACTTCAACAAGAAAGCAATATGGGTATATCCTGGTCGTAGTTGATGGGTTCACGAAATTTGTTTGGATGTATCCTGGGAAATCGCTAACAACGAGCGAAGTAGTGCAAAAATTTAAACAACAAAAAACCAATTTTGGTAGTCCAGCCAGAATAATTACAGATCGAGGGACCGCCTTTACCTCGAATGATTTTATAAAGTATTGTTCACAGGAGAATATTTCTCACGTATTGATTACAACCGGCGTTCCAAAAGGAAACGGCCAAGTGGAAAGAATACATCGCATAAAAAGGGATTATAACAAGAAAAGGAAAAAAGCAACCATATACAATCTAGATCACGCAATTTGGAGCTGGTCTAATAATTCTTCCTGAGTACCAGGGACCTTACAAAATAATTTCTGTAAAGGCCAACGATCGATATGATGTGGATAAAATCGGCGATTTTCCTGGCCCACGAAACACTACTACAAGCGCAGACAACATGAAAGTGTGAAGAACATCGCTTACAGAAACCAAAGTCGATGATAACAGCCTATAAGTAAAAGGAGTGCTGAAATCAATAAATTTTCATTCTAGTAAGAAAAAAATGTATACTTACCCACTACGAAGCGATAAGAGGATGATGTATACTTACCAACACAAAAAGACGAGTAAGACGAAAAGTAAAGATGTGAATCAAAGATGGTCGAAGACGTAGCGGAAAATGAAGACGTATGATAGAAGACGAAAAGAAGGAAACCAAAAGGCGAAAGACATCGAGTGGATGTCAACATCGCCATGGCAATAATAAACGTCATTGATCGCCATGGCAATAATAAACGAAAATTACATAATGGATTGATCAATCGTGTATGCGAAGCCTTTGATTGTAGTTTTTATTAAAAATATCCAAAGCCTTTAACTACATATATAACGTTTTCAAAAGCAACTCTTTACCAAAAAAAGTTGAAGCAAATGCCAATTGTAGTTTTTCAGCTTTCAGATAAAATTTATTTGTTAAAGATTTTTACTTGTCGTATCTACGCCTAAAGGTTGATAATGAAATACATAAACATACAGTCGAAACAAATAGTTTGTCTGCGATAAGCACAAAAAAATAATGTTCTTAAGGTATACAAACGAAAGTCGCCAACTGTACTAAAATGTTTTTTGACAACTGTACAATATTTTCTTATTTTTATTTATTTCTTAATTAACTTACATAAAATTCAATATTTTTTTACAATTTTATTTATTTATTTCAATTCTTATCACTAAGGTAATTATGTAATCTGCGAAATGTGTTGTGAAATCTGCGGGAGCAGAATCTACTTCTTATCAATAAGTAAACTATCTTAGTAGAAGTAAATATCTTTTAGATTTCGCGTCAGCAAATTTGGATGAGATGCTAGTTTCCCTGCATAGCTGATCCGCACCTTTTGTAATTCGTCTTTGATAGTTAGCATGCTAAGGCCCTTATGTATATTTTTGTTTTTAACGAAACAGGGTGCTCCTGTAATCATTCTGAAAATTTTTGACTGTGTTTGTTGGTTGGTAAATTGGTTTAATCATTTTATTATACAGGAGAAGTCTGTATTCTAGGTCAATGATTGAATATTTCCCCATCAACCAGTTGATCTGCTCTCGTTTCATTTCAATATGTTTTCGCCAAGTTAACCGTCGGGCTAGATGGACGTCTAGATATTTACCTCCATTTCATTGAGGGATTTGTATTCCGTTCATTGTGACAGGCGGACAAGTAAGCTTATTTAATGTGAATGTTATGGCCGTCTATTTCTCTTCATTGGCCTTTATCTTCCATTTTTTTAGCCATATTTCGATGTCATAAATATGTTGTTGCAGAGTTTCGGACGCCGTTTGTGCATTTTTATGGCTACATACGATTGCTGTATCATCTGCGAAAGTAGACGGCATAATTTGCGAAGACGTTGGTAGTTCTGAAATGAAAATTAAATATAATGTTGGGCCAAGCACGTTGGTAAATTTCTGGCAATTTAAGATTAATTTTATGAAGCAGACCCTCATGCCAAACTTTTTCGAATACATCCAAGAAGACGGTGGAGCAATATTTTTTCTCTTCGTATGCTGACCTTATTTCTGTAGCTACTCGGTGCACTTGCTCAATGGTTCCATGTTCGACTCTGAAACCAAATTGATGATTAGGAATGATTTTTCGTAGTTCCGGTTTTATATTTTCGATAATACGGTGAAATTCACTTAAAGCGATCTCGGATATAACGATCCGACTATAGCGACGAAATTTCAAAGTCGCGTTTGATTTTGCTATTCTTCCCATGTGAAGTACTTTCGCTTAAAACGACTTCGCCTAAAATGACCATTCGCCTATAACGACATTGATTATATGTTCAAGAAAGTATTAACGTAGGTGCATGAGAAAACATTTCTAATCTTAAACAGTTTTAAGGTTGGGCCTATTACCCGGATCAATTTTATTGCGCAATAAACCGTGTTGGTTAATGTTATTGACCGTTGTAGGGAATATTGAGCATAATTACATTCCATTGCTCTCTAAGGATGAACTATTTTTGCACGATATTTTGCTAAATAATATTGAAGGTGTAAGGGGTCCATAATGAATAATTATTTATTATAGCCTCAATATTGAAAATGAGTTCAGTAACCGAAAAACGAAAAACATCTTCCGTTGAGGAACCAAACTGGCGTCTGAATTTTGAGTGGCATACTGTACTATATCTACGATAGGGAAGAATCGCGCATCTATGTATACGAAAGTGCTTTGAGTCTCAATCAATAAATATTAGGAAAAACAAGACCGTGTCGCATGACGACATTGACTAAGCTTTGTTAGACTGGTTTAAATTACGACACAGTCAAAATGTACTGATAAATGGAACAATGTTTCAGAAAGAGCAAACTGATTTGGTAAATTATTCAAAAAATCGAACTATTATTGCTCCGAAAGCTGGATTTACCGATTCAGACTACGGCATGGAATAGTATTTTCCCAAATATCAGGTGAACCAAATTCGGCTCCAATAGCAATCGCAGAAGATTGGATAAAGAAGGTTTAACCAACTTTGCGTGCTGGATACACTGATAAGGAAATTTTTAATGCGGATGAGACTGGCCTCTTCTTTCGCTTGGCTCCAAACAAGCCTCTGAAATTTAAGGGTTGGAAATGTACATGCAGCAAAATGGCAAAAGATCGAATAACAGAATTGGTAGCAACTAACTTGGACGGACTCGTTAAACTAAAGTTAATGGTTATTGGGCAGTTTAAAAAACCACGATGCTTCAAAAACATGCCTATACGTTATGAGGCAAATTCTAAAGCTTGGATGACTTCTACTTTGTTTGAAAAGGAACTTCGTCTATGGAATGACGAATTTCCAAAGATTCAGTAACAAGCAATATGAATGGAATTTGTGCCACATAACAGAGCTTCAATCTTCCAAGCAACTGACCAAGGAATTTTATTTTGTGATGACGAAGATGTAGCTGAAGCAGAAAAAGAGGAAGCAATATTTATACCATTGCCGTTTTGTGGACACGCGATTTGTCAGATGGCTATTTAAAAAGTGCAACTGCGGAATAATTGATAAACAGCTGAATAAAATGTTTCCAAATGAAAAAGCACAAAGCAAACATCAATTGTTAATTTTTTTAAACATTCAGAAGCTTCAGTTCCTAACATTTTGTGTTCTTATTAGTTTTTTAGTTTTAAGATCTTTTAATTTTAATAGTGTAGCTCCGAAAGTGGTTTTCGCTGCTCTGTCAAATAATCTAGAATTTCATCCCATCTGGGTATAACGACATTCGGCTTTTACGGCGAAATTTTTCTGGTTCCGTCGCGGTCGCTTTAAGTGAATTTCACTGTAGTTTTTTGGAAATGATAGGTAGTTTGCTTATTGATCTATATGATAAGACTTTGGTAGGATCCTTGCCAGGCTTCGGGATCATTTTTATATTTTACAATTACCAACACTCAGGGAATAACCTGATTCTTAAATTGAATTGAATATTTGAGCCAGTGGTCCAAAGGCACGCTCAGACAGAGTTGTTTAAGCATTTCTCCTGTATTTCGATCATTCCCTGTATGTTGGGACATAGCAATTTTTTATATAACACGAGTTTATGTCAATATTCGAGGGCCGCCATCAAATTTGATATACTATTTTTAAACGAATTACAATTGGGTTACAGGGGCGAATTTTCGCCAAAAAGTTTGTAGTTTGTGAATATCATCTTTTGGTCTGTAATTTCTATGAAGTTGTAGCTATAAAATTTTTCAGAATAGGGTCAGTTTGTCACCTAGGTCTGTAATGATTTTCTGAACGGTCTAGATTAGGCCTTTCTGGAAGGTCTAGATTAGGTCTTTCAAACTTCTAAACTCCAACCAAATGGCACAGTGGTTAAAGCTTTGACGTTTGAATCGGGAGGTACCGGGTTCGATCCCGATAGGGGCAGGATGCAAAAGAAAATTTTCAGCAACAGATTACGGTCTGTGATTAAAAGGAACACAACTACGACCCCCTATCGGCGTGCAAAACTCATGGACCGACCCATTTTCCATGTCCAGTACTATAGGCTTGCATGGAGCTATGCAATGCGCAGATGGTAACTTAAATCGTTCCTATAGCCGTACGTCTTCGATTTGGCAGGAATTGCGTAAAGTAAGACTGGAAAATCAACCGCGAAAGAGCAGGGAGTGCTTCGGCCCCAGAAAAGATTGCATGGATTAAAAAAAACCTTCTAAACAATTTGATAAGCTCATGGGTTCACGTGATCAAATAAATACTATGGCGAATTTCGGGCGTTCAGTATGGATTCATACATGGTTTTCATTTCACAAATTTCGCACGGTTTGCTTCTCACTTTTTAACTTGTACACGGTACACTGGTTAAATTGCAACTGTGTCTGCAATCTCAAATTACTCGCGCTTAAATACTTGTCTATCGAGATTATTCGTAAAACACTTGCATGTAGTTGTGTTTTCGCGAATATTCCACACCATCATTTTCCCTGTCTTGATGATTAAACGCCCGTTGTTAATTTTAGTATTTTCAATGATGATAATCACCGCATTGCTTTCGTTATCTTCAAGGGGAATATGAAGATCCACTTGGAATGTCATTCTAAAATCTAATTCCCAATCAGTATTGGAGGAATACTTGATCCGATAACATCGTTGATCTGAAGAATTATCTGCAATTGGGTTCGCACTAGCGACCTTTGCGTTAATAATAGTTTTTGTTGTATAATTTTACCACCCGGCTACCGAGTGATATGCTTGTGTAGAGTAGAATTCGTAGCAATATTTTAATAATCCGTGCAATTCCAAAGAATTTAGGACTTTCTTAAGAAAGTGAATATCTCGAGATTTAGTATGTTTATCAACAAGTTTTATATATTTTACGGGACTATAAAACGTTTCAACCATCAAAAGTTTACAAGGTTGATAATTCTAACCTAGACCTCTCAGAAAATAATTCAGACTTAGGTCATAAACATATTAAATATTAAGATACTAAATTTGTTAACAAAAGTTTTCCATTTAATGTTAGTGATGTGTAGTGCCAATATAATGAACTCCTCCCAAAATAGTTCAACACTAAACAAATTGATCCAAATATTTTAAAAATTCGCCTAAATGTCATTGGTTAGTATATTTTTACCAATACGTTCTCATTTCTTTTTATTTGTTGGTTTAGGATCAATTTAGTTCTTACTTCAAAAGCGTTCGCAGGCGTGTGAAATTTGTGCTAAACTATTCCCAAAATTAGTTTTACCCTAGTTAGGTCTAACTTCATTTGCATGTGTAAACATTTTTATCGCTAAACGTATACCATATTCAATTCTCGATCGCTGATCGGGTAACACCATTAATCATTATAATTAATTAGCATGCCTGCAGTCAAATTAATGTAAAAGTAAATCATGTGAATCACAATTAATTTCTTGCGTGGGGCTTTCGTTAGTTTTGTATATTTTTTCTTATTCTTTCGCAAATATATTGCATTACAAAATGCATTTACAACCTACATATGGGTACGTGAATTACATTTTTAATAAAAAATATAACAAATTGTGTTTGTAACGTGTTTGCAATATTAATTACGTTTATATACTACCTACACTGAAAAAGGTGCTTTAGAACTGATTTCAATGCTTAATCATGTCTTTTTCTTTGAATAAAAATGTGTTTCTATTGGTTGTCAGCGTTTTCTAACGTGCTTTACGTTTTATCTAGCGCGAGAAGTAAACCGCTTTTGCGCTTTTGTACTAAAATACCATTATTATCGAATTATTCCTATACGCCTAACTATTCAAATTACATAGGTTTAATTTCCAAAAGGATTCATTGAATTGATTGAGTTACAGACTTTGAATGGCCAATAACAGGCCATCGTAGAGTTTGTGTCAAAATTATGTATATATGTCACTTATGAAATTAATCTTTCAAATGACATCCGTGATATTCCCAAACTTGTGGATGTCCTAAGAATGCTATGAGTATACTAAATAAGTTGAACTGAAATATCGTCCAGTATTAATCAATTTTTTGAATGAGACCGATGTCCTCTATATAAATGGTGGTTAAATTTTAAGGGTCGATGTTGATTTTGAATAAAACACAAATTATTTAGGAAATTATTGTCAATTCTTTTTATTATGATAATATGGTAAGGTTCAATTATGTATGGAACAAAATATCGGCCAAATGGCCGCCGCGACCTCGGCAGCACACCTCCATCCGATGGTCCAAATTTTCGATGACGCTTCGGCATAATTGAGGTTCTACGCCGTTAATGTGCCGAATTATCTCATCCTTTAGCTCTTGAATTGTTACTGGCTTATAGACGTGCACCTTTTCTTTCAAATAACCGCAAAGAAAGAAGTCCAACGGTGTCAAATCACATGATCTTGGCGGCCAATTGACATCGCCACCACGTGAGATAACACGGCCATTGAATTTGTCGCGCAAAAGAGCCATTGTTTCGTTAGCTGTGTGGCAAGTGGCACCGTCCTGTTGAAACCACATATCGTCCACATCCATATCTTCCAATTCGGGCCATAAAAAGTTCGTTATCACGATAGCGAACACCATTCACAGTAACTGCCTGACCGGCCTCATTTTGGAAAAAATACGGCCCGATGATGCCGCCAGCCCATAAACCGCACCAAACAGTCACTCTTTGTGGGTGCATTGATTTTTCGACAATCACTCTTGGATTATGATTCACCCAAATGCGGCAATTCTGCTTATTGACGAATCCACTGAGGTGAAAATGTACCTCATCACTGAAGATGATTTTCTTCGAAAATTGATCATCCACTGTTGCCATTTCTTGCCACCATTCTGACCATTGACGACGTTTGGAATGGTCAAGAGGCTTTAGTTCTTGAGTCAATTGCACCTTATAAGCGTGTAAATACAAGTCT
The DNA here is from genome assembly GCA_963691935.1 of Nephrotoma guestfalica. Classification (NCBI taxonomy): domain Eukaryota; kingdom Metazoa; phylum Arthropoda; class Insecta; order Diptera; family Tipulidae; genus Nephrotoma; species Nephrotoma guestfalica. The sequence goes on along the minus strand of OY829914.1, from coordinate 291,218,021 downwards.
TTATGCATAATGTTCATCAACGACGAGCGTGAGAGGTGCAATTGTTGGGCACGACGACGAGTTGAGGTGGACGGCTCTTCAGCCACACTAGCGCGAACAGCAGCAATATTTTCTGCTGTACGAGCTGTACGAGCATGCACTAGTATTTTAAAATCTCCTACAGACACGGTTTGCTCAAATTTTTGCACGACTTTTCCGATTGTACGCACATTTGGACGATTAAATTGACCGAAAAAATCACGAAGTGCACGATATGCATTTTGATTTGAACGCCCATTTTCATAATATGCCTGAATAACTTTAACGCGTTGCTCGATTGTAAATCTTTCCATGGTTCAAATTGAGTTAGTCTGGAATTGAGAAATGTCAAATTAAATGCAGAAAAAAACTTGACGTTTAGGTGTGGTTCACATTCAACGTCGGCTCTTAAAATTTAACCACCCTTTATAATGTAATTTTTATACAAAGTGTGAGAGGCACGCGAATTCAATGAACGAGTTTTACTAAATAATTTTTTTGTGACTAGTGCGTTTGGAAACCATAACTATGTCATTTAAAACGTTAAACCTCTAGAAATCCGATAATAGTGGCATTTTAGGTACAAACTTTGCGATGGCTTGGTAATGGCCGTAAACATTAAACTACTCAAACTCTATGAGTGCACTCAATAAGTTCTACTCAAAAATCTTCCGATATTAATCCGGTGGGAATATATTTGATGGAATTTGACAGGTTAAGTTCATATTTGTCATCTGTATATTGTGAAATTTTGGTAGAATCTCTACGATGACCTGTTATTGGCCAGTCAAATTGTGCCACTCAACCAATTAAATGTATGAGTTTTACTCATGAAAATCTATCGCTACCAAACCGGAAATGGTCCTTTATGTTTTGAGTGGTGGGCTTTCCAGTGCCACCCATATATGAAATAGACTTTAACTTAAGCAAATAGCGATTAGCACTTTGAGATGATACGTTTTAGGGTATATGGTATTGAAGATTTCACCATAGTTTGCCCTTATCATTACCAACTCAAAACATTAAGAACCATTTAGGTTATTCTTGAGAGATTCAAATTTTTATTTACTTTTACCTGAGATTTTGGTACTTGGCAATTTACTTAAATTTGATCATAAGGCTGATGCTGGCTACCTTGTCAGCATTCACCCTATGACGTACCGTCTCAAAACATTAATCGCCATGTCCGGCCAAGAAGGTTTTAGGAGTTATAGGAAGCTGAAAGATTGTGCCAATCATAACATACGGCTGGCACTACGGCATAACACTGGAATGAAAAAACTGGGATAACTTAATATGCTTGGTCAAGTGAAATTGAATAATAACTTACCACAACTTAAAATATTATTATTGGTTGGGTCATTTGGGGCGCTCCTCATCCAACTCATCATCATCATCCCGCCGTCAAGTGTCTTTTGTGCACATTAGCTGCAATAACTTCATCTACCTCCAACAACGATGATGAAATTTGAAGGTCTTAGAAACTGCTAGAAATTGCTTCATTACGGAAGGTTACAAGGCATTTACTACGAAAGAACACCCATGTGAAAAAACATTTTGTCGAACGATTTACCGAAATAAGGATGACTTACAT